>OY821518.1:223686569-224354069 GCA_963682025.1 Cordilura impudica | reverse complement strand
TTACAATTAAATTCAGATCAATATGTTGGCAATTTAATTAGAAACTCTTAAATGAGATTAATTTAAGATTATTAATGGAAACATTTTTACCTAAAATGTCACAAAATTCTTTGAAACAAATCTTCAGAAAATATTTTTTTTATTTTCTACTTTTCTTATTTACTCAACCATTTATTCTCTAATGGCTGCACTTTTTTTAGTGAATTTTTCGTTTGACTATTATTCAAAAGCTAAGGTAAATTACATCGTAAAGTAAGAAATATTTCTATTAAATTCAAGTTTTATACCATACCAACTGTCATTTATAATAACGAATTTAGTATTCAAGGCAATATTTCAAAATTTCATCTAAGGCACTAAATGTACTTTTGTCAAGTTTGCTGAGTATAGCTTTTAAGAAGATGCTTTAAAAGTGAACGTAAGAAAAGTTAAAATGGCGCCCTTTTGTAACGGTGGATGAAACCGCAATACGGATGAGTTATTGGACCATTTTATAACGGTGTATGAAACATGGATCCATTGTAATACACCCTGGAGACCAAACAGCAATCTAAACAATGGTTTTCTGCGGGCGACTTGGCGTTGAAAATGGGCTTATCGATCAACAAGGGCTTAGCGACAGTTTTGTGGGATGTAGTCGCTATAATTCACGTTGATTTCCTTATACTTATTGGACTGATTCAGCCACGATTTCAAAAATATCTTCCTTATTTGATCAAAAATAAAGTACTTTCTCATCAATACAACGCACAGTTGCATACGTGTGTAGCCGCCATGGCTAAATCAAATGAATTGGGCTTCGAATTTCTAGCTCAGCCTCCATATTATCCGCTTATACCCTCCAATCCCAAACAAATTTCTCGCCGAAAAAATATTTATATCCAACGATTAATTTTGTTTCTCCCTTTTCGAAGTAATGAATGAGGATTGTACCCCGTCAATCCCAAAAAGAAAAAGCTGTCGCCATGACCTTGTTGGCCGACAAGCCCCCCTTGGCCTTCTTCGTTGCCGGTTCGTTCGCAGAAACCCATTTTTTAAACTGATGTTGGGTCTTCGATGTGTTGTAATGGATCCATGTTTCATACACCGTTACAAAAGGGTGCAAGAATTCATCCGTAAATTGGTTGAACAACGCCGCCAAACAATCCTTTGAAGTTGTCGCACGATTATGCTATGGTATATTGTGAGCAAACACGTTACACATTTTGCGTACAGCTTTCTAAACCGCCCAACTGATCATTTAAAATCAAAAACAAGATATATATAGTCCCGCGCACTTTCACTCCGATCGGTTAATATTATATCGTGAATTTTTTCGACTCCAAATTCACTTTTTCTAATTTAAAAAGATTCTCGAGGTTGCATGCTTCTAAAAGATGCCAAACTCAAACTTAATGTCAGAGCTGACCCAAAATTTGACAGTATTCTTTTAAGAGATGATGGTTGACAGCAGCAGTGTTGAATTTTAATTAACTGCGATTGAAGTGCAAAAAGTCACAGAGAATTTCATTCTTCCTCGAATGTAATGTTTATTTCGTAGTTAGGGTTTTCAGTTTTCTTTCTTTTTATAACAAACACAATCAAATATTAAAATTTAAATTTCAATAGGAAGTTTTAAAGTTGAAATGTTAGGGAACTTAAAAAAAATACGTATATTCATAAAGTTGGGTTTTTAAGGAGAAGGTTCAATGGTTGAATCACTTTGGGAACTTTTTTAACTTTAAAGGTGCTTTTATCCCTTTTTTTACTACATTATTTTGAGAAAAAAATAGATTTTTCAATGGGGTAGTATCATAAATGACACAGTACATTAGAAAGTACATTAAAAATAACTCTTCTAAAGACAGATTCCATTAATCGAGTTTCCAAGGTAAATTTTAGGAAAATAAACACTTTGCGTACTTCTTAAACCACATAGTGGGGCCAGGGAATATAGACTTTGTGCTGATGTTTGTTACTCTTTTTCTGAATCACTTTCTATTTCATATTTGATTACAAGGTTTACATGAGTACACATACGGACCGACAGGCAAACACATGGCTCGTTGGACAGACGGATGGGCGGAGCGATAACGCTAAATCGGTATAACGCCAAATATTTTTGGTAGTTACAAACATTAGGGCATAACAAATTTTTCTATCATATCTAATCCTCGATTTATCCATTTATGACTATGGTTCTGGCCACAAATACTAAATATGACGGTTACCGAAATTTCCTTTGTTTTCCAAGAAAATAAATCCAGATATTTCAGTCAGAATTGTGATGGCAAATGATAACAAATAAAATTATCTAAAGGTTAGCAAACACAATCGGAGTGTTTGATTGAGGGCTGTATGAAAATAAAATGAGATTGTCAGCCATTATTAAGTCCGCCATATTTTCCAATGAAAAAATTGCTTAGGATATTTTTTAGCACAAAAAGTAACATTTTTTGTTACTAACATTCCTTAAAGGCATTAACACAAAACGTGCTTGTGAAATCGCAAGCTTTCATTTGATATGTTGTTACTAAATCCATCTGGGAACTTCTATAAGCAACGAACGGACGGACCGCACCCCATCAGAATTTATTGCTGCAACTGTTTTACCTTTTCTCCACTAAGAAATATATGTTAAAAGTTGACCTCTCGCTTTTATAGTTTCCGAAATATGATGGTGCCAGATACGATAAAATCAGTAAATCTGATGATTATTTTTAAATGTAGTTCACCTACAAGTTCAGTGGAAAAGTTTGTTCGTAGGTATTAAAACCGCCTACAATATGACAAATAGATTTTTTTCTTTTTTTTTTTTTATAAATGTCATATATGTTTTAGTTTGTGAAAGTGTACCTCCAAAAGTAATATTTTCAAAAATTTTATATAGAAAAAATTTATTGCTGCTAACATTTTTTTTTTCACTTGTGCTAACTTTAATAAGAGGTTCCTTTTTAAACTCTTTCTTTTAACTTGTACTCTCTGTCTGTCTGCCATGGGTGGACCCCACTCCCTCTTATCCAATTGATCTGAAACTTGGCCCATAGTGCTGTCGAGACTACAGATTAATTTTAGGGTAGTCACGCACAGTCACGCTTGTTCACGAACAGTCACGGAGTGCTTTAAATGTCATTTCCCCTCATCCGATCGATCTCAAACTTGGTCCATACACTTGCTGTGAAAAAAAAGATTAACTTTGACTTAGTCACACACAGTCACGCATGGTCACGCACAGTCTCGGAGTGCTTTAAATGTCATTTCCCCTCATCCGATCGATCTCAAACTTGGTCCATACCCTTGCTGTGAAAAAAAAATTAACTTTGACTTAGTCACGCGCAGTCACGCATGGTCACGCACAGTCACGGAGTGATCTAAATGTTATTTATCCTCATCCGACCGATCTGAAACTTGGTCGATATAATTGCTGTAAAGAAAGATCAACTTCGACAAAGTCACGCACAGTCACGGATTGATTTAAAACCCATTTTCCCTTATCCGATCGATCTAAAACTTGGGTACTTGGTAGGGTACTTTAAAAAAAATGCTATATTAACTTATACTTACTTAATTTTTTTAAATAGGGTGCTTTATTTAAACGAAGCTTTTTTTTAATTTTTTGCTTTTATAAATAAAGGGAAGTTCCATTTTTTAGCAGAAGTTACTTAAAAAAAAATCCCATTTTTTTTTAAAAGTATTTTTTTTTTTAAGTGGCTTTCAAAGTAAATAAAAAAAAAATACAAAGTGTTGAAACAAGGAAACCCTTTTCAAAAATTGTACTTATATAATGCTTTTTTAAAGAAAGGTAAATTTTTAAAACTATGCACTTTAAAAAAAAGGTAATAATTTGAGACAATGAAAATAAGAAAATACTTTTTCTGAAAAGGGTAATTTTTTTAAAAATATATAGATTTCTACGACAGCAAAAGCTCTGAAACTATGTACATATACGTTCTAATTTGAAGAGATCAGAGCAACGGACGTGGCACTTCCTGTACAAAAAAATATGAAGTACTATGAAAATGACAGTCTTGAAACGTTCGACAAGAACATTAATTACTGGTGTGAGTAGTCGTGCAAAATGTGGGCGGAATTAACAAAACCAAAAATCGCGAATAACCAAAATTGCCAAAATCAAAAATTGCAGAAAAAGTATATTTTCTCAGAACAGGACTTTTTCTTAAAAAAGTATCTCTTCTTAAAAAAACATTTTCTTTACAAAGTACATTATATTTCAGAAGCACTTTTTGTTAGATTGGTTCTTAAAACTAATTGTTTCTCAAGTCTGATTTCATTTTTTTAATGCCTTTAATTAAAAAAGCACATGGTCTAAAAAAATTAACTTATTTCTTAAAAGTTCTTTTTAATAAAAATTAAATATTTGAGCTCGAGGTCTGATTTAAAAGGTCGAAAAAAAACATCATTAAAGTACTTTCTAATGAAGAGGTAACATTTCTTTAAAAAAAAAACATTTTCTGAAAAGATACTTTTCCTTAGAAAAGTACATTTTCTTGAAAAATAAAAATAAAGAACATAATCATTAAAAATCAAATTTTCTTAAAAAAGTTTCTTTCCATAAAAAATGATTTTCTTAAAAAACACCTTTTCTTAAAAAGGTTACCTTTCTAGGAAAGTAATTTTCATAAAATGCATTTATCTTTAGAAAGTACGAATAATTATAAATTTAAACTAGCACGTTTTCTTTAAAAGTAGCTCTAATGCAAAAAGTACATTAACCTTAAACTAGCACGTTTTCTTTAAAAGAACCTCTAATGCAAAAAGTACATTTTCCTAAAAAAAAACATTTTCCTTAAAAACAGCTTTCCTAACAATATATTTAATTTTCATAAAATGTACACTTTCCTAGCCGAGGACATATGCAGAAGCAGAAAAAAGTACCTTTTCTGAAAAAGAGCATTTTCTTAAAATAGTACCTTTTATTAAAAAGTACATTTTCTTAAAAAGTTCCTCTTCATAGTCACGCATAGTCACGGAGAGAATAAAACCCCACTTCCCCCCATCCGATGGATCTGAAACTTTGTCCATACACTTGTTGTGGCCAAAGATTAATTTTAAGATAGTCACACACAGTCACGGAGATATTCAAAACTCATATGCATAAGGAACGAAAGAGTTTTAATAAAAACTTTGTTTTTATGGGTTAGATTATTTACAAATAAAAATTCAAAAACAAGTGCAAAATTATATTTTAAAAGCAAATATCACATTTTTATTTAAAATTTTTTGTGACAAAATTAGTTATTGAAGTTCTATTCCAACTTAATTTTCCATTATTTGACTTTTATAAGTTGAAAAAAGAAACCAAATACAAAAACATAAAATCAAATTTAAGGAAAACAAGTTAGAGTGTTAAATTGTGCTTTGCGGAATCATTGATACCCTGCACCCGGGTTTTACGTTTACATGAATATCTATAATATTAATAGGCAAGGCGATTTCTTGTGACCGATATAAAAATTGTAGTTAACAACCGATTTTGACTGGACATACCTTATTTGAAAGGAATTTCTTTTTTGCTGTCCACCAGATTTACAGATTTTCAAAGTATGGAACATTTGTTTTGAAGTGATGCTCATTTAAATTTGCTACTAACACATACATAAAACACATACTGTATGTGTGTTTATTATATACATCAAAAGCCCTTTTGAATTGGCCAAAATTAATTAGCATACCTTTGGCTCGTTTGAAATTATTTATTAACAAACCTATTTATATATCTTCTGTGTGTTCAACAAATATTTATAACTAAATGAAAAAAAAAGTTTCCTAGCATTTGCACTCGGATTTCGAGGGCTGGGCTCTGCTAGTCTGGACTTATTGCACTATTTCTATGATAAATGTAAACAAAATATTTGAAAAAGTAAACAATACTTTAGGGTCTTTTAAACGGTCTTCAGTTTAAACGGCCGAATTTTACCTGTTTTTTAAAAAATCTTGGAAAGAAATCGCGTAAAAAATACAAAATTAAAAAAAGTGAATTTATGCTGCGGTTAAAAAGTTCTCGGCCTCCAAAGAAGAGTTTCCAAAAACAAGTATGTCCAATATTCGCACGATTGCGGGAGTATACTGCATCTGAAAAAAACGAGAAATTGCATGAATTCCACCAGAAAAAAAATTTTTTTTTGTAGAAATGGCAGCCATTTGAAAATTAAAAATCGACTTGGTATAGTAAATTTTTTTTTCGAGGTTCTGCGTCGTTTGGTGCTTATTTCATAAAAATCGGTTCAGAAAAGTTATCGTCGCGCGAACATGTTTGAAAAACATGATTTCGAGAAAAATGCGTTTGAGGTTTGACTTAAATTTTCAAGCACACAATAAAAAGTAAACATATATTTTTGTGATACGATACTTATATATGCTAATCAACGGTTCCAGGCCTAAAAAAGGCTTTTTGGGCTCTGCGGGCAGTGCGCCCCTCTTTTGATGATGAGGCCGCTTTGACTTCCGAGCTCTTAAATCGTTATTCAACGCGTTTTGCAGCATACTGATGATGTGCTTGTGGGTTGTATCTCCTAAACTATTTCGAATTTTGAAAAATCCTTTTGGGAAAATATTTTTGAAAAAAAAAATGGAAAAAATTTCTAATTTATAACAACGAACTCACTGAATTCTTAAAATTTTTCAGATGTGTTTCCATATTTTACGTCAAATCTTGGCACAATGATGGCCAATTTACCCCATTTTAAATTCAAACTTTCTCGAAGTAATGACAAACAATATTATCTCAATTTCATAAGGATCTATAATTATCTATAATGTATATAATTTATAGGGTCGCAAATTCATTTTTCGATGCGTTACAAACGGAATGACAAATTGATATAGTTGTATAATACAGTTGTATAATAATTCATCTAATTTTATTGCTTTATTTATATCTCAGGAGCCAACTCACTCATTACATTCACCACAAATGTAGAGAAGACAGTCAGCAGCCACATATGTTTTACATAAATTTTTTTTTTTACTTTAAAAAAAATCACTTTTCAAGATGTTCACAAAATTTGTATGATGTGAAAATGACCTTGCCTTTCGAAAATAAAATGAAGGGCAGATGTCATTGTAAAAGGCCTTTTAACGAGAGTTAAAGGTTAACAAATTTTGAAGATAAATGGATTATTGTAGACCACATCTTTAAAATGCTTTCTAAATTTTTTACTTTTCGCGCCGCCATATTACCAAGAACTCTTAAAAGTCCAAACTTATAAATATTTCTAAAATTCGTGAGACAGTCATGTTAAATTTGATCAAATTCAAAGTGGGTACGGCCGAAGAAGATTATTTTCTACAATGCTTATAAAAGAAGCAACCGTCTGTAAAATTGTGGCAAAAAACAATACCGCCCTTTGAATAAAAATCCCCTGTTTTCATTCTTTGTATCAGACATTTATGCCGTTTTCTTTTCCGACAAAAAATGTCGCCCTTTTTTTGCCCTCTTTTGGAAAAGTGTATTTTTTTATATATTCTGAATTGAGAGCAACCTTATATTTTATATCAATCGAAAGGTCTCAAAGTGCTGTATTCATAAATACAAAAAAATTTTGATTATTATCCTCTTGGAAGTCATAGGGTGAAAATATTCAAAAAAGGGAAACAATGGGGAAATATTCTCATACTATGACCTGAAAGAAGTCAATGGCTGGAATTTTTTGTGATTTACGAGAGCCCGACTTTGAGACCTTTCGATTGATGTATAAGATAAGTTTGCTCTTAATTCAGAATATAAAAAAAAAAATATACTTTTCGAAAAAAGAGCAAAAAAGGGCGACATTTTTTGTCAGAAAAGAAAACGGCATTAGGTACAATAAACAGTTGGTCACGCTGAATGTGCTGCTACACTTTTCGTTAAATTGATAAAAAAAAAAAATAGTTTTTTAAGTTGATTTTAGAAAATTCTAGAATATAAACTCTGTTTTCATATCTGCTTATATCTCTAGTAATTTTGTCGCCATAAAAATGAGACAAATTTATTCTGTAATAAAGAAACAAGAATGAATGTTGTTTTTTGAGGGAAACTCTTAAAGAAACTATTTATTTTAACCATCCTAATCACAAAAATATTATGAAACATTTTAAAAGTTTAAAAAAAAACTTTTTTTTATAAAAATTCTTAAATTTCTTATATATTTTTAAAGTTTGAACATTCCATACATTTCAATACATATGTATGTACATTAGGGTTAGTCACTTTTTTGACTTTTGTCGAATATCGAATTGCTCTCGCAATATGATGTAGGGCAGGGAAAACCATGAAGAACTGCATGGTAAAAAAAACTTCCCCGTAAAATGCATTTACTTTTGCTAGAAATCACAAAAAATTGAAAACAAAAAAATCGTTTTTGAGCAAAAGTTAATGCATTTTACGGGGAAGGTTTTTTCACCATTTCCAAAAACTAAATATACAGTTCTTCATAGTTTTCCATGTCCTACCTCATACTGCGAGAGCATTATTCGCAAAAAAAAAGTGACTAACCCTAATGTACATATAAACATACATAAGTATATGTAAGTATATTGTCATAAAAATATGTGCAATCCCTAGTTTTCATATTTGAAGAAAAACTACCCCCTTTGGAAAAACACTTAACTTACAAATCTAAACAGACGAGAAATGGCACAAAATTTCCAAAAAATAAAAAACTTAAAAGAAAAACAAAAACTATTTTGCACCTTAAACATATTTTAACAAACAACTCCATACTAAAGCAAAATAGTTCAAAATTCTAAACAAAAAAAGTTAAATGAAATGTTTGAAAAAACTAAAGTCAGCCTTATTAGTGAAATCAATAGTTTAAACAAAGAGTGTTAATCTCAAGCCAGCATTATTTCGTACTTAATCAGATGGAAAAAAATTATTTATTAAATTAAATTATTGTTTTGTGAAAGCTTCTAGATGAAAATAAAAAATTCAATTAAATATTTTCAAATAACTACGTAATAAGACTAAAGTGCTTTTTCGAATAAGTCAGAAAATATGTTAACTGCATTTTCTAGCATGTGTTCGTGCGATTTAGTTGAACTCTTTGCCGGAAACCTTAAAACAACGACCCCTGAATACAAGCAGACAAAGAAATGGCTTTGACTAGGACAATTTTGAATTGTAGTGAATGTATAGTGAGTGGCGCCTGTATTCGTGAATACAGCACCCTCTTTGATAATCGTATTGGAATAAAACCTGCTCAAAACTATTTTGCTGCAAACCCACCCCATTTGTTTAAATAATTTTGTCTATCATCATACGTATATGCACTTTTCACCACCACAACAACAACAACTGCAGTAATATTTTTTGGCCATTGGCAGTATTTACAGTTAACGAAAAACTAACAGCTTTTTTTTGGGTTCACTTACGAACATATAGACACAAAACGAGTCATATAAACGAGACAAACAACGACGACGACATAATGTCTAAAATAACAACAACAATGATGAAAAGTTAACCCTTTAAAGTTCAAATAAGGCCATTGTGTGAATTTAGCTTTACAACTAAAAAAAAAATTACATAAAATGAAAACAGTCGAAAATTGTCACTAAAAATAATATTGCCAAACGGGGAAAAACTTTACCTTACCTCGAATAATAAAAGGCACAAGTTTATGTACATAAGCGGATAAAAGTTGAGAACCATTCCAACCCACACCTAAAAAAGAATCTACCGATATAAAAATTTTAGTTACCAACCGATTTTGACCAAAAATACCTCATTTGAAAGGTATTTCTTTTTAGCTGTCCACCAGATTTACAGATTGGCTCCATCTGGAACATTTTTTTGGAGTAGTGCTCGTTTAAAATTGCTACTAACAATAGATAAAACCAGAGTTCAGAAAAAACATACACTGAATAAAAAACTCGTACATACACATACATATGTAAACAAACATAGCTCAGACCAACAAACACATATTTTTATTTTCATATCAACTAGGACCCCTGCTGCACCACAGCTTTATATTATATTATATTAATTTTTATAATATAATACCAAAATTTGCCAAGAGAAGTTAACGTACAGTAATGCCAAAATATGCCAAGAGAAGTTAACGTACAGTAAAAGTAAAGTTGATTGTCCACGCATAATTTTTCTCAAACCCAACGAATTTGCCAAGAGAAGTTAACGTACAGTAATGCCAAAATATTCCAAGATAAGTTAACGTACAGTAAAAGTAAAGTTGATTCTCCACGCATAACTTTCCTCAAACCCAACGAATTTAAGCAGTTAATAGCTCGAAAGAAGGAGCTTGATCCACTGAGTGTTCTTAGACCTATGTCAACAACCTACGTTAATTAGAACTCTAGTTACAGAGGTTTGAGAGAAGAAAAATATTGAAAAAAATCTTGAATGCAAAGTTTATTCATAAATTTTTTTAACATATAAGATTATGTGAGTTTCTAAATTTTGTACGGTGCCCAACACAATCATGACTGTATTTCGTTGAAATATTTCGTTATCTACACGAACATTTCTCTATCACGTATTTTTTGTTTCGAACACACATAAACCACATAGATTCGAGTTTAGCTTAATTTTAAGTTCGTTTCCTTGCACGTGTACTGCTAAAAAAAAAAAACAGAACATGTTCTTCAACGCATACATCTAAAAATTAATAACGACGACAATTGTTTCAACCGAATTTATTAAAAAAATCTAAAACAAATCATTAGCAGTTATAAAAAAAAATAAAAATAAAAAGATAAAAAAAAAAATAAAAATAAAAAGATAGTAATAAAATAGAAAACAGAGAAATTTTATATGTTGTTTATCACTTAATTTCGCGAGTGGATAATGTTTTAATTTTTAGATGTACGCGTTGTTCTGTTTTTTAGCTGTACACGTGCAAGAGAACGAACTTAAAATGAAGCTACACTCGAATCTGTGTGGTTTATGTGTGTTCGAAACAAAAAATACGTGATAGAGAAATGTTCGCGTAGGTAACGAAATTTAAAACGAAGCACAGTCATGATTGTGTTGGGCACCGTACAAAATTTAGAAACACACATAATTGATATGAAAATAAATATATGTGTTGGCTGCTTCAGAACAGAACATTGTGTGTTTCATGTGTGTATTTTCTGAACCTTGCATAAAACACATACTGTGTGTATGTTTATTACAAATATAAAAAAGCTATGTTGAATTGTGAATTGGCTAAAATTGATTAGCATACATTAAGGCTCTTGTAAAATTATTTATAATCAAACCCATTTATATATCTTCTGTATGTTCAACAAATATTTATAATGAAATTTAATGAGTTTTATCTAAAACGTGTTGGATTATGAATTGGCTAAAATTAATTAGCTTACATTTATGCTCTTATATAATTATTTATTAAATGAAAACACAAAATTTCCTAGAATTTGCACTCAAATGTCGAGGGCTGGGCTCTGCTAATTTTTATAATTCTGTGTTCAAATGAAAAGATGACTTTTGCTATAAAATGAAAAATATTTATTTGTTTCTTCAAATCAAATTTAATGTCTCCTTGAAAACGTTGTTAAAGTCAAACGGACTTCAAAGTGCACAGCAAGTTGGCTTTTATCTACTCAATAGATTCAAAATGGTGCCCCCGGAATAGTTTTTGGAGTTTATTGAATACCCAGCAGTCAATCGGCAAATTCGGTTATTGTTGTTGTTGAACGAAATGATTCGAATTTTGTGCGAAATGATCATGATGCAGTGTGAGACAGTGCTCTATCGTGTTGCAAAAACCAAGAGTTATATCCCATAATTCTAACCTCTTCACGCAAATGACTCATTACACCCAAAAATTGTTCCTTGTTAACAGTTTGGGCCGGCGGAAGGAATTCATAATGCACCACATACCGATAATCTAAGACTTTGGCATGATCTTTTCGATCTTGTTTCAACTTTTGTATGATTTTCGCTTGGTTAATCAGTTGTTTCGGGGTCCTTAGGTATAGAACCAAGTCCCATCAGCCGTAATGGTACATTTTATCTCCTTTTGGTATTCAGAAAACATTATTTCAGAGATATTAATAAAAAAAATTTTGACTGATCTTTTTTAAATATGAACAGTATCAGCAAGAACTTTGATTGATACTCGAAAATTTTTCAGCATCAAATATTTCCTTAACGTATTGTTCATCAGTAAATGTTTTATCTAATACGGGTCGCTCTTTGTCCTCGACGCAGAGCTGGCAGAGAAACTTATGGAAGCTGCTTGTAACACTTTTAAACACCTTTAGTCTCGTCACCGCAGGCAACATCCTTAAATACTCTGCAGCCGAAATTTAAATCCGCAAACAAAATTTAAGAAAACTGTTCAACAAAATCGCTTCAAGTTGTTTTGAAAACGAGTTTAATTGAACCAATGTATATTGGCATGAAATTTGGCAAAGATGTCAAAGATGCCAACCTCAAAATAAAACTATTTGCCCAAATCGTTGAACCCGTGAACTTTAAATTTAAAAATCAGATTTTCATTTGCGCACAGGATTAATTATTAGCGTTTTTTTTAATCAATTCAAAACTGGTAAATTTCAAAACATATTTTTTGTTTTCCTTTTTTTGTCAATATAAACTTTTATCAACTCAATATTGGTTCTTCGTAGTTTAATATCACTTGTACTTTTTTTAATATAAATTTTTTATAAATGTTTCATCAATTGGTTTTTTTTTCCATATGAATTTGAAATTAGAAATATTCATTTGTATAATTAATCTCAATTTCTGTTTTATATCGTGAAGATATTAAACTGTATTTTTGTTTTCACAATAACTTTAATTTGTAATCTTTGAAAGTTTTTTAAAACTTTCCTTTGGATCTAATGAAAAGTTTTCTTATTAGAATGACTTAAATTTTTTTGATACGTTCCAGATTTGTAACAATAACTATACTTCAAAACTTTTCAAGAGATAATCTTTCGTCGAAGTGGAATTAAAATGGGGCTTATTTTGTATACATTTTTTTTTTTTTTTTGTAAATAAAAGTCCGGCCAAATTTATTTATTCGAGATTGAGTAAAATTGTTCATAATCTATTATTTTGGCAAAACAAAAAATATCAAAAATATATCTTATTCACCAGAGGGTTAAACTCATCCACCAGCTTTAGTCATACATTTATACCAACCACCCAGTCAGTCAGACCAGGCCATTGCATTTATAATATTGTACTCTACTTTTTACAATTTCATTGGTTTTCACAGCGTGCTACCGTAAAGACGTATAGAAAATTTTGTTAAAAAGAATTCTGTCGAATGTTAAAAAAAAAACGCAACAAAAATATACATATATATTTATATTTGTTTTAAATAAACGTTTTATTGAATTAAACGAAAAAGTTCTAATTAAATTAATCGCTTTGAATTTCTGGAAAAAAGTTTGCATTTTACAAAAAAAAAATGGTTTTTGTGTTTTATCTCATAAACTTTTAATTAAATAAAGAGGTTTTAGTTTTTAAACTACAGTTGCTAACGAAAACAAAGTGTTGTTTGCTGTTTATACCTGGTGGTATTTTATTAATTAACTAAAAAAATTATTCAAATAATCTTTTTACCAGGTAATTGTTGTGAAAAGCCATTATTCTTAAAAAAATGTTTTTATAAAAGAAAATTAAAAACTATTTAATAATTTATAGATTTATTTTTTTTTTCAATTTTAGTTTTGACATCTTAAAAAAATAAAAATAGTATAAAACAAAAAAAAATGTAAAATCATGTTGAAATGATCACAACCTTTTATTATAAATTTAAAATTGTTTTCTATTGGCTTCGATAATTTCAATGATTAATTTTGCAGTTGTTTTATATATAGGTATATGTATATGAAAATAATTTTAAAAAATCTCTTGTCAATCTTGTCGATATAATATTTAAAATTTATTTATTAAAATTAATATAATTTAATATTATTTTATTAAAAAAAAATTATTAAAATCAATGCAAAAATAAGTCTTAATTTAATACAGGGTGGACCCAAAAGCCACCATGGGGTTTAAAAATTTAATAACTTTTTCATTTATAATTTTTTTTTTTTTTTAGATTATAAAATATACAAAAAAAAAACATTTTTGCATACTAAGTATGGAAAATAATGTCCTTAAATGACCCCCGTTTTCAATGATGGGCTTGTTTTAGAGCATTTTCCATAACATTTTTCAAAATTTGTGGTTTTTCTCTACACGTTCAATATTTTCCGCAGTGCTAATTAAACATGGTCTACCGGTTCGAGGCAAATCTCTTATGGTGCCATGTTGGGGGTTGACGATCAACAAGGCACGTAGCGCCGTCCTGTTGAAACCAAATGTTGCCAATATCCTCCTCTTCAATTTTTGTGAACAAAAATTCGTTCAACATGGCCCGATAACGATCGATATTGACTGTCACGGCCACTCCTTGTTCATTTTCGAAGAAAAATGGCCCAATTTTGCCTCTGGACCAAAATCCGCACCAAACAGTGACTCGTTTTGGGTGTATCGGCTTTTCAATGTATGCGTTCGGGTTTTCTGTGCCCCAAATGCGACAATTTTGCTTGTTTACATACCCGCCAAGATCTAAATGAGCTTCATCTGAAAAGATGATTTTTTTGGCAAAATCAGCATCTTCTGTAAGTCAATCGCAGGCCCACTTAGCGAAGCGAAAACGTATGGGATGGTCAGTTGGCTTCAACTCCTGAACCAATTGGACTTTGTATGGCGTCATACCAAGGTCTTTATGCAAAATTCGTCTCAATGATGCCTCCGAAATGTTCAATTCTTGAGAACGACAGTGAATTGATGTTGATGGCGCTTCACGCACACTTTCTGCCACAGCAGCAATATTCTCGGGTGTACGCACTGTTTTTGGCTTTTCACGCTTTGGTTTATCGATGAGGATGCCAGTTTCTTTCACTTTTTTCACAAGATAACGAACATACGGAGCTGACGGTGCTTCTCTTCTTCCAAAATCCGTACGCAATTTTCGCACACATTCTGCAACATTACCATGATTTTCAAAGTAACGTCGTAATATTTCCCAGCGTTGTTCAAGCGTATACACAACCATATTCGTTCAGCGGAAGGATAAAACTAATTATCTGTCAAATCAGACATGAGCTAAGCGTTAGCATTCACGAAATAAGCATTAGTTGAAAAAAAAAACGTTAGATGGCGGACCCTTTATTTAAAAGAAAGAAATTCAAATATTAAAAAGCTTTTCTTACAAAAAGAACGAACACTTTGTAGCATAAAAGAATAAAGTATAAATATTTTATATACCTCAATTAAAATTTTGCTCCTGTCTTTGATGTCTATAAAATTATGATCAAGTAGTTTGCAGGCAGTTAAGAAAAATAAGGCAGAATCAACACTGTTCCTTTCACGCTACGTCATTTAGTTTGAGAATTTTTACAAAACTTGAAAAACGTGGATTTCGAGTCATCATAAAACATAATTTTTTCGGAAAAAGCCCTCAACAAAAACAAGGAAATCTTAATAAATACTTCAATAGTTATCAATTGGTTTCTGAACTCCGTTGTGGTCGTGAAAAAATTGCCACCAAGATAAGAGAATGAAAGAGCGTGAGGTGGCTGCGACTGTAGGATTCTCAACTGAACGGGTTTATCATGTATATTTGTACATGAAAACGCTATCCACGCGATGGTTGCCGCGAATACACGCAATAGCGTGTGAGCACTTCAAAGAAGCGTTTGGCGATGTTCAAACGAGAAAAACTATAACATTTATAACTATTTATTTGTGTTTTGATTCTATTTTTAACATTATTTGAGATTAAGAATTGGCATTTTTCTTCACAGTAACTACATTTTGTTATTATCTATATATTAATACGTGAAGGTAAATTTTTAGTTCCCTTTTTAAGCAATATGCGGGCACGGAGGAGTGTGAAAATTGGCACAGTTATAGTTCATATGAAGGAGAAGCTGAGAATGATAAAATTTATTTTAAATCTGTCTTCAAAATATATTAAATTAAATTAAATAAAATATTTCTAATAATTCGTTAATGCGAATGATTTAAATTGTATATCAGACGCTTTGTGTTGAAATGTGAATTAATAAAATTGATTTACTTTAGGCTTATTTAAATATTCATAAATTTTTTATCTATAATATTAATAGGCTAGGCGATTTCTTGTGACTGATGTTTTGTTCTATTTTGAGTAAATTGCATTTAAAGTTGCTACTAACACATACATAAAATTATACAATGCTATGTATGTGTTTATTAAATTTGTTAATGTGTTTGTAATAAAAATGAGTTTGTTTTTTGTGTTGATTTGTGAATTGACTATAATTGATTGGCATACTTTTAGGGTCTTCATTTAATGAAAAAATAAAAATTCCTAGAATTTGCACTCGAATTTCGAATGCTGGGCTATACTAGTTTTATATAAATAAGTAGAACAAATGGGACTATTTTTTTAAATATATTATAAAAAAAATACTAAATGTATTGTTTTAAATGTGGGCCATTTTCACTGTGACTCAGTGTAGTTGGCAACTGCATTTGTTGCTTTGTAAACAAAAAAATTAAGTAGAAAAGTTTTTTAGCTAATAAGTAAAATTCCCAAGGTGTCAATTGTAAAAAGTTCGCAATTCAAAATATTTAAATTTTTATATTAAAATCTTCATTAATATTTAAAGTTTTCATTTTCAAGTGGACGGGATCTTTTTCTAGCAAATGTAACTGGACCGACAATACGGTACCCTAAACCATGCGTTTAGAAAGGGCGTCCCAAGTTCAACTAATTAAATATAGAAAATACGCATTAACCAAATTTGGGTGGCATTGTTATCATATCAAAAAATTGACCGATCCTGACCATATTTGGTAAACTCACTTATTTTTATCAAGAACATGCACAACCCAAATATAAGAAAAATCTGTGCAATAATTTTGTGTTTTGATAGATTTAAATGAAGATCGGGAAGTAGCTTTATATGAGGACTATGGCTAAGAATTGTCAAATATTTTTGGTTAGTACAAAGTCATTATACCCTGACATAGTGGTATAGAGCATAAAAATAAAGTGTAATGAGAATAATTACAAAGTTCAATATTTTTGAAGTCATCGAGTGCAAACTCCTTCTCGTGTGCGGTTTTTCGAAGTACTTATCAAAACTAACAAAACCCTATTTGGTGTTTGCAAGTTTAGCTACTGTTCGGATTTTATGGCCTTATGTATATTTTGCTAAAACTTAATTTTTTAAGAACATGCAATTTTTCTCACGGCTATATCACGGTAACCAATTGCAATTTTGTTTTTCTGTCTTCGGCACAATTGTAGGAGAGAGAAGTGTAAAGCAATCAAATCCGAAAAAATTGCTAAAATGTTGAAATATTTTCTACAACAACTTTATTTGCATCAAAATAAATAAAATATATTAATTTTCCAAATGCATTTTGCATCGAAAATTCGTGAAATGTATGAAAAATTTAACAAAAGACTAAAAAACATGATGCTCTCGGTAAAGCCTGTGAAGTTGGTGCTTTTGTTTTTTTCGTTGGTGGTTCAGGTCCTTGATCTGAATAATGATCATCACCTG
The DNA here is from genome assembly GCA_963682025.1 of Cordilura impudica. Lineage (NCBI taxonomy): Eukaryota > Metazoa > Arthropoda > Insecta > Diptera > Scathophagidae > Cordilura > Cordilura impudica. The sequence continues at coordinate 224,336,558 of OY821518.1, read as the reverse complement.
AGCTTGATAGCACATTCAATGGCATATCTCTTTCGGTGTGTCCTTCTAATCTATCGTCCTCCGTGACTTCGCTGCCCTTGGGATACCTTATTTCTCCACAAATGAAAAAAGCATCCAGCATCCAGCTTTTTTCCTTTGTAGCGCTATTCCATTGGCATGGTGACAAGATAGAATCGCTCTACTTGTTCATTCAAGTCGGTGGGCAATTGGTGTAAGAACAATGTGTTATTGTCATGTCACATTAATAACAACATGCGGCTACATGACATTTGTATTGACTGTTAGAGCTACTTCAAGCTTTATAAGCACTTGCAACAACGCCATCTATTGGGAAAAAAAATTTCACATAGTTGATAAACTAAAATCTCGAATTTTCGATGTAAAATACAGCTGGAAAATGTGTACAAAGTTCTGAAGATTTATGAATTATATTAGAAATTTTTGGACATTTTAGCAAGATGCAGTTTTTCGGGTTAGTTTTACACTTTTTTACTTCTAGTCTATAGCTACAATTGTGCCGAAGACACGAAAACAAGATATAGCCGTGAGAAAAATTGCATGTTGGACGCAACTGACCTCTTGCAGAATATTTCAAATCCTATGGCCCTTGCCTAATCCAGGGAGAACGAATTCACTCCTTGGTTTTGGTAAAGGGACAATCAGCCTACTTATGGAAGTACTCAATGGACACTGTGTAATAGGGCGGATGGCTGAACGCATAGGTGTCCCGAGAGCTGACTTCTGGAGGAGCTGTATGGATGTGGACGAGGAGGAGTGAGTGCAACATTTGCTGTGGAAATGTCCAGGACTGAAGGAGCGGCGCCTTAGATATCTAGGGCAAAGATTCTTCGATAACCTGGGCTGCATAGTAGACGTTCCACTTGGCTACCTTGCGGACTTCTTGAGGGAATCTGGCTGGTTCAGGAGGGACGCATAACGGATGAAAGCGGTCTTTTTCTTTTATTTTTCATTTTCATTTTCCATACCCCTTACACTATATATCTGTACTCTTTAATCTCTATTCCTATCCCTACCTTCCGGCACTTTTTAAAGGGAATCACAATGGGCCATATGGCCTCCGAGTGTACCCGTCCAACCTAACCTAACCTAACCTATGAACTGGTCTTAATTTTACGGAAACACTACCATTAGGAATTTTATGCTGGTTTCTGTCACTTTTTATACCCTCCACTCCAGTGTGCAGAGGGTATATATAAGTTTGTCATTCCATTTGTAATAATTAGAAAAAAAATTTTGGACCCCATAAAATATATATATTTGTGATCCTTATAACAACCGGAGTTGATATAGCGATGTCCGTCTGTCCGTCTGTGGAAATCACGATGGCGGCATCAATCGGGCAGCTAGGGTGCTCGCTGACATAAAAAATTATGCATTAACATCCTGAAAAGTTTGCTATTTAAAATCGTCCAAATCGGTCGATTAGGGCCCAAGATTTGAATGAAAAACTAAAAAAGGTCTTGAAAAAATATAATTTTCTATGTTGTTCTTGTCACGATCACGCCCTCAATAGGATAGCTAAGGTGATCATTTTTAGTGAGAATGATTCAAAAATCATTAATATCGGTGGAACAGGTCCAGGGAAATCTCTGAAAAAGTAAAAAAAAAATGAAAAATATGATGTTTCTATATTGTTCTTGTTGTTATTCTAAATGTTATATTGTTGTCATAGCTGGACTTGTTGTTTTTGTGGTCGTTGTGGTAATAATATAATAAAAACTAACCCTTTGTACATTTTTTTTATCACTAAAAAAATTTACTAGATCATCTCTGTCATTGCCAAGATCCTACCTGCCAAGGTTCAGATCGATTGGGTCACGGGAAAGGGGTTCAAATTGATCCAAAATTTTTTCGACAAGCAGACACTACGAGTTAATTTAAAGGGAGTAAAAATTCACCAGCATCTAAAGCAAATAATGCTAAAATACCTAGTTGTTAATAAAAAGAAAACAATGTAAATTTAGCAAAAAAAAATGTTTAATTTATTAATTTATTTAAAGAGAAAAACACAAAAAAAACGTTTGATGTTGTATTTTTTGTGTGTAATATTTACATATACATACATACACATGTTAAATAATACAAATAATATACATATATTCTATATATATATTCTATATATTCTATATATGTATATCCATAATAACTGCATGTTAGAAATAAATCGGTTATTATTTTATTTACATAAAATTCTGCAATATTTTGTTGTGGGGAAAATCAAGGTTCAGAAAATACACACATGAAACACACAATGTTCTGTTCAAAAGCAGCCAACACATATCTTTATTTTCATATCAATTATGTGCGTTTCTAAATTTTCTATGGTGCCCAACACAACCATGACTGTGTTCGTTTTAATATTTCGTTATTTACACGAACATTTTTGTATCACGTACTTTTTGTTTCAATCACACATAAACCACACATTTTTGAGTGTTGCTTTATTTGAAGTTCGTGTTCTGGTACGTGTACTGAAAAAAAAAAAAAAACAGAACATGTACAATAAACAGGTTCGAGTTCAGTTATATTTTAAGTCGTGTTGTGGCTCGTGTACTAAGAAAAAATAGAACATGTACAATAAACAGGTTCGAGTTCAGTTATATTTTAAACACGACTTAAAATATAACTGAACTCGAACCTGTTTATTGTACACGACTTCAAATATAACTGAACTCGAACCTGTTTATTGTACATGTTCTGTTTTTTTCTTAATACACGAGCCACAACACGACTTATAATATAACTGAACTCGAACCTGTTTATTGTACATGTTCTGTTTTTTTTTTTTCAGTACACGTACCAGAACATGAACTTCAAATAAAGCAACATTCAAAAATGTGTGGTTTATGTGTGATTGAAACAAAAAGTACGTGATACAAAATTGTTCGTGTAAATAACGAAATATTGAAACGAACACAGTCATGATTGTGTTGGGCACCGAAGAAAATTTAAAAACAAACATAATTGATATGAAAATAAAAATATGTGTGTGTTGGTCTAAGTTATGTTTGTTTACATATATGTACGAGTTTTTTATTCAGTGTGTGTTTTTTTCTGAACTCTGGGGAAAATACATTTCTTTTGCATTAACAGAGTGTCACTTCATTTTGCTCAGCGTGACTATGTCACAATAGATGGCGCCACAATCTTTGTTCTAATTAGCTTTGCAATAGTTATTTCTATTTTAACATGAATGTCAATATTTTCAAATAGATGTTATACATAACAATGTTAAGAGTATACGTTTTTTCATTATTCTTTTACTAATATGAACATAAGTTTGGCATATTAACTTTTTGTTGCCTTTACAAAATAGGCTTACCGAGTTATCAATGAGTTTTTTGCTTTCAAAAAAGTTCTACTTAGTTATATAGAATTATTATTCTGCTTTACCTATAAAATATCTGATTGCGATTACATCTAATTTTTAAAAATTGTTTATAATTACTAAAGCATTATTTATTTATTTAGTATTTATGTGAATAAATACAAAATTGCACTTTTTTAATTTTCCATTCAAATTTAAGAAAATATCAATTCTAAAAACTGCAATTAAAATTTCCAATTATAAATTAGAAAATATTAACTGAATTTCAGAAAATCATATCAAAACGTCGGAAATAATAATTTTAAATTTAGGAGATCTCAATTGCATCTTTAATATACATATAAATTATATTCGTTAAACACAAATTGAAATTCCAAAACAAACACCAAATATGTTTACATTTAAAAAATGTTTACATTAAAAAAAAATATTGGCTTTCAGGAGAAATTAATAGCTTTTCAGTAACTTCTTTTAACGATTGTCGAATCGTTAAAAAGGAAAAGCAAAATTATCAGTAAAATTTTTAAACGATATTCGCTATTGTTAAAGTCAGCTGTTGTTGTTATCTAAACGACAACCATTTTTGTGTTGTTTATTCAATCGATAAAAACTTAAATTTTTAGGTTGAAATGTCGTCATACATAAATAAAAATCATAAAATAGTGAAAATATTTTGCTTTAATTAAAAAAACTTTTTTATATAAATACAAAAATTAAATAGCATATTCAATTCATTATTTCATTTTCAAATAAATAAACAGAAATATTATTAAAAAAAAATAGAGATATTAAACATAAACATAAAATCATCCTGTCAAACACGAAGTAATTTGTTTTTTTTCTATTCTTCTTTGTGTTTTTCGCTTATTTTAACAGAGATGCCACTCGTTTACAATTTAAATAAATAGAAAAATAGATTTGTCGACTGTCGATAAGATGTGTGTACTTAGTGAATCTCTTAATCCTCAGTGCAAACAGCAATAGCTGTCGATATATTTTGCGATTGTCGGATCGTTGAAATTCTGTCGGATCGTTGAATTCGCACTACAGAAAACATTAATTTAAATTCAATGAATTTTAGAAAACCTCAAATGATATTTAAGAATTGCGAACATAAAAATTGTTACATAAATAAACGCAATTTGATGAGAATGTTATTTATACATATATTATTTTTCACAATTTTTTTTTTGGATGAATATTTGAAGTTTTTCAGAAAATAAAGATAACAAATTATTTTATTTAAAATGTTTGGGACATTTGGGGTTTTGCGTTTGGCATCCCCAATTTAATTATTTATTATTATAAATTTATTCTCTATGTTTTCCAAATATGGCAATATTTTAATAAAAAAATTGAGAGAGCTTTTTATACCCTATACCACTATGTGGTTTGGGTATAATGACTTTGTGCTGCTGCTTGTAACAACCAAAAATATTTGACCTAGACCCATCTTTAATTATACCGATCGAATCAGAATCACTTTCTGAGTTGATTTAACAATGTCCGTCCGTCCGTCCGTCCGTTTGTGTGTCCATGTAAAGTTTGTAATCAAACTACAGGTCGCAAATATGAATATATGGGATGAACGCTATTGAAATTGGTGAGAATCGGTCCATGTTCAGACCTAGCCCCCATACAAATTACCCATATGAAATCGACATAAATTGCCATAAGATCCAAATTGTCATATAGATCTTACTCAAATTGGGTTTGTATGCGTTCATTACATCCATTAATGAGTAGTCCAAAAATGATCCATTTGACCCCATACAGAGCTGCTTCCCGATCTTCACTTAAATCTATTAAAAAACAAAAATATTGCACTGACTCTTCTCAAATTTTGTTTGTATATATTTTTGCAAAATACAAGAGACTTTACCAAACATGATCAGGATCGGTCCATTTTTGGACCTTGTCCTTATATAGATATAGCATCCGATATGAACTTTTTCATATCTGCAGCCAAAAAAATTAATAAAAATCCCACTCAAATTTGGTTTTTGCTAATTTTCTTTATCCAGTTAATTGGGCCTAAGAGATAGGGTTTCTAAACGCATGGTATAGGGTATCGTATAGTCGGTGTAGACCGACTATAAATTTCTCACTTGTTTTTGGTTATTATTTTGTTACTCCATCCGACCTATATGGCCGCAATGAAAAAATATTTCGCCAGGTAAAAGAAACTATACAGCCATCTCCAATTAGCACGATTTAATGCATATAGCCACCATACACGACCATTACCTTTGCAATGGAGGTTAAGGCGAGCTATTTAATTAGCAAAAACTAAATTAAACGGTTTATGGCCCTATGCTCCTTATAGGAACGACGGGAATTTATTATTATTATTAAATTAAACGAGAAGTTATGTCATATAACCGGAAACGCATATAGGAAACGCATGCATATTTTTCCAATATTTTGTTTACATTTATTATCAATACTCAAACCGAGGTGGAGGGTATCAAGGATTCGGCACAGCCGAATTTAACACTCTTACTTGTTTGGAACAGGTTAGTCCATCTCCGTTTAAAATCCTGCAAATTTTGGGAAAACTTTTTTATGCTCTTCAACTCCCTTCTCACAAGAGCCAGTAACTCTCCACTGGCCTAAGCTCAAAAAATTTTGAAATTTTTACCGCCCTTGGCGCAAAAACCAGGTTACTATTTTTGTACCACTCAAGAGCTTTCTTACCGTAGTGACAGCATGCCAAATCGTTCCAAAAATATGAGTTGTTGCAAACACTCGTTAATATAAATTTCGGTATTTATAGAGCCCATTGTAAGAAATGACTTGCTTCTTTTGCCGCAACCGCACATTGTTGGAAAAATTAAATTTTAGCCAAAATATACATGAGGCCATAAAATCCGAACAGCAGCTAAACTAAAGTACTTCGAAAACCACACATTTGCATTTTATGTGTTGCATGTGTTATTTTTTCCTATGTCTGAGATTTCATAATTTCATGTATTCATTTTTAAAATTTTGAAAATTTATAAAAAATATTTTTTTTTTTAATTTATAAATTTTTATTAACGAACTTGTTTCTTCGGCATATGTTTGGAATAAAAAATGCTTAGAATAAAATTTTCATACATAATTTTTCAGTTTTTTTTTATCGTTTAATGTTATCTTTCTCTAACAATGGAAATCTATACCAAGATTGTTCTGGATAAATGTATTGTTTTGCTTAAAAGTTTTCATTGCAACTACCATGGGTTTTCCATTTCCTACGACTCGTACTGATGATTTCACTTTTAACCTTATGCTCTAATTTTTAAGACCACATCGAAATCTAGTTCATATAGAATACATAGAATGGCTCTACCATATTTCTATGTGTGTATGCATGAGTTTATAGGGTATGATTTTATCAGCACTTGTAATAAAAAATAAAGAAAATATTTTTTTTTACTATCGCTTAAAAATATATTGTCTTAGGTTATGTAATCTTTATGTAAATACTATATGTTCATGGCATTCTGCAAACTTTTTTTTTTTCTAAATCTGAGTCATCAAAAAAAAAAAAGTGACAAATTAAGTACCAAAAACAAACAACTAAATGAGATGCTTGAAAGGAATATAAAAAAAACTTTAGATATACTTAATATAGTTATGTATTGAAAAAACTTGATATATTTAATATGTATTGATTTTTTTTTTTTTTTTTTTTTTGTTTACAAATATAAATAAAGCTAATAATTTTGTTTCTGTATATTTCTTGCTCATTCCAGAAAATGTTGGCTTGAATCATCATTTGTGGGAACACGTCCTTTAGATTCGCCACAGACTCCGATTATAGAAAATACTCCTTTAATAGCTGCTGCCCATGCTGCTGCATTGGGTTCATCGTCGGCGTCATCATCATTAAGACCCTTATTGAACAATAACAATAATAATTTCCAGTTGGCCAATCATAATACTGATGGCAGTTTGAAATTGTCCACATTTACAGGAAATGACATACAACAATTAACACGTATGAACGGTGGTCTTAATAACGGTGTTGGTACTAGCAGTGGTGGTGTTAATTTAGGAGTTGGTGAGTCACAAAGAAAATTTGGTTTTCGCTTAAAACAAATTCAAGAGTGCTAAAAAACATAATGAAATTATCTTAAATTTTTTTTTTGCAATTTTTAGTAATAGTTTTGCATTGATAAAAAAAGTAGTTGTTTTAAGAAGAAAAAAGCTTTTTATTTTTCTAATTTTTAAAATTATTTTTTTTTATATATTACGAAAAGTCACCTTGAAATTTAAGAAAGTTTTTTTTTTAAACTAATTTTACGAGTTTAACAAATTTATTTGAAATTTATCGGAATTTTAACAAAAAAAAATTACAAAATTTTAAAAAAGTTTATAAAACTAAAAAAAAATTGTTTTTCTTTAATTAATCAAAATTTTATGAAACCGTTAAATATTTTGCAATTTTAAAAAACCATTAAAAAAAAATTTAAAAGAAAAATTTTAATTTCTTAGAATATTAGAAGAAAAAAATTTTAAAAAAAATTCAAAATTTTTTAAAATTGTGTTTTTAAAAATTTTGAGAAATTGTTTCTTAAAATTGTTAAAACCTTTCTAAAACCTTTTGATATTTATATTTGCAATACTTACAAAAAAAAATTGTTAAAGAAATTGTTAATTTTTTTTTTTAAATTATAAAAAATTTATTTATTTTAAAACCAAAACTCCTTTAACTATTAGAGAGCTTTCTTAGAAAAAGTAGTTTTAAAAATATATTTTTATATTTATCTGCAATATGTTTGCTTTAAAGTTTGTGAACACCCCTCCCTCCCCATATTTTTGTAATTTTATTTTTGCTTTTAATAATTTAAGTAAAAAATATATTTTAATTTTGTATATTATTAAAGAGAAAACGAACAAAAATAAAGTGATGACATGACATTTCAAAATTGTTTGGTATTTATTCTTTTATTCTTCCCCCAAATTTATCTCCAAAAGCACTTTGTTTTATAGTATAACCTAAATTTATTAGATATAAAAAAAAACAGTTTTAAGCTTTTTATAAAGAAAATTTTGAATGGTTGGCAAAATTGCTAAAATAAGCTTTATAAACATAGCATTTTATAAAAAAGATTTAAGCTTTTCTAACTGATTTTATAAAAACTTATTTAAATGTGTGTCTTGAAATTTTAACTCTAATGGAAATCTCTTAAATAAACTAGTATTTCATTATAAATAAGTTAAAAGCTTAATTAAAGCTTAAAGCTTTTGAATTCATTAAGTTGCAAAAACTATAAATTATATACATTTAAAAAAATTATTAAATGAATAATATTTTTACAGTTTTTTAAAGCCGCTGTTAGCAAAAAAAGCTCTTAATTTCATAATGCTTTAAGCTTTCAAATTCTTGAAGCTGAAAAAATAAATTACATAGAATTGTAAAATTTAAAAAAAAAAACATTATTTTAAAACAGATATACAGGGAGCCTCATCCATGATAAATTAACTGTGTTCATGACGATCAGCTGCAGCAGATATTTGTTCATTGCACATTTTGTTGTTTGCAATTACGAATTCATATATTCAATGTAATTTTCATTTAAGATCATACTGAAAATCAGTGATCCTCCCAACTCTAATTCATAATATTGTCTTTCATGTTTGCAACAATATTCCGCATCAGATAAAGTTGTCTTATCATTATTTTTTGAATAAGGTTCTAATAAATTTTTTACTGTTTTTTTTTTATTTTCAAAATCGTATTATAAATCCATTCTAAAATCTGCACACAGGGAGAAACTTCATAGCCATAATCAAAATATAAAAATTACAAAAAAAGCTTAATATTGTTCTAGTTAAATTTATTTAAGCTTTTAAGTACTAACTTTTAAACTTGCCAATGTTTGTTTTCTTAATAGAAAGCTTAAAACTTCAAAACTATAATTAAAAAAAAAAATTAGAAAGCTTTAACTAACCCAAAACACTTTAAAGTTTTTCATTATTTTTCAAAACACAATTTTTTGTCATTTGGCATCATTCGAGACAAAAAATTTGGTAGAATTTTCTATTTAGGCTTGTTTTTAAATTAGAACAATTCACCTAAATTTAGAAATACCCTATTCGACGAAACTTTACAGAAACGAATTTGTAAACAAAGTGCTTCTTCACAAAAAAAATTCTTACAAAATTTTCAACAAAAAAAAATTGATTACAAGACTTAAAGCAAAACTTTTTTTTAAATATTCCATAGAAATTTTTTTACATTTTTTCAAAAGTTTTTTTTTTAATGTTACTAAAAGTATGAAATTTTGCTTGTATTGTTCAAAATCTATATTAAACTCATCACGTCATATTTTTGTCATTTTAATTTCATTCAAAAATTATAAATATATTTTAGTTTTTAATTTGTATTTGTATACTTTATCCTAGTTATTAACCCCCTCCACTGAAAAAGAATCCAATTTGTTGTTTATGGACAATATTTATTATACATTTTATTTTACATTTGTTTATATTTAATACAAATTTATTTAAAACCCTATTTTAAGTTTTAATTTGGCCCTTAAAATTATGTAGTTTAACATAAAGGATTATTAAAAAAAAAAACATTTAATTATAATTTTGCCTGCATATCATTATTATTAAAACAATTGTCATCATTGTATTTATTTTAAAACTTTATTACATATTTATATATATACTTATATATATATATATATAAATATTATACACATTATACTAAATATTTACTATTATTATATATACAAAAAAAAATATATATTATTTAAAATCATATAATCACAAATTTTTATTTATAATTTAATATATTTTAAACAAAAAAAATATAATGGTACGAATTTTATTTGATAAGTTGTTTTTTAAAAATAAAAAACGATAAATATTTTTATGTTTAAAAAAAAATGGAATTTTGTTTTTCTTTCTTATTTTTATTTTTTTTTCGATTTTAATTTTCTCTCTTTTTGAATCAAATTTTGGTTACTTTATGAAAGACGCTTTTGACCTTTATAGATTTCTTGAATATGTTCATTTTGTTATTATTATTTATTATTTTTTTTTTTTTTGATAATTTCTTTTAAGCTTTTATTAATATTTTTGAATAGTTTTCATATTAAAATAATACAAATTTTAAATAGAAATGGGATATGTCCGTATCTTTATTACCTCGTTCTCTTTTCATTGCATTGAACCCACTGCTTTTGATCGAAAATAGAAATTACGAAGTACGGAATATCGGAGTTTCGAAGCAAAGAGCTTGATTTTAAGGACTGAGATCGAAAAAATCTTAACATACATAAAATGTAATAATAAGGGAACTGAATCTGGAGTTTTGATTTGTTTTAATTCATTGAAGTTATATTACAGTATATATAAAATGATAACTTTTATAGTTCTAATCACTTCTTATGAACTGGGGTCTAATCTCGCATTCGTTATCGAAATTTTTCGATCGAAATTTTTTTTTAGTTTCCAAAATTAAATACTAAGAAAAATTTCACTCTGTCACAGGTAACGTATTATGGCCCCTAGTTAAGGATAAAACAAGGTCCAAGGTCCGTCTACTACAAATAATAAACCAAAATATAGAATTTCGATTGATTTTCCTCGATATCCAATGCGGTGATTTGCCTCCTGGTCTAACTTTTCCGGACACACTATCATTAGGAATTTTATAATGGTTTCTGTCACTTTTTTGGAATAGGTAGTCCATCTCCCTTTAAAATCCTCCACATTTTATGCAACATTTTTTGTGCTCTTCAACTCTCTTCTTACAACAGCCCGTATCTCTGGCCTAAGCTTCAAACATTTTGGAGAATTTAATTCCTTGGTACAAAAACCAGGTTATTGTTTTTGTATCACTCAAGGACTTTCTTACCGTAGTGACAGGATGCCAAATCGCTTCAAAAGTATATGTTTTTGCAAACACTCCTTAATATAAATTTCGGTATTTATAGAGCCCATTGCCACAACTGCATATTATTTACTATACCAGGAACTTTTTTTTTTGGAAATTTCGTCTGCTTTTAGGTCATAAACTTATCATTTCCTCGAGCATTAGCAGAATAACAATTTTGATTTGGAAGCTTCGAAAAATCTGACAGTACATACTTTTCCTAATGGACGAGGAAAAGTATGTACTGTCAGATTTTTCGGCAGCATGAGCATTTTTTTATGAAAAATTTCAATTTGCGTGCTCTGTTTTTAGCGATTAATTTTTTGCAGCTTTTTGGACTTCGTGTAACTTAATACCTGCATTGGATTTAACTTTTCGCACCAAATACTCCAAGCACTCATCTAACCGGCCTGCTTTTTTTCCTAATTTCTTGGCCTCGATCTCACTTCTTTAAATACGTAATAGCGTTGTACGGAGGAAAACGGGCAAGATTTTATTTAAAATTTGAATAAAAATGTTTATTTGATTGACTTTTCCAGAAAATCATGTTATTGTTCTTTAAAAAAGAAATAGTGTTGTACGGAGAAAGTCGCAAATATTATATTATAAATTTGAATAAAAATGTTTATTTGATTGACTTTTCCAGAAAATCGTGATATAAATCTTTCAAAAAGAAATAGTGTAAATTAATGAAAATGATTTTTGTTTTATCTGGCGATTTTACCCATTTTATTTGAAAAACTGCGACCATACCCAGTTTTCTCACAGTAGTTCAGGCCAGATGTGAAATAAATAAAATATAACAAAACTAAAAAACTTCAAAATGTAGTTACCAGTTCTAGAACATTAAAAAGAGGATAACCAGAATAATCTGAAAAGTTTCTCATAAATGGGACTTTTTTACAGTAATAACTCATAAATAATTGCTCAACGTTAAAAGTAACTTCTAAGCAGTTAACGTTATCATTTATTTACTTACCACAAGATTTTAATTTGCAATGGTTTTTTAAATACCATCATTCATTTATTTTTCAATGCAAATCCGTTTAAAACGAATTTATCTGGCATCATTGGCAAGTTTGTCTATTTTTCTAACCAATATTGCCAGATTACAAAATTCCATTTTTTGAAAATTGGAAAATAATGTTTGGAAATTATAGATGGCGGTTATTTTAAGCCCACTAAAAACACTAAAGCATACTTTTAGGAGTGATTTGTTGCAATGTTGACATGGCTGATATTAAAACTAAAATTATTCATATATTAATCAAATTTCCAACAATATTAAGCAAAAAATATTTTTTTTTATCAAAAATAGAAGCATATAAAGGGTGATTTTTTAGCTATTATCTTTTTGGCAACACTGGTTTAAACAGCTGACGCACGTTTCGTGTTTTGTTTCATTGTCAAACATCTTCAGTTTGGTCTATAATTTAACCATGAACCAAACGAACAGCGCTTGCAAGTTGTTGAATTTTATTATCAAAATGCGTGCTCTGTTAAGAAAGTTTATCGCGCGCTTCTTTCATTTTATGGTCAGTTTAATCGACCCACTGAAGCGGCTATTCGGGCTATTGTGACTAAATTTTGGAGTGAATATCACCCAGAAGCATTGGAAGAGCTACCAATGCATCCAGAAAAAGTCACAGTTTGGTGCGGTTTATGGGCTGGTAGCATCATTGGACCGTACTTCTTCAAAGTGATGCGAATCGTAACGTAACTGTGAATGGTGAGCGCTACCGAGAGATGATGTCCAACTTTTTTTTACCCAAAATGCAAGAGCTTGACTTGCATGACATGTGGATTCAACATGACGTTGCCACATACCACACAGCACGCGCAACAATGGACTTATTGAGAGGCGAGTTCGGTGAACCTTTTACTTCACGTTCGGGACCGGTCAATTGGCCGCCTAGATCGTGCGATTTAACGCCTTTAGACTTTTTTTTGTGGGGCTATGTTAAAGCTCATGTCTATGCAGACAATCCCGCTTCAATTGACGCATTGGAAGACAACATTGAAGCATTTATTCGTGAGATACCGGCCGAAATGTTGGAAAGAGTATGCCAAAATTGGACTAATCGGATGGACCATTTGAGGCGCAGTCACGGTCAACATTTGCATGAAATAATCTTCAAACATTAAATTATATGGACCGTTCTATCGATTCAAATAAAGATTTCATGCATTTTTCTGAATTTTATGTGTTTTTTTTTTTTGGAAAACTTTCTTATAACTCTTAAAAAACACCCTTTACAAATGATCTACAACTAGGTTTTTTTTTAAGATTAATATATTTTATTTACTTAAGATACCAATCAAAGTATTTTGACCTGGGGGTTTACTCTGAAACTCGATACAAATTGAAAAAGTAGTTAAAAAATTTTATTTATATACAATGTTGTGCAGAACAAAAGCAACCAAAATCACTAATGACCTTTTTGATTTTTTAAGCATGTTGTTGTTGTTTTTCCAAAATCTTTATTTGCTATAATATTACAAATAAAAAGAAAAAACTAAATTTTTAAACTAAAATAACCGTTTTCATTTTATTTTCAAAAAAAAAAAAAAAAAAAAAAACTCAAAATTGCATTGTTTCAGTTGTGCAAAACAAAAGCAACATATAATAATATTTAATATTTAGTGAAGAATTCGTTGTTTTTATAACTTCGCAGCACCTAAGTGGCGTGGATTTAATAAGATGGTTGATAATATTGATTGAACTGTTTTTCCTGCCAGTTTCCTGCGTTTCTTTTAAAAGTTGTTTAGAATTGAAAGCCCGACCAGCTACTCTCTTTTACCAGCTTCAAAGTATGTTTCGGGTCATTGTCGTATTGTAGTATCCAATAAAGTGGCACCTCCTACACAGAGTGTGGCATTAGGGTGGCTCTTCATTATATGGAGGGAAAAATTAATTCTATTTATTTTGGTGTATTTAAGGATTATTTAGTGTACGATTCAAATTGTTTTCTGTAATCACTTACGACTTGCAATAAGTATTGCTTCTCTTGTTCGTTCTTTGTTAATTTGTGATTATACTCTTCAATCAATTTGACACTGCGTTCTGCTGTATTATTAACCACTTTTATTTTTGCAACAATATCATTTCCGTTTTAGAAAAATATGGATAGTTTTTATACTTTCAGTAATTTTATGACAAAATTGGTTAAAAGTTGTTTTAATTTATATTCGCGAGCAATAAGCAGATAATAGCAGCAAAGATATATCACAATGGATTATTTTCATCCCAGGAGTACTGAAGGGTTAAATAAATAAAAATTAACCGAATTATTTTTCTTAAATTCTAAAGAGTGGTTTCATCGAGTTTAATAGAAAAACTAGTTTTCGGTAATTTTTATTTAAAAATATCTGGCCTTGGCAGATAATATAAAGGGTGATTTTTTAAGAGCTATAGGAAAGTTTTCAAAAAAAAAAAAACACATGAAATTCAGAAAAATGCATGAAATCTTTATTTGAATCGATAGTACGGTCCATATAATTTAATGTTTGAAGATTATTTCATGCAAATGTTGACCGTGACTGCGCCTCAAATGGTCCATCCGCTTAGTCCAATTTTGGCATACTCTTTCCAACATTTCGGCCGGTATCTCAATTGAAGCGGGATTGTCTGTATAGACATGAGCGTTAACATAGCCCCACAAAAAATAGTCTAAAGGCGTTAAATTGCACGATCTAGGCGGCGAACTCGCCTCTCAATAAGTCCATTGTTGCGCGTGCTGTGTGGCATGTGGCATCGTCTTGTTGAATCCACATGTCATGTAAATTAAGCTCTTGCATTTTGGGCAAAAAAAAGTTAGATATTATCTCTCGGTAGCGCTCACCATTCACAGTTACGTTACGATTCGCATCATCTTTGAAGAAGTACGGTCCAATGATGCCACCAGCCCACAAACCGCACCAAACTGTGACTTTCTGGATGCATTGGTAGCTCTTCCAATGCTTCTGGCTGACAAAATTGACAATTCTGCTTATTTACGTACCCATTGAGCCAAAAATGAGCTTCGTCGCTGAACACAATTTTTCGGTAAAAAAGTGGATCTTCGGCTAACTTTCCAAGAGCCCATTCACCAAAAATTCTATGTTGCGGTAGGTCGTTCGGCTTCAATTCTTGCACCACCTGTATTTTGAAAGGCTTCACACTTAATCCTTCCGCAAAATTTTCCACTTGTTGAGTAACAGAGGCCCAATTGCTGCGAACGGCGACGAATCGATAATTGATGGTCATCATTAACACTGGCCGATACAGCTGCGATATTTACTTCAGTTCGCATTCTACGTAAGCGTGTTGGTGGTTTAATGTCCAACAATGTAAATTTGGTGCGAAATTTAGTCACAATAGCCCGAATAGCCGCTTCAGTGGGTCGATTAAACTGACCATAAAATGGAAGAAGCGCGCGATGAACTTTCTTAACAGAGCACGCATTTTGATAATAAAATTCTATAACTTGCAAGCGTTGTACGTTTGTAAGACGATTCATGGTTAAATTATAGACCAAACTGAAGATGTTTGACAATGAAACAAAACACGAAACGTGCGTCAGCTGTTTAAACCAGTGTTGCCAAAAAGATAATAGCTAAAAAATCACCCTTTATTTTAACGTTAACGTTCTCGGATTTATTCCAAATTTTAGGAACGGAAGTTCTACACCTTTCGTTATTATATTTTACTTACAAAATATTTAAATTTTTTCAATAAATTGTCTTAGGGATTTACTTTAAATTCACACAGTTAATCTGTAACATGTACTTAACAAAACCTTAAAGTGCCAGATACATTTTTTTAAATTTTGTTTAAGAAAATTTTTTAAAACTTGAAAATGGAGTTTGCTATTTCTTGGCGAGGTTTTATTCGATTTTGAAGTTTTATAGCTTTTTGAAAGAATAATTTAGTACTGATATCGATTCATATAACAACTTGTCGGAAAAATTAAGCTATAGAATGAAATTTTCGTAAAATCTGAAAAGTCATATTTTCCCCATATAAACACACTTGAAATTTTCAATCGCGTTGAGGCACGACTAAATGTTTTTGATTGGCCCAAAACTTTGTATTTTTCAGTTTTTTTTTTTTTTTTTGCTATTCGCATATTTCTAGGGGGTGAGACCGAGAGTTTGAACACTTTTTTTGTTAAGGGCCACCCTAGTGTGGCATCGTAACGTTTGCAAAAATGTCTCTATATATAAATCTATCCATTAACCTTTCGATTTCGTGATCCAAAACCAAAACCAAAGAGGCATGCCCAAATCACAATTGATCCGCCGCCATGCTTCACAGTTTGCTTACAGTAGCGTGGGTTTAAGCGTTCTCCTTTCTTGCGGCGAACAGTGCCCATTCCGTCAGAGTTAAACAAATTAAATTTTGACTCGTCGCCAAATAAAACAATTTTCCATTTTTTAGGCATCCAGTTTTGATATTTTCGTGCAAAATGAACCGTACAAATATTGAAATGCTAAGCATTTCAGCGAAATAGAATTGAAATAAATAAATTCTACCTTTTTGGCAAATGTGTCTTAGTGAACAGTTTTTTTTTTTAATGGTCTGAAACTTCCATAGGCTGCTTCTAATGTTCGGCAATGAACAACACTTGAATCTATATTTCAAATTTTACTAATTAAAAATAGTTTTTGTTCTTTCGTCTGTCTCCCGTGGTGCTCTTCCTTTTTACAGATTCTGTTATTTTATATTTTTTTATAACGCGAGATATTGTAGATTTATTAATATTAATTTTAAGGATCGAGTAATAAGTTAAGTTCAATTTGCGTACTAATATTAACAAGTGAACTAAACATTAAAAGTTACAAAATTCATAAATTTACGGACTATATACATTTTCGATATCTTTCATTATTCTTATACACCCATTTTGGACATGTCCCTTTGACAGAGTTTTGTAAAGAACTATAAAAATTGATTTTATTTTACCCACTTTCACATATGTTTAATAAAACCCCCCAGAAGTATGCTTTATGATTTAAAGTTAAATTAGGTAGCTTATGCTCTTACAACTTTTAAAAAATATAATTTCTCGGTCTGGCAACATTTTTCAGTAAAAACTCAATTTGATAATTCTTCTTTCTTCTTTACCCCCCCTATCACACATCACACTGCAAGTTCGAAAAACTCAATACACTCACATTTTTTTTATTAATACACACACATTTTCCGTAGTGGTCACACTAATGGCACCAAATTTTTCGTGCGAGTAGTGGCTGCCACTAACGATGATTAATGTTACCCTGTTATAAATTTAATGCAAATTTACTGGATTCTGCAAAATTGTAATTAAAGTTTTAACTTGTTAAATCTATTATTATGATTTATTTCTTGAAATGCGCATATAAATACGCAAGTTTGTTAATTATAGAGCATAAATATTATTAACTATTATTAAAATAAAACTAATAATAATAAATGTAAACATATTCCGTCAACCATGTGCCTATGTAATAAACTCGGTAACTCTATTTAAAAAAAAAGAAGAGAGAGAAGTAAACAAATTTTTTCAAGTTTGCGCTTCGACAACATTTTAAAAATGAGTTTGCAGTCAGATGTGTGAACACAATTGTTAATGGCGATGGATTCGACTAATTCGAACAATTTTTCGTTAATAATACGTACACAACGATTTCACAGTTCCAGTGTGACGTGAGATAGCAGGGTAAGCAGGGGTCGAATCGTCGCATTCGTTATCGAAATTTTTCGATCGAAGTAATTTTTTTTTTTTTTTCAAAATAAAATACTAAGAGTAATTTTACTCTGTCACAGATAACGAGTTATGGTCCATAATTAATAGTAAAAGTGAAACGAGGTAATAATCCAAAATATGGAATTTCGATTGATTTTACTCGATACCGAATGCGAAAAGTGAAACGAGGTAATAAACCAAAATATGGAATTTCGATTGATTTTACTCGATATCGAATGTGACAATTTGCCCCCAGCTTTCATTCGAAAACTAATGAATCAACTCCTTTTTAATCTTTACCGCTATTTTCGAAATTATCGTTGTTATTAGTTTATATTGTTAATCAGAGTTAAAGAAACACACACAGCATTTGTCATATTAGGTTTTCCTAATCACATTGCAAGATTAAAAAATTACTTTAAATGTGTTCTGACATTAATTTTAAGTTTCTGATCTATTTTCTTTATTTTTTATGTAATCCATTGCTCTTTTTTTAAATTTTTTTCTTAATAGCACTTTATGATTTTCTTTTTTCTTCACTTTTCTGTTATAAGAAATAAACTTATATTCTCAGTGTAATTTTAAGATATTTTGTGCGCTTTTATGTGAACTTTTCGCAAATTCAATCAATAGTTGTAAATTTGTATGCAATAAATAATTTCAACAATTAATGATACAAATTTTGTTTATACATTTTGTTTCTTTTTTCCAATTTATTTTTTTCAAAACCCAATTTTTGTTTTGTTGTTGTTTTTAATTGTATTTAACAAAAAATTCAATTTTCCTGGCTTTCAAAAAAAAAAAAAAAACTGCAAAACAAAACAAACCTTTAGCTCCAGAACGATCCCTAAGTAACGCATCGCTAGAAGATGTTTTAGCCTCCCTTTTAGGATTACCAGCACATCAAACTGGAGCCAACACAGGGTCTTCATTAGCCAATGATGCATATGCTAGGTCCAGCACAGGTATGCACCTGTAAGTTTTTGTTCCACAACGAAATTAAAAAAAAAAATATATAAATAAAATTAATCACTTAAAAATAATAATGAACAAAAAAAAATCAACTGCAAGCATAAAAAGTGTAAATTTAAATGCCATTTACTATTTTTAAGCCAGAAAAGTGGGAACAGAAATAAATTTAAAAAAAAATTATATAAATATTTTTAAAAAATCGTTACTTTAAATTCCTTGTTAAATAAATATCATTTTAAATACAATATATAAATACATTAATGTACTATAATCTCATAAGCGTTAAACATGTTGTTGCAATTTATTACTTTTTACAATATTTTGCTTAAATATTTATTTTTCTTTAAAAAAAAAAAAAAACAAAAACAAAAAGTAACTTTATGTTAGCATATAACAAAATATATTTTGTGTAGATTTTTAGAATTTAATAAACTTTACTTAGAAAACTTCTAGTAGCTGAGGAATTTGGACTGTAACTGCCTCTTGAAATATTAATTAAAGTGTAAATCAAAAGACGTGCCTTATCGGACCTTAATTTCGAATATGTTATTAAAAGGGAAAAAATTCAGGGACCGGAACCGTTAATTTTCATTTTTTAATAGAAAACCATATATAGAAGAAAATGCTAGAGAACTGATTTAGTATACAATTCCGATCCTCGTGAACTAGTTTATCAGAAAATACTTAGCTTTCTGTAATTTAGATTTTGTTTTTTTTTAGAATAAATAAAAATTATAATTTTATTATTTTTTTATAAAAATAAAAATTCTTATTTTCGATCTTTATCAATTTAGTGATTGAGTTTGAAATTGTTCAGGCTCAAGATTTATTTTTATAAAAAATTAATAAAATTAAAAATACGGAGGGCACGCCGTTAACGCTAAATGTAATTTTAGCAAAAACAAATTGTTTTTCTTGTTTTTTCAAGACAAAAACAAACATGTATATTGTAGTACGCAATGTGTACTCATATACAAATATATTTGTTTCAAAGTTGTTTTATAGTTTAGTTATTTATATTGGAGGAGGCTTAAATAGTAAATCTCTTTGCTTGAATTCTCATTTAGTTGTTTTCAGCAAATGTATATGAATTTAACTTTTTACCAAACAAACTATCTACTGCTTTTGGTTACTGATGAGGGTTGGCGACTCTTCCCGAAACAGCTGTATAACCTGTCATGCAGAATATAGATCAATTTTTGAAACAAATGTGCTAATGCTTTTGCTTTATTTAAAGTAAAAACATTGATCTTGAGCCTGAACAATTTCAAACTCAATCATTAATAAAAATTATATTTTTATTTTTTACTAGCAAATAAAACAATCAATCACTGCCAAAAAAAAATTTGGGATATGTGAGAAAAAATCAATTGTCAAATAAAAATTCTAACCACAATGTGGTTAGCGTATAATGACTTCGTGCTGATGTTTGTAACTACCAAAAATATTTGACCTTGACCCATTTTTTATTATACCGATTGACTCAGAATCACTTTATGTTTCAGAATCACCTTTTGAGTCGATTTAGCGATGTCAGTCAGTATGTCCGTCTGTCTGTCTTTCCGTCTGTGTGTATGTAAACTTTAATTTAACTAAAGGTCGGAAATATGAATATATTTTGATGAAATTTGGTACAAAAGAACGAACGCTATTGAAATTCGTGAAAATCGGTGCATGTTCAGACCTAGTCACCATACAAATATCCCCTATGAGATCGATTTAAATTGCTATAAAATCCAAATTATCATATAAATCTCGGTCAAATTGGGTTTATGTGTGTTTATTACATCCATTAATCAATAGTCCAAATAGGGGAAAATAATAAATAAGAATGTTGCATAAATGAGGTGTACATATGGAGCCTTGAGGAACGTCACAATTAACTACAGCCAGAGGGGATAATGTTTTTTCAATTTGAACACAAAACTTCCTGTGATCGAAAAAGCTTGTGAAGAGCTTGACAATTGAGGGTTGAAAGGCAATGGACATCATTTTGTAAAAAATGCCATATATGCTTTATCAAAAGCTTTTTCGATGTCAAGAGAAATTGCGACTGTGCATTGACGTTCTCTTAAGTTCTGTACGACATCATTACGAAATTTGAAAAGCGCATGTACTGTAGAGTTACCCTTTTTAAACCCAAATTGATACTGAGGAATATATGACTCATTCAAACCAATATCCATTTTTTCTCCAACTATATTCTCAAAAAACTTACCTAAATTGGATAATAAAGAAATCGGTCTTAAACAGTTAACGTCACTATTGCCCTTTTGTTTTGGGAATTGATACAATTTTTGCAATTTTCCAAGCCTTAGGAAAATAGCAAATATTTATACAATTCTTAAGAATTACTGTTAAATATTCAAAAGCTTTCATTGGAAATTTTCTTAATAAATAATATAGATCAATTTTTGAAACAAATGTGCTAATGCTTATGCTTTATTTAAAGTAGAAACATTTGGTATTGAGCCTGAACAATTTCAAATTCAATCATTAATAAAAATTATATTTTAATTTTTTTCTAGCAAATAAAAAAATCAACCAAAACCAAAAAAAAAATTTGGGATATGTGAGAAAAAATCAATTGTCAATTAAAAATTCCAACCACAATGTGGTTAGTGTATAATGACTTCGTGCTGATGTTTGTAACTACCAAAAATATTTGACCTTGACCCATTTTTTATTATACCGATTGACTCAGAATCACTTTATGTTTCAGAATCACTTTTTTCTTGTCCGTCTGTCTGTCTTTCCGTCTGTGTGTCTATGTAAACTTTAATGTAACTACAGGTCGGAAATATGAATATATTTTGATGAAATTTGGTTCAAAAGAACGAACGCTATTAAAATTCGTGAAAATCGGTGCATGTTCAGACCTAGTCACCATACAAATGTCCCCTATGAGATCGATTTAAATTGCCATAAAATCCAAATTATATAAATCTCGGTCAAATTGGGTTTATGTGTGTTTATTACAATTCTTAGTCCCGATCTTCACTTAAACCTATCAAAAACACAAATATTGCACACATTTTTCTCAAATTTGATTTGCACAAGTTTTTGCAAAATAAATAAGTGACTTTACTAAATTTGGTCATGATCGGTCCATTTTTGAACCTAGTCCGCATATAGATATAGCATTCCATATGAATTTTTCATATATGTAAGCAAAAAAAAATCAATAACAATTAGTTAATATCCAATTAGTTGGACTAAGACCCTTTCTCTAAACGTATGCTATCGTTTAGCCGGTCTAAACCAACTATAATTTTTTTTACTTATTTTGCTTATGTTTGATTTTTATAATTGCTCGAAAAAATTAAAATAAAAAATATTTGTTTCAAATAAATAAATGTTGTTTTGTGACTTTTGTTATAAGAGGTTATGATTGTAAAAATTATTCGTTATTAGTTTTGACAAAATTGGTTGATATAACCAATTGAATTTTAGTTTAAGTATTTAATAAACAGATTTTACAGTAAATTATCTTTCATATAAAATTATAAAAACAAAACATGGATGCAAAAAGTCAAGAAATTACAAATTTCTTAGGCAACTAATGTAACGTAACGGGCGCTGAGAACTTAGGCCCCAATGAACAAATGCCCCAAAAAAATAATTAACAAATGTCCCAAACAATTGGGGCATAAGATCGCGATAAGGAAAAGCCCCAAAACCAAAAAAAGTCCCCAAAAAATTAACAAATGCCTCAATTTTTCAAAAAACCAAATAGAAAATGAACTTACGCCCCAAAAAACATTCCGCATATTTTCACATATTTTTATTTAATAGTTTTTTTTTGCCAAATATCTATTCAAATGAAAATTTGCATACTGTTCTCAATATTTCTCCTACAATAAACGCATTTCGGCAGCATCATTGCGGAGCTTTAGCTCGCAACCATAGCATATCTTGCAAGGTTTGCAAAACTTTCAAAGCATATGTTTTGCGGCGATTACAAATAAGTTAACGACAATTAAGTGGCGCGCGGACAAGGGCGCGTCGCGCTCGCGGAACACAGTTCAGCGCAAAAGCGTTACGATAAATTTTATTTACTGATTACTTCAATTTACAAACGATTCCCGATATTTTTTCAGTTTACGAAAATAAATAAACTACAAACAAAACAATAACATAAACCAGTTTCGCAGTTTATTTTTGGAGTATATTTGTTCTTCAGTCTTGAAAAAAAATGAATTTAGGCCCCAAACTTACAAATTAAAAATGAACAAATGCCCCAAAATATTTCAAATTGGAATAAAAAATAAAGTTGTTTGTTCATCACAAACAAATTCCCCAATCCCATAAAAATTTTTTGTGGCATTTTTTAATTTTTTTTGGGGCATTTGTTCATTGGGGCCTAAGTACTCAGCGCCAACGCAACGACCTGATTAAGAATTATACAATTATTCAAAGTTATTAAAATAATTCAAAAATTTATTTAAATTTTTGTGATCGTTTAATTCCAAAATATTTTGATATCAAGTATTTTTCCTCGGCACTGTTTTTAAATTTTGACAGCTTTTCTTCCCGAAATATTCGGACTTATATTTTTATTTTTTTGTATTGTAGTTCGCATTTTTTTATCTTTATGAATTAGGTCGAAAATTTTAAACAAATCATCATGATCATTATAAAATTTGCATAGGATACGTTTGGATTAAAAAGTTAATAGTTAGCTCTGCAAACCGATAATTTCAATAGTATAAAATATTATGTGACCCGATTAGGAATGTTAAAATTTATCTCATTAAGAGGAAGACATGCATTTTTATCACTACTGATTAATTTTACTATAAATGGAATATATAACATTCTTCAAGTTTGAAGTTTCAATCTTTGATCATATTGTGGTAAATTAGTGTTTTAGCTACACGCAAAGCAAATAAAATCAATTGTTTCTGAACTGATTCGATACTATCACTATACCACGAATATTTAAGTGACCATATAACAGATGCAATCTCTAGGGTAAGCCTTACGAGACTAATAAATGAATCTTTTAATGAACCAAAATAGATTTTGCATTATTAACACAAGAATCGATATGTAAGTTAAACCGAAATCAGAATATTTGTAACATTTTCGAGACATTTATTATCAGTATAATAAACTGTAAGAATCAATGCTGGTCTACTAAAGGATAACTTTTTACATTTTCTGAAACTCAGGGACATGTTATTTATATTACATCAATCTGTCAGTCTTACAAAATCTTCCTGCAATAATTGGAAAGCAGCAACATTTTTAAATGATAAAAAGAGTTTAACATAATCTGCATACATCAACACTTTAGAAAAACGAACCACGGAAGGAAGGTCAGTAAGGTATAATACAAAAAGAACTGGACCCAAGTGACTACCCTATAGTACACCTGATGGGATAGAAATGTATACTAACATAATAAGGAGGTAGTGGTGTCTATTATGAGCAACTTTCGATTTTCGATTGTGGTCGAATTAAAGCGCCCCGGTAGGTGAGTAGGTAGCGTGCTCGCCTGTCATGCGGGGGGTCGTGGGTTCGATTCCCACCAGAGGCTTTGGTCTGTCGCTTGAAAAAAAAACTAGTCAAATTAGAATCTGCAGACAAGCCACTCGGCTTCGCGGAACTAGGCTTTATATTAAAAAAAAAAAAAAAAATTAAGTCAGCCCATATTTAAAAAAAAAAAAAAATTTGCTGATCGAACGAATTGTAATTTGGTATTATGGTGCACATTCGATATAATAGCGCTATTGTGAATATCACTCAATTGGAATATCAGCTGGCACTATAAATAAACACTGTTTACAAATTTATTAAAGAAAAAAGTAATTAATCATTTATTAACATGGATTTATGGTTCTATGATCGTCTGATGAAGATGAATGCTTTGTCATAAGAGATGCTTCCAACATTTTGCAAATGGATTCCACTCGTTCACAGATTTATAGCAAATTTTCGACCACAAGGAGGCGTTTATGGAATTGCTGCATACTACAGATGAACTGCTGCAGCAATGCACACATGGCAGTTCAATCTCATGAAATTAAATTAATTTACAACTTATATTTTCAATAAGTTTTACAAGCTGCCATCCAGCATCGAAAGCAAAATTGTGTTCGATTGAAAATTCGTTGTACAATGAAATTTTCGACCGTGCTTCCAGCTCATCATACGAATTTGACATTCGATAGTCGATGTTCGATAGCCAGCGAAGATCGAATGCAACTCATAATAAGGGCCACTGTGTGTCTGTAGGAAATTCCTGAAATTTTCACACAGTCTTACTGCGGATATGTGAAGTGCTATAGGCTATAATTTTTTGAAATATTTCTAGTGGGCGTGGCACCTCCCATACAAAGTAAATTTTTAATATCATCATATATTGAGTACTATGATAGGGAGAGCTTTGCAAATTTGTGTGAGGTCACCTACTATTAATGTTAGTAGCTATGCCATGGGCGGGATTGGACAAAGGGGCGTGGTACCCCCCATACAAAGAAAATAATAAATGTTATATATCTGGAGTACTATAATAGTGAAAACCTTGGGACTTTGCGTGAGCCCTTTCATTATACGCGGTAAGATGATACCCACTTTAATAACCTAGGTTGGAAGCCTAGGTTCGTCACTGTTGATCCAACTTTATGTAGGTAGGTCCCTACCTGGTAGGAAGATAAAAGGATACCAACCATAAGCTTAGCAGTCTGAAGCTCAAATCTTTTTAAACAATGCAACGCCTATTATCATTTTTGTGAAGAGGTATAATAAAACTCTCCTTCCAACAAGTAGAAAAATATCCAGAATAGAGAGAAGAATTAAACAATTTTGTGAGCGGATTATATAGCTCATTTGCGCAATTTCTAAGAATTGAAAAATGAGAGAATTTCCACACCTTGTAATATTTGACTCTCCGTTAAAAAATGTTAATGTTTTTTATATTATAAGGATAACCTGAACAATAAACACTATTGTCAGAGTATGTGCTTTGGAAAAAATTGTGGACAAATTCGCAATTTTGATAGGATTAGACGATTTTGCTATCATATAATTTCTTAGACATGGCAAAAACTTTTAGGATTTATCCTGAATTTCTGCTTCATCTTATTAAAATAGTCAGAATAACATTTAGGATTCATAACGTTATATTTGTCTAATGATTGAGTAACGCATGTAGCTAATTGAACAATTGAACTAATTGAACTTTTTAAACAACCTACTCTCTTAAATTCTAAGCTTCTTTAACTCCTTTATGAACCACCTAAGTCTGAATCTTTTCTGACTACTAAGTGAACCGATATGGAAAATGGATGGATGGATAGATCAAAACGTCCAGATCACCATTCTAAACCCGCTACATCGAATTAAATAGTGTGTGAAAATTCGTTTGAAAAAAAATAAAAAATTTTCTTAATTTTCAGTATATCAACAGGCTCTTAAATGATGTCTTCAAGACAAATATCAAGAGTCGGATGTTACTTATATTCCGGACAAACAGGAAGTCTGTGACTTGAATTATAGTTCAATTGGTTTAAGAGACTATTTCGGATTTTTATTCAAAATTTTAATAATTTGTCTAGGTATTTCTCTTTCACAATCCATTTTAAAGTGAAATCATTCTTAAATATTATTAATATATGGGGGATTTCATGTGAAGTGCGCCAACTTTTGAAACCGATGTTTTCCAATCGGGATGAAAATTGCACCAAGGTTAGTCCTATTAGATAGTAGTTTAGACACAATTTTTCAATAAGATCTGTCCAGATCTCTCTGAGTTAGAGGGGATCAAAATTTGACATTTTGGCCAAACAGCTGTTTTTTCTCATCCATGTAACTTATTACCTATTGGTCTTAGAAAATTTTCTCCCAAATAGTTTAGATAGCTATTTCTTCAATATTTCGGAAAAAAATACTTAAAAAAAAAAATTTTTTTTGACTATTTTTTGCTAAATTAAAGCATTTTTTGCCTTTTTTTCAAAAAGGGAATTTTTTTTTTCATAAGAAAGCTTAGGATTTTTCCTTTAAGAGCTTTTTGGTCGCTTAGTGGGATGGGAGTGGGATATCTATCAAAATAAATGTTTTGTAACTGAAGACAACGGTTTTTCAATTTTTCACAAATATAGTGCATTTTTTTTTCCTATTTGTGTGTAAAACCTTACAAATAAAACTTATACTGAGAAACTAGACAAATAACCTTTCCGAAGGTATATAACATACCTTCATAACATAACAGAAGAGAATGGTTCTCTGTAACCTGGAAGAGTTATTTGCAACATTTCAATCTGAACACGAGGATGTTAGAATTGGCTTCACGAAATTAACCCAAATGAGGCCAAAACATTGCGTTTTGGCAGGAAGCAGCGGAACTCACATAGTATGCGTTTGCATTTACCATGAAAATGTTAAACTGATTTTGAAGGAAATCAACTTAAAGTATTTAACAGATGATTCGGCAGAAGATTTACACGATTACCGCGATTGCCTTAAATTGACTATGTGTCCTAATGCAACAACTTCTTGCCACTTAGGTGAATGTACCAATTGCCCGAAAACCACATTCATTAAAGAAAATTTAATCAACTTTTTAGATCGAGAATATATAGAGGAGGTCAAATTTGATTCTTGGATTCAGACTGACAGACGCACATTGATAACAATCATTTTAAATGTGGATGATTTTGTGGAAGAAAATGTGTACAGGATTGCTAAACTTGAGAAACCATGACTTTTTAGTCAAAGAGCAATGGTCATTCTTCAAGGATTTGAAGATACATTTGAAGTCTGGTGAATTCGTTATTTCATATGATTTCGCAGAAAACTATAAATATATTCTTCAGGATGCCATACAAGCATTCCACTTCAAGAACGACCAAGCAACTATATTCACAGTAGTTATTTACTACATGAAAGATGAAAAACTGGAACACAAAAGTATGGCAATCATATCCGACGATTTAAAACATGATACCGTTGCAGTTTATGAGTACCAGAAGAGAATACTAAAATTTCTAAAATCTAAATTTACAGTAAAGAAGGTATACTACGTTTCGGACGGAGCTCGTCAACATTTTAAAAACAGAAGTAGCTTGGCAAATCTTATGGCCCATGAAAAAGATTTTGGAATGCCAGCTGAGTGGCATTTTCATCCTACTGCTTATGGTAAAGGAGCATGTGATGGTATTGGAGCAAACCTTAAAAGAAATGCGGCGAAGTATAGCCTCCAGTGCTCTCATCAAGATCGCATCTTAGATGCGACTGCTTTATTCCATTGGGCAAAGAGTTATTGTAAAGAAACTAAAATAGTTTTTAGTAGCAAAGAGGATCATCAGGAAACATTGAAAACACTGAAGAGCAGATTCGATGCTGCGGTAACAATCGATGGCACCGCTCAATACCATGCTTTTATACCGCTTGTCGATGGAAGACTCAAGTTGAAAAAGTTTTCTGCCTCTATTCAATGCGATTTCTTTCCAAAGACAACAAATAAACCAGCAGCGAAATCAACAGCTGAACCTAGTAACGCCAAGAAAGGATTGACAAAAAAACGCAGTAAATAAAGGCGACAAAAAAGCTGGATGAAAGACTGGGTATTTAAAAATTTACAAAACTTAAATACTTCATCAGCTACAATAAATTAAGTATAAAAATAGTTATGATATAAATGGATCTACTGTAATTAAGATTAAATTTTATTAAATTATTTATCTTTTTATTTTTAATGTTATTATTATTTTAGTTAGGTAAGTTATATACCTTCGGAAAGTTTAGTTTGTCTAGTTTCTCAGTCTAAGTTTTATTTGTAAGGTTTTAGACACAAATAGGAAAAAATTCAAAATAGTGCATTTGTGAAAAGTTGTAAAACCGTTGTCTTGAGTTACAAAACATTTATTTTGATAGGTATCCCACTCCCATCCCACTAAGCGACCAAAACGCTCTTAAAGGAAATATCCTAAGCTTTCTTATGAAAAAAAAAATGGCCTCTTTGGAAAAAAAGGCAAAAAATGCTTTAATTTAGCAAAAAAAAATTTTTCTCTTTGGGAGAAAATTTTCTAAGAACAATAGGTAATAAGTTACATGGTTGATAAAAACACCTGTTTGGCCAAAATGTCTAATTTTGATCCCCTCTAACTCAGAAAGATCTGGACCGATCTTGTTGAAAAATTGTGTCTAAACTACTAAAGAACCACATTTAGATTTCGCCCTATCTCTCATGGAATAGTCGATAGTTTACTAGTGTAACAAATATGTGGAAATTTTATAAAGAATGTCTAAAATTTAATATTCTTCACGAGCTCTATAACCTCAATAAGCATTAGAGTCATCCCACAACCGATTGTGAATATTATCAAATTTTATTTTTTTTTTTTTAGAAAATTTTCTTCAGCGATTCAAATAATTATTCTTTAAGAATATTTTTTCAAACATTGTTGGGGAAAAAAGTAAATATTGTACATATCCTGAAAAAATGTCCACATAATAATAAACTGGAAGAGTCAAAAAGATAAAATTCAATATTTTTTTTTTTAATCGCACCTGTACAAAAATTTGTGGTATGGAAAATATTAATAAATTTAAAAAGAAAAGTTTAAGTAAATGAATTGAACGAATTGTTTTTATTATAGTCCGCCTGTTTCCAATATACGACAGTTCTACTCCAAGTCATCTATGTCTAATAATGTCCTCGACTAATATGGTTGGTATAGACAATAAACCTCTTACTTCTTTACTGATTATTTTGCAATGCAATGAGTTCAGAAATAATTAACAATATAAACTTCGAAAAATCATCTCGTCTTTTTTTCTTATAATTATAATGCAAACCGGACAAAATATAAAATAATTCGTTGAGGAAGGACTGACACTGAAAATAACTTAAATATAGTTTTCATACAAAAATCTGTTAAAACTGTTGGTTATTTTTGCTTGTCTTAACTAAACCATTGAAAAAGGTTAAGAAATTGGCTGAATTTTTAATTTAATTTGTTTTTCAATTATTAACAAAAATGTTACGACTCCATTAAATAAACGAGCAAAAACTAACTCTAAAACACAATCCAAATTTAACTAAAATTAAAAAATTAAGTTCGAAGAATTTAAAAAATTTTGTATTAAACTAGTTTATATAAGAGGTCATATCCTGAGTTAGTCCACTGAGAAAAATATAGCAAAACATAAACCAAATTTAGTTTTATATAAAAAAAAAAATAGTTAAAACATTTTGTTGCTATCGCTTGTATTAGCTAAGCCATTAATTAATAAATGTGAATTGTGAATTTAGCTAAACTTTTAATTTAACTTTTCTCAAAATTATTAAAATATTATTAAGACAAGCTAAATGAACACTAATCAAAATTTTACTAACATTCGAAGAACTTAAAAAATTTTGTATAACATTAGTTCATCTTACGTTAATACTATTATAAATTACACTGAGAAAAATATAGCAAAATACAAACAAAATTTAGTTACATACGTACAAAAATAAAAATAAGTTGTAAAACATTTTGTTACTATTGCTTGTCTTAGCTAAACCATTGATAAATGGTTGGAAACTTAGCTAAAATTATCAAAGAATTTATTTAACGCGTTACATTTTTTTATATAATTTTTTTCAAGTTAGAAAAGCATGATTTTAAAAAAAAACTTTTAGAAGGGAATGCTTGATGTTGTGTAGATAAGTTTAAAAAAAATTTTTTTTAAATTTTAAAAATAATATTTTTTCACCTTTTATTTCAAAATAACCATTTATAGGAGGCGTTTTAGTTAGTGAGTCATCAACGCCTTCTAAACAACAGCAGCAACAGCAACATATGCCACAAAAGGAACAACCATTGCAAGAAAAAGAGAATTTACAACAACTACTAGTTATATCGCAAGAAGAACAACAACGTTTGCGACGACGCAGTGAAGGAGATGCGCCATCCAAGCAAAAACAACACCAACAGCTGCATCAACAACAGCAACAACAGTTCGAGCAGAAATCCCAACAGTATGCCAAAACGTATGCCAGTGATACTATCGCCGCCATCACCAACACCAATACGACGGCAAATGGCCATGCAGTTGGAGCGACCACGTTCGTGCCACCCCGGCGTGTATCGCTCGGTGACTCCTCAGAGTCGAATAATCGAACAGCCAGTGCCTCTGGTGACCTGCAGATCAAGTGCCGCAATAACAAGTGCGATCGGATTGCAACGCCCGCCGACGCCAAAAAGTTTTACAAGTCATGCCACAATTGTACCTATTTATATTGTTCGCGTGAATGTCGCCGAGCCCATTGGGAGAAACATCGTAAAGCGTGTCTGCACTCCCGTGTCTCAAATTTATGCCGCCAAGTGTTAGCCTCCTGTAAAGACGACACGGATTCCTTGCGTCATTTAAGTCTCTTAGCACGCAAAGGATTTCTATCGCAGGGACGTGGTGTGGTCAGGATACTTTTTCGCTCTCCCGAATCCGCAGAGGGTTTCATTAAGAATGGCTTTCAATGTATGGGCGAAGCTTCGTACGTTCGATGGCCAGATTTAATGCCAGCTGAAATGGGTCTTGAACTTTACTCGGAACTGCTAAAACTAAGCACTGAATATCGGCCCGATGCAAAAATGTTGGTCTACGTAGCTGTATGTGTGGTGTCTGAAGCGCCGGGCATGGGTCAAGCTCCGGTTCGTTGGGAACGACAATTGGTTTCACGTTGTGCCAAATTAAAACTTTGTAAATATGTACTATTTGAACTGGAACAGCAGCAACAACCGTTGCCTCAACCCGTCACTGTGGTGGCCGTACCCGAACCTACCACTGAAGTTCTAATACTCACCTTTAATCCTCAACTTCGTGTCTCGACTTCCCAGCGCGAAATAGTTCTATCCAATATACTCAATATCCTGTCCAGACGTGGTGTCATTTTACGTAAACACTATCCCGAAATATATCAACGTCTGCAAACGTACACCGAAGGACAAACCGATAAGTTCAATCCTGTCACTTTACATCCACGAGATTCTCATACTGGCCAAAATTTTGTATGCATTATAATGCCCGTACAATCGGAAACTGAAATAATTAAGCTACCCTCTATAGCTGACGGTGGCAATCGAGTGACCAGCATAGATGTCGGTTCTACAGCCGCTTTAGCCGAATTGGACGATGACGAGTTATTGACTCGTACCACAACAACTTCTAGTTGATTAAAATCGTCGTCGCGTAGGGTTCATAGAAAAACTAGCTCAAATTCTAGCAGTAAAAGTAGAAATTCATCACCCCAGTTGGTTTCTCCAACAACGGCGTCGACGACAGCAGCATCAGCAGAGAGCTTCAATTTGGAAAGTACTCGTATGTAAAACTTAATTAAATTTTAATTTGCCCTTAATCTCGAATAGAGCTTGTTATATAGTGCCCTTTCAAATATGTACTATCTACTTAACTTACTAAATCGTATCATAACATTTATAGCATTTAAGCTCTTATGTCGTCAATAAGTCGTATTTAAAAAGCTTTCATACCTACATCTTCAAAAACTCTTCCTAAGTAATAAAAAGTGGTTTAAATATAAATAATCTAAATTAAAAGCTTCAACAAAATTAGGAAGCTTTTTAAAATTAGCACGGAAGAAACCCCTGCAATAAAATTGAAAAACTTTTTTTTTTTAATATTTTGATGAGATTAAACTGACGTAAAGACAAATTAGATCCATCGAACATTATAAGAAACTGGGAAAATGTGGAATATGGAATGTTGCGCCATTTTGGAAGAAGTAGTAAAATTTCTAACTGCTGTTGCGTTTGATTTCTTTGATATGCAAATAATAGTTGCTGCAAAATGTATCACGAACGCTAATTGGGAATAGTGGGATGCAACATTTTTTTTATCTTTTATCACGTTACCAAACCTGAATCACACAATTGACAGAACTCATAATTTTCTTTTTTTTGTACAGTTCAAAGTAATCTTGGAGAAATGGAATTTTTCAAGATAACTAAAGAATCGCCCAAGTTTTTAATTAATGTGTAAAACAATCACCACATATTGGACTTACCATGTCACGCTGCTATAGCAAACGTCAGAGCAGAAGGCATTTTTCCATTCAATCCACACGATGTTGAGTAGCAGGTTCACAACTGAGCGATCAGAACGACCGGTAAGTCGATTCTAGGCTGATTCCACTAGAACAATTTCTCAAGACAAAATTCCACTCGGCGAATCTGACAGTGATAACAAAAAATATCAAATACTTCTGAATTAATTATCACTGGCAGACTCCAGCCCTCGAAATTCGAGAGAAAATTCTAGGAAATTTTATTTTTTCATTAAATAAAGACCTAAAGGTATGCTTATAAATTTTAGCCAATTCACAAATCTTTAAAACTTTAAATGCAGTTTACTCCAAAAAAATTTAAAAGTCTGTAAGTGGACAGCTAAAAAGAAATACCTTTCAAATGAGGCATGTGTGGCCAAAATAGGATTAAAACTGACACAGTAGCATCGGTAACAAAAGATCGCCTTGCCTACTAATAATATAGATTTGAAAGTGGAATTATAAAACTTAAATTTGGGCAATTCACAACAGGTGTTGTATTAAAATATACAATACAATCATTTGTTGTGAACAGTCAGTTGTATTTTCATAATGAAAAACTGTTTCTTTAGTAATTTTCGATCCAACGAGGAAAGGTCGCTTCGTCGCTTCTGTTATTTCGTATAAGAGAAAAAATGTGTCGGTGTTTGGTTTTTGGTCACAAGATATACCCTGGAGTTTTCGTTACGTACCTTTTCATTTTAATTTAGAGTACGAAAAAAAAAATTAAATGTTTTGGTTGAGACTGAAAGAGAAAATACATACTAAAAATATAAACATTAATTTTTATATAAATAAATTTACCAATGTATTTGCGTTAAGCCCTAAAAACATAACGGCGAGCTGCGAGTGCGAGTAAAAACTAAGCTTTTTGCATGCGAGAATTTGTGTTTTTGTGCTTTTACAAAATCATCAAAATGCTTTCGAGCAGCTGATTGTCCTACTGTGAAACATAATTCAGTTGTCAATTGTATACGAAGCTATTCATATAGGTTAAGTTAGGTTAGGTTGATAAGAGGAGCTATGTATACACATAGTTCATATCCGTTATGTCTGGATATACACCTAAGCCAGTAGGTCGGCTTGTTGTGCGCCCTACATATCTACTTTCCGGTTATCTACCCCTCTTACTAACTTAGAAATTCGGTTTCATCAGCAAATTTCTTGAGTATTTTCCAGCTTATCCCCCTTAGACCCGTCAGGCCTGGTAAGATGTCGTTGTATAGATATCTGAACCTTGTTCTCGCAAATGCAGGACAGTAACAGAGGTAGTGTTCTAGGGTTTCGTCATCCTCTCCGCAAGCTCTACAAACGGCTGATTCCGCCCGTCCTATACGGTATAGGTGAGCCCTCAGCTCAGATACATGTGAATTGGTCGCCCAGTCTGCCAGTTCCAATTTGAGAGACTTGAAAGGTATTGGGTTTTCCAAATTTACTCTTTCCAGGAAAGAGCCCTTCCTGGCCAGTTTGTCAGCAATCTCATTTCCCATTATACCACTGTGTCCTGGGATCCAAACGATTTCAAGTCTGCCTCTTCTGGAGAAGTTTGAAATCTCCTCCTTACACTCGAGGATAGTCCTTGATCTAGTTTTGTCTGCGGATATCGCTCTGATAGCCGCTAGACTGTCCGTAAATATTTTCACGTCTCCGGGACTTGGGGAATCCCGTGCGTTAATATACCTAATACATTCCTTTATCGCCACCAATTCAGCCT
Source organism: Cordilura impudica (assembly GCA_963682025.1). Lineage (NCBI taxonomy): Eukaryota > Metazoa > Arthropoda > Insecta > Diptera > Scathophagidae > Cordilura > Cordilura impudica. The sequence goes on along the minus strand of OY821518.1, from coordinate 224,301,890 downwards.
GAAAGACGGAGTTGTGGTCCGGAACACGGAGGTATATCCCTGTGGAACGGTTCTCATCGTAGAAACCTATCCCAGTCTTACCATGCAGACTAGAAGCGTCCGTATAGTAATGTGACCCTGGAAGATTCTGTAGAATATTCCCGTTCATCCAACTTTCCCTGTCTGGTATCCGTATACTGCAGGGTATATCTTTTGACACTTCCGCGATTCTATCACAGCTAATATTCACTGTGTTGAGTCCCGGAATTTGGTCTAAAATAGTCTGGTGTCTGGTCATGTGGTCAGTGATATATTCCCCTGTTACCCTTAGTCGTAACATGGCCAGAGCTGCCTCATATTTAATTCTAATCTCGATTGGGTGTACAGATAGAATATTATCTAAAGCCCTCGTAGATGTAGTCCTTATTGCACCACTGATTCCTATGCAACAGAGACGCTGTATCTTTTGGAGTGGTTTAATGTAACATTTCCTGTTCATTGATGTCCATATGACTATGGATGCGTAGGTTAGAATAGGTCTAACGACGCTTGTGTACAGCCAATATGTCATCTTCGGGTTTAAACCCCATTTTGAGCTTATAGCCCTTCTGCAGATGGCCCATACATGATGAGCCTTCGCGACCCTGCTCTCGATGTGGTTTTTCCAATTAAGTTTTTTATCGAGAATCACCCCAAGGTATTTCACCGTCTGTGTGATTCTAATCGGTTTGTCCTGGAAGCGAGGTTCATCAAAGTCGATTATTTTCGTCTTCCTTGTAAAGAGGCATATTTCAAACCCCTCGGTTGTGCCCAGCTGTTCATATAACAAACAATAAATATAAAATTAATTAAATCGAAATAAAAATTTTAAATACAAACAATTTTACAAATCTACAAGCAAAACAACTTACCATTTCGCAAGTCACAATACAATAAATGCACAATACAATAAATACTCAGCTGATTTCCTGTCCTGATTCTCCTGTCATCTGATTTTTCTCGCACAGAAAATAGAATCAATTCTATTTCCATTGCGAGTGTTTTTACAACCTAAGTTGGCAACGCCACACAAAAATGCTTTACTATCGATCTCACTTCCACATATAAAAAAAATAATGCTGTCTCATTCTCGTTTTTTCTCGCACTCGCAACTCGCAGTTATGTGTTTAGGGCTTTATTTGCCTTTTTTATTTTATAATGATTTATGCTGATTAAAATTAAAATTGTTGTTTTTTGTTTTCATAAAAACTGGCATTCACTTGGCACTGATACGTTATGATACAATATACAACATTTACTAAACATAGGAAATGAAGTTGTATCGTTGTATCAGATTTTTGAATGAAAATTGCCAACAACAATTTTACACTATTGTAAAGTAATACACTAAAGTAATACACATTGTGAATTGCCCAATTATGTATAGTGAATTTGTATCTAGTGGATTTTTGTCTAGAGGAATTGTTTTAGTGATATCAGCCGGTCAATAGAGTTAGCAGCCTATGAGAATCAGCAATTTTGACATCCTTTGAAGTTGTGGCTAATTTGTGTGTGAAAGCTGGTACCATAGAAAAAAATGGATCAGGCAAGACAACTTTACGGAAGAAGTGAAAAGCGAAAAGTATAATTTTGGAAGATATGCGAACGAGCTATACACATGACATAATCACACAAGGTGGTGCACTAATTGTGCTACAATAAGAAATTCAAACAACTTTTTTTAATCAATGTATTTCATTTATTTTTTTTTATTGTATAGAAAAATCAATTTAATTTTACATAACTAATTATTTTTGAAAATGATAGACCGCAAATAACCTCCATGCTCATACACTCATATGCGACGCTTGACCAGAAAATTATTTATTGCGACCTGAAATGTTGCAGACGGGATCGCCTCAATTATTGCTTTAATGGAATACTTCAGTTCAGTCAAATTCCTTGATTTCGTTTTGTACCCCTCTTGCTTCACATAACCCCATAAATAAACTTTGGTGCCAGGTCAGGTCAGGTTACTTTGGGGGCCAGTGGAAAGTGGAGTTCCTGGATAATTATTTGTTTGGGAATTTTCGTTGGAGCTTCGCCATAACCGGTCCGGCTATTTGTGCAGTTGAGCCATCTTGGAGTATTTGTGGAATAAATTCAATACATTTACGGCAATCTTGCCTGTTAGATCAAAATGGGCCTCATCAGACATAAACAAACAATTTGTCAAGCTGTTGTCTTCTTCGGTCATTTCAATAATTTTTTTTGGCAAAATTCCAGGCGAATAGGCAAATCCAACGGGTTTAACTAGCTTGAAATTTGGACTATGTATGGTAACAAGTTGAAGTTATCATGAATTATACGTTGTAATGACCGTCTGCTAATTCCAATTTGCTCCGATAAGTTTCAAGTACAAACGCTTGGATTTGCCTGAATTGATGATGTTACAGTCGCGCTTGTGTCTTCAACCCGAACATAGGGATTACCATAGTACGGTCTTTGTATGATTCTTCCAGATTCGGCAAACATATTAACCATGTTCATAATGGTCCATCTACTAAGGGGGAGTGCCACTAAATTCTCTTTGGACGGAAATGAAGGACTGCAAATCATTGTACCGCCCCACTATCCAAATCATCTTTACGGTATCCAAACATTTATTTTAATAAATCCAAATTAGTAAGCTGCCATATAAAAAAATATAAGCCGATTACTCAAATATAAAAAAGTTATTACGTGTTGTTTTGTACAACGATTCGTGCGCCACCCTGTATATGATACGAATTCTTTTTATGATGCAAAGATTTCACTAGATGTGAAAAATGGTGGTGCATATAATATTCTCAAGTTTCTAACTAAGAAGGAATGTATCCTAGGGGATAACTTCAAATTGAAAAATGAGTCATAACCAACAGATCCGTTTTTTTTAACAGCTCCAGAGCGTTCCACTTACTCAGATTCAGGCATAACCGGATAGTCAGGTAATACTTAGCTTAACTACCAGTATTCGGATTTTTTAATGACATGAATTTTATATTTTTAATTTAAAATATTATTAAAGACATGCATATCCTTTTAGAGTATTAATTTTCCTTTGAGAACGTATTTTGCTGACAGTTGAAGTTTGTGAAACGAACAATTTTTCGGGTTTTTCACTCAAAGCATGGAAATCTCCACAGCTTCGGTTTTATTATTTCGCCTTTCTATTATTTAGAAATAAGTCTTTACAAAAACACATAAAAATATTTTCTTTTTCTTTTATTATATATATATACGAGTATATATGCTCCCGTCGTTCCTATTAACAGCATAGGGTCTCACCAAATACGTTCCATGTGATTTATCTTGGGCAAGGAATTTTATTTCTCCTCCACTTCTGTTCATGGCTATAGCTTCGGTGTCGATTTGTTCCCTCCATATATATGCAAGTCTCCCTCTTCTACGGTTGTCTTGCGGATTCCAGTCGCAAGGTGATGCCGTTTGAAGGCCTTCGTAGGATGTGGCCGATCCATTTATGTCTGTTTCAACTGACAGTTGTTTTGATTCGGTACATAAACTGTAGTTTGTTATTACGTTTGGTCAGAAGATACGCATTATTCTCGGGGTACAGCATTCCATGTTTCGCAGCCATTGATTAGGATATCGAATATCTTAAGTTTCACTCGGCGGGAAAGGATACGCAAGCTTCACACGGATTCAAACCGACCGTAGGCTTGTCTTGCTTTTATAACACGATATTGCCTTTAGAACCACTAGATTTTGTTATAATGCTACCTAAATAGCAGAAGGAGTGCACGTATTTCAATGCGTGGTTATTGATATGGAATATTTCCAGTCTTGCTTCATTACTACGCAAGGTTTTTGTTTTTCCAATGTTTATCTTCATCCCAACTTTTTCTGTGATATCGGCTAATTGTTCTAGTTGGGCTACCATATGCTGGAAGCTGTGCGCCATAATACAGATATCGTCTGCGTAATCACTTAAGGTCACTTAAGCATTGCCTTAGCTATAATGGTATCGAGGACAATGTTAAAAAGAAGAGATGATAAACACAGCCTTGGCGTATTCCAATTTCCACTGAAATGTGCTTGCTTGATTTTTCTTCGTCCAGGATTCGGCAGGTTGCCTAATTGTACAGGGTGGCCCAGAAAGACCGAAGTGGTGTGAAGTCCTTATAACTTTTTATATTTTAAGATTAGTTATTAAAAATGATATCCCGCAAGTGGTGGCCATTTTCTGCTTCGCACAAATGTGCTCTTTCCAACATATTTTCCATGACCTTTCGCAAAACTTCCGGTGTTATGTTGTTAATTTCGTCTCGAATATTGGTTTTTAATTCCACAATAGTCCTAGGCTTATTAACATAAACTTTCCCTTTTAAATAACCCCAAAGGAAACAGTCTGGAGTGGTTAAATCCGGGGAACGTGGAGGCCAATTAAAATTGCTTCTACGCGAAATTATTCTTTCAGCAAAGATGTCGCGTAAAAGAGCCATTGTGGCCCTCGCAGTGTGCGCTGTGGCTCCATCATGTTGGAACCATATTTGCGGATGGTTTTCCACGGCTGGCCTTACAAAATTTTCCAACATGGCCCGATATCGACCACCATTGATGGAAATGGCGGCCAGTGATCCTTTCTGAAGAAACACCGCACCAAACAGTACACTTAACTGGGTGTAATTGTCGTTGATGAAGTACTCTCGGGTTTTCCGTAGCCCATATCCTACAGTTTTGCTTGTTAACGAATCCATTTAATTGGAAATGGGCTTCGTCACTCATAACTAAGTTATGAATAAAATTAGGATTCTCTTGTGCTTTTTGCTGGAAATAAATTGCATAGTCAAGTCGTTGCTGGTAATCTGTCGGTTTCAATTCTTGGACAAGTTGAATTTTGTATGGAAACATTCCTATGGTATGCAAAATTCGCTGCAGCGACCCTCTTGAGAGGCCAAGTTGTGTCGAACGTCTCCTGGTTGATGTTTCTGGATCCTCCCGAATACTCTCCTGTACCACTTGAATATTGTCAAACGTGTGGACACTTCGTAGTCTGTCGGAACCAGGAAGGTTCCTTACTGCTCCTTGTTGTCGAAAATTTGCAACCAGACGGTTTGTTGTTGACTGAGAGGGTGCAACCCGCATATTAAATTGACGACGGTATGCACGCTGAGTCAACACAATGGACCGTTAATTTGAAAAGTAAATTTCAACGATTTGGGCACGTTGTTCAGTTGTGTATTGCTCCATTATAAATTGTCCAAGTCTTCTTTACAAAATACTGAAAAGAAAAGAAAAAAAAAATTATAATAAAAAAGTTATAAGGAATTCACACCACTTCGGTCTTTCTGAGCCGCCCTGTATAAACATTGAATCAGGGAAATTGTTTTGTTGGGACACCTTTTCATATTAAAGCACTTAATATGAAGTTGTGTTCCAATGTGTCAAATGCTTTTTCAAAATTGATAAAGCAGAGATATAGTACGATCGACATTCGAACTACTGCTCAATATATAACTTATGGAGCCTGAAGCCTGCCTGCTCATTTATCAAAGCTGGTGTAATTACATCCGAAATTCGTTTTGTGATAATGTGAGCAATTATTTTAATGACTATGCTGAGAAGAATTATTGCTCGCCAGATGTTTCGATTCTTAAGGTCGCCTTTTTGGAAATTTTAATGATCACACCATTTTTAAGCTCGTTGATTTTTTTTTTTTTTAGTTTTCAACACAGAGTCATTTCTGCTCGAAAGACTTCATACAGCGATTCTCCAACCATTTGAAGTCCACCAGAAATTAAGATTTCGAAAGGTTCTCAAAATCGACTTCTGTTGCTAGGATGACCTACTCATTCGTATCGACCCTTGTTCTGGCGAATCAATTTTTTAAATTTGGAAACAGGAAAAAGTGTTTGGGAACCAAATCTGGAGAATACTTTGCTTTGACTGTTGCTTCATTTCTAGTGTATAATAGTGAATCCATATTTCATCAAACATGGCACCTATCTTGACGATAACTTGTTCATACCCAATTTGTTGAGCAAAATTGAAATCATTGAATCATGTGGTATGCCCATGATATCAACTAGTTGATGCACTTTAACTCGTCAGTCACTCAAAACTATATCGTGGATTTTATGGATGATTTCCGAAGTAATTGGCTCAACTATACGTCCAAAATGAGGTTCATCATTTGTGTATGTACGGCCACGTTTAAATTAATTTGCCCAATTGTAGATACTTCGTTTTAAAAGCTGGTGCAGATGTGCCTTGAACTTCATCTAACTCTTCTTTGATTTCTTTAGGTGTTTTGCCTTTCAAGTAGAAGTGTTTGGTGAAATTTTTTCATATTTTTCAAAAAGAGCAAAAGTAGTCTCAAACAATCGATTGTAAAAAAAATTAACAGTCGTCTTTTACAACTTGACATTTTTGAGAAACCTAATTTGTTTCAAATTCTTAGTGCCGCTGATATGATTTGTAAAGGCTCACTGACTCACTCCCGTAATTGAAATCACCATTTTTATTAATTTGTCTACTGCATTTTCAGATTTCTATTTTGAATAAGTCAGGAGTATTTTTTAAAAAACATTGATACTCGACATAGGTTCCATGTTTTTTTTTTGAGTAGTCGAGTAGATATTCGGAATGTGTAAAAAATCCGAATACTCGGGTACTTGATAATCAGGTTCGGATTCTCTAACCAGCCAAAACTCATATGCCCGGTTTTAGGTTTTCCAGTTTTTTTTCATATTTTTTTTCAAAGTAACCAAAGGAAAATGAAGCAACCTAGACAACATATTTTGCATTAAGCTCTTTCTGATAATCGGAATAACTTAAGGTTTAAACGGATCTTCTGAAGAAAAATCTTTTCCATTAATGTGGCAACTCTGAAGCCAAAATACAAGCAACATGGATATCAAAATTTTTCATTTTATGAGTACAAAACTATATTTCCTGCATAACTCCCTCAAAAAATACATTTACTGTAAAAAAAATTATGTTTATAAAAGTTAAATAACGAAATATTAAAACGAACACAGTCATGATGGTGTTGGGCACCGTAGAAAATTTAGAAACGCACATAATTGATATGAAAATAAAAATATGTGTGTGTTGGTTTGAGCTGTGTTTATTTACATATATGTACGAGTTTTTTATTCAGTGTGTGTTTTTTTCTGAACTCTGCTTTTTATATTTTAAATTTAAATCGATATATTAAACCCAATAAAATCAGACCCAAATGCAAACATTTTCTTTTATTACAGGGGTTTTACCGTTGTTAAATAGTAATCTCTATAAAAAAAAAAACATAAATCATTTAAAAAATAACTATATAACCTGCAGCTTCCATTGAATAAATACAAATGATAATATTAAAAAAAAATAAAAAAGAAACACAAACCTACAAAAAATTTTGGCTAAATATGCAATGTTGTGTAAGATACTGCGCAATTTTTTCTATTAAACTTTAATCAGCTGAATAAATGTTTTTTTTTTATGAGTTTCCCAGAAACTACAAAGTATTTGGGACAATTTTCCTAAATTGATTAAAGATACGTTAATATTTTTATGTCTCATAAATATTTTGAAATTTTTCATATAATATTTTGAAAAAATTTATAGATTTTACTACAATTTTTTTTTTGGCAGAATTTCAATAAAACTTGTGTAAATTTTAAATAAATTTTCTTTAAAAAATAAAATACTTAAAAATTTTTTTTATTTTTAAATTCACTTGCTTGAACAGATTATTTTTTTTAATTGCCACTAAATCAATGTATTGAAATAATCGAATTTAAAGTTTAAAAAAAATCATTAAATTATTCTGCCCATCGATGGATAACAACAACACAATGAAAATCACCGTTTCAAAAAAGTGATAATGAGGTTATTAGGCAAATTTTATTAGAGTAGTTTTTCATTCTAACAAAAATGAAATAAAATTTATTAAGTCAATAATATAAAGTTACTTAATAATTGAATTAGGAATTAATCCAGCTCAAGTTTAAATGTTTTTGCTTTTAATAAAACAAATACATGAAACATTTGTTTCTTGAATTTATCTATACTAGCAGATTCCAGCGCTCGAAGTTCGAGAGCAATTCCTTTTTTGGAATATTATTGTTATTGTGCATGAAGATAACAAACTTATTAACAAACACATCAACAAATTTAATAAACACACACATAGCATATGTATAATTTGATGTATGTGTTAGTACCAACTTTAAATGCAATTTACTCAAAATAAAGGAAAAATTTTAAAATCGGTAAATCTGGTGAACAGCTAAAAAGAAATACTTTTCAAATAATATGTGTTTGGTCAAAATCGGGATAAAACAGTAGAACAAAACATCGGTAAGAAAAAAATCGCCTAGCCTATTAATATTATATATTCTGCAAGACAGGTTATACATCTGTTTCGGGTCGACCAACCCGCATCAGCAACCAGAAGCAGTAGATAGTTTGTTTGGTAAAAATATAAATTCATATAACTTTGCAGAAATCAACCTAATGAGAATCCAGGCGAAAAGTAAAACTATTTAAGCTTTTTCCAATGTAACAAACTTTTAAACAAAAATATTTGTATATTATTACAGATTGCGTATTATAATATACGTTTAAATACACAGTGCAACAGCCATTCTGGGGGGCAGTATACTAAAATCTCCAAAAGGTTTGTCGTTCTCAGGCCAAACTTTTATTTTTCAGCTATAACTCAAAAACCATTAATGATTTCTCATTTCAATCCTCCGGAAATAAAGGGTATTTTTAAGCCCGATAGAACTTCAAATTGCAAAGAATAACAGAAAAAAATTTATTTTTAATGGAAAAAAATGTCTTTATTCGAAAGACCAATACATAGCATTTATATTTGAAAAAGATTTCGGGCATATGGTTATCGCGGCTGTTCTTGACGAAGCGCTTTCTGGACGTTCAATTTTGAGCCACTTTTTCGAGCATTGCTGGTCGTATAACACGAACAATGTTGGTCTTCAAGGCGTCAATTGTTGCTGGTTTATCAGCATAAATCAGTGAGTTCATGTAGCGCACGACCTCGATGGCCAAATAACAGATACATTTCTCGAAATCAACTTATCGCCATATTTTTATGGTTGCTGGCGCCGTATTGCACGTAGTGCCATCCTGTTGAAACCGCATCTTGCCTGGATCAATGTCATCCATATTTTCAAACATAAAATCACTGATCAAGGTGCGGTAACTATATCCATTGACCGTAACGTGAGCTCCTGCTTCATTTTTAAAGAAATAAGGTTCGGTGATGCCACCAGCGTATGGATAGTTCTCAACCCATATGCGATAATTTTATTTATTAACAAACCCGTGAAGCCCAAAATGAGCCTCATCTCACAATGTTGTTATAAAACATCGGGTCAGCTTCCAACTGCTCTAGAGCCCAATCGCCGAAGGAACGACGCTTATAATGGTCTTGTGTCTTCAGTTCTTGCACCAGCTGCATCCAATACGGGTTTTAGGCCAAGACCTTTGTGCAAAATTTTCCACGCAGAAGACGAACAGAGCCTCAATTCCTGCGACCGACGACAAATCGATAAATTTGGATCTTATTTCACATTTTCGTTTACAGCGACGCATATTGGGTTAAAATGTGTCAAAAGTGAGGATTAATTCAAAAGTTGAAGCTAATATATTGTAATAAGTTTTGGTACCGGCTTAAGGCAGATAAAACATAAATAGAATTTCAGAAAACATCAATATAATTTCAGAAAACATCATTCGGGTTTCAGAAAACATCAATTGAATTTCAGAAAACATCAATAGAATTACAGAAAACATCAATATAATTTCAGAAAACATCAATCGAGTTTCAGAAAACATTATTTGAATTTCAGAAAACATAAATAGAATTTCAGAAAACATCAATATAATTTCAGAAAACATCATTCGAGTTTCAGAAAACATCAATTGAATTTCAGAAAACATCAATAGAATTTCAGAAAACATCAATTGTATTTCAGAAAACATCAATTGTATTTCAGAAAGCACCATTTGAATTTCAGAAAACATAAATAGAATTTCAGAAAACATCAATAGAATTTCAGAAAACATCAATTGTATTTCAGAAAACATCAATTGTATCTCAGAAAACATCAATTGAATTTTAGAAAACATAAATAGAATTTCAGAAAACATCAATATAATTTCAGAAAATATCATTCGAGTTTCAGAAAACATTATTTGAATTTCAGAAAACATAAATAGAATTTCAGAAAACATCAATATAATTTCAGGAAACATCATTCGAGTTTCAGAAAACATCAATTGAATTTCAGAAAACATCAATAGAATTTCAAAAAACATCAATTGTATTTCAGGAAACATCAATTGTATTTCAGAAAACATCATTTGAATTTCAGAAAACATAAATCGAATTTCAGAAAACATCAATTGAATTTTAAAAAACATTATTTGAATTGCTGAGAACATTAATTGTATTTCAGAAAACATCAATTGAATTTCAGAAAACATCAATTGAATTTCAAAAAACATTATTTGAATTGCTGAGAACATCAATTGTATTTCAGAAAACATCATTTGAATTTCAGAAAACATAAATCGAATTTCAGAAAACATCAATTGAATTTCAAAAAACATTATTTGAATTGCTGAGAACATTAATTGTATTTCAGAAAACATCAATTGAATTTCAGAGAACATCAATTGAATTTCAAAAAACATCAATTGAATTTCAGAAAACATCAATTGTATTTCAGGAAACATCAATTGTATTTCAGAAAACATCAATTGAATTTCAGAAAACATCAATTGCATTTCAGAAAACATCAATTGAATTTCAGAAAACAGCATAATCGACTTATTTTTTATGCACTGGAAAATATGATGTTGATGTTTTCTTTAATTATTAGATGTTTACACATCTCCCTTGTGATCGGACTCACATGATTTTTTTTTTTTTTTTTGTTATACTCCTTCAAAGTTCAATAATTTTCGGTAATTAAAATTGATTCCGTCACTTCTAAAGTTATAAAAATTTGATTAATGTCAAGCTTGGCTTTTTCAGTCATTTTTTGTTTTTAACAAATTATTTTTTACACAATATTGCAATTTTAACTAAACTTTGAAAAAAAAAAATTAAATCAAAACATTTTAAATTTATCTCATGAAGTTATTAATATTAGTTGTTAAATGTAATTAAGGAAATTTATATTTATGTATGATTTTTGGATTAATATATTGTCAGTGTTTTTTGTGTGTATCCTATGAAGCTCTTTATATCAAAATGTATGAAATGCCTTATTTTCATTAACTTAAGTACTTTATGTTAAACTCTGCTTTAAATGGTAACCAAATAGTTTAAAATTGAAAAAAAAAATTAAATTCCTATTTAGTAAAAAATATTTTATTATTATTAAATAAATTTTTTTAGTATGTTAAATATTCAAAATAATTTAGAAACAAAAAATCAATGTCAAACTGGAATTTTTTATATTTTTAAGAACAAAAAAAAAAATTATAAAAAAAATTTATAAAAAAATAACAAAAATTAAAACTATAATCCTTATAAAAATCAATTCTAAAAATCGTTTAAAAAATTAATAAAATAAAACAGCACAATTTGATAATAAAAAAAATAAATAAATCTAACATTTCAATAACGAAAATCTTAAACTAAAAATTTAGATAATTTAATCTATATTTTAATGAACTATTTTAGTTTTCTATCGTATTCTGTTTTTCGTCATACTTTAAAAAAAAGCTTTAAGCTTTAGTTTTAATGTCAATCGTTTGAAATCATAAATGCTTAAAAATATTCATTACAATTCAAAAGGAAAACTATTTCATGAAAAAAAACAAAACTTTGCTTTACAAAATAAAACTACTTCTTTATAAGATAAATTAACAACAACAACAAAAAATCCATGGAAAATCCATACAAAAATTCATTGATTATTAAAGAAAAATACATGTATTTAAGCTTACAACAAAATTTAAAATTAATTTCATTAAAAATTAATTATTAAAATAAATATTATGATATACATTTAAACATTGTTTGCCTATATAATTACAAATCGTATATATTTAGCATTAAAGGAAAACAAAATGATTTCTTTTAATTTTAGTTAAAAATATTTAATAAAAATTTAATTTAAAAAAATTGTGTTAAAATTATTTCTTATATCCAAAAAAGTAAGTATGACCGGCTATACGATACCCTATTCTTGGAGTTTTTTGTTAGCGTAAATATTACATTAATTATTTAAACCATATTAATATTTAAAACCGATAACAAATATAGTGTGAGTGACAATACGATGGAAACTTTTAACCAAATATATTTTTGGCGACATTCAAAAAATTTTACCATAAAATTAAAAACTCTTTCATTAATTTAAACATTTGTATGTTTTTATACCCTATACCACTATGTGGTCAGGGTATAATTATATTTGTAACTACCAAATATATTAGACCTAGACCCATCTTTTATTATACAGATCGACTCAGAATCATGTGACAAAAAATAATTATAAAAATTAACACTAGATATACCAACAAATTTACATACCTATTTATACCACAACCAGTCAATTTGACTGTATATGACAAGTTCTATTCATTTATATTATAATGCTTTATCGTTTGAGAGAATTGATGAGATATATAAAAATTGGTTCTAAGGCGAAGCAAGGGTTGTTTTTCCAATAAGCGGGGGGTGTGAGGGGCAAGGCCCCCCGCATTGATAACATTGAAATTAAAAATTTAGGGGTTTAATATCTCGGTTATTTATGAAATATGCCCAAAAAAATATGAAATTATATCCCAAAAATCAATTTATGTCACAGGGCAAATAAGTAATGTCAAAAAAAAATTGGGGCATAACTTCCGTTTCAGTTTGAGGCATAAGTTCGTACCCCCATAAAAAATAAAAATATAAAAACTCATCAATTATATTCCAGTTTTATTCAGAATGATCATGTTTACATGCTTTACAAATACTAACTTTTTTTTCCACGCATTTTCCGCACACATATTTCTTACAGATGTCACAATTTGTAGTTGTCTTGTTGTTATTACAAAGTCCTATTTGGCACCATTTACGTACTGGCCGGGGATTCTGGGTTGCTGGACGGAGAATTTCACTTGCCCTCCCTTGTCTTGATGACTTATATTCAGATGTGAGCTCTTCAGCTAATCGAAACAAAAAGTCTTTCCTAGAAATATTTTTTCCTGTTATACTTCTATACAAAATCCAGGAATTGATGCCGGCCAAATCTAAAATATTGAAAAATACTTGAAGTGGCCACCTTCTGGATCCTGATTTCACACTATACTTTCTTGCCATTTGATCAGTTACATCAACACCGAATTTGGTTTTATTGTAAAAAGATATAGTCTCAGGTAGTTTCTTGGAACTGGTATCAATTGTGACGCCTTTGTGTTTAGTACTCAATAAAACAACCTTTTTGTTAGGCTTACTCTTATAAACAGTAAGTGTGCATTCATTTGTTTCATATAGATGCGTTGAAAAACGTTCCATACCATCTTTTTTTTCTTTGCAAATTTTTGGAAGCTCCCGTTTGTTGCAACGTACTGTACCAACCAATGCAGTATTTTTAGCTAATAATTTTGAAGCCAGGGGGAGGCTGGTAAAAAAATTGTCGGTTGTCACACACCTTCCTTTCATGATATAAGGTTCTAGTAGTCTTGTTACAACAAATTCACTGAGAGGAGTTGACGAATTTCGTTTTTCGTCTTTTCCTAAATAGGGAAAGCCATTTATAACATACTTCGTTTCAACATCAGAAGCCAGCCAGAATTTTATCCCAAATTTGTCGGGTTTGTTTGGCATATACTGGGTAAATCGACATCTAGCCTTCGTTGGAAACAGTTGCTCATCTACTGTGATAAATGCTCCTGGTTTGAAAGCGTTTTGACTATTCTCGATAAATTTATCCCAAACAGTTGATACCAGCGCAAATTTATCCGTTTGCAAGCGCTGACTCCTCTCATTTCTTTTATCAAAGCGAATAAAACGTAAAATTTCCGTAAAGTCATTCCTGCTCATATTTTCGGAAAAAAAATCAGGACCCCACTTTTTGTTCCATAAATATGATAATTTCAAACCTTTTGCTTCGTATGCACCACGGCCATACAATATTCCAATAAAAGCCTTCAGTTTTTCCTGCGAAAGGGTCCACTTCTTACCTAAAACTCGAGAGGCTTCTATTTCAGTGCAATTTCTAATATGTTCTAATATATGATGATCAATCAATAGTAAGAAGGCACTGCTTATCTCTTCTTCCATAATATTTCTTCTAGCATGTGCTGTAGGCCCAGGTAAATCTTTGAAAATGCAATGACTTGGTAACCTTCCAACGGCACCCCCTTCTTGTATTTTTTTCCAAATTGTTCCATCAGCAGAAACTTCAATTTGCATATTTTGTGTATTTTCCTCTTCAGAACTCGAGGAAAGCCGCATACATCTTCGTTTTTGCGTATTATGCTGTTGTCTTATGTTGTCTTCTTCGTCACTCGATTCGCCTCCAACATTTTCATCAAATTCCTCGTTATCACTGCTTTCAATATGAACACTTTGATTACCATCATCATCCGTATCACTGTCGCATCCCAAAAACTCATATTCGCTATCACCACCATCAACGTCTGATAGATCCAAAAGTATATCTTGTATTTCTTCCAATTTCAAAATTTTTCGTTTTTCCATTATGAGCAATTTGTATGTAGCAAAAGTAATAAAATTATTTCTTACTGAACAGAACAGAACTCAATGAAAATTATTTCTTACTGAACAGAACAGAACTCAATGAATAAATGGTTTATAACAGTTTCCTACGAAATTCTTGATAAAAAAAATAAATAGGGAGATCCCCGAAAAATATGAAATTTGAAAAATATGCTGTTATACAATACTATTTTACCAGGGATGTGCAAACATTTTTCTTTACACGCCATTTTCCAAACAAGGGAATTTCCTAAAAGTGAAGAATATAAAGCATTTGCACATAGAACTACAAAAACGTGTACCAGGTCAAAATGACTGGTTTCGGTATAAGTACCAAAAACAAAAAAAAAAATTTTTGTTATGAACACAAAATCAAATTAACTTATCAAATTATTTGTATTTAATTGTTGTTATAAAAGTCATATAATAGTTTCGAAAAAAAATAAATATACATAGTAAATATTTATGAAATAAAAGGTAAAACCAGTCATTTTGACTGGTATGGTAAATCTAGTGTTAAACAAAACAAAAACTCAACAAGTTTTTCAATAAATTCATTACCAATAAAATAACAATTGTTGATATAAAATAATTCTAATTATTTACCTTGTTTTATATATAGGTTTTTAAAAGGATTAACACTAAAATGACAAAATATTTATATTTTAAAGCAATTAAAAAACAAGTAGGAGTGTTAAATTCGGCTATGCCGAATCTTTGATACCCTCCACCTATGTTTTACGTTTACATTAATATCTGGACATCTTGCACTATTTGTAACAAATGTAAATAAAATATTTGAAAATGTAAACAATTTGATAAACCTATAACTGAATTATTACAACAAATGCTCTGAATTTTCAGCATTTAATAGAGGTGTCTACATATTTTAGGTCATAAATTGGCACAATGACTCCCGATTTATCCCATTTTAAATACTAACTTGATCCAGATATTAAAAACAATATTAAGTTTAACCAGGTTAATGTTTTATTTTGTAATTTTCTTTTTAATTTAAATTTTTTAATATAAAGATGCATTTTATTTTTTACAATCCTTTTCAATTTTCCAAAACTATTAGTATAGGGCACATTTGTGAGTCCGCATAGATCAACTTTCAGCTCTTACTTGTTTTTATTGTATTAAATCTATCTTTGTGTCTTTAAATTAATTAAGATAATTAAGATGAAAATATTTAACAAATTGTTTCTTTTTTAGTTAACATCTGAACATTTTACTGATACAAGGCAAAACTAAAACTGCCCAAAATTTCAGTCAAAACTATTTTGAATGTATTTGTTAAATATCGCATAATTTTTTTCAATTTTAAAGTCTTTTTTAAGTCTGGTAATAACTCTATAATATGAAGGAAGTAAATATGTGGTTCTTTAATAACAATGACAAGTATAAAACACTTTTTTGTGCATTACATTAAAATATTATAAATTTGAACATAATTAATTTTAGAAACATAATTAATTTTAGAAAAATGTTCGATTCGTTTTTCGATGATGCTGAAAACACATCAAAGAAATACAGAAAATAAAGATTTTGCTTCAGTTAGTTGAGAGACGAGAAGCTAATGGATGGCTGGAACAGGTCAAAGATGACGACTATAAATGCAGATGCAAGGCTTGTGTAAAAATATTAAAATGCGATAAATCAGATCTAAGTATACATGCTAATAACCACCGTTATAAAAAATCTTTTAAAACCAAGAACCAATATTCTGTTTGAGTTATAACATCTCATTTGCAAGCCATTTTAATTAATTGTGTAAATTTTAAATGCACATCTAGCCATATCAAAAACATGAATTATACAGAATTGTAAAAATAATTTTGTAGGGGAAAAAAGTGAGTGTAGGGAAAAAAGGGAATTTTTTCATAAGCTTAGAGATTTTTGAAAAAATATCCTGGCATGTAATTATTTCACAAGACAACGCGACATAGATTTGCTTTGTTCAAAAGCTTCCATAATGCTGCCTACACACGAGGCAACCAGTTGAAGCAATGGTTGTAGCAACTTGTTTTGTTAGTTGACTACACACGTAGCAACAATTGGCGCAACTTCATTACTGTGTAGCTGTCGTACAGAAAAGACCACAGACCAAGCGGAAGAAAATTATAATCAATTTTTTTGAAATGAGTGGCGTAATACGTGATATAACTTCAATTATTATAATAGACGAAATTTTGTACGAATGTGAGGAAGAGGAGATAGAAACAAAAAATAAAAAGAGAATTTGGTCAAAAAATTGGCTTTTAAAAAAAGAGGAATTTTCCAACGAAAGGCTGCTGAAGGAACTAAAAAAAAAATGAGCCAGTGGATTATAAAAATTATATGAGGTTGGATGAAGCCCTCTTTGCAAAATTGTTGAACTTGGTAAAAGCCAAAATATCTAACCAAAATACAATAATGAGAGTTGCAATATCAGCAGATGTAAGACTGGCAATAACTTTGCGGTATCTTGCAACAGGAAACTCATTCCAAGATATGAAATTTTCGACGGCGGTATCTCCCCAAGCTATTGGGAATATTGTCATTGAGACATGCGACGCCATCAATGAAGTTTTAAGGGACTATATTAAGGTTTGTCAGCTTATTATATTTACATAAGTATTTTAAACCAATATTAAGATTTTTTTAGTTACCAAAAACTTTGGCTGAATGGTTGGTGGTAGCGGACAACTTTTATCAAAAAACAAAATTTCCGCATTGCCTCGGAGCTCTAGACGGGAAGCACGTCAAAATAAAGAAGCCACCCCATTCTGGCTCAAATTATTTTAATTACAAAAAAACATTCAGTATTGTACTGATGGCACTTGTAGATTGCAATTCCGAGTTTCTTATGTTGGACATTGGCACCAATGGTCGAATTTCAGACGGTGGTGTCTTCAATAACACAAGATTTTTTAAAAAATTGGAAAGAGACCAACTTTTCTTACCACAACCAAGTCCAGTAATTGGCGAAACACCAATTCCATATGTTTTTGTGTCGGATGACGCCTTTGCTCTTCGTCCAAACGTAATGAAACCCTATGCACATAGCGGCTTATCACCCTCACAAAGTTTTTTTAATAAACGACTCAGTTCGGCAAGGGTAAAGGTTGAAAATGCCTTTGGAATTTTGGCAGGAAGACAAAAATATTATTTTCTTATTTTTACTCATATACAAAGTTTTTTTTATTCATTTACATTACATTTTAAAATGAATTCTATCGAGTATATAATCCTCTATAACGCAATTATTGATTACTAATTTACTACGATTACAAATTCTAATTACAAAATTCTAATCAAATAAATCAATATTTACAATCGGCTTTCATTGAAACTAATTTTTCAAACGAATGACTTTTTCCTTTTACTTGTAGCTGGATGAAAGTCCGGATCCCAAAAAAATCGTTTTCGGAACAATATTCAGACATATTGACCTAAAAATATATTTTATTATTAAGAGTTTACAACAAGCGTTTACAATATTACTCACCAAAGTATTGGAACCCAAAGAAAATACTATATATATGACGTGTTGTTTCGAAATTAATTACGGAATTAAAATTTTATTAACATTATTTTTATATAAAAATCAAAACGCCGTTGATAATTATAAATCTAACACAAAGAATATAATGTACTAATAATATAGGTATAAATAGATCACAATTGAAGTTCAAACAAGTAAGAAATAATAGTCGGTCTAGACCGGCTATAGAATACCCTATACCATGCGTTTAGAGACCCTATCTCTTAGGTCCAACTAATTGGATATAGAAAATATGCATAAAGCAAATTTGAGTGACATTTTTATTCATTTTTTTGGCTTCAAATAAGAAAAATTTCATATCGGATGCTATATTTATATGGGGACTAGGTCGAAAAATGGACCCATGCTGATCATATTTGGTAAGGTCACTTATCTTTTGAAAAAATATAAACAAACCAAATTTGAGAAAAATCTGTGCAATATTTTTGTTTTTTGATAGATTTAAGTGAAAATCGGTGAAATGACAAAGAATTGACATATTGGGTTTATTTTTGGACAAATGATAAAGGGATGTAATAAACACGCACAAACCCAATTTGACCGTGATCTATATGATAATTTGGATCGTATGGCAATTTATGTCGATTTCATAGGGGTCATTTGTATGGGGGCTAGCCCTGAACATGAACCGATTATCACCAATTTCAATAGCGTTCATGGCCGATAAAGGCTTATATACCAAATTTCATCAAAATATATTCATATTTGCGACCTGTAGTTTGATTACAAGGTTTACATGGACACACAGACGGACGGACATTGTTATATCGACTCAAAAAGCGATTCTGAGTCGATCGGTAAGTAAGGATGGGTCTAGGTCAACTATTTTTGGTTGTTACAAACAGCAGCACAAAGTCATTATTATACCCAAACCACATAGTGGTATAGGGTATAAAAACATAAAAAAGTTGACGTATGAGCCCAGGTCTGTGCGGCCACATTATCTCTCTGTAGCTAAAAAACTTCATATAGTTCGGGAAATCAATCAACATCTACAACTGGCAGTTACAAAACTTACGGAAACTATAAATATAGTTTAATCACAATATTTCTGCGAGGTAGGAGAAATTCACAACAAAAACGATCTGGTTAAAGCTCTACAGGAAGAATAGACAATATTTGGTAAACTATGTTCAGACGATTAGACGCCAGAATTAATAATATAGGACCTCAAACTAAGTATTAAGTTATAAAAATTTCTGTGTTCCAAGTGCATTTTTAAGAACAATCATAAGTGAGCCCTCAGTTTTTTGTGGTTAAAAATAAGTACTATTTTTGTTTTTGTTATTGTATATAAGATTACGAAAATCACTTTAGTTTTTTAATATTTAATATGAAACTGTATATTTTAATGAATAAAATGGCGTTTTATTTTTAAAAAAAAATATAAAATTGTACTATATTCATTTCAAAATTAAAGGTGGTGGAGCACTCAGACTGTATAGCTTATGAAAAATCTTCATACTTAATCTATTGCTTATTTAATAATTAAAAAAATAAAAGTAATTAAATTCAAACTAATTATAGTCTGTATCCCCAAGTAGGTCGTGAAATGACGAATACTGTCTTCCATTTGTTCCATCAGAATCTTCTACGTGGAAGACTTGTGAAGTCGATTGACTAAAATGAATTGGCTTCGAATGAAAAGTAGACCCACTGTTGGAAATATCGCTCACAGATACAAATTGTGGAGTTGGCCTGTAAACGGTTTGCTGGGATGGGTATGTAAGCTGTTGGGTCTGCACAAAATTCAACGTCAATTTCTTCAGCTGCCCCAAAACAAAAATTTCGTCGCAAGCCTTTTTCGCAAATAGCTTTTGTTCCGCTGATAATTTGCGGTATGAGCACGCCCAGGCATCTGCATAAATAGAGCCATCATCCTTTTCTTCTTTTTGTGACAAATTTTCTATTTGGTTGGTGGCTTTTCGCAATAGCTCGTTCCTTTCAAAATTTTGTGAGCTTCTCTGCTTATTCTTATTTGCCACAGGACTCTGAAAAACAGGACTCTGAAAAAATTAATAGAGTAAGAAGCAATAAAAAATTTTTAAAACAGTATTTGCGGTATTTTGAAATAGTTACCCTTGAAGCGCACTCATCTTCTGAACTTATTACTGTGCTGATTCCTGGCTCGGGCATCTCGAAATCTTTCAAAAAATCAAGGGCATCAAAATACCATAAAATTGGTTGATAAAGCTCATCAACACCAGCGCCACTTTTTTCACTTTGAATTTTTTTTTTAATTCTCGTCGGTAGGCAGTTCGCATGTTTTTTATTCTGTTTTTCACCGTATCAACTGTAGAACTTGCATCAATGTTATTATATTCTATTTTTAATTGTTCGTATGCTTTGTTTCTAAGATTTTTATTTTCATATTTTTCACTAGTTACGTCCCATAGCTCTCTCAAATTTTTATATTCGTTAATAAAATTAACATAATTTTCATTATTTTCGATAGCCATTTTCTTGTTTTCCTGCTTTCCGCTTAACATTGCTTCACACGAACCTTCCTATTCCCTTGCTTTCGACGAACTGAAGAAGTAAATTCAGTAAACAATGAAACACACGTAGCAACGGTTGCATCAACTACCAAAAATATCAAAAGAAGCCGATTAGAGTTCGGTTTACTGGTGCCGCTATGCATATGTATGTGTGTTAACAAAAATATACGATATCCCAGTCAACATTTCAAAGATGGTTTTAACAAAAATCACCTTACTGTGTCTTCTTCGAGCACTTTTGATGATTAACAACTGATTAATCACATGAGCTATTAGAAAAAGACTAGAAAATGATTTTTGCGTACGCTTAAAAAGTGATTTATAGAAAATGACATTAAATACGACTCAAAAATGGGTCGAAACTGATCAGAAAAGCGGATAAAAATGACTTTCAAGAAGATTTGCGGGTAAGGTAATATTTTCTCCCGACAAAAGTATATTTTATGATCAACAAAAGAGCGCATATATGACTGTTTTAATACACATATGAGTCAAAAAAGACTCTACATGATCATTTATTGCATAAAATGCTTACTGGGATTTTATTCACTATCTGTAGAATCTCCACACAATTTCAATTCTATTTCGTTCACAATGATACGATCACTTTGTTTACTAGCTAGCAGTAAAATAAGAAAATAGTATTATAATACAACGTAATGATGAATTGTACTTCTCAATTAGTTTATTTTTAATGTACAATAATAAGTTTGGTTTGTGCTAAGAAAAGCATGAATATATGTTTTCCAGGGCGAAGCTTGATCATTGCACTTTGATTGAGTTGAGCTCCGCGACAAATCATAATGTGAATAGCTCGTGCCTAAAATTTTTGGTAGTTGGGTGTGGCGTTTGTGTTAGGAAAAGCATGAATGCATGTTTCCCAGGGCAAGGCTTAATCTTTGCACATTGATTGAACTGAGCTCCGCGGTTATTCTTAATGAGGATAATTCATGCAAACAATTTTGGCGTTTTTTGGGAATGGCGTTTCCTCCGTCCCGACATTAAATAATAAATATTCAAAATTTATTATAATTATATTAAAAACACCATTTTTTTTACAGGGTAAATATTTTATGGTTTACCTTCTACTTTTGAATGCAAGTATTCAGAGTTTATATATACTAAAAATACAACCCTTAAAACCATACAATTTTTGCAACTCTAAAAATTTCAGAATTTTGTATAAATAAAATAATATACCGATTTATTTTAATATGCTCTTATTATGGATACATATACAGAATATATGAATATTATTTATAGTATTTTGATATTTGCAACAGTAGTATGTATGTATCAATTTGTAACATTTTGTGATGTTATAAAAATTGCAGAATATTGATATTGATTTTATATAGTTTCTTTTATTAATTAATTTACTTAAATATTACACCAAAATATATTGATATTGGTGAATTTTTATATTATTAACACAACGACCACAAAACCAACATGTACAGCTATGACAAAATACAAAATTTAGGAAAATAATATAGGAAAACGTCATATTTTTTTACCTTTTCAGTGATTTCTCGGCAGCTATAATTTAAAAAACAGAAACCTTCTCATGATGTTAGTGTATCAATCTCACTAAAAACAAGCGCCCTAGCTATCCTATTGAGGGCGTTATTGTGACAAGAACACATATTCAAATCATATATTCTCAGGACTTTTTTTTACTTCATCGTTCAATTCTCGGGACCAGATTAACCGATTTGGACGATTTTAAATAACAAACTTCTCAGGATGTTAGTGAATCATTTTTTATACCAACGAGCACTCTAGCTACCCGATTGAAGCCGTCATCGTGATTTCCACAGACGGACAGAGGAAGACGGACAGCCGGACAGACGGACATCTCTATATCAACTCCGCTTGTTATAAGGATCACAAATATATATATATTTTATGAGGTCCAGATTTGTTTGTCTAATTATTACAAACGAAATGACAAACTTATATATACCCTCTGCACTCTGGAGTGGAGGGTATAAAAAAGACAGATTATAGTTTACAAAAAAAGTTCAACAAATCAAATTTCTATACCAAAATCATTAGATAAGCATTCTTACATTAGAAGAAGCATTCTTATATACTTATTAAAAAATATAACATTGCTTAGAAGTAAATAAAAATAAATTATATTCATAACGAAATTAAGTTGGACCATTAAAAAATCAATTTCAAGGTTTGGCTTAATATTTTTTTTTAAATAAATATTTTTTTAGGTTTGCCCAAAAAATTACTTTTAGTTATTTTTCTTAAAGAAAAATTTCACGAGTTTGAAAAGTTTTTCATAAAAAAAATTTCTTTTTTTAAAATATTTTTTACTTGCAGAAAAGCTTTCCTCATTTTTTAATATTTTGAAATTCAAATACAATTTTTTTTAAGTGAAATTAAAAAATTTTTATTTGAAATTTTAGAAATTTAAATCTTTTACTAAACAAAACAAAGTTATCAGTTAAAAATTCAATTTACAGTTCAAAAAGATCTATGAAAATTTCATCGAAAGTTACAAAACGACATTTAATATTCAGAAAACTTCATTTGAAATTCAATAATTTACGTCGAAACTTACATTTAAAATTTCTGAACTAAATGGAATTTTCTCAATTTCAAATTGAACTTTTAACTGATAATTTTTCTATTTTTATACCCTCCACATCTCAGTGGCAGAGGGTATATATAGGTTTGTCATTCCGTTTGTAACGCATCGAAAAACTAATTTCCGACCCAATAAAGTATATATATTCTTGATCCTTATCACAGCTCGAGTCGATATAGCGATGTCCGTCTGTCCGTCTGTCCGTCTGTCCGTCTGTCCGTCTGTCCGTGTGTCTGTTGAAATCACGCTCATTCAAAAAAAAAAGCATTTACTTAGGTCAGGTTACGAAAAAATTATTTGCCATAATTCCCACCAGGTTGGTATTGAAATCGGAGTAAATCGGGAGCCTCTGCGCTGAGAAATGAACAAAAGTTTATAGATACCTCTAAAAAAAACATGAAACCTAGTGTTT
The DNA here is from genome assembly GCA_963682025.1 of Cordilura impudica. Lineage (NCBI taxonomy): Eukaryota > Metazoa > Arthropoda > Insecta > Diptera > Scathophagidae > Cordilura > Cordilura impudica. Next base: position 224,278,118 of record OY821518.1, on the reverse strand, counting down.
TCTTGTAATAGTTTAGTGGTTGAACTTACAACAACATAAAAAAAGCCACAAAAAAAATGTGATTCATACATATTAACAATAACAAGAACACAACTACCATGAGCTATGTTAATAGTATTGCCACAAACCGAGGTGGAGGGTATCAAAGATTCGGCACAGCCGAATTTAACACTCTTACTTGTTAGTAAAAGATTTTAGTTTCTGATCTTAAATGGCAGCTTCTGCATTTCAAATAAAAACTTCTTAATTTTAAATGATAATTTAAATTAAAATTAAATGATAATTCAAATTAAAATCATGAATTTCAGTTCATATTTCCTCAGTTACAGTTGGGAATGGTGTTTTATATATAAGTAGTTTCAACAAAATGAGGTTTCTGGTATAAAATGAAGGTCATATGACCGTAATAATACTGTTTAAATATTTATTTTGTGATTGCCCATGGATGAAAGTTTGTTTAAAACAGCACCTGTAGATATTTCTTGTTTGTGGTGAATATTCATCATGATTAAAGCACTTAGTCTTTCTTTAGACCACACCTCTCCTCAAGGAGCGACAGGTTTTGCTGAATTGGACCTCACAAAACTCCATGTAGAGTTGTTCTTAATCATCCCCAGATTCCAAAATTTCAAACCCCCAAAATCGTACCTGCTTCGCTTTTCGAGAAATACATATATATATATATATGTCTATATATTTGTTCTGCAAAAATGTTCATAAACTGAATCATTTTTCACTTTAATTCGAATTTCAAATGGATTCACAATATGCACAACCATTCCTCATCGATTAAATTGGTCACTCGTACCACCCAGAGCCAACGATGTGGACGTAGTGGTTATTTGGCTCCATTTTTATCGTTTTTTTTTTGTATTTTTTTATAATTTATATTTTTATACCCTCCACTCCAGTGTGCAGAGGGTATATATAAGTTTGTCATTCCGTTTGTAATAATTAGAAAAAAAAATCTGGACCCCATAAAATATATATATTTGTGATCCTTATAACAAGCGGAGTTGATGCAGCGATGTCCGTCTGTCCGTCTGTCCGGCTCTCCGTCTGTCCGTCTGTGGAAATCACGATGACGGCTTCAATCGGGCAACTAGGTTGCTGGTTGGTATAAAAAATGATTCAGTAACATCCTCAAAAGTTTGCTTTTTAAAATGGTCCAAATTGGTTTATCTGGTCCCGAGAATTGAACGATGGAGTAAAAAAAGTCTTGAAAAAATATGATTTGACTATGTTGTTCTTGTCACGATAACGTTCTCAATAGGATAGCTAGGGCGCTTGTTGTTAGTGAGAATGATACAACGACATCACGAAAAGGTTTCTGTTTTTTAAATCGTGACAATAGGTTTCATAGGTGCCGAGTAATCACTGTAAAGGTAAAAAAAAATATGATGTTTTCCAATATTGTTATTCTAAATTTTGTATTTTGTCACAGCTGTACTTGTTGTTTTTATGGTCGTTGTGGTAGTAATATAAAAATTCACCAATATCAACATTTTATGGTGTAATATTTAAGTTAGTTAATTAATAAAAGAAACTATATAAAATCAATATCAATATTCTGCGATGTTTATAAGATCACAAATTATTACAAATTGATACATACAGACTACTGATGCAAATATCAAAATACTATAAACAACATTCATATATTCTGTATATGTATTTCGATAATAAGCGCATATTAAAAATAATAAAATATAAATTTTTTTATTTATACAAAATATTTCTATTTTTAGGGTTGCAAAAAATAGTATGATTTTAAGGGTTCTACTTTTAGTACATACTTGCATTCAAAAGTAGTATTGAAACCATAAAATTCTACCCTGTTAAAAATTGGTGTTTGAAAAAAAATTTTTTTCTCAGATGATAATAATATAATCTCAATAATATTTAATTATAATACATTTGTAAAATTTATTATTTAATGTTTGGCGCAGGTAATCGCCATTCCCGGACTACCGAGAATTTAATGCACGAGTTATTCCACATTAGGAATAATCGCGGAGCTCAGCTCAATCAAAGTGCAATGATTAAGCCTCGCCATTCCCAACTACCAAAAATTGTAGGCACGAGCTATCCACATCAGGAATAGTCGCGGGCTCAACTCAATCAAAGTGCAATGATTAAGCTTCGCCCTGGGAAGCATAAATTCATTAATTTCTTAGCACATACCGAACTTCTTATGGCACATTAAAAATAAACTAATTGAGAAGTACAATTCATCATTACGCTGTATTATAGTACTATTTTCTTATTTAACTATTGAAATTGTGTGCAGATTTGTTTTACTTAAAAAACTGTTTCTACAGATAGTGAATAAAATCCCAGTAAACATTTTATGCAATAAGTGATCATGTGGAGTCTTTTTTGACTCCTCTGTGCTATTAAAACAGTCATAAATGTGCTCTTTTGCTGATCACAAAATATTCTTTTGTTAGGAGGGAATATTACCTTACCCCCGACTCATCTTGAGAACCTTTTTTATCCAATTTTCTGATTAATTTCGACTTATTTTTGAGTCATTTTTAATGTCATTTTTCTATAAACCACTTTTTAAGCGTAAGCAAAAATCATTTCTTAATCTTTTTCTAATACCGCATGTGATTAATCAGTTTTTAATCATCAAAAGTGCTCGAAGAAGACACAGTAAGATGATTTTTGTTAAAACAATCTTCGAAATGATTACTGGGATATCGTATATTTTTGCTTACACACACATATACATAATGGCACCAGTTAGCCGGACTCTCTCATCAAACACATAGACGACAGCGGCTACACGACTACAGCCTGTCAAAAATAAAATACACACGTTTATATGAAAACGATTATTTTGACACCAACACAGCTACACGACTACATGACCACTTTTGCTGCTGTAGTCAACTTAGGCTAATTTCTGTTCTTGTTGGCTACAAAATAAAAATAGTGTTGACAATATAACAAAATATGTAAAAGATATTAGTGCTATGAAATATTTTATTTTGTTGAAGAAATTAATCGCAAAATGAAATGCTATAATAATTCTATTAATAAGTAAATTTATTTATTTATTTTTACGTTATAATAATGCATTATAAATAAGTAATATATTTAAGACAATTTTATATAGAATCATACATGTTTTTCTATTTTAATAAAGTTAAAAAAAAATATAATTGGCACTACTGAAATAAAAATGATTTTGTATAAAAACAGCTGTTTATATTGTTGTTATATGTTGCTGTCGTTTTCAAAAAAAATAAGTAGTTGACTACACGACTACAATTGTAGCCAGCAGCATTTATATCCGTGTGTTTGTGTAGCCTCTGTCGTCTATGTGTTTCATGCATAAGTAACAATTTCATTTAGTCTTACGAAAGCTTTTGAACAAAGCAGATATACGTCGCATTGTTTTGTGAAATCTTACATTGTTTTTTAATAGGTACCAGTGATGCCAGGAGATTTTTACAGAAATCTCTACGCTAATGAAAAAAATCCCTTTTTTTCCCTACACCCACTTTTTTCTCTCTACATTTTTCCCTACACTACTTTTTTCAATTTTTCAAAAAAAAAAATTATTTTTAATTTGTTAATTTTCAATTTCAATAATGCAAAATAACATAAAAACAAAAAAAATATCATAAAAAATAAGATAAGAATATCATTAGAATTACATAAAAACAATATAAAAAATCAACAGATATTATAAAAAAAATATTTTTACTATTCTGTATAATTCATCTTTTATATGGCTAGATGTGCATTTAAAATTTACACAATTAATTAAAATGGCTTGCAAATGGGATCTTATAACGTAAACAGAATTTTGGTTGTTGGTTTTAAAAGATATTTTTTTAAGACATTGGTTATTAGCATGTATACATTGATCTGATTTATCGCAATTTAATATTTTTTCACAAGCCTTGCATCTGTATTTAAAGTCGTCATTTTTGACCTGTTCTATCCCATTAGCTTCTCGTCTCTCAACTAACTTGAGTAAAACCTTTGTTTTCTGTATTTTTTGATGTGTTTTCAGCATCATCGAAAAACGAATCGGACATTTTTCTAAAATCAATTATGTTTACATTTATAATATTTTAATATTCTTTTTATTTACAAACTTACTTAAGGTGCTATTACACGAAGTTTTTTTTACATATGTACTGTCACTTTTTTTATCCATATGAAATTCCTCATGTCTGTCAAAATTGTCTCTTACATACGATTCATAATTTGTGCTATCACACGTGCATATGTATTTCCGTATGACATAACCTCTAAGTGTAAACAACAGCTGATTTAATTTGTGAATTTACAAAAATTTATTGTTAAAAAAAAGGTTATATATTTTTTAATTGTTAATACTAAACAATTTATTTTTCTTTCAATATTAATCTTTAAAATTTACTCTGTTTTTCTTTCGCCACAAGCAGTGTTGTATTTTCATGTTTGTCATGCAAAAATAGAACCTGTTCTAATTGAAAAATGTACATGTGACTTTCTTCATGTATTGTACATAAACAATGTTTCATATGTATCACACGATGTGTACAACTTTTGTTGTGGGAAAATTTGACAGTACATATGTAAAAAACACATCATGTAATAGCACCTTTAACCTTTAACTTACGAGGTGAAAAGTTTTAACATATATTAAGAGGTGGTAGTGAAATTTACACCGTTTTTTTTTAAGTATTATTTCAACGTTTATATGTTATAATGGTTTTATACTTACATTGCTCAAAGTTAATAACTTCTGAATACAGAGTTAAGAAAAAAAATTTTAAAAATTTTGGATTTTTTTGGAAAAAAATTGTTGTTTATTTCACAAGCTTTTTTTATGTGAACAAAAAAGTATATGTATTATTTACTTGTACATTTGATAAAAAAATAAGCTTAACAAAAAATTTTATGGCATTTTTCCACAGGCTAATAGTCAATTTTAATTAAAAAAAAAAGAACATTTCAATATCTCTTATATACTAAAAAATAACAAGAAGTCTTTTAAGGTAAGTTTGAGGTGAAAAGTTGTAACGTATAGGTAGAGGTGGTTGTAAATTTTACACCTTTTCTTTTTACGTATTAAAGCCTGCTTTATATAAACAAAAAAGTAAATAAATTCTATAGTTGTACTTTAAATTATATTAACGTAACAAAAACTTAAATGGCATTTCCACAGCCTTGGGTATATACTTATTAAAAAAAAAGGAACATTTCAATATCTCTTATATACTAAAAAATAACAGTCTTTTAATTTTAAATAATCACTCGTCAAAATCAGTATTCGTACAATTAATACATAAACGCTTGCTACAACCCATACACATTGGTTTTTCGCATTGTAAATATGTGTGAGTTGTTTTTCTTTTTAATTTATTAGGACAAATGTAACATAGTTTGCTGGTCGTTATTGGTTTTTGCACAACAGGCTGGGGAAGAGACTCAGAACCCAATATCATATGAATAATATCTCGTAGAGAACGAGTTAATCTTTGGTTGTGTTCTCTTCTTTGTAAGTGTGGCACAATTAAATTTCTGGCAAGTGTTTTTAAAAAGTCCGCTCTTGAAATTTTACTGTAATTACGAGAAGATTGATTCAAAATATATGCATTAACTGCACTTATATCAATTAATCTGTAGAATACAGCTAAAGGCCAACGTCGTGTACGGCGACTGCATGAGTAAATTGAACACTTTTTGTCTAACTCATCAACTCCTCCTTTAGTGTTATTATAGTCGGCTATCATTTCCGGCTTATTAGTTAGTGGATCATTTGCTTTCTGATGGTGCATAGTAGAAATTAAAATTACCGAGCGATTTTTCTTGGGTACGTAAGATAAAAGTGTAATATCTTTTGTAAATCCATAAATACTGCTTTCAACTAACCTTTTTCTGTTTGGTAAAAATTCTAAGGGTATCTCTTTTTTATTTTTTCTTAGAGTACCCAAATAAGTAAGTTGGCGATCTTTTAATGTTTCAGCTAATTGAATTGATGAAAACCAGTTGTCTGCAGTAATATTTCTGTTACTCCCTTCAATAATACTGCACAATCTCAATACTGATTGAGTTGGCACTGCAAGCTTTTTTTCATCACTTGTAAGGTTAATACCGTCTGAGTTCTTTCCGTAGTAAATATAGGCATTTGCAAGATAGTGGGTACGTGCATCCGTTAAAGCCATTATTTTTATCCCATATTTTGCCGGTTTTTGAGGCATATAAACTTTAAATTTGCATCTGCCACGAAATGGTACTAACATTTCGTCAATACAGGCATGAGTACCTATGGAGTAATTTTTTTTACAATTTTCAATTATTTTATTGAACATTTCTGACACTGCTGCCAAGGGGTCGCTTAATAATCTTTCTTTTCGGTCCGAAGTATTATCAAACCGTAAGCACGAAAGTATGGTTAGAAATCGGAGCCTAGACATTGTTGCTCTAAAAATATCTCTGCCAGTTCCATCAGTTGCAAATATAAGATCTATGGATTCTCGATTAGATTTGAAAACAGATGAATAAAGCAATAAGCCCAAAAATGCTCTAAGTTCAGTTTTATCCAAAGGTTTCGCTTCTAATTTGTTTGTTGATTCAAACTTTATATATAGCTTTTTGTTGGTGTGTTCAATGATTATATTTTCAATAGAGTCATCAAAAAATTGTGACCAATATCGACACATTAAGTTTTCTGATTCGTCTTGAATATTTTGGGAACCCACTGAAGTTGGTAGTCTTATGATGTTATGTAAGGGAGTTCTACTAAAACGCTGTGGTTGTTCTGCCGACCATTTGAAACGATTTTTTCCATAATAATAACGAGATTCAGAAGTAGAGTTATTATTTATTTCAACTTCGTTTTGCCCCGCTTCGATATCTTCTTCTGCAATAAACGCCGTATCTATTTCTTCTTCGTTATCCGTTTCCGATATTTCAGAGTTACTGTCACTATAAATTTCAGTGCAGAAGTTTGGATCGACGACTTCGTCATCAACTTCACTTCCATCATCATAAATTTCGTAATCGTAAAAATCCACGTCTTCTTCTTCTAATATTTTACTGATTTGCTGTACGTTCATATTTTAAATGTGCTATTTTCCACTATTTAATTGTAAAATAATATTAAAATGTTAAAAAAATCAAAAACAAATAATAAATACTTTTATTCAAAAATACTTACGCTTATGTAGATGTGTAGTAATTTTTTTCATATGGATTAATAACGTTAACTCAGATGTGGTAGTAAAATATTTTCTATGAAAAAATCACACTAACGACTATGTGGTAGTAATATATTTTCTATGAAAAAATAACACAAACGACGACGTGTAGTAAACTTTACACCTGCACTCAAATATCTCCGCGCGACTGTAACCTGTGACAAAACAAACAACACTAATATTCAGAGTATAATATTATATAAGGGTACCGAGAATATCAATTTATGTGCGTGCAAGAGAGAGAAGTTTTTAAACAATTAAAAAAAACAGTGTAAAATTTACTACCACGTCATAAGTTAAAGGTTAATATAATCGAAGAGATTTACAAAGATGGCGTACTTATGTATGTATTAAAAAAAATGCACAAAACAAGTAAACTGCACAAAAGTGTTTTTTACTTGTCATTCTTATTAAATAAGCCACGTATTTACTATCTCCATATTATAGAGTTATTACCAGATTTAAAAGAGATAGATATTTTTAATTTTAAAGTTTAAAATTGAAACGTATATAATATTAAGTTGTTAAAAAAAATTTTCAAAAAATCCCTACAATTCGACAAAAGTAAGAAATCTTTTGCATTAAACACATAGACGCAAATCCATTTATCGATGCGTTACAAATGGAATGTCATAGTAAGAACGAAAAAATAAAACTGACATGGTCAAGTATTCCGAAAAAGATCCGAAATTTAATAATATATTTTGTTTAATATCTTCTAGTGACTTTAAAATTGTTAAACGTAAATGCTGAAAATTCAGAGTTGTAATAAATTACTAAATTGATCAAATTGTTTACATTTTCAAATATTTTATCTAAATTTGTTACAAATAGTGCAAGAAAACCTAGGTGGAGGGTATCAAAGATTCGGCATAGCCGAATTTTACACTCCTACTTGTTTTTTTTCATTTAATTTTTTATAATATTTTTTTGTATTTTTTTTTAATTTATAATTTTTTTTTCATTTCTTTTTTATAATTTTTTTTTTGTATTTTTTTTTTTATAATATATAATTTTTTTTTTTATTTCTTTTTTATAATTTTTTCAATATTTTAATTATGTGTTCACTGACGAGAATTCAATAACTGCCTTGAGGAGGTTGGTATCATATAATTCATTTTCGAGTGAATTTATCTTATAGTATTCCCAGATGCTCAAAAATGAGCGGTGGACCGATCCTCCGGCTTGTTCCGACCAATATCCCAACCCGTTATCATGTTCTATAAGTTGAAGGCATTGTTCAAAGTGTTCTCGCAGAATATGGATTTTTTGAGTTTCAGAAACATGCTCAATCATATTTAATGCTTTGAAATTCCTATCTAACTTTGACAAATATCCTTTTAATCCCTTTCCTACTTTACCTGATCTAAAACAACAGTTCGCTACTCGTTCCATACTATTGAAGGCATTTATATAAGGTACAAGAGCAAGAAATCCGACATTTATATCGATATCATAATCGTTCAGCTTATCAGCTGCTTTCAACAAGTCTCTACAGGCTTGAAACAATTTTCAACGTCTCTTCCCAAAATAGGTACCAAACCATTCCAAAATAAATGGTTGACGAATCCCATTAAAATGTGTAATTCGGGAATTACACATTTCTGTAACACAGGGGTATCATTACTCTCATTAAATAGCGGACTATTGACGGTACTGTGGCACTCTTGCGCAAATTTTTTCTTCTTTTCTAATTTCTCAAATTTTACATAATCATGACGTAAGTCTCCATAAGTTTTTAATCTCAAGTAGCTGTCTGAATTATCTGCATGGGAGCTAGTGCTGGCAGTACTGGTTGCAGCACTGCTAGCTTCTTCCTTTTCCATATTACTTTTTCTTAGATCATTAAGGCTAACAAAGCAGTATGGACAAGGATACATCGCTGTAGCAGTTTGCTGTCCGTTGATAATTAGTAGCAATTTAAAATCGCAAACAAATTTAAAAGAAATTTCATTTATCATTGTCAGATTAAACAAGAGTTCCACGTTATCGTACGTTTCTTTAATTTTTGGAACTAAGCACAGCAGCACGATATGCTTAACGCTCATTAACTTTCCTTTTTTTCCTAGACTACCACCCTTTGAATATTTACGTCTTTTATTTGAATTTTCAGTTGACATTTTGTCATTCTCAACATCAAGGTCGTTGATATTGCGTTACTTTATATCTGAGTACCTGTAAGTATAGAGACCAAAAAGAAATTATGGCTTTAATCAATTTCTCAAAGTTGAAAAAAATTCCATCAAATTTCATGAGCTAGTTTTTTTTAGCATAAAAGTAGTGGTCTTGGGCATTTCCTATTTCCTGGAGAGGTTTTCTTCGATTTTGAAGTTTTATAGCTTTTTGAAAGGATAATTTAATACTGATCCCGAATTATATAACAACTTGACGGAAAAATTAAACCATAGAAACCTGAAAAACACACTTGAAATTTTCATTCGCGTTGAGGCGCGACTAAATGTTTTTTGATTGGCCTAAAACTTTGTATTTCTCAGTTTTTTTTGCTATTCGCATATTTCAAGGGGGTTAGACTGAGAGTTTGAACACTTTTTTTCCCTCCATATAATGAAGTGCCACCCTAAGTGTTCATGTAAACCTTGTAATCGAACTACAGGTCGCAAATATGAATATATTTTTATGAAATTCGGCATATGAGCCGTTATCAGCCATAGCATGAACACTATTGAAATTGGTGAGAATTGGTGCATATTCAAACCTAGTCCCCATAAAAATGACCCCTATGAAATCGATTTAAATTACCACAACATCCAAATTATCAATAGATCTCTGTGAAATTGGGTTTCTTTGAGTTTATTACATATAGTAATCAGTAGTCCAAAAATAAACCCTATAGGGCAATTCTTAGTCATAGCCCCCATATAAAGCTATTTCCCGATCTTCACTTAAAACTATCAAAAACAAAATTATTGCACAGATTTTTATCAAAATCAGTTTGTATATGTTTTTGCAAAAAAAATAAGTGACTTTACCTAATATGGTCGGGATCGGTCCTTCTTTCGACCTAGTCCCCATATAAATATAGTATCCGATATGAACTTTTTCCGATCTGCAGGTTTTCTAAACCCAATCTTGGAACTAAGACCAAGTCCCTAAACGCACGGTGTAGGGTATCTGTATAGACCGACTGTAATTTGCTTACCTGTGTTTTTTTTTTAAGAAAGTGTATTTTGAAATGAAAATTTACCTGTTGAAAAGTGTCAGTTTTCCCATTTTTGTCGTTTTTACCCCCCCCTAAAGGCTCGAATTAAAAAAAAATATTTTTGGCCGATGTTTGTGTCTCTGGTGGAGTCTACATATCAAATTTCATATTCCAAAATTACTTTGTAAAGAAGATACTAAAAAGTACCCATTTACATTTTCTGGCCGTTTATACCCCCCCCCCCCCCCCCTTAACATCCGAATTTGCAAAAGTTTTCCTATCATCTGATGTTTCTATCTCTAGTGAAATCCACATATATTTCGTATACATGCAAATGTACAATTTTTCGGCACGTATTAATTTGAGTCTGTATACCAAAATAATAATATATTAAGAAGATGCAAAAAAAGTACCATTTCTACCCTTTTTGGCTATTTTCCCCCAATGTTTGTTTTTCTGGTGGAATCTACACATCAAATTTCATTTTCCCTTTTTGGCCGTTTTACCCCCTTAGTGTACAGACAGGGGAGCCTACAATCCAAATTCCAAGTTTCTATGTCGAAGGGTTTGGGCTAGGCGATGATGTTTCAGTCACGCAACTCTTTTATATATATAAACATAAACACAATTTGAGTTGTTTCGTTCTTAATTTTTGGCCTGCAGATATAGGGACTAGGCCAAAAATGCACCGATCATGACCATATTTAGTAAGGTCACTTATTTTTCTCAAAAACATAAATTTGAGCGAAGTTCGGAAAGGTGCTTTATATGGGAGACTATGACTAGGAATGGTCATAAAATATTATCTAGATTTTACAACTATTTAGGTCAATTTCATGGAGTTATTTGTATGGGGGCTATGTCTGAACATGCAGCGTTTTTCATGAATTTATATAGCGATTGTCCTATGGCTAACGAAAGGTTATATGCCGGATTTAATGAAAATATATTTATGTTCGCGACCTGTTGCAGTCAGACAATGGAATGGACAATGGAAGGTCAAATGGAATTCAATGTTGACGTTATGTCCATCCAGTCTTGCTAAAAAAAATATTACGAGTTGATCCTCTATGAAACCCTCTTGCTAAAGTTGATTTATTTTCAAGTTAATAATTCAAACTGTTTAACAGTTGTTATTTTTATTTTTTTGTCTTAAATAAATTTTATAATCTAATGGCAACAAACTTCGTTTGAGTCGCTGTCAAATATTGTGTCGACATTAACAGTCACTTCAACACAAAACGACACCTGAAAGTCGAATTAGAAAATACCAAGTGGCTAACAATAGTAATCGATATCTCTCAATAAAAACTACGACAATGCCATAATTGTGCCGTCGACGTGACTTGTGTCAATGGCGACAAAAATAATAGGGGTTATTAGTTTTTTTTTTTATACCAGTCACATTAGTGAGGGTATATATAGGTTTGTCATTCCATTTGTAACGCATCGAAATAAATTCCGGAAACCCCAAAACCATATATTTTCTTGGACCTTATAACAAGTGAAATTGATTTAGCGATGACCGTCTGTCCGGCTTTCCGTCTGTCCATGGAAATCAAGACCACGCGCTCAACATCTAGTTTTTGTATAAAATCGTTTAGTAACATCCGAAAGGAGTTGCTATTTAAAATCGTTAAAATCGGTTAAAGGGGTCACGAGATTTGAATGAGATATGTGTGAATATTTATACCGCACGCGTGGCATTGGCCTAAGCATGTATTACCATATATTTTTTTAAGAAGCATTCTTTAAAAATAAAAAATAACGAAAAAATAAATAAAAATTAAAAATTAAAATGATAAATTAACAAGTGTTAAATTCGGCTGGGCCGAATCTTTGAATACCTCCACCTGCATCTTAAACTCAATATTACAACCAATATTGGGTACTGCTACCACTTTAAAACTGTTGTCGGTACTGAGATTTAAATTTCGAATACCAATTAAATTTAAAGTTAATTACTTTTATTGTTGGCCGGTTTCTATTACACTGCGGAATAAAAAAAAATAAAAAAAATCTGCGGCATTTATTTTGTTAATGGTTTTTGTAAACATACACAGTATGCAGACATATACAGTATGCATTTACTTTTTTTTGGATTGACTCAGGTTCTCGCGATAAACCGCTATTTAAAAAATGAAGGAGGCTTCACCACATATTTTAGCATAACTCAAGAACGGTTTGTCCGATTTGGTTAAATAAAAAATATGAAAATCCAAAGCTAAATTACCTCCAAATTATATCTATACTATTTTTCCAATTAGGGCAATAGTTTCGGAAATATTCATAAAGTGTTTCCGAATAAATAATTATTTTGATCTAAAATTGAAATATTTCCGTTGTTTTAAAATTCATAAAAAATCAAAAACATCAAAGTTGCTCTTCTTTAATTGTTGCAAATAAAACAAGCCATATTTAGTTAAAATCGATTAACATGTTTTGATTTAATTTACAATTTAGTGATGGTATCTCATTTTAATAAAAAATTTCTAAATGAAATTTTGTATGGGATTTCCATCAAGAACTGCAGAAAAAGTTAATAATATTGAACAAAAGTTATTCTAGAAATTTTTATCAAAATGAGATATTAATATTAAAAAAAAAGCAAATTTTAAAATATTTTTATCTGAATTTGCTAGTAATTTTTAATTTTTAATTTTTAATTTATAATTTTTAATTTTTAATTTTTAATTTTTAACTTTTAACTTTTAATTTTTAATTTTTAATTTTTAATTTTTAATTTTTAATTTTTAATTTTTAATTTTTAATTTTTAATTTTTAATTTTTAATTTTTAATTTTAAATTTTAAATTTTTAATTTTTAATTTTGAATTTTGAATTTTTAATTATTAATTTTTAATTATTAATTTTTAATTTTTAATTTTTAATTTTTAATTTTTAATTTTTAATTTTTAATTTTTAATTTTTAATTTTTAATTTTTAATTTTTAATTTTTAATTTTTAATTTTTAATTTTTAATTTTTAATTTTTAATTTTTAATTTTTAATTTTTAATTTTTAATTTTTAATTTTTAATTTTTAAATTTTAATTTTTAATTTTTAATTTTTAATTTTTAATTTTTAATTTTTAATTTTTAATTTTTAATTTTTAATTTTTAATTTTTAATTTTTAATTTTTAATTTTTAATTTTTAATTTTTAATTTTTAATTTTTAATTTTTAATTTTTAATTTTTTATTTTTAATTTTTAATTTTTAATTTTTAATTTTTAATTTTTAATTTTTAATTTTTAATTTTTAATTTTTAATTTTTAATTTTTAATTTTTAATTTTTATTAAAAATTTTATTAAAAATTTTTAATTTTTAATTTTTAATTTTTAATTTTTAATTTTTAATTTTTAATTTTTAATTTTTAATTTTTAATTTTTAATTTTTAATTTTTAATTTTTAATTTTTAATTTTTAATTTTTAATTTTTAATTTTTAATTTTTAATTTTTAATTTTTAATTTTTAATTTTTAATTTTTAATTTTTAATTTTTAATTTTTAATTTTTAATTTTTAATTTTTAATTTTTAATTTTTAATTTTTAATTTTTAATTTTTAATTTTTAATTTTTAATTTTTAATTTTTAATTTTTAATTTTTAATTTTTAATTTTTAATTTTTAATTTTTAATTTTTAATTTTTAATTTTTAATTTTTAATTTTTAATTTTTAATTTTTAATTTTTAATTTTTAATTTTTAATTTTTAATTTTTAATTTTTAATTTTTAATTTTTAATTTTTAATTTTTAATTTTTAATTTTTAATTTTTAATTTTTAATTTTTAATTTTTAATTTTTAATTTTTAATTTTTAATTTTTAATTTTTAATTTTTAATTTTTAATTTTTAATTTTTAATTTTTAATTTTTAATTTTTAATTTTTAATTTTTAATTTTTAATTTTTAATTTTTAATTTTTAATTTTTAATTTTTAATTTTTAATTTTTAATTTTTAATTTTTAATTTTTAATTATTAATTTTTAGTTATTAATTTTTAATTTTTAATTTTAAATTTTAAATTTTTAATTTTTAATTTTTAATTTTTAATTTTTAATTTTTAATTTTTAATTTTTAATTTTTAATTTTTAATTTTTAATTTTTAATTTTTAATTTTGAATTTTGAATTTTTAATTATTAATTTTTAATTATTAATTTTTAATTTTTAATTTTTAATTTTTAATTTTTAATTTTTAATTTTTAATTTTTAATTTTTAATTTTTAATTTTTAATTTTTAATTTTTAATTTTTAATTTTTAATTTTTAATTTTTAATTTTTAATTTTTAATTTTTAATTTTTAATTTTTAAATATTAATTTTTAATTTTTAATTTTTAATTTTTAATTTTTAATTTTTAATTTTTAATTTTTAATTTTTAATTTTTAATTTTTAATTTTTAATTTTTAATTTTTAATTTTTAATTTTTAATTTTTAATTTTTAATTTTTAATTTTTAATTTTTAATTTTTAATTTTTAATTTTTAATTTTTAATTTTTAATTTTTAATTTTTAATTTTTAATTTTTAATTTTTAATTTTTAATTTTTAATTTTTAATTTTTAATTTTTTATTTTTAATTTTTAATTTTTAATTTTTAATTTTTAATTTTTAATTTTTAATTTTTAATTTTTAATTTTTAATTTTTAATTTTTAATTTTTAATTTTTAATTTTTAATTTTTAATTTTTAATTTTTATTAAAAATTTTATTAAAAATTTTTAATTTTTAATTTTTAATTTTTAATTTTTAATTTTTAATTTTTAATTTTTAATTTTTAATTTTTAATTTTTAATTTTTAATTTTTAATTTTTAATTTTTAATTTTTAATTTTTAATTTTTAATTTTTAATTTTTAATTTTTAATTTTTAATTTTTAATTTTTAATTTTTAATTTTTAATTTTTAATTTTTAATTTTTAATTTTTAATTTTTAATTTTTAATTTTTAATTTTTAATTTTTAATTTTTAATTTTTAATTTTTAATTTTTAATTTTTAATTTTTAATTTTTAATTTTTAATTTTTAATTTTTAATTTTTAATTTTTAATTTTTAATTTTTAATTTTTAATTTTTAATTTTTAATTAAATTTAATTTTTTAATTTTTAACTTTTAATTTTTAAAATATTTAATTTTTAATTTTTAATTTTTAATTTTTAATTTTTAATTTTTAATTTTTAATTTTTAATTTTTAATTTTTAATTTTTAATTTTTAATTTTTAATTTTTAATTTTTAATTTTTAATTTTTAATTTTTAATTTTTAATTTTTAATTTTTAATTTTTAATTTTTAATTTTTAATTTTTAATTTTTAATTTTTAATTTTTAATTTTTAATTTTTAATTTTTAATTTTTAATTTTTAATTTTTAATTTTTAATTTTTAATTTTTAATTTTTAATTTTTAATTTTTAATTTTTAATTTTTAATTTTTAATTTTTAATTTTTAATTTTTAATTTTTAATTTTTAGTTTTTAATTTTTAATTTTTAATTTTTAATTTTTAATTTTTAATTTTTAATTTTCAATTTTTAATTTTTAATTTTTAATTTTTAATTTTTAATTTTTAATTTTTAATTTTTAATTTTTAATTTTTAATTTTTAATTTTTAATTTTTAATTTTTAATTTTTAATTTTTAATTTTTAATTTTTAATTTTTAATTTTTAATTTTTAATTTTTAATTTTTAATTTTAAATTTTAAATTTTAAATTTAAATTTTTAAGTTTTAATTTTTAATTTTTATTTTTTAAGTTTTAATTTTTAATTTTTAGTTTTTAATTTTTAATTTTTAATTTTTAATTTTTAATTTTTAATTTTTAATTTTTAATTTTTAATTTTTAATTTTTAATTTTTAATTTTTAATTTTTAATTTTTAATTTTTAATTTTTAATTTTTAATTTTTAATTTTTAATTTTTATTTTTCAATTTTTAATTTTTAAAATTTAACTTTTATTTTTTTATTTTAGTTTTTAAATTTTAATATTTAATTTTTAATTTTGACTATAAAATTTTAGTTTTTATCATTAGTTTCTTACTTGTTTTTATTCATTTTTTTTTTTGCATTAAGTTATCGTTAAATGAACATTAACTAGCTAATTCAGTTAAAAATATTTTAAAATTTGCATATTTTATATTAATAATTTATAGCCAAGAATAATTTTTTAATTTGAAACTTTTAAGGTCTCAAAACATGCTTACAGGGATCAAAGTGTGGGTATTATAACGCCGACTGCGTTAAATAATGAATTTCATTACTGTTCTATGAAGTATTTAAGAAACTTAGACGATTTCTACTCTAGTAAACGAAAAATAATGCAATTTTTCAAATAGTAATTAATTCTTTCTACAAAAGATATGATCATTATTTTTTTACAAAAAAAAAAACTATAATAGAAAATGGCCAAGAAGAAAAACAGCTAACTTTAAATTTAATTGGTATTCGGAATTAATGTTTCAGTATCGGCAAACTTACAATTGTATAGAGAATTGAACGTACCCCTGGTTAAAGTCGAAATTATGAAAAACTGTTCAAGCTACTTGAAAAACTAGAAACTCACCCGAATATCTTAGCACGTGACCTTCTCAACAATCGAGTTTATGTAGAAACATTAAATTTTTCTGGCACTGGCCAGATTTAATAAGTTAAGTATTAGTTCTAAGATTTTAATAATTACTAGCAGATTCCAGTGCTCGAAATTCGAGTGCAATTTCTAGGCAGCTTTATTTTTCAACTCAGCCAATTCACAATCCAACACTTTTATGGTTTATTATTATTGTGAATGAAGATAACAAACTCATTAACAAACACATTCAGCCCTGTTCTTGAAACGTTGTTATTTGAAGAGTGAATTTAAAATCACATGAAATTGAAATTTTGGGTTTCTTGAAACCACTTTTTTTATTTATTTAATAGAAACATATGTTTGAGTTAAGAAACCGAGGTGCCATATGGTCCTTTATTCAGTTTCACAAAAAACTTTTAAGTATTTTGTGCATGTTTTTTCTTAAGTTAATAGAAAAAGTATTAAGAAAAATATTTTCTTTTAAAATAACTTATTTGTTCATTTAATTGTTTTTGTTCTTCAATTTCATTCAATTAAAAATGACTTTTATATTTTTAAAAAGTTAAAATTTTTCATTTACGAGTTTTTTTTTTTTTTTTTTGATAGTGGTTTCAAGAACAGGGGTGATTAGCAAATTTAATAAAAACACCCATAGCATACGTATAATTGTATGTATGTGTTAGTAGCAATTTTAAATGCAATTTACTCGAAATAAAGGAAAAAAATTAAAAATCTGTAAATCTGCAAAACGGCTAAAAAGAAATACCTTTGAAATAATCACCCCTGTTCTTGAAACCACTATCCCAAAAAAAAACTCGTAAATGAAAAAATTCTTAAATCTACGAGTTTTTTGCTGTTCTCTAATTTCAATAAGAATATTTTTTCTCGTTTTAATTCACATAGAAAAGGCTTTGTGAAATCAAAACAAATGCCCTTTTTTTCTACTAAGCAGGTCTTAAGAGATAAAAAAACTAATTGATATTTAAACTCTAACATGTTGTTTATTGAACCTTGTCATTATTTTAAAAAATTAGACATTAATTTTATGAAAAAAAAAACGATTTTAAAAACCGTCTACATTTTGCTATGATTTAAAAAAAAAACTCGTAATAAGTGGTCGATGTTCATAAAACCCACTTTTTGCGATGATGCTGTTCTGTAACTATAATAAAAACTTTTTATTTACACAATCTATTTTCCATTATAATTTTTTCAATTATAACATAGATTCTTTATGCACTAATTATTGCAAATAAAGGAATTAAAAAAAATTTTTCATCAAATCACATATTTTTATTTTTTTGCATATGTTCGAAACAGTAGTGATGCCAGTCAAATCAAATTTATTTGAATATCGAAATTTTTTTTGGTGATACCTTTTAAAAATAGAAAAGTCATTTTTAATTGAATGAAATTGAAGAACAAAAACAATTAAATGAACAAATAAGTTGTTATTTTAGAACAGTGGTGTTCAAAAATAAAAATGTAATTGTGTTGGTGAGAAGATGAGAATTGCACTATAAGAAATGTTCAGTGGGTTATTAGCAGTGTTATGCCGTTTTCTTTTCTGACAAAAAATGTCGCATTTTATTTGCACTTTTTTCGAAAAGTTATTTTTACATAATCTAAATCAAGAGCAACCTTATTTTATACATCAATCGAAAGGTCTCAAAGTCGAGCGCTCGTAAATCGCAAAAAATTGTAGCCACTGACTTCTTTCAGGTCATAGTGTGAGAATATTTCCACATTGTTCCCCTTTTTTGAATATTTTCACCCACTGACTTCGAAGAGGATAATAATCACAATTGTTTGCATTTTATGAACACAGCACTTCCAATTTAATCAGCGATTCTTCTAATTTTTCAACAAAAATTTGTTTTTTTATCAAACAGCTTTTTTTCCTTTAAATTATTTTCTTACATAACAAATTACGAAATACATTTATAACCATAAAATATTAACAATAAATTTTTTTCGGTGCATTAAAAAAAAATCAGCATACATCCTCACACGTCTTCATTCGTCGCTGTTCCAGTGACGACTAAATGCAAGAGCGTAAGAATACATGTGAGTTGAGCATGAACAATTGTTCTATGAAATGAACAGCATTGTTTTAGAAGAAAATATTTTTCTTTATACTTTTTCTATAAACTTAAGAAAAAACATGCACAAAATACTTAAAAGTTTTTTGTGAAACTGAATAAAGAACCATATGGCACCTCGGTTTCTAGATAACATATGTTCTTAACTCAAACATATGTTTCCATTAAATAAATAAAAAAGTGGTTTCAAGAAACCCAAAATTTCAATTTCATGTGATTTTAAATTCACTCTTATTCAAATAACGTTTCAAGAACAGGGCTGAATATCGTTCGGTCAAAATCGGGATAAAACGGTAGAACAAAACATCGATCACATATCGCCTAGTATTATAATTGTTAGTTCACTATGTGAAGATCCAATAAATAAATGCATCAAAAAAAGTACCGGCAACAGTTTTAAAGTGGTAGCCGTACCCGATATTGGGTGTAATATTGATTTTAAGACGCAGGTGGAAGGTATCAAAAAATTCGGCACAGCCAAATTTAACACTCTTGTTTTTTTAAATGTTTTTCTAAAACTTGAGATTTTTGAAGAGGCTGCTCCATACACCTTGCCGTAACACTGAAACGACATATTCCATTTTGTTATGCAATACGTCAAAGGCAATCAAGTATGATATATATATTGCTGAAATCCGATAATAAATAACAAAGTTATATACAAATCAATATGAAAACTTTGGAGGTCCATATATCGGGAAATGTGGGCCGCCGAAAAAAAAGATTTCTCCCAAATCACCCCGAAAACTCCTAAGCACTCTAAAAAAAAATTTTAAAAAATCGGGATGTCGCCCCAAACTAGACTAGTGCGATACAAAATGTGAAAACTAGATACTTTCACTTTATCGGGAATAACATACGAATTTATCTATGGATTTTCATGAATCAAAATTTATTTTATTTCTATTGCATGCAGCTTAAAATTAAGTAGTAAAACTGGTAAGAATTTGTTGCTTTCTATTTTTATGAATTTTTTTAATTCAAAAATTTTATAATTATATAATCCCCCATAAAAACAAAGTTTTTATTAAAACTCTTTCTTTCCTTATGCCTATGAATTTTGAATATCTCCGCGACTGTGTGTGACTATCTTAGAATTAATCTTTTGCCACAACAAGTCTATGGACAAAGTTACAGATCCATCGGATGAGGGCAAGTGGGGTTTTAATCTCTCCGTGACTGTGCGTGACTAAGTCAAAGTTAATCTTTTTTCACAGCAAGTCTATCGACCAAGTCTCAGATCGATCGGACAAGGGGAAATGACATTTAGATCACTCCGCGACTGTGTAAACCTTCACCTTTGCGTATTGGAGGCCCATATTTGTTCCAACCATCTTTCAAGTTGAATTTTTCCATCAAGTCTATTCACTTCTCAAATTGCTTTGGAGTAGTGATTTGTATTCTAAAATTTATAGAAACACTAGCAGTAACTCGATGCGCTTCACTCACCCATCGTAACAAAATAAAAAACTGGGAATACATTTTGCAAAACACTATTTTATTTATTTATGGGGTTTTTTAATTAAGCGATTTTTTACTTCGTTGGATTTGTATTTGTATTTATTTATTTGTATTTATTTATTAAATGCGATTTTCCATTACAACAAGACACAGTATCTTCATAAATTACAGTAATGGAATCAGATAAGTTATTCACATATATTTAATATCAGTAACTCTTAATCTAAATTTAAAATATTATAAATTACAATTTAAAAACATTAAAAAAAATTAAATAAAATCAATTAAAGTATTGGTATAGCAATTTTCTGAACCATATTGCGTTTGCATGACATTAGGAAGCTGATTCCAGAGACGAATAGTTAGTTAGAATAAAAAACTGACATTCAGAGGCATGGTCCCGGAATTTAAATTGAATTATTCGATTCCCTCTGGAAGATCTTGCGAACTTTAATCGTTCAAAAATATATTTTGGAGCCTTTGTTATAATAATTTTATGTAGAAATATAATGTTCTTGAATTTAATATAGTTGTCAAATGACATGTAGTTGTGACATGACACGAGTATTGGGATACATGATCAAATTTTCTTAATCCAAAGATATAGCGAATAATATTGTTGAAAGTTACAGTAAGTTTTCCGTTATCTCTAGAGTTGCAACCTGTGAAAACCTCAGATGCATATAGTAATGTTGGTAAAAGATATGTTTTAGCAAGTAGCAATCTTATTTTCAGAGGAGTAAAGTGCTGTGTTAACCATAAGCTTCTAATCATACTCAGCCCAATTCTCAATAACAATTCCCTGGGAATTTTTTCCCTATTCCCTGTTCCCCTATTCTTAATAAAATCTCCCCGGGAATTTTTTCTCTTTTCCCTTTACCCTTATTCTAAAAGAACTTCGAAAATGGGATTCTCTTCCCCGGGAAAAAAGTAGCTATTCTGAATGTCAATAAAAGGGAGAATAATTTGGGAATAATTCCGCCAAAAAATTGAGAGGGAGTGCTGCGAAAAATGTAAGAATTTAATATTTTTATGAAAAATAGTAATATATATCATTTAAAATTTTGTATATTATGGCATTACTGTTGCTTTCAGGTCAAAAGCAACAAAAAAAAAAAAAACAAATTCATGTTCTTTTGAACACAATGCAAGCCAACCCTGATCATGCTAGATGTTCAAAGGAAGCAAGGAGGAGCTAAGCCGGGTATGGCGCAATTTGGAGTGGAAATTAAACTCAGCAGGTAATTCAAGTGGGTTGCTGGCATCACGTAGCTTTCTTCTTGCCATGCTTTGCTCCGTCTTGTCCTGCTGCTGCTCTTCTGCTTCAGCTACCATCAGAAACGCTACACTGAACATTTTTTGTATTTATTTTAATTTATTAAAGATTTTAAAAAAAGTTTTACTATTAATTTCCACAAAAATTTTTAAATTTGTAAACAAAACAAAACAACTGAAGCAGAACAGCTGTCTTCGAATAATCGAAATTCTCTCTCCCATATTATTCTTCTCCCCGCCTGTTTAGAATAGGAGGATTTATTCTCGGGAAAAATTAATTCCCCGGGAACTCAT
This sequence comes from Cordilura impudica, assembly GCA_963682025.1. Taxonomy (NCBI): domain Eukaryota; kingdom Metazoa; phylum Arthropoda; class Insecta; order Diptera; family Scathophagidae; genus Cordilura; species Cordilura impudica. The sequence continues at coordinate 224,256,067 of OY821518.1, read as the reverse complement.
TTCCCTGGGAATATTTAGAATTGGGCTGACTATAAATTCTACCACAGGATTGATTAATATGATCTGACCAAGTCAGAGTTCCATTAAACATAACTCCGAGATTTCGTACAGAGTCCACGATGTCAATTTTAGAGCCCCCAAGGAAGAAATCAATCTCAATCTCCAAATGCATCACTTTCTTCTTTATTATAATACACTTAGATTTATTTGGTTTAAGTCGTAGACCATTTGCCGTTGCCCAATTTAGAATACGTTTGAGATCATAATTTAGTTGTTGAATTTTAGAAATAATTGAATCCTTGGTACTACTAAAATATAGCTGAATGTCATCAGCGTACATCTGAACCTTAGAGAATTTAATTTGTTGTGGAATATCATTGGCATATATCGAATAAAGTAGTGGTCCAAGGATTGAACCCTGTGGTAGCCCTCTTATAACTTGCAGTGAGTTTGAGATGGAGCTACCATTAGCAACAGATTGGGATCTGTTTCTGAGATATGAAAACATGGGTCTAACTGCTAATGTAGAAAAGTTAAAAAACCTCTTCAATTTGAGGCTTAAAATTGAGTGGTGCACCGTGTCAAATGCCTTTGAGTGGTCCAATAAAACCAAAAAAGATATTTTTCCATCATCCATGTCACTTCGATTTGTTTTTTTTTTTTTTGCTATTTTTGATTTTGGCGATTCGTTTTTTTTTTTGGATTTTTTGATTTTAAAGATTTTTGATTTGGCGATTTTTGGCTTTTCGAGATTTTTGATTTTGGAGATTTTTGTTATTTTCGATTTTTAGGTTTTGGCGATTTTTTTTTTTTTTTTCGATTTTCATTATTCACGATTTTCACTTCTGGCAATTTTTGTTTTTGTCGAATTTTTGTTATTCGCGATTTTCGGTTTTGGCGAATTTTGACTTTGACGATTTTTTGTTTTTTGTGATTATTATTAATGTACTTTATTTAAAGTTGTTTATGCTCGAAAATCCAAAATTAAATATTAATAAAGGGGTATAATCTTATATATATTTACGCTGATCCCTGACTCACTGACTGACTGATTCTGTAACGCTGAAATAATACACACACATAGCACTCCATACATTTAATTTTAAATTTAATTAATTTAATTTTAATTTAATTTAATTTAAAATTCAATCTTTCTCATTTTATACAAACCCACACACAATTTTCTCTCATCTTTGTTACCGACCAGTGCTGCTAATAAAATCTTCTGAAAATCTACAATTTTGGAAACTAAATCGCCAAAATTGTCATTTTTAAAACAAGAAATTGTCAAGAAAATTTTACCGCTTATAAAACTCGAAAAATTATTACAAAAGAAAGCAATAAAATTTATTTATATCATTCATATTACGAATATTATTACAGCATTGGTTATTTCTATATATAAAAATGTATTAGTGGTGAAATTTCAACGAAAAAAATTTAACACAGCAATCAACTAAATAATTTTATTGACATGTATGTAGTTATAGCTGAAACATATAATATAGGTTTAAAGTATCGCCGTAATTGAAACTTAACTTCAAGGTGTTTCCGTTTTGAAACGACTTGACCCAGAATTAAATCTATACATATTTTGTAATTTACATTTACACTGAACTAAAACTATCAATTTTCGATTTACAACCCATTAATTGTTAACCCTTGAAATCCTAATTTTTATACTGCTGAAAATTTAAAATCTTCAATCATCATTTTAACAAATTTAAAAAATTATTTTAACAAATTGAAAAATCGTCGAAATTAAAATAAGTTGTCAAAATTAGCAGAACTGCTAACGACAATAGCACTACATATGCAGATTTCGTGTTACATATGGAATAAGATGAACGGAAAAAATGCATCAAAAAACTAATATCTATTCAAATTCTTCTTTAAATTACCTTTGTTGGTCAATGAAAAAATTCTGAAAAAAAAAGTAATGAAGGAAATTTTAAACATTTTTATTTTTCTCATTTAACGTCGTCCGATATGCATACATACTTTTTTTTATCAAACTAAACTTTACCGTTTGTCTGTTTTGTTTTTCATCTCAAAATTGTTTTGAATTGTTAGGAGTGCTTTCGCTCAGGTTCTCTGATGGCCAGCACGTACCAAAGAGTATGCTTTTTTTGATAAATATTGGAGAAAAAAGAGATCTTCAATGTGGATTTTGTTGTTGTCCAACGTATGATTTCGTTTAAAGCTCTGTATTGAAAAGCACTTGAAAAAATAGTGCAATATTAAGTTTAAAATGTAAATTATTCTGACTTTGCTTAATTAAATTACATTGTAATTTCAGAAGAGAGGTGGGAAAATAATTTTTTTTCACTCATAATATTAATTTTTGCATAATTTGCTTTCAAAAAATTTTGAAAAAACATAAATTACGTAAATAGGTATATTTAATATTTTAATTTGAATAATTTATTGAAATTATCATAGAAGAATTAAAGGCGATTTGGAATAATAATTTTGTTTTTTAAGTAAAACTAATACGCCCTTATTTTTTTTTTTTTTTGGATTTATAGATAACTGGAAAAATGTTCGCTTTTTACAGTTCACATTTATGATGACATATGAAATATTTTTTTCTCTTTTTTGTAGGTGTATTGGTGTTTGCACTTCCTTAATGGGTGGTAGGTTTTAAAACCTTTTTCTGCATTTCTCTTTCTGAATACACAACATATCGAAGGTGTTGTGTCAAAATTTTAAGTAAATCAGAGCAAATCTTAAGAAGATACAGCGTTTCCAGCGAGCGGCCTCATACGGTATATAGTATGTAAATCATAGTATATTAATTCGAAGTCCGTCAACATCATAACTCACGTAACCACGAAGTGTTTTTTTAATTCCATTTTCTTTCCCATTTTTTAACAACAAATTCCCGAAATTGTATAGCAAAAATCGTTTTTCACTTCAAAATGCTGCCAAAAAAAAAAAAATTAAAAAACTCTTCATCACCTTTGAAACGCGTTTCGATTTTTATACCCTATACCACTATGTGGTTTGGGTATAATGACTTTGTGCTGCTGTTTGAAACCCTATCTCTTAGGCCCAACCAACTGGACATTGAAAATAAGCAAAAACCAAATTTGAGTGGGATTTTTATTAATTTTTTTGGCTGCAGATATGAAAAAGTTCATATCGGATGCTATATCTATAAAGGGACTAGGTCCAAAAATGGACCGATCCTGATCATGTTTGGTAAAGTCTCTTGTATTTTGCAAAAATATGTACAAACAAAATTTGAGAAGAATCAGTGCAATATTTTTGTTTTTTAATAGATTTAAGTGAAGATCGGGAAGCAGCTCTATATGGGGTCAAAGGGATCATTTTTGGACTACTCATTAGTGGATGTAATGAACGCATACAAACCCAATTTGAGTAAGATCTATATGACAATTTGGATCTTATTGCAATTTATGTCGATTTCATATGGGTAATTTGTATGGGGGCTAGGTCTGAACATGGACCGATTCTCACCAATTTCAACAGCGTTCATCCCATGGCCGATAAAAGCTTATATACCAAATTTCGTCAAAATATATTCATATTTGCGGCCTGCAGTTTGATTACAAGCTTTACATGGACACACAGACGGACGGACGGACGGACGGACGGACGGACGGACGGACGGACATTGTTAAATCAACTCAGAAAGTGATTCTGATTCGATCGGTATAATTAAAGATGGGTCTAGGTCAAATATTTTTGGTTGTTACAAACAGCAGCACAAAGTCATTATTACATTGAAATGGAAAAAAAAATTTGTTTGTTAAAGTCAAAAGTTTGATATAACCACTGTTCGCTATAAGAGAAGCAATTTGTATGAAAAATGTGATTAAAACTCTTGGGACCGAAGAAATTCTTCGCTATAAACAAAAATTTATTACAACCAGGGTTCGTTATAAGCGAACTCCATTGTATTAAATTTTAATAATTTTGGGAATCTCCAATCTCCTCACTTTACCTGGCCTTCCCATGTTCAAGTCAAATTGATCACACATCCAATAGTAAAAAATTGTTAAGCAACTGTCCCATTGAAAAATTGAAAGAGAGAATTGAAACGTATGATTGTTTAGTAAAAAAGAGTAAAAAAGTGTGAGTGCATTGCAACCTGAAAGTCAAAAATATAACGTGTGAAGGCCGGGTAATAATATATCTTAAATATATTATCCCTGACTCACTGACTGACTGACTGACTGACTGACTGACTGACTGACTGAGAGACTGACTGATTCTGTAACGCTGACCAAAATGATACGATTCTAATTCCTAGGATTGATCTCGCCCCAACCGACACCATATTGCCTTTCATATTAAAACGCCGCCAGTTTCCAGTAATTCCTGCATACGCAATTACCATAAACAAGGCTCAAGGCCAGTCATTTGATTTGGCATTAATTTGGAGACCGCGGTATTTTCACACGGCCAACTGTATGTGGCTTTGTTACGATCAAAAGTTGCAAGCCAAGTTAAGATACGTATTCAATCGAACCCACAGCAAGGAAAACTACTAAATGATCAACGATATTTCACATGAAATATAGTTTTTCAAGAGATTCTAAATTGAAAAACTTTTTTGCCAAATATTTCTTATCTGTGTTGATAATTATGTATATAATTTCTACAGACACAATCTTTTTTCACATGTACATATGTAACAATATAATTTTCAATTTACTACTATATTAAAAGAAATAAAATTTATTATTAATTTTTCGTGTATCTAAATTTAAACTGTTTTAATCATAATTTTTAAACGGGCGCCTAGGCGCCACACAATTAACTAGTGTTATATAGTTACACAGAATCATCAATGCCAGCTCCATACAGTGGCATAAAAGCAGAAAGCAATTTGGAGTTTACAAAGGGGACTTGAAGCAGCTTATAAGTAGGCAGGTATAAAAATCGAGGGTCGGTCACTTTTAGAGAAAAACATTTAGTTTCATATGTATGTGTGTGTTTAAATTTTATTTAAATAAAATTTTGAAGTTTTTATTTTAATATATTTACAAAGGTTGCTTAATATTTTTGTAATGCTAAATATGTTATACAAAATCGTTGCTTAATTGTATGTGTTTATATATATATATATATATATATATTTTTTAGTAATTTACTACTTTGTATTAACAAAATATAGTTTTTTATTAAAAATATATTGCTTTTTCTTACAAAAAAAAAAAAAAAAATAAAAAAAGATAAGCGTTTTGTAAATACTTAATTCAAAAGCACGAATAATTCATTAAGGATTTGTATATTTTATTAAAACGTATCTTCTACTAAAAAAAAAGGTAGTATACAAGGTTGTTTAAAGTAATAAAAAAATATATTTAAATAAATGTATTGAAATTGGCAGGACTTATTCCAGAATAAACTATAAAGCTCAATATCATACTTTCGAGTTAAACATTTAACTAAAAGATCAACAAATTTGTATGAATTAAAAAAACTATGAGGGTCTCCTCCTTAACCAGAACTCCGATTGAGCTTATATTGGATATGCGATAGAAAAGACACTTAAGGGGTTTAAAAACGTTTATTTTTTAAACTGTGAGTCACTTTATTGTATTATATTTTCAATTTTATTTTAGTCTTTTTAAAACAATTTAATTCTACATTCTATACTATTTTAAGACTTATGTACTACTTCCTCATTAGACAACAAAAATGACAATAACAAATATTACAAAACAAAAACTAATAGAAAATCATATTTACAGCATCAAAAGAAAGTGTACAATTAGCTCTTTAAGTTGTTAGAAATTTTTCACAGTTTAAAATTACCGTTATTTTTCTTCATTTGTTTTAAAATGTGAATGAAGTAGTAATCATCTTCCTTTGGTTGTTATAATTTCAATTTAGACTTTTTTGTGAAGTAAACATTTTTCCAAGATAGGTAGACAAACCTCTCACGAGTATCCAGAAACTTCGTCAATTATTAACTGAAGTCATAAATACTGTAATAAAAAATAATTGGCAAAAAAATAGGGAGGAGCATTACATTCTGAATTCGCCGAGCAAAAATGTAACAACCACAATAAAGCGCGGATTCTACGGATGTGTGGGGAAGTATGGCGGTGAGTGGTGGTTTTTATAGAGAGCGCTATGAATAAAATAGATTATCTCAATATTTTAAAAGTAAATTTGGTACTCTGTGTTGAAAAGTTGTGCTTGATTCAAACTTGGTTATTTCAACAGGCTAATGATCCCAAACACTCTGCGAAAATAGAAAAGGAATGGTTGCTCTAGCAAACAAAATATTAAATTTGGTTCATTATTTGATAAACTCATTTATTATATTAGTACTTTTTAAATGTAAACTTTCTTTTGAAGCTACGAATATGAAGTATTTTTAGTTTTTGTCATAATTTTTTTTAAGTATAACATGTTTAATTCTATTTTTCTATAAATTTAAAAAGTAGTACATATAATTTTCAAAAATCAGAGAACGTGGAAATAGTTTTACAAAAGACAAAAATTCACTTGTACACTTTCTTTTGACGTTGTTTCACTGTATGTCTTATGAAGGTGCCTTCCATTTAATAAACAATACATATATGGGTTATTTGAACAAATTAAAAAAAAAATAAGGCCTTTCATTAATCCATCTTTTTAAGATTAGTTTTGTTTCATCTATCACATATTTAAAATTTAAGCACAATCGCAGTTTTCATTTTAGAAGATGATAATTATTTATTATAAATATTTTAAACAAGTTGGAATTTAGAGGTAAATTACAAAAAATTAAAATTAGCAAAAAATGTATGTATGTATATCTACTTTGAACTTAACTATTTATGTATGAAAAAACAATTATCTAGGAAAATTGTTTTTTTTTTTTTTTTTTTTTTTTTTTGTAAAATTAATAACCATAACTCAGTTTTTTAAGTTTTAAGTTTTTTTTATTGAAGGTTTAATGATGTATGCTTTATATTTTTGATATTTTCTATTAATTTTTGGTTGGCAAGCAACACATTTTATTTGATAAAATACTTAATTAAGAAAAAAAGAAAATAGAAACGATAAGAAAAAGCTAAGCTTAAATTAAATATAAATTTAGTTTATAGCAGAGGATTACTGCTAATTGTAATATGTTGTATATTTACTACTTAAAATGTAGTAAATAAAGTAATTAAAAAAAAAACGATATAAAAAATTATTAACATGGCCTTACTTATGTACAAATTAAATTAAAATTAAACTGAAATAACGATTTAATGGAAGATTTCAACAAGCACCTCAAGAAGGAAAACATCTGTTTAAAAAGCGAGAAACAACAACGTCTGAAATAGAAAGAGAAACGATATTTGTAGAAAATATTGGATTTGATAAAATAATTAAAAATCAAATACTTATATTTAATGTAAAGGCATTGAATTTCTTGAAATCATTCCAAAATAAATTCAGAATTTTTCAATTCGGTTTTCAATGGACGAAAAAAAAATGTAAAACATGTTATTTTTCCTAATAAACAAAATTGAACATAAACGAAAATGTTCTATACCTACCACTTCATTGAAAAACATATGCCCGTTTTCTCAATAGGCGATTATCTTTTATCCCAACGAGAAACTGCCGATTAAAGAAATTTGGTTTTCTCAATGTCTGGTTTGCTTCTATTTTGTCGCAAAGCTAACCGGCACTCATATGCCAATTATTTATTTATCGTACAGATAAATTATTCTACCAACTTTCATATCAATTTTGAGAGGCATTGCCAACTGAAAATAATTCTCCCAACTTTCATACGTATTTTGAGAGGCATTGCCAACAGAAAATAATGTTTTTGTCGGTACATTGAGAAAACCAAAATTGTTAACCGGCAGTTTATCGGTCCAATAAATTTATGTCCTGGTCAAGTAACAGGCAGTTTGACGATACATTGAGAAAACCGGCAATAGAGTTCTAATATATATTATTTATTTTAATTTTGTTATTTAATAGGTAAGTGTTAAATTCGGCTGTGCCGAATCTTTGATACCCTCCACCGCCGCGGTTTGAGTATTGATAATAAATGTAAACGAAATATTTGAAAAAGTAAACAATTTATTTAACTTAATACAAAATTATTTCAGCAAATTCTTTGGGTTGATCCGCTTAAAATGCTCTCTCTCTCATTATTAATTCGCGCTCCAACGAGGAAAGATCGTTTTCGTCTTTTCTATTATTTCGGATAAAAGAATACATGTTTCGCTGTTTGCTTTTTGGTCATCGTGGTTGCTGATCGGCATGCATTCAGGTTATATATGTATGTACCTACAGCTATGGATATATAAATGGCACAAACTTTAATTGTGCCTTAATTTAAGTATTTTCCAACTAAAAACTTTTAAAAATGCAAATTTTATCTCTTCTGATTATTGTTTATAGTATTTTTGTCTCAACTGTACTAAAATTTTCTATTCTGTTTTGGTAATCATTTACCGTTATCATTTTTGCGTAAACAATGTAGATTTATAATTGGCACATGTTACAATTAACAATCTAGTAGTCGCGTAGATTTCACTTAAATCAGTTGCCATTTTGATTAGTTGAAAAATAATTCTACAGAGTGAAAAATTTTTTGAAAATGGGATCAGGCAAACATACAACAACTGAGGAAAGACGGATAATATGGAAAATGCAACAAGAAGGGAAAAAAGTTGCAGAAATTGCTAAAGTTATGCAAATTTGTCGAAAAAAGTTTATAATGCAATTGAGAGTCATGCGTTGAAAATCCCGACGTATTGATTAAGGGCAAAATTCGGAAGCAAAGGACCCGAAAAACAGATGTGAGAGTATCCAAAATAATATCGAGAAATCAAAAAAATTAAAAAATAAATTGAATTAAAAAATTTATAAAAAAAAAAAAATAACTTGCGAGGAAAAGGAAAAATTAAATCTCTCACTTTAAAATTGGAAATACAAAAATAACATCTGATATGGACAAGGCTAAAATCCTGGCAAATACATTTGTCCAAGCCAATAACCTCACGTCAAACTACAACCTCTCAGCGGATACATTAATAAATACAACAGTAAATAATTTTAAGAAAGAAAATCCTAGTTCTGAATCATCAATTTATACATCTCTTGAAGAAGTAACGAATATTATCTCTTCAATAAAACCCTCAAAATCCCCTGGTTTTGACAATGTTCCCAACCTGATTTTAAAGAAATTACCAATCAAAAATTACTGGTTATAATATTTAACTTGATGTTAAACTTGACGTTAAATATTATAACTTGATGTTAAATATTATAACCAGTAATTTTAGAGCTTTGATTGGTAACTCAACTTTTCCCCAAACCATTTCAAAAATGCTAAGGTTATAGCTGTTAACAAACCTAATAAGCCAAAAAATAACCCAAATAGCTATAGACCTATTAGTTTATTAAGTAACTTAGGTAAAATATTTGAAAAAATACTACATTCTCGTCTTAGTGAATTTGTAACGACCAATTCTATTGTTGCTAAAGAACAATTTGGATTTAAAAAAGGGCATAGCACTACTCACCAAATAAACAGAATTAAAAATCAAATAATCACAAATAAAAACAATAAACGTTCAACGGGTCTAATATTGTTAGATATTGAAAAAGCGTTTGACACCGTTTGGCATAATGGCATAGTATTTAAACTTCTTGATGCAAATATACCAAAATATTTATGCAAACTTATTTCAGATTTCATTCACGGCAGAAGCTTTAAAGTTGCGATTAATAATGAAACATCATCTCTAAAAACCATTACCACAGGGTTACCTCAAGGATCAGTCTTGTCGCCATTGCTTTACTCGATATATACATCCGATTTCAAAGTTCCGAAATATATGAAAGTTGCTTACTACGCAGATGATACTGCGTTAATTTCTTCAAACAAGTGCACTCCTGAAGAAAATGGAAAAGGGACTTGTTAATTGCAGTAAATATTTTCACAAATGGAAAATCAAATTTAATCCAAACAAGACCCAAGCAATTATTTTTCCGTTTAACAAATCTCCCAAAAGACTGCCAAGACGTCATCTTCATATTGGAAATAATACCATAAATGTACTTAATCATGTCAAATATCTCGGAGTTGTTTTGGACAAAAAGCTTACTTTTAAACAACGTGCCAAAAAGCTATAAAATCATTTAAATCATTATGGCCACTACTAAATAGAAGGTCATTTCTAAACCCAAAAAATAAAAATTTACTATTCAAAAGTGTTATAAGGCCAATATTAACATACGCGTGTCCTATTTGGAGTGACACTGCCAACTACCACCTAAATCGCTTACTAATTATACAAATGTCTTAAAATGAAAAATAAAAAGCCCTGGAGGTATCCTACAAATCTTCTTCATTAAGAAACAGGTTATGAAAAAATTATCGATTTCATAACAAGGATTAACAACAATTATTTTGCCAAAATTGAAAGTTCCTCTTACGCACTGATAAGAGAATGTAGAGAAGTAAGGTAAAATTAAAAAGAAATCATCAAATTGAAAATTATGTGCTTATAGAGGTCTATTATTTCTAATAAACCTTCTATAAGCACATGAATATTTTCAGATAGTATTTGAATCTATTAAATTTTTTTTTTTTTTTTTTTTTAATTATTTATTTCATAAAAGCAATATAATGTACATTGTGATTAGAGCCTCAGCACCAATATTGGTATAAAAGAGGCTAGATGGCAACTTTAGTTATTTCAGCGCTAAATTACATTCCTATATAACAAATATTCGTAATGATTAGGTCTACGAAAGAAGTGTTTCTAGGTTGTTTAATAAAAGTTTTTTAAGTTCTCTTTTAAATGTGGAGAAAAACAAAATATTTTTGAGACTAACTGGTAAATTATTATATTCATTAGGTCCAGCAAAACAGACACTTTGTTTCGATAATTCAAGACCTTGTCTTGTAACTCGATGAGTAATTTGCATATTTTGTTGAAGTTGAATTGATGAATTGCTTATACCTCTAATACATTTCATACAAATCATATAGGTTTTTTTCCTCCCATTTTCCTTTAAAAATCAAAATCAAATTAAAAATAAAATAAAAACTATTTAATATCTTTAGATCATATAAAAAAATTTTAAATTAATAAAACTTAATATTGGGAAAAGATAAGAAAAATTTATATTGAAAACAAAAAGTTTGAATTAAAACATGTAAGAGTGTTAAATTCGGCCGAATATTTGATACCTTTTTCATTTTCAATTTTCATTTTTTTTAAATCATTTTCCATTTTTCACTTTTCAATTTTCATCTTTCGTTTTTTAGTTTTAGTTTTTCATTTTTAATTTCTCATTATTCATTTTCCATTTTATACTTTTCATTTTCCATTTTCGATTTTTCATTTTCCATTTTTCAATTTTCATATTTCATTTTTCATTTTCCATTTTTAATTTTTCACTTTCCGTTTTCCATTTTCCATTTTTCATTTTTATACATTTTTATACCCTATACCACTATGTGGTTTGGGTATAATGACTTTGTGCTGCTGTTTGTAACAACCAAAAATATTTGACCTAGACCCATCTTTAATTATACCGATCGAATCAGAATCACTTTTTGAGTTGATTTAACAATGTCCGTCCGTCCGTCCGTCCGTCTGTGTGTCCATGTAAAGCTTGTAATCAAACTGCAGGTCGCAAATATGAATATATTTTGATGAAATTTGCTATATGAGCTTTCATCGGCCATGGGATGAACGCTATTGAAATTGGTGAGAATCGGTCCATGTTCAGACCTAGCCGCCATACAAATTACCCCTATGAAATCGACATAAATTGCCATAAGATCCAAATTGTCATATAGATCTTACTCAAATTGGGTTTTGTATGCGTTCATTACGTCCATTAATGAGTAATCCAAAAATGATCCCTTTGGCCCCATATAGGGCTGCTTCCCGATCTTCACTTAAATCTATTAAAAAACAAAAATATTGCACTGATTCTTCTCAGATTTGGTTTGTATATATTTTTGCAAAATACAAGAGACTTTTCCAAACATGATCAGGATCGGTCCATTTTTGGACCTAGTCCCCATATAGATATAGCATCCGATATGAACTTTTTCATATCTGCAGCCAAAAAAATTAATAAAAATCCCACTCAAATTTGGTTTTTCCTTATTTTGTATGTCCAGTTAGTTGGGCCTAAGAGATAGGGTTTCTAAACGCATGGTATAGGGTATCGTATAGTCGGTCTAGACCGACTATAATTTTCTTACTTGTTCATTTTCCATTTTTCAGTTTCCATATTCCACTTTCCATTTTTCATATTTATTTTTAATTTTTCATTTTCCATTTTTAATTTTAAATTTTCCATTTTTCATTTTCCATTTTCCATTTTCCATTTATCATTTTTCATTTTCCATTTTCCAAATTTTAATTTTTTATTTTTAATTTTCCGTTTTTAATTTTTCACTTTCCATTTTTCATTTTCCATTTTCCATTTTTCAATTTTAATTTTCCATTTTTTTTTTTATTTTTTATTTTTATTTTCCATATCCCATTTTCCATTTTTTTATTTTTCATTTTTAATTTTTCATTTTCCATTTTGCATTTTTCATTTTTCAATTTTCATTTTTCATTTTTCATATTCCATTTTCCATTTTTCATTTTCCATTTTCCATTTTTCATTTTCCATTTTTAATTTTCATTTACATTTTTTATTTTCCATTTCTCATTTTCCATTTTCCCTTTTCATTTTCGATTTTAAATTTTTCATTTTCCATTTTTCCTTTTCCATTTTTAATTTAAAATTTTTCATTTTGCATTTTCCATTTTTCATTTTCCATTTTTCACTTTCCATTTTTCATTTTCCATTTATCATTTTTCATTTTCCATTTTCCAAATTTTCATTTTTCATTTTTAATTTTCCAGTTTCCATTTTTAATTTTTTGTTTTCCGTTTTCCATTTTTCATTTTCTATTTTTCATTTTTCATTTTCCATTTTTCAATTTAAATTTTCCATTTTTTTTATTTTTCATTTTTATTTTCCATATTCCATTTTTCATTTTTTCATTTTTCATTTTACATTTTGCATTTTCCATTTTTCATTTTCCATTTTTCATTTTCCATTTTTCAATTTTCATTTTTCATGTTCCATGTTCCATTTTCCATTTTTAATTTTCCATTTTTCACTTTTCATTTCCCATTTTTAATTTTCATTTTTCATTTTCCATTTCTCATTTTCCCTTTTTCATTTTCGATTTTCAATTTTTCATTTTCCATTTTTCATTTTTCTTTTTCATTTTCCATTTTCCATATTTCACTTTTAATTTTTCCATTTCCATTTTTCATTTTTCAATTTTCAATTTTTAATTTTTCGTTTTCCGTTTTCCATTTCCCATTTTTCATTTTCCATTTTTCAATTTTAATTTTTAATTTTCCATTTTTTATTTTTCATTTTCCATATTCCATTTTCCATTTTTTCATTTTTCATTTTCCATTTGCCATTTTTCATTTTTAATTTTTCATTTTGTATTTTTCATTTTCCATTTTTCATTTTTCATATTTAATTTTTCATGTTCCATTTTTCCTTTTCCATTTTTCACTTTCCATTTTTCATTTTCCATTTTTCATTTTCCATTTTTCACTTTCCATTTTTCATTTTCCATTTATCATTTTTCATTTTCCATTTTCCAAATTTTCATTTTCCATTTATCATTTTTCATTTTCCATTTTTCAATTTTCATTTCTCATGTTCCATTTTCCATTTTTAATTTTCCATTTTCCACTTTTCATTTTCCATTTTTAATTTTCATTTTTCATTTTCCATTTCTCATTTTCCCTTTTTCATTATCGATTTTCAATTTTTTATTTTTCATTTTCCATTTTTCTTTTTCATTTTCCATTTTCCATTTTTCATTTTTCTTTTTCCATTTTCCATTTTTCATTTTCCATTTTCCATATTTCATTATTAATTTTTCCATTTCCATTTTTCATTTTTCAATTTTCAATTTTTAATTTTTCGTTTTCCGTTTTCCATTTTTCATTTTCAATTTTTCAATTTTAATTTTTAATATTCCATTTTTTATTTTTCATTTTTCATATTCCATTTTCCATTTTTTCATTTTTCATTTTCCATTTGCCATTTTTCATTTTTAATTTTTCATTTTGCATTTTTCATTTTCCATTTTTCATTTTTCATATTTAATTTTTCATGTTCCATTTTTAATTTTTCATTTTCCATTTTCCATTTTTAATTTTTCATTTTCCATTTTCCACTTTTCATTTTCCATTTTTCATTTTTCATTTCTCATTTCGCATTTTCCATTTTCCATTTTCAATTTTTCATTTTTCATTTTCCATTTGTCATTTTTCATTTTCATTTTTCAATTTTTAATTTTACATTTTCCATTTTTAATTTTTTATTTTTATTAATTTTTAATTTTATATTTAATTTTAATGATAAAAAATATGTGGTAAAACTTGCTTAGGCCAATGTGACACGTGCAGTATTAATATACACACAAACTGTAATGACTTCAACAATACGAAGAATTACAACATATACAACATATCTTAAGAAAAACAACAAACACACTGAAAAATTTTATTTTTTCAAGTTTTTTCAAAGTTTCATTCATAGCTCGTGAACCCTTTGACCGATTTTGACGATTTTCAATAGCAACTCCTTTAGGATGTTAGTAAACGATTTTATACAAAAACGAGCGGTCTAGCTTAGATATTGACGGCGTGATCGTGATTTCCACAGACAGAGGGACAGACGGTCATCGATAAATCAACTTTCCTTGTTATAATGATCAAGAAAATATATATTTTTGGGGTCTCAGGAATTTATTTCGATGCGTTACAAACGGAATGACAAACCTATATATACCCTCTGCCACTGAGGTGTGGAGGGTATAAAAAATACCATGAAGTACTCATAAAAATAGTTTTCAAAAATATCAATGCAAGTGCCAAATTAGAGCAATCGTTATCGAAATTTTTCGATCGAAATTATTTTTGTTATTTTCGAAAATAAAATACTAAGTATAATTTTACTCTGTCACAGTCAATGAATTATGGCCCCTAGTTAAAATTAAAAGTGAAACGAGGGTTGTCCGTCTTCTCTAAATAATAAACCAAAATATGGAATTTCGATTGATATTACTCGATATCAAATGCGGTGATTTGGCCCCAGGTGATTTGTCATTTCTTAAGCACTAGTGAAAATGTACTTCACAGGATCTATAAAAGATAACTTCCGTCATATGTCAAGCACATTTTTACAACATTCAGATAAAAGAATGACATCTATTTCACTTCTTTGGCTTCCCTTTTTTTGCCGGTAGATTTTTTGACTTATCAGTTCTAAGACAATTACCGCATTTCCTAAAAGGCCAGAATAGGTTTTATTTATAGAAAATATTAAACTCTTTGTTGTCAATGACCTGTAACCATTTATGTAACCATTTATGTGGAGTTCTCTTCACCTATAAAATATATTTTTAACGCTTGCCATCAGATATTCTATACTATTCGATTGACAATTAAAGGCGTAACCGTGTTTCGTCCACGTTTTTCAGCTTTGTGGGTAAAATAAATTTTCACCGATTGCGTTATTATTACATAGAGGGTATTAATCTGGACTATACAGTCCGAGACTGACGAATATGATTAATTGGGTCTAATATTGTCTTTAAGCCGATCATTTAAGATAACTGCAGGGTTTTTTTTTTTTGTTTTATAATCAATTCAATATATAAATGTAATGTTGCTTCATTACGACTTATGTTAGTATATTTTTTATTAATATCTTTTTAAAAAGCAGTGTTAAGAGAAATGTGGATTTCACGTATGCATGTTTATTTTTGGTGGAATATGATAGCATACATTATTCAAATCGTTCTGAAGTTGACTTCGGCGGTTATCGCTTGTGACCACAGATATTATGATTTTATATTATCTTATAAATTTTATATTCATAAAAACTTACCTACTGTTCCAACATGTTTTGGTACAACTTTTTCTGTAAGCTCCTTTTTCAATTACCGCTTAGATATTGGTGTTAATATTGTATTACCAGTTCCCGAATTTATAGCTATCACCTCAGTTATGTTTGCTAAATTTGTTGTATTCATACTTTCCTGTTGATAATAGACTGGTTCATTTTGATGTAATGCCTGATAATTGTGTACGTATGTGGCGGTTGAGGTCGAACCTCCACCACTGCCGGTTAGAGATGACGCTATTGTTGATGTTAAAGGAGTTTGTAAAGTTATTAATGATGACGTTGAAGAGGCAATAGATGATGCAATTTGTGGGGATTGTTGTTGCGGTTGCTGAGTTTGATGTGATTGTGATTGAGGGTGATGTTGATATGTGGCATATATAGCATCTCCTCTTGTTAAGTTTGTCTATAATCCAGATATTATAACTTCATGTTGAGCATCATCATCCATATCGGGCATTTCTTGTTTTTGTATAACAACTTGTTGCTGATCACCCGAGTTATCTTGTTGATTTTGTTGTGATTGGGGTACTTGAGCTGGTTGTCTTGGTGCAGTTTGACCATATTTTTCATGAATACCTCGATGCCTTTTCAATGCGAATCTATCGGCAAACGCTGCCGAACAAATGTCACATTTGAATGGTTTTTCACCCGAATGAACTTTGGCATGATTTTTCAAATGAGCCGCTTGTGAGAAGGCGGATCCACATATTTCACATTTATAAGGTTTTTCTCCAGTGTGTATACGTCTATGATTCCAGAGTGTGGCATGGCGCGCAAAACCTTTATCACATACCTCACATACATAGGGTCTTTCACCACTATGAGTACGTTCATGATTTTTAAGATGTGGTGATTGCGAGAACTGCATACCACATGTTTGGCATCTACGGAAAAAGAGATGGAAATATGAAGTATTTTTTCTAAAGTCATATCAAACATTTTTGGCTTACTTGTAGGGTTTCTCTCCAGTGTGTATACGTGCATGATTTTTTAGATACACGGCCTTTGCAAATGCTAAACCACATATGGTACATTTGTAGTTCTTTTCGCCACTGTGAAGTTTTTTATGAGACCATAAACTTGAATAGCGGGAGAAGGTACCACCACAGATATTGCATGTAAAAGGTTTAGGATTTCTGAAAAAATTCAAAAACTATATTAATAAAAAGGAATACAATTATTTTATAATTTAAACATTACGTTCATCTCAAAAATTTGTATTAAAATCATTTAAATAAATTACTCAAGTTATTTAATAAAATATTGTTTGATAAACTGAGACATGGGATAAGGAAAATTAAAAGAAATGTAAAAAATTTCTGAATCTTTTAGAGTAAAAAACAAAACTAACAGATTGTCGAAACTTTAATTATGAGTTTTACAAAATTTCTCTTTTTAAGTATTTTATCAAAGAATTTATTGAGCGAAACAATTTATTCATTTTATAAATATTTTTGCGATTTATATAAGTGCGAAACTACCACTCACTCTGTTCTTACTGATACTTGCGCTGCTGCCGCCTGTTGTTTAGTGGCTGGTGCTCCTGATCCAGCAAACACTACTCCCGAACCATTGCACTTATTACATTTAGTTACTTTGGGTTGTGCATACTTTTTCTTTACCGTCTGCGCTGTTGATCCTGCATTAGAATTTCCTCGTTTTAAACTAGAATTCGAAACTGTAGTTGTGGATGTTGTCGCTTGACCGCTACTACTCTGTGTTGGCTGCGTTGTTACCAACTGAATTTGCTGTTGTCCTTGTCCATTTGTTGATATTATTTGTACAGGTTGCATTTGATTTTGTAACATATTTTGGGCATTTAAAGAATCCATGGATGATTCGGAATTTCCACTGGGCAATTCATTCATTTCAAATTTGATTTCACCATCAGGAGCTACAAAAATTTGTGTTGATTGCACTTGTTGGCCGGCCATGGCAGCCTGTTGGGCTTGGTCATTTTGTAGGCATGTATCACAACGTGTTATTTTTGGTCCTTTACGTTTGATGGCTTGTAGTATCTGAACACCACATGTGGCACATTTACTTTGTTCAAGCTTTAAAGGCTTGCCCACCGAGTTGGTGGCATTAGTTATTTGAACTTCATTGGAGTGTTGCTGTTGCTGTTGTTGTTGTTGTTGCTGCTGCTGCTGTTGTTGATTCTGTTGTGATTGGTGCTGTTGTTGTTGTTGCTGCTGCTGCTGTAATTGTTGCTGCGTAGCTTGCTGTAAGACAGATGTAGCCGGTTCTAAAGCCTCAGTGGCCACTATTTGTATTTGACCCATTTGCCCATTTTCTGTTATAATATTTTGTGTCTGCACCAAACCTTGAGCATTTACAACTATAGCCTCCTGTTGTTGTTGATGTTGATCCGAACCATCTTGAGTATGAATACGTTTATGATGATTTAACAGAGCCAAATGTGAAAACATTAAACCACATACATCACATTTAAAACTTATATTTGATATTGTATTTTGTAAGGGTGATATAGTCTGTAAAGACTTAAGAGTCGAAATTTTATTTTGAAATCGAATAAGATCAAAGAAGTTTTGTCAACTTACGGCCGTCATAGGTTTATTTTGATTGACTATTTGTAAACGTCCCTGGGAATCTAAAGTGGCAATGCCTATAGTACCACCTTGATTCAACTGGTTCAATTGCATGCCATTGACTAAGGCATAGTTGTATCCTCCCACTGGTTGCGCTATATAACATGTTTTGTTATCATCTGTGGCCAGTTGAGCTAAATTTACGGTGGTAGCATTTCCCTGCAAAATAATGAAATTACACATTTTCATTTTTTTTTAAATGTTTCAAGGGGCTTACATTTGTTGTGGTATAGTAAAAGGTGGGTTGATCCTTTTGGCCTTCGATTTTTGGTTGTTTTAGTATAGTACCATCCGCTGTTTGATATTGTATGGTGGTTGGTTGTACATTGCCTCCCAGAGCATTTGTAAATATTATGTTTTTTGTTATATCTTCCATCATTTGGAGGCTTTTCAAAGAAATCTTAATAAAATGGAAGAGAAAACTCAAATGATTAACCTTCACAAAATGCATTTCTTTAATAAAACATTTTAAATCTACTGCTTGCTTATAGAAATTTATATAATGGGCCGCTGTGATTACAAAAAAGTAGATCTTTGATTTATAAGAACAAGTATTGAAAACTATATAAAAAAAAAGAACTTAAAACATTGACATATCAAAACATCTGCTTCATTAAATAATATTGTAAAAGAAAACATAATCAAAAATGTAAACAAACCAAAAAAAAACAGTCTGGCATTGATTTCACAAATATAAAAACAGGAATGCCAACTAGCGGGCTTTCCACAGAAAGGGACAGTTATATATTAAAAATTAAATAAAGCAGCAACAAAATGAAATAGAGAATGAAATAAAAACAACAAAAATATAAAATATAAAGAAAAAGAGAGAATTAAAAATTTTCCAGCAATTTCAATATGGCGGCGAAAGAGACACAAAATCAAGATAAAATATTGTTTTGAAAAATTCCAAAATCATTTGGACAAAACACATATAATTATCAAAATTATCATAAATCATAAAAATATGTTAAAACAAAAAAAATTAATGCCTATACAATCTCCTTTCTATTTTTTTTGCATACAGACTAAAAATGTATGCTGGTTTTTTTTTTCCATTCTGGTGCAGCGAAATTATTCATTACCTGTGTTTACGCAATATGTCACGAATTTTTATTATTTGTAACTGTTTAATGGGCTTTATGTCATAAATTCCTTTACACTTTTTTTAATGAGATATTGTTATTGTAATTAGTAGATTTATTTTGATTTCAGCACGACACACAATATCTTTTATTATTGTTTTTTCTTTTTCTAGCTAATTTATTTGAAAATACAGCACATGAGATGCACTGAAAACATGAACTAATTTTAAACGAGTGGAAGTTAATTTCTTTTTTTTTGTCACACACGCACACACTTTAGTCTACTCGCACTCGTGTGAATTTTCGCTTATTCACTTTTTTCAGTTTCTTGTTTCTTTTCTCCCTTTTATTAAATACGAATTATCATAATAGACAAGAAAAGCAATATGGCGGCGCCAAATTTTAGATTTACTTTTTATGTTATTTCTGAATATTATTTTTAAATTTTTCGTTGAAAATAATAACTATTCATTTTTAAGGACGTTTACTAAATTTATTATCCAGTAGACAAAATTAAAATTGAGTTATATTTTGCTTGTAAACCGCCTTATATTATCTTTACCGTTCACACTTGTCCACTGTTAAAATGAGACTGACTGTCGTTTGTACTCTCTCTTCGTAAAAATGTATTGTTTCGTTTTTTCGTTTACTACATCGGTGTGAGAGAGATAGAGGGTGTTTTTGTGCTGTAGTTTGTGCTCCTTCGTTAAGTCTCTTTCGGTGTTTTCAATAATAAGATATTTGCTTAAATGCCAGATTGAATGAATTTAAAATTAAATATAAAATAAAATAATTGGAACAATGTTCTTATTATTATATAATAGTATTTATAATTGTGTAATAACATTTCCCGCTAGGCACTAAATAGCAATTATATAAATGAAGCGTATATATAATGAAGCAGGGACCGAACTAGTAATGCCTTTTATCATAAAAGTTATAAAATAAAACTAATTTTTTGATTTTAATTTTTTCGAGTAAAATACCACGTATTTTTTAATTTTTTTTTGTCGAAATAGATATATACATATATATTCCAGCAAATATGATAAACCCAAATACAGGGGAAAAAAGTGAGAAATTCCCCCCAAAATGTGAGTTTCATTAGAACTTGTAGCATTAATACTAAATGCCAAAAATTTTCAATTAATTTTTTCTCAAATTTAGTGCACTTTTCTGGCAGTGGCTGAATTCTATATATTCATATTCGAAAAAATAAAAAACAAAAAATAACTTATCTGATCGAAACAATAAAAATCAAATAACAACTTATATTTCTGCTCATAAAAATTAAAATTAAGGCTATAAAACGCATTTTTCGAAATACTAGTTCACAGCGATCAAAATTTTACATTTGCGTCAATTCAACATATAATTATATTAGATTTGTTTGTTTACAAAAAATCTCAAAATATATTTTATTTTCGATCCCTGATTAAAATTTTGTATTTCAACTGGCATCGTTGTTTTTCAATAGATTTAAATTTTTAATAAAAAGCAGTTGCATATCTTATGGCGCTCATGTCGTAACAGGGCAAGTCATAATGTTAGGGCTTTTTTTTGAAATAAATTTTAGTAAATCGACTTTCTGAGTTCGTCTGTCTGTCCATGTAAACCTTGCAATCAAACTACAGGTCGCAAATATGAATATATTTTGATTAAATTTTTTACATAAGCTTCTAACGGCGATAGAACGAACACTCTTGAAATTGGTGGAAATCGGTGAATGTTCAGATCTAGTCCCCATACAAAGGATCCTTATGCGATCGACTTAAATTACCATAAGTTCCAAATTATCATCCAGATCGCGGTTATATTAGGTTTGTGTGTATTTATTACATCCATTAATCAGTGGTCCAAAAATAAGCCCTATAGCACAATTCTTAGTCATAGCCCTTCCTGAACTTCACTTAAACCTATCAAAAACAACAATTTGGTTTGTATTTGTTTCCGCAAAAAATAAGTGAATTTTTATCAAATATGGTCAAGATCTGTCAATTTTTCGACTTAGTCCCCATATAAATATAGCGCCCGATATGATTTTTTTGAAATCTGCAGATTTGGTTTATGCTTATTTTCTATACCCAATTAGTTATATCTAAGACCAATCCTCTAAACGAATGGTAATTTTCTTACTTGTTTTAGTTTCAGATTGATAATGGGAACCTTCTAAACTCTCTAGTTAATAAATTATCCTATGTATCTTTGACTCGTTTTACGGGGCCGCCTCCTAAATGTGGAGTCGTCACCGTACCTTTTTCACGATGGTTTTTGATAATTTTTCAAAATATAGATTTATTCATAGAACATTTCTCACATATTTTCCCTTGCTTTTGACTAACATTAAAATCGCCTATTATTGGGGTTTTCAGCTCTTCCAAACTTTATTCTTGCCATTATTTTATTATTATAAATTATAAGATTAAAACATTAAAAAATATAAAATTGTGTTTAAAAAACAATTGAAAGAAAACGTCTGAAACTATAAATATTTAAATACAGTTAAGATTTTATAAATTTTCCGTCATACCATCTTCTGTTTTTATTGTTTTAAACAACTATGGTACAGAAGTTTAAACGTTTCCATTGTTGTAATCACTAACAAAATCATTTTTATACCCATCACACGTCAGTGGCAGAGGGTATATATAGGTTTGTCATTCCGTTTGTAACGCATCGAAATAAATTCCGGAGATCCCAAAACTATACATTTTCTTGATAATTATAACAAGATATCTATATCCAAGCTAGACCGTTCGTTTTTGTATAAAATCGTTTACTAACATCCCAAAAGAGTTCCTATTTAAAATCGTCAAAATAGGTGAAAAGGGTCACGAGTTATGACTGAAAATTTGAAAATACTCTTGAAAAAATAAAATTTTTCAGTGTGTTTTTTGTTTTTCTTATGATATGTTATATGTTTTAATTCTTCTTATTGTTGAAGTCATTGCATTATTAATATCGCACGTGTCACATTGACCTAAGCCAATATTACCACATATTTTTTTTCGTTAAAATTAAAAAATAAAAATTAAAAATTAAAAATTAAAAATTAAAAATTAAAAATTAAAAATTAAAACTTAAAAATTAAAAATTAAAAATTAAAAATTAAAAATTAAAAATTAAAAATTAAAAATTAAAAATTAAAAATTAAAAATTAAAAATTAAAAACTAAAAATTAAAAATTAAAAAATAAAAATTAAAAATTAAAAATTAAAAATTAAAAATTAAAAATTAAAAATTAAAAATTAAAAATTAAAAATTAAAAATTAAAAATTAAAAATTAAAAATTAAAAATTAAAAATTAAAAATTAAAAATTAAAAATTAAAAATTAAAAATTAAAAATTAAAAATTAAAAATTAAAAATTAAAAATTAAAAATTAAAAATTAAAAATTAAAAATTAAAAATTAAAAATTAAAAATTAAAAATTAAAAATTAAAAATTAAAAATTAAAAATTAAAAATTAAAAATTAAAAATTAAAAATTAAAAATTAAAATTTAAAAATTAAAAATTAAAAATTAAAAATTAAAAATTAAAAATTAAAAATTAAAAATTAAAAATTAAAAATTAAAAATTAAAAATTAAAAATTAAAAATTAAAAATTAAAAATTAAAAATTAAAAATTAAAAATTAAAAATTAAAAATTAAAAACTAAAAACTGAAAATTAAAAACTAAAAATTAAAAATTAAAAATTAAAAATTAAAAATTAAAAATTAAAAATAAAAAATTAAAAATTAAAAATTAAGAATTAAAAATTAAAAATTAAAAATTAAAAATTAAAAATTAAAAATTAAAAATTAACAATTAACAATTAACAATTAAAAATTAAAAATTAAAAATTAAAAATTAAAAATTAAGAATTAAAAATTAAAAATTAAAAATTAAAAAAAATTAAAAATTAAAAATTAAAAATTAAAAATTAAAAATTAAAAATTAAAAATTAAAAATTAAAAATTAAAAATTAAAAATTAAAAATTAAAAATTAAAAAATAAAAATTAAAAATTAAAAATTAAAAATTAAAAATTAAAAACTAAAAATTAAAAATTAAAAATTAAAAATGAAAAATTAAAAATTAAAAATTAAAAATTAAAAATTAAAAATTAAAAATTAAAAATTAAAAATTAAAAATAAAAAATTAAAAATTAAAAATTAAAAATTAAAAATTAAAAATTAAAAATTAAAAATTAAAAATTAAAAATTAAAAATTAAAAATTAAAAATTAAAAATTAAAAATTAAAAATTAAAAATTAAAAACTAGAAATTAAAAATTAAAAATTAAAAATTAAAAATTAAAAATTAAAAATTAAAACTTAAAAATTAAAAATTAAAAATTAAAAATTAAAAATTAAAAATTAAAAATTAAAAATTAAAAATTAAAAATTAAAAATTAAAAAATAAAAATTAAAAATTAAAAATTAAAAATTAAAAATTAAAAATTAAAAATTAAAAATTAAAAATTAAAAATTAAAAATTAAAAATTAAAAATTAAAAATTAAAAATTAAAAATTAAAAATTAAAAATTAAAAATTAAAAATTAAAAATTAAAAATTAGAAATTAAAAATTAAAAATTAAAAATTAAAAATTGAAAATTAAAAATTAAAAATTAAAAATTAAAAATTAAAAATTAAAAATTAAAAATTAAAAATTAAAAATTAAAAATTAAAAATTAAAAATTAAAAATTAAAAATTAAAAATTAAAAATTAAAAATTAAAAATTAAAAATTAAAAATTAAAAATTAAAAATTAAAAATTAAAAATTAAAAATTAAAAATTGAAAATTAAAAATTAAAAATTAAAAATTAAAAATTAAAAATTAAAAATTAAAAATTAAAAATTAAAAATTAAAAATTAAAAATGAAAAATTAAAAATTAAAAATTAAAAATTAAAAATTAAAAATAAAAAATTAAAAATTAAAAATTAAAAATTAAAAATTAAAAATTAAAAATTAAAAATTAAAAATTAAAAATTAAAAATTAAAAATTAAAAATTAAAAATTAAAAATTAAAAATTAAAAATTAAAAATTAAAAATTAAAAATTAAAAATTAAAAATTAAAAATTAAAAATTAAAAATTAAAAATTAAAAATTAAAAATTAAAAATTAAAAATTAAAAATTAAAAATTAAAAATAAAAAATTAAAAATTAAAAATTAAAAATTAAAAATTAAAAATTAAAAATTAAAAATTAAAAATTAAAAATTAAAAATTAAAAATTAAAAATTAAAAATTAAAAATTAAAAATTAAAAATTAAAAATTAAAAACTAAAAACTGAAAATTAAAAACTAAAAATTAAAAATTAAAAATTAAAAATTAAAAATTAAAAATTAAAAATGAAAATTTAAAAATTAAAAATTAAAATTTAAAAATTAAAAATTAAAAATTAAAAATTAAAAATTAAAAATTAAAAATTAAAAATTAAAAATTAAAAATTAAAAATTAAAAATTAAAAATTAAAAATTAAAAATTAAAAATTAAAAATTAAAAATTAAAAATTAAAAATTAAAAATTAAAAGTTAAAAATTAAAAATTAAAAATTAAAAATTAAAAATTAAAAATTAAAAATTAAAAATTAAAAATTAAAAATTAAAAATGAAAAATTAAAAATTAAAAATTAATAATTAAAAATTAAAAATTAAAAATTAAAAATTAAAAATTAAAAATTAAAAATTAAAAATTAAAAATTAAAAATTAAAAATTAAAAATTAAAAATTAAAAATTAAAAATTAAAAATTAAAAATTAAAAATTAAAAATTAAAAATTAAAAATTAAAAATTAAAAATTAAAAATTAAAAATTAAAAATTAAAAATTTAAAATTAAAAATTAAAAATTAAAAATTAAAAATTAAAAATTAAAAATTAAAAATTAAAAATTAAAAATTAAAAATTAAAAATTAAAAATTTAAAACTAAAAATTAAAAATTAAAAATTAAAAATTAAAAATTAAAAATTAAAAATTAAAAATTAAAAATTAAAAATTAAAAATTAAAAATTAAAAATTAAAAATTAAAAATTAAAAATTAAAAATTAAAAATTAAAAATTAAAAATTAAAAATTAAAAATTAAAAATTAAAAATTAAAAATTAAAAATTAAAAATTAAACATTAAAAATTAAAAATTAAAAATTAAAAATTTAAAACTAAAAATTAAAAATTAAAAATTAAAAATTAAAAATTAAAAATTAAAAATTAAAAATTAAAAATTAAAAATTAAAAATTATAGATTAAAAATTAAAAATTAAAAATTAAAATTAAAAATTAAAAATTAAAAATTAAAAATTAAAAATTAAAAATTAAAAATTAAAAATTAAAAATTAAAAATTAAAAATTAAAAATTAAAAATTAAAAATTAAAAATTAAAAATTAAAAATTAAAAATTAAAAATTAAAAATTAAAAATTAAAAATTAAAAATTAAAAATTAAAAATTAAAAATTAAAAATTAAAAATTAAAAATTAAAAATTAAAAATTAAAAATTAAAAATTAAAAATTAAAAATTAAAAATTAAAAATTAAAAATTAAAAATTAAAAATTAAAAATTAAAAATTAAAAATTAAAAATTAAAAATTAAAAATTAAAAATTAAAAATTAAAAATTAAAAATTAAAAATTAAAAATTAAAAATTAAAAATTAAAAATTAAAAATTAAAAATAAAAAATTAAAAATTAAAAATTAAAAATTAAAAATTAAAAATTAAAAATTAAAAATTAAAAATTAAAAATTAAAAATTAAAAATTAAAAATTAAAAATTAAAAATTAAAAATTAAAAATTAAAAATTAAAAATTAAAAATTAAAAATTAAAAATTAAAAATTAAAAATTAAAAATTAAAAATTAAAAATTAAAAATTAAAAATTAAAAATTAAAAATTAAAAATTAAAAATTAAAAATTAAAAATTAAAAATTAAAAATTAAAAATTAAAAATTAAAAATTAAAAATTAAAAATTAAAAATTAAAAATTAAAAATTAAAAATTAAAAATTAAAAATTAAAAATTAAACATTAAAAATTAAAAATTAAAAATTAAAAATTAAAAATTAAAAATTAAAAATTAAAAATTAAAAATTAAAAATGAAAAATGAAAAATGAAAAATTAAAAATTAAAAATTAAAAATTAAAAATTAAAAATTAAAAATTAAAAATTAATAATTAAAAATTAAAAATTAAAAATTAAAAATTAAAAATTAAAAATTAAAAATGAAAAATGAAAAATTAAAAATTAAAAATTAAAAATTAATAATTAAAATTAAAAATTAAAAATTAAAAATTAAAAATTAAAAATTAAAAATTAAAAATTAAAAATTAAAAATTAAAAATTAAAAATTAAAAATTAAAAATTAAAAATTAAAAATTAAAAATTAAAAATTAAAAATTAAAAATTAAAAATTAAAAATTAAAAATTAAAAATTAAAAATTAAAAATTAAAAATTAAAAATTAAAAATTAAAAATTAAAAATTAAAAATTAAAAATTAAAAATTAAAAATTAAAAATTAAAAATTAAAAATTAAAAATTAAAAATTAAAAATTAAAAATTAAAAATTAAAAATTAAAAATTAAAAATTAAAAATTAAAAATTAAAAATTAAAAATTAAAAATTAAAAATTAAAAATTAAAAATTAAAAATTAAAAATTAAAAATTAAAAATTAAAAATTAAAAATTAAAAATTAAAAATTAAAAATTAAAAATTAAAAATTAAAAATTAAAAATTAAAAATTAAAAATTAAAAATTAAAAATTTAAAACTAAAAATTAAAAATTAAAAATTAAAAATTAAAAATTAAAAATTAAAAATTAAAATAAATTAAAAATTATAGATTAAAAATTAAAAATTAAAAATTAAAAATTAAAAATTAAAAATTAAAAATTAAAAATTAAAAATTAAAAATTAAAAACTAAAATTAAAAATTAAAAATTAAAAATTTGAACAGATTTCTCCAGGATGGATGTTTTTAATTTAGGATGCTAGGATGCAAAGATGAGCTGCAATTCTTGGAACCTAAATTTATCGGGTGAGAAACCTGTGCCTCAACAATTATATTTTCTCGTTAGTGGTAGAGAATATAATTGTTGTGAAATAAAAATAGAGAGAGATTTATTTCAGATCTTACAATTTTATTTGTTTTAAGAAAATAAGATTAATTTTGGGGCTCTTATAGCTCACCGTTTTGGTTGATAGTTGAACAGCAAGTGACTATCCAATATTTTTAATATGACATTTTTGATTTTACGATACTTTTTTAGATAAAAAAAATAAATAATTCACAGTAGGTTTAGGTATTCGTTACAACTTAGGATACTCATTATAGTTACAATAAGGTACCATTAATATTTACAAAATTCAATTTTATCTTATATATTTTACATAAAAATTTTGTCTAAATTTCTGAATTTAGACATGCCGCCCCATCAATGTTGACGTTTCTCAATTTGGTTGCGCGCAAAGCACCTGTGCAAGCGATTGTATTGCTTGCGATATAATTTGTCTCACTGGGACAACTGCATCAGAATGCTGGTTGGTATACCGATTAGTGGCACTTTGCTCTGCCTGAATTTTAGCTCGTTGCTTTGAGCGGCTTCGTAGTTGCTGGGTAGTGATCATCTTTGGTTTTTTGGGCTTGTGGTTCGTAGGGTGCAACAACGTATGGTGAAAGGAGTTGCATATACGACAGGTATCCATTGATTGGCATGCCCGTAAATCATGGCTACGAGCCAAACAGTTTACACAATAATTGTGGATATTAACCCTGTGATTTCGCATTTTGGAGCTCATTTGCAGAAATTTTTGGCAAAGTCTCAGAGGGTGATAACGATGACAGACCATGCATTTATGAATATCCGGATCGCGTCTATGTCTGATGTTGTTCTTCCGGCTGCTGTTGCGGTTGTAGTTGTTTGGGCTGTTTAAAAAATAGTAGAATATGAGAAATTTTGTTAGTAGATATACTTAATAATGAGGTGTTGGGTAAATATTTTTCTTTGAAAATTGGGGTTACAAGTAAGGCAATTATAAATTCGTGGGTAGGAGAAATTTCATCTTTTAAAAAGGGTAAGTAGCACAATTTGACAATGGGTCGGTTAATTATTCCGGTAGAAATGCGAACGTCTGCAATACGTACATTATTGTCTGTACCGGGATAGGTCTTTTCAACCCTCCCTAGTCGCCATTCATAAGGCGGTTGTAAATCGTCCATTACGATAACGAGATCGCCAATTTGGATATTTGGGGCAGAAGTTTTCCATTTATAGCGCTTATGCAAAGACTTTAAATAGTCATCTTTCCATCTTATAGAGAACTGGTGATGGAGTGCTTTTAATTTTTCCCATCGATTAATGAGAGACATGTTCTGAGCATCGGGTTCAGGTAGAGCCATTATGGGAGCTCCTGTGAGAAAGTGTCCGGGAGTTAAGGCAGTGAGATCTGTTGGGTCTTCAGATATGGCGGATAGTGGGCGAGAGTTAAGAACGCCTTCTATACGAGTTAAAATGGTTGAAAACTCTTCAAAGTTAAATCGTTGGGCACCTGCTATCCTTTTCAAGTGAAACTTGAAACTCTTTACTGCGGCTTCCCACAGACCGCCCATATGAGGCGCGTGTGGGGGTATAAATTTCCACTCGAAGCCGTGAGTAATGTATTTTTGTGATACATCCTTTGTGACCGATTCTATAAAATGAGAGAATTCGCGTTCAAGTGTCCGACTAGCGCCGAGAAAATTTCTTCCATTATCAGAAACTACCTTTTGGGGGAGCCCCCGCCTATCGACGAAGCGAGAGAATGCAGCTTGAAACGCTGCAGAAGATAAATCTGAACACGCTTCTAAGTGAACCGCTTTTGTGCTAAAACAGACAAACACACTGACATAACCCTTTATGGTAGCTGCCTTGCGTAAATTTGAACTTTTAAGTTCAAATGGGCCAGCGAAGTCAATGCCTGTTGTCTGGAAGGGACGAGACAGATTGCACCTTTCAGGGGGGAGCGGTGCCATGATTTGGGAGCATGGTTTTTGTTTATATATAATGCACGTTTTGCAATGACGTATTATATTTTTTATTCTAGGTTTGAGTCTAGAAACGAAAAACTCGGTCTGAACCATTCTACGCATTTGATTCAGCATGAGACAGAAATGTATGTAAATGAGTTAAATAAAGGTGACAGAATCGGGAATTTCCGGGTAATATGACTGGGTAACGCTCGTTGTATGGTAGTGACGACTATGAACAGTACATCAATATTGATGGCATTAAGAAAAATATTTGTGGGGACACATCGGCCTACAACACGGTTTTCGGATGGGTGCTCAGCGGCCCAATGAGATGTCAAACCGTTAACACGTTTACAACCTCAATTGTAACGTCGGACACCTCTGAACTCAATGATCTCCTTAAAAAATTTTGGGAACAGGAAGAGCTCCCTTCATTTACCCATCGCTCAGCTGAAGATCAGTATTGCGAAGAATTTTATAGGAAAGCTACAAAACGTCACGAAAATGGAAGGTATATCGTAAAATTACCATTCAAGAAAGAGTTCCCTGATAAACTTTTCCTTGGTTCATCTCGAAGGACCATGAACAGATTTCTCCAGGATGGATGTTTTTAATTTAGGATGCTAGGATGCAAAGATGAGCTGCAATGCTTGGAACCTAAATTTATCGGTTGAGAAACCTGTGCCTCAACAATTATATTTTCTCGTTAGTGGTAGAGAATATAATTGTTGTGAAATAAAAATAGAGAGAGATTTATTTCAGATCTTACAATTTTATTTGTTTTAAGAAAATAAGATTAATTTTGGGGCTCTTATAGCTCACCGTTTTGGTTGATAGTTGAACAGCAAGTGACTATGCAATATTTTTAATATGACATTTTTGATTTTACGATACTTTTTTAGATAAAAAAAATAAATAATTCACAGTAGGTTTAGGTATTCGTTACAACATAGGATACTCATTACTCATTATATTAAAAATTAAAAATTAAAAATTATAAATTAAAAATTAAAAATTAAAAATTAAAAATTAAAAATTAAAAATTAAAAATTAAAAATTAAAAATTAAAAATTAAAAATTAAAAATTAAAAGTTAAAAATTAAAAATTAAAAATTAAAAATTAAAAATTAAAAATTAAAAATTAAAAATTAAAAATTAAAAATTAAAAATTAAAAATTAAAAATTAAAAATTAAAAATTAAAAATTAAAAATTAAAAATTAAAAATTAAAAATTAAAAATTAAAAATTAAAAATTAAAAATTAAAAATTAAAAATTAAAAATTAAAAATTAAAAATTAAAAATTAAAAATTAAAAATTAAAAATTAAAAATTAAAAATTAAAAATTAAAAATTAAAAATTAAAAATTAAAAATTAAAAATTAAAAATTAAAAATTAAAAATTAAAAATTAAAAATTAAAAATTAAAAATTAAAAATTAAAAATTAAAAATTAAAAATTAAAAATTAAAAATTAAAAATTAAAAATTAAGAATTAAAAATTAAAAATTAAAAATTAAAAATTAAGAATTAAAAATTAAAAATTAAAAATTAAAAATTAAAAATTAAAAATTAAAAATTAAAAATTAAAAATTAAAAATTAAAAATTAAAAATTAAAAATTAAAAATTAAAAATTAAAAATTAAAAATTAAAAATTAAAAATTAAAAATTAAAAATTAAAAATTAAAAATTAAAAATTAAAAATTAAAAATTAAACATTAAAAATTAAAAATTAAAAATTAAAAATTAAAAATTAAAAATTAAAAATTAAAAATTAAAAATTAAAAATTAAAAATTAAAAATTAAAAATTAAAAATTAAAAATTAAAAACTAAAAACTGAAAATTAAAAACTAAAAATTAAAAATTAAAAATTAAAAATTAAAAATTAAAAATTAAAAATTAAAAATTAAAAATTAAAAATTAAAAATTAAAAATTAAAAATTAAAAATTAAAAATTAAAAATTAAAAATTAAAAATTAAAAATTAAAAATTAAAAATTAAAAATTAAAAATTAAAAATTAAAAATTAAAAATTAAAAATTAAAAATTAAAAATTAAAAATTAAAAATTAAAAATTAAAAATTAAAAATTAAAAATTAAAAATTAAAAATTAAAAATTAAAAATTAAAAATTAAAAATTAAAAATTAAAAATTAAAAATTAAAAATTAAAAATTAAAAATTAAAAATTAAAAATTAAAAATTAAAAATTAAAAATTAAAAATTAAAAATTAAAAATTAAAAATTAAAAATTAAAAATTAAAAATTAAAAATTAAAAATTAAAAATTAAAAATTAAAAATTAAAAATTAAAAATTAAAAATTAAAAATTAAAAATTAAAAATTAAAAATTAAAAATTAAAAATTAAAAATTAAAAATTAAAAATTAAAAATTAAGAATTAAAAATTAAAAATTAAAAATTAAAAATTAAAAATTAAAAATTTAAAATTAAAAATTAAAAATTAAAAATTAAAAATTAAAAATTAGAAATTAAAAATTAAAAATTAAAAATTAAAAATTAAAAATTAAAAATTAAAAATTAAAAATTAAAAATTAAAAATTAAAAATTAAAAATTAAAAATTAAAAATTAAAAATTAAAAATTAAAAATTAAAAATTAAAAATTAAAAATTAAAAATTAAAAATTAAAAATTAAAAATTAAAAATTAAAAATTAAAAATTAAAAATTAAAAATTAAAAATTAAAAATTAAAAATTAAAAATTAAAAATTAAAAATTAAAAATTAAAAATTAAAAATTAAAAATTAAAAATTAAAAATTAAAAATTAAAAATTAAAAATTAAAAATTAAAAATTAAAAATTAAAAATTAAAAATTAAAAATTAAAAATTAAAAATTAAAAATTAAAAATTAAAAATTAAAAATTAAAAATTAAAAATTAAAAATTAAAAATTAAAAATTAAAAATTAAAAATTAAACATTAAAAATTAAAAATTAAAGATAAAAAATTAAAAATTTTAGTTTTATTCTTTTAGTTTCTTACCTGTTTTTAAAATTTTAAAATTTACTAAAATTATTTTAGAATTTCCTTTTTTTAATATTAATAATTTGTAGCCACGAATCATTCGATCATTCAAAACAGTCTTAATGAATTTCATTAGTGTTCTATGAAGTACTTAGGGGTTTTCTACTCTAGTAAAAGAAGAATAATGGAGTTTCTCAAATAGTTATTAATTCTCTTTAAGGATCATTGTTTTTTATAATAGAAATTGGCCAACAAGAAAACGAATTAACTTTAAATATAATTGGTATTCGGATTTAATGTTTCAGTGTCGGCAACAGTTTCAAAGTGGTAGACGTACCCAATATTGGGTGGAGGGTATCAAAAATTCGGCACAGCCAAATTTAATACTCTTACTTGAGTGATTTTGCAAAAAAAAAAAAAAAAAAAAATACATCATTTAGATTAGATTTTTGTAAAAGTTTTCAACGAATTGTCACTGTATATATGATAATCTGAATCTTACGCCCATTTTAGTTGATGTGATAGGGGTTATTTGTATGGCGTTCCTCCTATGATCGATAAAGGCTTCTATAATAAATTAATTTAATATGTATTCAAGTTTGCGACCTGTAGTTTGATTACAAGGACCATGGATGTGTGGACAGACAGAAAGAAAGTGATTATAAGTTGATCGATATAATAAAAGACCCACTATGCAAATTATTTTTGGTAGTTACAGACATCAGCACAAAGCTCACCACATAGTGGTAAAGGGTATAAAAACTAACGGTTAATAAAACAGCCCTTAAAAAATTTTGATGGTAGATGGTTATTGATGATTATTAAAAAAAATTAATTTTTAATAAAAATTCTTTAAAAATTTTTGTTTCTTTTCCTGCCAACAATTTTCTAAATGTTTAGAAAAGTGTTAACTGGCTTTTTATTACATTAAGTTCCAATTTCAAAAAAAAAAAAATAGTAAAAGTTTGATATTTTCTGCGTTTTATAATTTGTTCTTTTTAACTTAATGAGAAAACTGTAAGAAATCACTTAGCTTTATTTAAAATGACTGAATAATTTTATTTTTTAATTAATTCGTTATAGCTCTTCAATATTTTCTAATGTTTCCAATCGTCAACTTAACATCGAATATCAATTGATCTAAATATATTTCAATAAATTCCTCTAAAATGTTTAAAAGAAAAATTTCTTTATGCCTTCTGGCAAATCAATGCAATAAATCAAAGAACTTCTTTTCTTAAGCCAAACAGACATAAATGATATAAAATTATCAACTTAAACCGGCAAAAAAGTAACATAAACCCACATATTTTTTTGCCTTCATAAACTATAAAGAAAAACAAAAATAAACTTGATGTCTAAAACTAAAACACACGCACATACAAATATATATATATGTACATACATAAAACAAAGTCCAACCAAATACAATGTTTGGGAATCCAAAGGAACCACATGCTTTCATTACTGATCTTGGTGGTGTTTTAGAGATTTACTACAAAGTTGTCAGAAGTAAAACGACCAATAAACCTACTATTTATTCAGTTGTACAATGTTACATTAGGGTGGAGCGACATAACAATTTCTCAAATTTCACTTGGCTATGAGCTGGATCTGTGCAAAAAGATGTAAAAGTACAATATGTGTAATTTTAGTCCGATCGGGCATTATGAAAAATTTTATAATTTATAAGATTTTGAAAAATTTCAAATTTTATAAGTCTATAGTTTTTTAACTGATTGTATTGTGCTTTATCATATTGTATAGAAGTGAAATATTTATTTGTTCGGATATGAACCCATATATTTGTGTAATATAAATTTTGCAATAATTATAATTTTTTTTTAACAACAGCAATATATAAATTTTTCTTTACATTAAAGTTTTACATGAAAAAGTCACAAAATAAAAGTATTTTTTTTTGGTTTTATTTCTTTCGAGCAGATATAAAATTTTTTTAATTTTAATTCTTCAAGCTGTAATAGTGGGTTTTCATTCGATTTTTTTGAACGGAAAAACATTTTTTTAATTTTTTTTTCGAGCATATATAAAAATCAAACATTTGCGAAAAAGTGGTAATTCCCCTCAAAAAGTGAGCCTCATCGGAATTTTTAATTTGCATTAATATTATATGCCAAGAAGTTTTTCATTTGATTGTTTCTGATATGTCTCATTTTTTTTTTTGGCAGTGTGGTTGATTTTCATTTTGCTCGAAAAAAAAAATAAAATCCAAAAAACATATTTCTGACTGAAAACAAAAATAATGAACAAAATAACTTTTTTTGGTCAACAAAAAAAAAGTTTTATTTCTGTTGGAAAAAAAATCAAAATTATTAAAACCAAGCGTTTTCTAAAAGACTGGTTTACTTCAATATGTTTTTTTTTTATTCACAAACTTCAAAGTAACTCATATTTTCGGTCCCCGAAAAATAGAATTAACTTTTTAAAATTTTAAATTTTAACAATTTTTTTAAATTAAGCATTTATGAAGATAATCTTCGGTGGGTTTGAAATTTCACTTTTAGAGCCAAAATTAAAGTCGAAAGAAAACAAAATCATATACACCGACACTCCAGCCTAGCATACATAACTATGTGCATTAGGGTGACCCTTCATTATATGGAGGGAGAAAAATGTGTTCGAATTAAAGTCTCACCCCCCTAGATATATGCGAATAACAAAAAACTGAGAAAAAAAAGTTTTGGGTCAATCAAAAAATATTTGGAGGTGCCTCGACGCGACTGAAAATTTAAAGTGCGTTTATATGGGGAAAATATGACCTTTTTTTTTTCCAGATTTTAAGAAAATTTCGTTCTATAGTTTAATTTTTCCGAAAAGTTTTAATATGAATCGATTTCAGTTTTAAAGTATCTCTTTAAAAAGCTATCTAACTTCAAAAGCGAATAAAAACTCCTCAAGAAATAGATAATGCCCCAGACCACTTTTGTGCCAAAAAAAACTAGGTCGTGAAATTTGACGGATGTTTTTTCAACTTTAAGAAATTAATTAAAGCCATAATTTTTTTTGATCTCTATACCTATGAGAACTCAGATTTAAAGAATTGTTTTATTACCACGCTTTTAACTCATTGCGCAATGAGACCAAGAATGGAAAAATTTTTTGATAAAACTTTGAAAACTCCTTTTTTAAGTTTTAAAAAATTTTCTTAAACAAAATTTCAAAAAATGGATCTGGCACTTTAGAGTTTTATTAAATATATATTGGAAATTAACTGTGTGAATTTTTAAGTAAATTCCTCTGCCAAACTTTTTTTTACAAGGAATTATTTTTTGCGGATTTCGAGAAAAATGAGTTTTTGTGAAATATTCAGTAAATGTACTCTTTCTAAATACTTTGTAACAAAAATTTATCAGTTTTACACTTTTAAATGTTATATTTTATCTTAATAGCCTAGGGTTTTGGAAAAAAAATTATATGACCCCATTATCCCCTTTGGACAAGCTAATAAACAACAATTTATTAATATAATTCAAATATTTTGTAAGTTCTGCTAAATTTTTAGATGTGACGCTTAAAATATAATAGCCAAATATGCAAGTCTTCAATGCAAAAAACTTGGAATAAATCGACCCTTGCTATGGGGTTTGAATATAAAAATGTGCTATATTCATATTACAACTTAACTATAGAACGAAATTTTCGTAAAATCTGAAAAAACACAGTTGAAATTTTCAGTCGCGTTGATGAACCTCTAATTTTTTTTTTGATTGACCCAAAGCTTTGTATTTATCATTTTTATTGCTATACGTACATTTCTGGGGAGTGAGACCAAGAGTTTGAACACTTTTTTTTATTAAGGGCCACCCTAATGTACATATATAAAATTATATACCTGAGATCTTCTTTAAAGAAATAATAAATCATTAACCGTTGTATTTTAAAATAGCCCACATTTGGAGCTGAGCATCTAAGAAACATTTACTGCAACTGGGCAGCATTAAAGAAATATTTTGGACTCAGTTAGCTAAAAAAAAGGGAGCAGTACATTAAGAAGGGAGCAGATTATTCATAAATGTTGAGATATGTTCAAAAGCGACCGATAGCCAACCACAAGTTTGTTAAAGAAAAAATTAACACGGCAACTCAAATTTTTTCTAAAAATATGTTGAAAATTTAATTTGATTTTGGGAATTTATTCAAATTTGTCGAAACTTTGAATGTTAATAGAATGAAATAATCATTATAGTAGTTACGCTAATCACTGATTCACTGATCTCCTAATTCTGTAACGCTATACGCATTGGCATGATTAATTGTCACATTCATATTCGATTAATTTGGGCGTTAAACATAAAACAGAAAATAACCGTCGTAAGGCAAAATTATTATCCCCTCTTTAAAAATTATTTTCAGAGTGGCCAGATCAAAAACAATATACTTGTTCCGGGGAACATAACAACGCTCATATCTCGAAAACTAAGCATGGCAGGGCGAAATAGTTGACAGTTTGCCACTGTAATACCTCATGAATTGGGCGATAACTATTTTTATGGTTGCCAGATCGAAAAACATGAAATATTGGCGGGGAACATAAAATTGCTCGAAAATTGCTCTCGAAAACTAAAAAAGTTATAAATTTCATTTTAATTGGGCGGTAACTATCTTTAGATTTGCCAGATTAAACGTAAAATTAAGTGGGAACATAAAATCGAAAAATGATTGACCATTTGCCCTATAACGACTATATCAACATATGCATTGGGCAATAACCATTCCAGATTGAAAACGGATTTTTTTCTGGCGGGGAACATGTTACTAACTAGAGGTATAGTATAGTGAAACTTTTGAAAAAATTAAAAACATGCAAAAAAAAAATCATAAAAAACAAATAAGAGTGTTAAATTCGGCTGTGCCGAATGTTTGATACCCTCCACCTCGGTTTGAGTATTGATGATAAATGTAAACAAAATATTGGAAAAATATGCATGCATTTCCTGTATGCATGCGTTTCCGGTTATATGACATAACTTCTCGTTTAATTTAGTTTTTGCTAATTAAATAGCTCGCCCTATCCTACATTGCAAAGGTAATGGTTGTGTAGGGTGGCTATATGCATTAAATCGTGTTTTTTTGGCTTTTAACTGGCCAAATATTTCTTCATTGCGGCCATATATGAAAAAAGGATTAATTCGTGAATGCACTGAAAAGCTTAATGAGGATCTCAATATAATATTTGAATGGGCTTCTTCAAATGGACTTTACTTAAATCCAAAAAAAAATCAAAATGTTTAGTTATAACTCAAAGAAATCAAACCATCCCTATAGATACTCCAGTATCATTAGGTAATCAGAATATTGAAATTGTGGAATCTGCTAGGAATCTGGGAATCATTTTTAATAAATCATTGACGTGGAACAATCAGATTAATTCTGCATCTGGAAAAATATTTGTAATGCTAAGAATGTTGTACCCTATAAAACATCTTACACCTTTAAACATTCGTGTGCTTCTCGCGAAAACTTTCATTATGCCGAACTTACTATATGGTTGTGAGATATTTGCTTTTTGTGATTCAGAAAGTAAAAGGAGATTATTAGTAGCTTACAATGCGATCCTACGTTATGTGTATGGTATAAAGAGATATGATGGAACTTCTCTATATTCTAAGTCTCTGTACGGAGTTGACCTCGTGGTCTTAATAAAAATAAGATCATTAATTCTACTTCACAAAGTAATATACACCAAAGACCCATCTTATTTATTTGAACGCCTTCAATTTGCACGATCCAATAGAGGAAATAATCTTAGACAATTACGATATCGAACATTAATCTCTAGTTGGCAATTTTTTATAAATACCATATCTCTGTGGAACTCGTTACCCAACAATTTACAAATAACAGACAACGCTTTACAATTTAAAAATGAATTGTTTAAAAATGATTTGGTCTCTAATTTTCAACTTTCTTAATTATTGTTTTATATGTGATTATATTATATATTCTATAATCTCCCATTATGTATTAATTTTTTACTTATATTTTTATACTTTTGTAATTTAAAATTATTTTTATTTTTATATTTTTCTTGTTTCTTAAAAGTATTGTAACTAATATCACAAATTGATTGTATCATTATAAGACCACATACTGTAATTAAAAAGATTTATATCTTGTTGTATGTGATATCCACATTTAATAAATAAATAAATAAATAAATAAATAAATATAGGTCGGATGGAGTAACAAAATAATAACCGAAAAAAGCTCTCTCAACTTTTTTTCAAAAAAATATTGCCATATTTGGAAAACATAGAGAATAAATCTATATATATAAAATTCATTTTCTGTTTGTTTGTTTGTTTGTTTGACCGCTATACAAAGTTTTATTTTTCAACGGATTTCCCTGAAGTTTTATACACACGATCTCTATACCCCAGGAAAGGTCGCCATATACTTTTTACCGGCCACGCCTACTTTTACGCCCACTTTTTATGTAAAATTCCTTTTCTGTTTTATTCATATTTGTTCACTATACAAATTTTTATTTGTTAACGGATTTCTCTGAAATTCGGCACACACGATCCCTGTACTCCAGCGAAGGTCACCATATACGTATTATCGGCCACACCTACTTTTACGCCCACTTTTTATATACAATTCATTTTCTGCTTTTTGGTATATTTGTTCGCTATACAAATTTTTATTTCCAAACGGATTTGATTGAGATTCGGTAAACACGATCCCTGTACTCCAGCTAAGGTCACCATATGCTTCTTATCGACCACGCCTACTTTTACGCCCATTTTTTATATACAACTCATTTTCTGCTTTTTGGTATATTTGTTCGCTATACAAATTTTTATTTGTTAACGATTTCCTCTGAAATTTGGTACACACGATCTCTGTACCACAGGGAAAGTCACCATATGCTTTTTATCGGCCACGCCTACTTTTGCGACCACTTTTTTAATTTTTTATGGGTTTCGCTCGAATTTACTGCACATTATTCTCAAATCCCAGGTAAGGTCGTCATATACTTTTATCGGCCACGCCCACTTTTTTAATTTTCTATATACGCTTTTAGAGTTTGTTCATATTTTAATTTTTCAATGGACTTTCCAAAAATTTTGTACATAAATCTCTTTACTTACTACTCTTGAGTTTACACCATTATGAAATGAAGATTTTAAGTCAACCTATTACAAATTTTCCCGTCTTATCTTTTTTACTATATGAGTTGCACACCCCAAAATTAGTGCAGATTTATTTCATAGGTTGACTACCGCTGCAGGATTATTCCGATTATAAATATTTGCATCTCGCCTTTTTAAATACAATGGAAAACAAAATATTACATTTATTTCCATCTTGCCTTTTGGCTACATTGGAAAGCAACCTATTACAAATATTTCCATTTCATCTTTTTCACTATATAAATGAGTTGTAAAGGTGGAAAAATAACTATTTGCAATTGTGCCTTGCACATGAAAGCATAGCATATAGGCCGTACTACCTCAAATGCAAAAAGGCTTAAACAAAACAGAACTCCAGAGAACCTGATCAGACCCAAATTCGTATCGAGTCTCAACGAGTTAGACAATCTGATACGAGAAATGCTGAAACACCTAAGCAAACCCAATAACGTCTTGAAGCCCAAAGATCAAGACAAGCTTTGTAAGAGAAGCGGAAATGCCTGAATCTACTCCAGTGCGTCTAGAAATCCAGCAGCTAAGCCAAGCTTAGTTGAGGGAATCTGAAACTCTGGAAACGACTCAACAATGTCTTCAGGCCCAACGGATAAGACAAGCTAACTCCAGGGAATGTGAAACTCTTGAAACGACTGTAATATCCCTACCAGAAGACTTTTGTAAGTTGGTTTTTCATTGCAAGAGATGGTACAAAAAGTTGTTCCTAACATAACGTACATAAGAATCTCCCTGTTTTTTTCATAGACAATTATTTGTCGCCTGCTCCAGAGTTGGGAGCCAGCACAAGCTTTTCGTATATGAACCAGAAGGAAAAACCAGAATTGCTGTATATCCCCAAGCTCTAGAATAACTAAAATTCGTAACTTTTAGACATAATACACTCAAAATAATCCATGCTAAGTTGTAGTGGTAAGCATGCGCTCAGCACTTAGCCCCCAATGCACAAATTCCCCAAAAATGAACAAATTCCCCAAATTTTTAAATGAAGGTCCCCAAAAGAAATGAGCAAAATGTCCATACTGCTCTCAATAAACGTATTTCAAATCTGTATTCTTTTCAATAGCATAATTTCGATACGCGAAAGCGGCGCGCGGCGCGAGGACGCGACGCGATGCGCTCGCGGAACACAGCTGCGCTCAAATATCGGATGATCTGAAAAATAAAATATGGAAATTAAAATAGGTTGACAACAACTGCGCGGCAGCACTGGTATGGCTGCCAAACGCGCGGCGCGCGGACGCGACGCGATGCGCTCGCGGAACACAGCTGCGCTCAAATATCGGATGATCTGAAAAATAATATTTGGCAATTAAAATAGGTTGACAACAACTGCGCGGCAGCACTGGTATGGCTGCCAAACGCGCGGCGCGCGGACGCGACGCGATGCGCTCGCGGAACACAGCTGCGCTCAAATATCGGATGATCTGAAAAATAATATTTGGCAATTAAAATAGGTTGACAACAACTGCGCGGCAGCACTGGTGTGGCTGCCAAACGCGCGGACGCGACGCGCTCGCGAACACAGCTCAGCTAAAATATTGCAATGATCTGAAAAATATATTTTGGCGATTAAAATAAGTTGACAACTGCGCGGCAGCACGGGTGTAGTTGCCAAACGCGCGGAAGGGGCGCGCGGACGCAGACGCGACGCGCTCACGGAACACAGCTCAGCTAAAATATAGGAATGTTCTGAAAAACATATTTTGGAATTCAAATAAATTGACGGCAACTGCGCGGCAGCACGGTTGTAGCTGCCAAACGCGCGGACGCGACTCGCTTGCGGGACACAGCCCAGTGAAAAGTCTTATGATAAATGTTATCTACGTATGTGCAATAAAGCAACATTGCGGCACAATATTAAACCTTGCATTCATTTTCTGTTTTTCTTTGACGTCGCTGCTCAATGATGATCACTTATTGAATAAAGTAATTCAATTTTTAAAAGTTCTGATTCCTTTAATTTGCAAACGATTCCGTTATATTTGATGTTTACAAAATAAATAAAATTCAAAAAAAAAAAAAAAACTTAAGGCGGTTTCGCAGCTTATTTGGGAAGTATTTCTGCTGTAGCGTCTTATAAAAAAAAAGTTCTAAATTAAAAAATCACAAAATTTTAAATTGAAATAAAACATGAATTTGTTCCCCCAAAAAACGTGAACATAGGGAATTTTTTCACCATGAACAAATTCCCCAATCCCATAAAAATTTTTTTGGAGTAAGTTAATTTTTTTGAGGAATGGTTCATCGGGGACTAAGTACTCAGCGCCTGATAAGCATAGTGAACCATTTTTCAAGTCAAAGCCCTTTGGATCCCGGGCAAGACCGGGTAAAAACAGCTAGTTTATAATAAAAAACGCAAAAAACCAAGTATCGCAAAAATTCTAAATAAAATAATTTGTTATCTTTATTTTCTGAAGAACTTCAAATATTCATCCAAAAAAAATTGTGAAAA
Source organism: Cordilura impudica (assembly GCA_963682025.1). NCBI lineage: Eukaryota > Metazoa > Arthropoda > Insecta > Diptera > Scathophagidae > Cordilura > Cordilura impudica. The sequence continues at coordinate 224,213,845 of OY821518.1, read as the reverse complement.
TATAATATACTAGATGTAACCCGGTGCGCTTCGCTACACCCTCCCCCTCCCCCCCCTTCCGAATTGTTACGAAAAGGCTCACGCAAGTCCCAAGGTTCTCACTAACACAGTAATTCAGATATATCACATTTAATATTAAGTTTGTATAGGGGTACCATGCGCATTTGTCCAATCCCGCCCATTTTTTTGTCTGACTACTCACGTTAATAATAGATGACCTAAGATAAATTTTCAAAGCTCTCTCTATCATAGTACTTTATATATATGATATTAAACATTTACTTTGAATGGGAGGTGCCACGCCCACTAAAAATATTAAAAAAAATACAGCCTGTAGCACTTCCGATATCCGCAGTAAGAATCAGTGAAAATTTCAGGAAGATCAGATAAGTCTTTACGGAGATTACCTCCTACAAACAAACAAACACATTACCTCTTTAATTCTTTTTTTTTGAATATGTTTTTTGTTTTCGCGATTTTTGATTTTGACAATATATTTTCCACGACAAATCACATTGATAACTAATGTACTTGTCAAAAGACTGTAGCTTTCGTAGTACATCATATTTTTGATATAGGAGATGCCACGCCCACTTATCCCATCCCGCCCAATTTTTATTGGACTACTCATATTAATATCTGAGGGACTCGTGCAAAATGTCGAGCCTTTCCCAGTTATATGATATTAGATATCTACTTTGCATGGGCGGTGCTACGCCCACTGCTTCTATCACGCCCATTTTTTTGTTCGACTAATCACACAAAGAACCTATGGGGTCACGCAAAGCCACAAAGCTCTCTCTTTTACAGTACTCCAAATATTTGACATTTAATAGTTACTTTGCATGGGGAGCTCCACGCCCATTGGTGTGAACCCGCCAATTTTTTGTCTGACTACTCATACTAAGATCTGATGGTGTCGTGCAAAGTGCCAAAGCTTCCCTCTTTTAGTACACCAGTTATATGATATCATATATTTACTTTGTACGGGCGGTGCCACGCCCACTGCTCCGATCACGCCCATTTTTTGTCTAACTAATCATATGAATAACTTATGGGTTCACACAAAGTCCCAAGACTCTCACTATAACAGTACTCCAGATATATGGCATTTTATATTTTATTTGTATGGCAGGTGCCACGCCTATTGGTCCAATAGTGCCCATTTTTTGTCCGACTGCTCACATTAATAATAGGTGCCATCAGACAAATTTTAAAAGCTCTCTCTATCATAGTACTCGAGATATATAACATTGAATTATTACTTGTATGGGAGGTACCACGCCCACTTCTCCGATCCGGCCCATTTCCGGCGCGGCTACTAATATTAACAATAGGTGACCTCACACAAATTTGCAAAGCTCTCCCTGTCATGGTACTCAATATATGTATATGATATTAAAAATTTACTTTGTGTGGGAGGTGCCACGCCCACTAAAAATATTAAAAAAATTATAGCCTATAGCACTTCCCATATCCGCAGTAAGACTCTGTGAAAATTTCAGGAAGATCAGATGGCTAGTTACGGAGATTACCCCCTACAAACAAACAAACAAACAAACAAACAAACAAACAAACAAACAAACAAACAAACACACATTACCTCTTTATTATATTAGTATAGATGTATAAATAACATCTCATCAAATTGCGTTTATTTATGTAACAATTTTTATGTTCGCAATTCTTAAATATCATTTGAGGTTTTATAAAATTCATTGAATTTAAATTAATGTTTTCTGTAGTCCGATTCTGTAAATTTCAACGATCCGACAATGGCAAAATATATCGACAGCTATTGTTGTTTGTACTAAGGATTAAGTGATTCACTAAGTACATACATCTTAACGACAGTCGACAATTCTATTTTTCTATTTATTTAAATTGTAAACGAGTGGCATCTCTGTCAAAATAAGCGAAAAATACAAAGAAGAATAGAAAAAACATATTACTTCGTGTTTGACAGGATGATTTTATGTTTATGTTTAATATCTCTATTTTTTTTACTAATATTTCTGTGTATTTATTTGAAAATGATTAATGAATTGAATATGCTATTTAATTTTTTTATTTATATAAAAAAGTTTTTTATTAGAAGCAAAATATTTTCACTATTTTATGATTTTTATTTATGTATGACGACATTTCAACCTAAAAATTTAAGTTTTTATCGATTGAATAAACAACACAAAAATGGTTGTCGTTTAGATAACAACAACAGCTGACTTTAACAATAGCGAATATCGTTTAAAAATTTAACTGATAATTTTGCTTTTCTTTTTTTTAACGATTCGACTATCGTTAAAAGAAGTTACTGAAAAGCTATTAATTTCTCCTGAATGCCAATATTTTTTTTTTAATGTAAACATTTTTTAAATGTAAACATATTTGGTGTTTTTTTTTTTTGGAATTTGATGCAATTGATGTCTTCTAAATTTAAAATTATTATTTCCGACGTTTTGATATGATTTTCTGAAATTCAATTAATATTTTTTAATTTATAATTGGAAATTTTTAATTCCAGTTTTTAGAATTGATATTTTCTAAAATTTGAATGGAAAATTTAAAAAGTGCAATTTTGTATTTATGTGAATAATGCTGCTTTAGTAATTATAAACAATTTTTAAAAATTAGATGTAATCGCAATCAGATATTTTGTAGGTAAAGCAGAATAATAATTCTATATAACTATGTAGAACTGTTTTGAAAGCAAAAAACTCATTGATGAACTCGGTAACTCTATTTTGTAAAGACAACAAAAAGTTAATATGCCGAACTTATGTTCATATTTGTAAAAGAATAATGAAAAAACGTATGAAATAAAAGACCAGTCCGTGTATACTCTGAACATTGTTCTGTATGATATCTAGTTGAAAATATTGACATTCATGTTAAAATAGAAATAACTATTGCAAAGCTAATTAGAACAAAAATTGTGGCGCCATCTACTGTGGCATAGTCATGCTGAGCAAAATGAAGTGACACTCTGTTACTGTAAACGAAATGTATTTTCCCCACAACAAAATATTGCAGAATTTTATGTAAAAAAAATAATATACCGATTTATTTCTAACATGCAGTTATTATGGATATACATATATAGACTATATATAGAATATATGTATATTATTTGTATTATTTAATATGTGTATGTATGTATATGTAAATATTACACACAAAAAATACTACATCAAACGTTATTTTTGTGTTTTTCTCTTTAAATAAATTAATATATAAAATTTTTTTTTGCTAAATTTACATTGCTTTTTTTATTAACAACTAGCTACATATTTTAGCATTATTTGCTTTAGATGCTGGTGAATTTTTACTCCCTTTATACTAACTCGTAGTGTCTGCTTGTCGAAAAAATTTTGGATCGATTTTAACCCCTTTCCCGTGACCCAATCGATCTAGTAAATTTTTTTAGTGATGCCAAAACAATGGAAACTTTTAAATTTTTCTACCAGAGTTGATAAAAAAAATGTACAAAGGGTTAGTTTTTATTATATTATTACCACAACGACCACAAAAACAACAAGTCCATCTATGACAATAACACAACATTTAGAGTAACAACAAGAACAATATAGAAACATCATATTTTTAATTTTTTTTTTAATTTTCCAGAGATTTCCCTGGACCTGTTCCACCGATTTTAATGATTTTTGAAACAGAAATCTTCCCATGAATTTGTTGAATCATTCCCACTAAAAAAGATCACTGTAGCTGCACTAGTCAGGGCGTGATCGTGACAAGAACAACATAGAAAATTATATTTTTTCAAGACTTTTTTTAGTTCTTCATTCAAATCTCGGGCCCTAATCGACCGCTTTGGACGATTTTAAATAGCAAACTTTTCGGGATGTTAATGAATCATTTTTTATGTCAACGAGCACCCTAGCTACCCGATTGATGCCGTCATCGTGATTTCCACAGACGGACAGACGGACAGACGGACATCGCTATATCAACTCCGGTTGTTATAAGGATCACAAATATATATATTTTATGGGGTCCAAATTTTTTTTTCTAATTATTACAAACGGAATGACAAACTTATATATACCCTCTGCACACTGGAGTGGAGGGTATAATAATTGTCCATAAATATTATTCATTGCGATTTTCGACTTAAGCAGGGCAAAATACATAACAAAATAGTTGCACTTAAAGTTCAGACATTTTTTAATATTTTGTTGCCTAGTGTAATCAATGAAAATCATACCAAAAAATCAAAAAATTAACAGTATGACTTTGCCTGTACAGGGTAGAATATATAATTTTTGCATTTTTATTTTGCTATAAATAAAAAAACTCATAATTTCTTTTCATTCAGATTTTAAAATACGAAGGTGCAATCCTGGCGATTAATTATGGAATACAATTTCATTCAAATGGTTTTCTCGAATGGTCTTGCAGTAGAACATACGATCAGCTATAAATATAATAAAAATAACATGTTTGTTTGTTTTTCACTATTGCACGCCAAAATTACTGAACCGATTCACATGAAATTTGGCACACCGATAGTGCTGTCTCTGTAATGTAAAAATATCAGTTTGGGGGTATGGGACGAGTGCACCATGTCTCACAAGCATACAATTAAGGCCTTAAGTCAAAGTTTGCAGGACTTCTGCAGTGGTGAAGTATTTATGGGCACTTTGATGCTTCTTGGAGGTGATTTCCGCAAAACACTGCCCGTCATTCCAAGAGGAACAGCGGCTGATGAAATTAATGCTTGCCTAAAAGCACCAAATCCTTGGAACCAAGTTTCAAGGTTAAGCTGTTCCACCAATATGCGGCCACATCTGTTTAATGATTCCACTGCTAGAACATTTGCAGAATTACTAAAAATGGGAAAATGGTGTGATTGAAAACATCAATGTAGAAATAACATTTAAACCAGCATTCAGAAATTTTGGTATTCTCTGAAGAACAATTTCTTTCCGAAGACTATCCGGAAATTAACCGAAATATGTCAGACGAATCCCTGTTATGCCAAAGAGCATTGTTAGCAAAAAAAAGCATAACCGTGGATCACATTAACCGTCATTCTGTGTCAAATTTCCGCCAACCATTATGTCTGAAGAGCAATGCATTCGAGTTTCTCAATTCCACCCCACAAATTAGAACTTAGGGTTGGAGTTCCAATTATTCGTAAGTAGAATGTCAATGCGCCATCTTAGCTCTAATCTTATTGGAGCGTCTATATTAACAGGCTTAGCAAAAGGAGATGTTATCATTCCACGAATAAGTCTCATATCAACAGATTTACCATTTCAATTCAAACGCCTACAATTCCCAGACAAGTAAGAATTTGCCATTACAGCAAATAAGTCCCAAGGACAAAGGAGTGTTCTTTCATCTAGATGTAGTAAAAGTAGTATACATTCAAACAAGATTCCATTTAACCCTAGAAAGTCATCCTTATTTTTTGTACACAAACGTCATCCTTCGTCATTTTGACTACGACCTGTTTCGAGTTGCTATAAAAAAAGTGAGCAAAATTGAATTCTGATTTAATTTCTATATTTAGGTTATTTTTAATCTATAATATTAATAGGATAGGCAATTTCTTGTGATCGAAGTTTTGTTCTACCGCTTTATCCCGATTTTGACCAAACGTATATTATTTGAAAGGTGTTTCGTTTTAGCCGTTTTGCAGATTTACAAATTTTTAATTTTTTTCCCTTTGTTTTGAGTAAATTGCATTTAAAGTTGCCACTAACACATACATAAAATTATACAATGCTATGTGTGTGTTCATTAAATTTGTTAATGTGTTTGTAATAAAAATGGTTTTGTTTTTTGTATTGATTTGTGGGGTCTTTATTTAATGAAAAATTAGAATTTCCTAGAATTTGCACTCGAATTTCGAGGGCTGGAATCTGCTAGTTAATATTAAAAGCAATTGAAATCATTTCATTATTTCTGCAACTTAAAATTGAGATCAAAACAAGCAATAAAAATATGAATAAACTCTGAAACAAGATCTCGCGTCGTCGTTTTGACGAAGGATGACGGTGCAGGGTTAAGTTATTACTTAGTTTTTGATATTTTAAGAAACAGCACAAAAAATGACTTCAATATTTTTAATTTCAGGAAATCGGACCAACGCCGCACAGTGGACCATATTTTGAGAAGGCGGCCAAAAATCATTTTTTTTGTTACCGATTTTAAAGTTATGTTACTCATTTGAAAGTAAATACTAGTAAACCTCGGGAGCCAAAAAATTGCGACACTATCTCAACTATATCACAGCGAACAGGGTCTTCGAAAATGGGCTTTCTCAGTATTTTGCTAAAATTAAAAATTTCTTTGTAAATTTTTATTTTTGAATGACTGTAACTTTTTCGATTTAGAAGATTTTGAAGTAAAATAAATTTTATGTTATTTTATGGCTTCCATGCTATTAATGTTAAAAATATAAAATAACTGAGTCATTCCGAAATCTAAAAAAAATTTTTTTAAAAAAGTTCCAAATTTTCCGAAAATCTCCTACTTATTAGAGCTTAACTCCTGCCAGTCAAAAGCAGTCAGAAAAAATCTTGCACTCTTCTATAGTCCGAACACTCCCCTATACTTCTGTACCCCATTATACATCCGCCAGTTTCCGCCCGTGTGCACCAGAACAATTTCTCTGACCCAAGGTTAGATATTTTCTGCAAAATTTATGAATACAAAAGTTGTCCATTATGTGGTTAGGATATATTATGTTTGAGGTGATGTTTGTAACTGCTAAAAATATTGAACCTTTATCCATCTTTTATTATACGGATCGACTCAAAAACACTTTCTGAGTCGATTAAACGATGTCCGTCCGTCCGTCTGAGTGTTATGAATGCAAAAGTTGGTTGTACCTGTTCACCGCGGTGTATTTTTTTGCGTGTCGGTAGAGTTGTCAGGAGTTGTTATATACTTATAAAAAAGGGTTGAGATATAATGCGCTTAATTGTTCCAGGTACATTTACATAGGTATCTTTCAAAAACATTAATAGTCTGAATTAGAGTTATATAGTTTAAATACCTGACAAAATGCGAAACAATTTAAATAACAGGTAAATGGTAAAAAAAAAGCTATTGCGACATAACCCTTTAAGATATGAGCAGGTATGCTTCACCTTTTAAAAGGGGTTAGGGTGTGGGTTTTCTATGCTTCTAAAAGTGGTAATAAAATATAAAAAGTTTTATTTTACATAATTGCAAGAAAGAGTATTTATAATAATGTTTCCACAATTACAATTTGTGCAATGGCTAAGTACTGTTACAGAGAACTGGCAGATATTTATTTTCAACGAAATGATGTAGACGATGTAATTTCGCACATAGTGAGCAACGACTTCTTTAAGAATTGTAACCTGGAAGACATTGAAATGCACAACGGAAAAATTACTAATTTTGCATCGAATTTGAAAAGACGGTACATTGAATGCTCTCATAGCAAGGCAAAGATGTACAAACGTTACCAAGACTGGTTAATAAAGGAACTTATTTTTGAGAGTGCATCTACAACTGCCAACGAAAGTGGAAAAAAGGTGAAAGATCTCGAAGGCGCAAGCTGGAGAATATCAATGAAGAAATTTCTCAAAGAATTATTAAGGATTCATTTTTGCACCAAATTCAAAAAAAATAGTAGAAGCGAGCCCAAGGCGCACAAAGAGGATTTTGAAAAGCATTCCTACACCAATTGAAGATAAGAAACTTACGCTGGAAGAAGCGTTCGCCCTATTTTTGGATTTGAATTAACTAAAAATCAAATTGCGGAAGCGAACCAATGAAAAGAATTGTGGGATTTTTCCAGAGTATCGAGATTTAGCTTCTGCCATAAAAGAATGCTTACCTTCACAATCTGCTATTAGTGTCACTTCAACATCAGCAGATATAAAATTGCGAGATCACCTTGAACATACTGCAGAACGATTGCTAAATACGCTTGATACTGATCATTTAAAAAAAATTAGTAATGGCAGCATTACTTTAATTTCTAAATGGGGCTGTGATGGATCCCCTGGTCCAGAAACAATACAAGCAATTTAATGCCGAAAATTCATCAGATGGTGATTTATTTATGGTATCTTTCGTTCCATTGCGCTTAACAAAAAGGTATAGCGTCTTAGAGCCGTCAACTAGTAGAGCAACAGAAATTGATATATGGAAAAATGAAATTCCTTCTTCAACAAAGTATTAAATGCAAATAAATTTGGAGAGTACGCCAATAAAACAGCTATACTTTATAATGAAAAATACTCTTGGAGATATATGCCATCCACAGTTCATAAAATTTTGTACCATGGGGAACAAATAATTCAAAACAATATGCTACCAATAGGAGATCTATCTGAAGAAGCGCAAGAAAAAAGGAACAATGACTGCAGATTCTTTCGCGAGCACAACACAAGGAAAATATCCAGATGTTGTACTAATGAAGACCTTATCACTATTTTGTTATGCACTTCAGATCCATATATGTCCAACATTCGTCAAAAATGGAAAACTACCTCTATTGAATTAGACGAAGAAGCTAAACAACTTCTTGAAGATGAAAATCAAGGCTATTTAGAAGAAATTTTTACTAAAATTGGTTGATTTAAGCAAAAACATACGAGTTTTTCATTGAAACTTCTCTATCTTGAACCAATATAAAGTAACTTTTACGTTCACTGCTTAATAAATTATATTTTAACTCGGGATCTTTCAAAAAAAAAAAAAAATAACCTTTGACCCTTGTGCACATTAGGACTAAAAAGTTTACGGGGGCCAAAGTTTGGCATTTTCTGAAAAAATTAACTTAAAAATTGTTAAAAAGTATTAGTTGTAAAATTAACTGAAAAAATAAGACGTAATATTAAAAAAAGCCTTTTTTACCTTTTAACACTTCACTTTTGTACTAAAATTCAACTACAAATGAAAACGTATTTTAAACCCTCCGTAACTTTTTTTATTTTCGGTCGAGAATTACGTTTTATCGCAAAACTTAAAGACTAAAGTCTCACCTACCAAACAAAAAAACCGCATGTCAAAATTCCAATCCAATCAAAAGTTCTAGATTTTTGACCGCCTTCTCGTCAAATGGTCTGTGCGCCGCGTCGAAACAGTTAGTACATAAATAAAATAAATAAATAAATTTAAACCGCTCATAAATATGATTAATATATTTTACATTTATTAAATTATTGTTTATTAAATCTGTTTTAAATATTCTCCAATGAGTTAAAGGGAATCAGATACAATTTAGTTCGTAAATGGATCCTAAAACAGGCGAGAATAATTAAAATAAATATATAATTGAAAATGCAAAGCTGAAAAGTAAATATTTTCTGTCCAAACATTATTAGAAAAACAACATATTTTGGACAAGAAAACAACCCACAAGCAACTGAAATTTTCACTTTCACAGAGCAAGTTTACCAAAAATAAAATTTAAGATGCAATATTTACCGCTTCAAATGCAACAATATAAAAAAAAGTGCAGAAAAAAAAACAAAAATAAATGATGTTCCTTATAGCTGAAAAAGACAAGATCATGAACATTTATCTTGTGTATACAAAACATTAACTATGAATGTACATATTTATTGTATATCTACGTACCTTTCCCCCCACAACATGTCTCCTCTTTTTCATTTTCTTTAGTAGATGTAAGCATTCAAACAATAAAAGTGGAAGTAACATTAATTTTATAGGACAACCGATTGTTGAACAGGCATACGAGTACGAGCGCATAATATAATATACAAAAACAAAACTGGAGCCTCTGCTAAGCAAATGCTTCTCCAAATTTTCGTTTGGAAAATTTTATTTATTGTTAACTGTCTATACACAGGCAATATGGAAATTAAATGCCGGTTTATTAACAAACAACAACAACAACAACAAAAACTAAGTAAGCACAGCACATTATTTCACATATACCTACTATAACCATATGAAAACATTTGATAAATGCGGAAAACTTTAGAAAGTGATTGATGTGGTTTCAGTTTTCTTAGTTTGTGGTAATTAAATTAACTATAAAAGGTTTCTTAAAGCAAACAAAACTTAAAAAAAAATTAAAACTAATGTAGTGAATTTCCCCTAAAAGCATTTGCGATAATAAATATTATTTTGAAAAACAAAAGACTTTAGCCACAAACCTTAAAGTCGTTAACAAGTCAATCGAACACAAATTTATTGAAAAAGTCCTTATTATTTTAACAAATAAAACATAAAAATATGTTATTGGGTGATTAAGACTTTGGGTCATAGAAATAATTTAAGTTAACATGAAAAGTTTTAAATTCCTACAAATAACGTAAAGACTTTAAATTATTAAAAAGTCTATAAATCTGGTTTTAATTACTTAAAAAATATAATTTTTAATCTAAAAAATTTATCAGATTCTCCAACAGTTTTTTTCACTAAAAATGTATGGATTCTGGAACTTACTAAAAATCTGTCCTTGAAGCTGCCTTAAATTTTAAGGTATTTTTTAAAATACTTATATTTTAGCAAACATATTTTCTATAAAAACATGATTTTATTGTAGGACATTTTTAATTTGGGGTATACTTCATTTTCAGACCATTTTCAAAAAAATTAGCAAAAATAACAAAATATTTAAATATTTAATTTTTAAAGAGTTAAAGTTCAAATTATAAGAACCGATATTTTAGGCAATCTGATGAAGTCTATTACAGTTTGACACATCACTTTTTAAGGCTTTCGAAAAATTTTATAAATTCTATATTTATGTATTAACAAAGTGCATTTTATTTTTGTTTGTATTAAATCGTTTTTATTTTCAACATACGGGAGTGATTCCAGAATAAGCTGACCTGTCCTGATAAAGAAAACACAACAAAATTGGTTAAAATTTTCCTTATTTCTCAACATTATCTGTTTATAGTAAGAACTGACTAGCTCCTTAAAATAACCATCAACAGCTGACTCCATCTCTTCATTGCTTGGAAATAATCCGAGAAGCATACATCAAATGTAATAACATCAAAGCAAGGTATCGGTATACTTGTTAAAAAACATATACCCCATGAAATTATATTCCGCAACACTAAAATCGCTTCTATGGAATTAGTAATTAACCTTAATATCTATTATAAATTGTTACATACCACCAAACCAACCGTTTTCAGATAAAGACTTAAAAGACTTATTATATCCCACCAAACAAAACTACCTATTACTTGGCGACTTTAATGCCTGGAGTCCAATCTGGGGATCGAGTAAACTCGTGGAAAACCTAATTTTTTCTAAAAATCTAATATTATTAAATGATGGCTCTGTTACACATCTATCTACCCATAACTCATTTACAAACGTAGATTTGTCTTTTTGCAATTCACAGATTGCCCCTCGTATATCATGGAAAACTCTAAATTCTCTATATGGCAGCGATCACCTACCTATTGCCCTTACCGTTGGCCTCGATTCCAACTCCAAAAAATATAAACCAATTAACAAATTTAAAATTGATAAGGCCGACTGGGCAAGCTTTCATAATTATTGTGAAACACAAAAAGCGGCTTCTGTTACATCAAACAATATAAATGCTGAGGCAGCAAGGATTCATAAAATCATTAAATTTGCAGCAAATTCATCCATTCCACAAACATCATCCATTTTACACAAACGCAAGTTCCCTGGTGGAACCCAACTTTAGAAAAACTAAGAACGGATAAACAAAAAAGTGGCACATATTTGTTCGCTCTAGAACTCAAGACAATCTAATTGCATATAAAAGAGCAAATGCTATTTTCAAAAGAAATGTTAAAAAAAACCAAAGAAGAATCATTCGAAAAATTAACTGCTGCAATAAACCCCAATACTAGCACCAAAAAAATTTGGAATGACATTAAAACGCTCACAGGCAATAAACAATTTAACTCTTTTCGTTTCATAAAACTCGATCAAAACTTTTTTACAACATCAATCGACATTACAAATAACTTTGGTAAATATTGGTCAGACTTATCTCACGACTCCCAATTCCACCCAGATTTTGTATCAAAAAAATTAGAAAAACTTAACCATTCATATGATACCATACGTTTATCAAAAGCTGCGAAACAATTAGAAAACAAAATCAACATTTTGGAATTTGAACAAGTATTATCAAATGCTAAGGGAAAAACTCCTGGTTATGATAAAATATCGTATCCAAACTGTTTAAAAAAAAGAACAATCAACCTATATAACAATATATTTAATACTGGTATTTATCCTCAAAATTGGATACAAAAACCCAGTAAACCGGTAGAAAGTATTAACAGCTACAGACCAATATCTCTTTGACCATGAATAGGCAAAATATTTGAAAAAATCATCACTGAAAGGCTTGCATAGTACTCATCTAAAAATAACCTTATAAGCTCCAACGAAGTCGCCTTCAAAAAAAAAAAAACAAAAACACGTTAGATGGTCTTCTTCATATCAACCATTTATTCTCACAAGGACTCTCACATAAGAATCATATTTCCATACTATCAACAGATTTTGAGAGAGCTTTTGATCGCATTGGTGTTCATATCGTGCTGCAAGAACTAATAAATTGGAAAGTAGGAATCAAAATATATAATACAATAAAATCATTTTTAACAAATCGTAAGTTTAGAGTGCGAATCAATTCTACTTCTTCAAAAAATTTTTCTCTCTTTAACGGCATCCCTCAAAGATCACCACTCTCAGTTACACTTTTTCTAATCTCATTCAACGTCATTAGTAAAATAGCCTCAAGATACAATATTATTGACCATTCATTATATGCCGACGATGCTGTATTTTTTTCAAAAAATAATAACAACTCCAGAGTCAAATTAGCATTTACAAACCTTCTCAACGATATCAAAAATTGGTCTAAACCTTCCGGCGCCTCACTCTCCCTTAGCAAATGCAAAATTCTTCATATTTGCAATAAACATCATTGTAGCCCTCCAACCGTGATATACAACAATATAATTATCGAACATGTCTCTCAATTAAAAACACTGGGTATTATTTTTGACAATAAATTCAACTTTAGCCAACATTGCGTCAATCTGAGAAAAAAACTGGCATCTGGGCTGAATATAATCAAATATCTATCATCAAAAAGAAGTTCGGTTCACACAAACACACTACTGAATGTAACAAAAGCTCTAATCGTTTCCAGGATCGACTACGGTATACAAATTTATAGCCACTGCCCAAAAAAAGTATTTAAAAATGTTAAATTCTCCCTATCATGCAGCCATCAGAAGCTCAATTTGTGCTTTTTCAACAACAAACATTACAAATTTACTAGTCGAATCAGGCTTCTCATCTATTACCGAGCGAGTATATGAAAATGACTTCAAACTGATACCTTAACTATATATTTGCAACAACCACAATCTTCACCAACTCATCAAAAATACCTATAATCTTAAACGTTCATGCAGAAAACAATCACCGATACACAGGTCCATTTCTTATGTTAACAATTTTTTCCATTCCTATACACAACAACATCACAAACATCCACAACTTTATAAAAAAATGTAAATTATTGAACCATATTTAATATTATATTAAAAAAAACCAAAATTATATATATATATTTTTTTATATTTCATATAAGTATTACACTTGTATATATGTAAATAAGTATATAGTAAATATTAAGATCATTATCTTCAGAGTCGAAGGCCATAGATGCTAGTACTCTTTTCAAATTTATTATATAGTATCATTAATTGTATTATATAATACTAATAAAATAAAAATAAAAAAATAAATCCGAGAAGCAATTCGAACCTTCATGGATTCATGGATTTTGGGCATCGCAATAGTGAATGCGTAAACTGGTGCATTGTCTCGATGAAACAAAACTTTCCTTTCTACCAAATGTGGCATATTTTCTTTAATTTCATCCCTTCAAAAATGCTGCAATAAGTAGGCATAGTATATGTCTCTTCTATGGTTACAAATTGATGCCAAACACTCTATTGAAACATCTTCACAATACTGCTTTTATTTTATTGTGAGCAACCACGACACCCAGCTTAAGGACAGCTTTATTATCTCCATTATTATCGGTCAATATACGATATATAGCACTTTTTGAAATGCTTATCATTTCGGCTAGCTTACGCACCTGCAGCCGATCATCATCTAATACCGTTTTGTGAATTTTCTTAATTGTTTCTGGCGTGGCCACCTCAATTGGATGACCATTACGGTGTTCGCCTTGGCAGATCGTATGACCTCGTTTAAACTCTGCCACCCAACATTTTATAGTCGGCTTTAATATTGGTTGGAGTGAGACCTTTCAAATGAAAGTAATGAATTAAATAATGGTGACCAATATTTTCCATGTTTACAAATTCAAAATAGTCTTCTGTAGCAGAGGTCATCTCCTCTCCCAATTTCTACAGCTCTTAAATGTTTATACCCTATACCACTATGTGGTTTGGGTATAATAGCCTTGTGCCACTGTTTGTAACTACCAAAAGTATTTGACCTAGACCCATCTTTTATTATACCGTTCGGCTCAGAATCACTTTCTGAGTCGATTTAGCGATATCCGTCCGTCTGACCGTCCGAATTAATGGAATTAATGGAATTTGGTACATAATCTTTTATCGGCCATAGGATGAACGCTATTGAAATTGGTAAAATTCGATCCATGTTCAGTCCTAGTTCCCATACAAATGACCCCTATGAAATCGACTTAAACTGCCATAAGATCCAAATTATCATATAGATCTCGGTCAAATTGGGTTTGTGTGTGTTTATTACATCCGTTTATCCATTGCCAAAAAATAAACCACATATGGCAATTCTTTGTCATAGCCCCCATATAAAGCTGCTTCCCGATACTTAAGTCTATCAAAAAACAAAAATATTGCACAGATTTTTCTCAAATTTGGTTTTTATACATTTTTTAAAAATATAAGTGAATTTACCAAGTATAGTCAGGATCGGTCCATTTTTCTGCCTAGTCCCCATATAAATATAGCTTCTGATATGCAGCCGAAAAAATTAATAACAATGCCACACAAATTCGGTTTATGCTTATTTTCTATATCCACTTAGTTGGACCGAAGAGATAGGGTCTCTAAGGTATAGGGTATCGTATAGTCGGTCTAGACCGATTATAATTTTCTTACTTGTTTGCACTTTAGTATTTTCTAAGGATAAACTTTATCATTTTTACATTTTCCCATTTCAAAACTGCGCACAACCGGCCAGAAGCAAAGTTCAGTTTAGAAAAAATGACGACAAAAAGTCACTATGCCATTTTTTTGTGGGCGATCTGCACTTCCAGAAATCGTATCCCATGCAATTCTAGCTGATCCTGTTTCAGAAATATCAACATTTCAATGAAAAAAAAATAGGAAATGTTACTTGATTTGCAAAAATATTTAATTCCAAGTTTAATTAACAGAGTTGATATCATTTCTACATCATCCTTCAGATAGACACCTCGGCGCTTTGTTTTTAAATGGTATCTCCAATACACCTAATCCAAAACAAGGTTTTTTTGAAATGCTGAGAAGGAAAAGTAATTACCGCTTTTTTAATCGTGTCGAAAAAGTTGGATAATCGATAATATTTATCTTGAATCTATCCCAAAGTTTGAGAAATTCTCTATGAATAGATTCGCCAGCTTGTTCGGACCATAACCCCAAATCATCATAATTGAAATATGTAAGACCCTGCTCTAAATGATCAAGAATTACATGAATTTTAAGAGTTTGGTAAACATTCGTACTTTGAAAAGATCTAGGGAGATCTACATTTTCGTAAGTTTCTTTTATATTTGGCATTATACATAATAGTATTAATCTATAAACACTGTTCAATTTCCTCTTTTTTGCAAATCATTTGGATCATCTTCTTCTAAAATAGAAATAGAAAATTTAAAGAATTTTTGAACACCGTCAGCCACAATTTTGATCTTACTTCTTTCGATATGTTCCGTAGAGCGTTGATAGAAAATATATTTGAGAATCTCTGTGGCGTCTGCATAAATAACTGGGTCTATTTGCTAATTTCTTTGATTAAATTTCAAACTGATAAATGCCCTCTTTGTAAGTATGGCTAATCTTGTTCGATCTGGAGCGCATATGGTCCTGATTGCCTTCCAGCAGAAGTACGAATGAAATTAGTTATTTTTCTCATATAGGTATTTGAAGTGCCAGTTGTTGTCTGAAAATGATCTAAAATATCAGCTGTAAAATTAACTTTTTTTTTATTTTCTTATTTAATGCTATTCTAGCTTTCGGACCCAAGCTATCTAATATAATTTCATTTTCTGGTCACTCTCTTTAATTTTTGTTTTTAATTGAGAATAGATTAGTTGATTTTGCTGTTTTTCAGGTAATTTTTATACAACATTCGAAATATTTTTACCAAATGTCTGAAACCACGTCTTACAAAGTTTAATAGAAGCTTTTGAGTTCCTCCCATTTTGTGCAATATTATCAGTTTCGTCAATGCTTGAAGCAAATGTGGGAATCTTACCTCTACCTTTTTCAAAGGCAAATGGCCGTTGAAAGAGGCTGTCACATAAATGTACAAAATGGACTACTTCTTGTTTCCATGAATACATTGAAATCAGTGCAACTAGGCATGGGGGGTAGAGGTCTTCTAACAATTAATTTATCCCTCTCATTCAAAGTTAGCCGACATGTATCGCAAATTTATTTCGGTAACTTGGCAATATTTATATTAAAGTTATTGTTTATAAACCTTTTTACAAGGCCTTCAACTTTATTAGATATGAAAAATGTATTTGGTTTTTTACCAAATTTTGATTTTGATGATAATGCTGATGTTTGTTATTCTTAATTGTTATATTTTTTTTTTATTTCTAAAAGCAAATCAAATAATATTTCCCTTTTTTTTAAATTCAATCTTCATATTTCTGAAACAGGATCAGCTAGGATTTCATGGGATATGGTTTCTGGAAGGGCAGATCGCCCGCAAAAGGATGGCATAGTCACTTTTTGTAGTAATTTTTTTCAAACTGAACTTTGCTTCTGGCCGGGTGTGTGCGCGCAATGTCTGAGTGCGTTTGCACTGCTTTCAAAACAAATTCTAAGTGATGTTCATTTGTTATCTTTGGCGTGAAAGTAAGGAAAATAATAACAATTATAATAACATTAAATAATATTAAGTAACAATAATTATTTAATTTTTTTTTGATAAAGAGTAAATACTTACATTTTTACTAAAATGTTACTATAAGGTATATCTCACGGATTTTCAAGAAGTGACTTTCTATCTTGATGTAGAACGAGAAGTTTAAATCCATGGCCAGAAATGGTGGGGTAGGACCGTTACTTGAGAAAAAGTTACAGTGAGAAAAAGTATACATATTTATTAAAATAATCTTTGTATTTAATTTGATAAAAATTTCAGAAATGGCGGCGTTTATTTTTGATCAGAAATTTGCCTCACATATAATAAAATATATCCGGCTCATTTTTACACAACATTTTTTTTTTTGCTTATTTTGTTATTTTTATACTTTAATCACTTGTTGAGTAATACTGAAAAGGAAAACAGAGCAATACACGTTGGTAGTCACAACTAGAAAAAGAAGTACCGATAGTCACAAATGAGACACACATAAATAAATTACATAGAGACAACACAATAAAAAGGATCAAGAAGAAATATTGTGTAATAAATAGGGTAGTACTGTTAAAAAAGTCAAAAAATTTTTGGCTCTACACAAATTTGCGATAAACAAGAAAGGTCTCATGGGTAGCTCACGTAAATCGCAATGAATGTGACCCATTTTTTGAACTGTCTTACTCATATTTAGGATATAAAACAGGTACCAAAAAGGTAGTTTTTTCGGTTTTTGTATGTTTCTCAAAGAAATAAAAATTTTTAAAGTTTTTTATACCCTCCTCACCAGTGTGCACAGGATATCTATACGTATGTCGTTGTATTTGTAATATTTATAAAAAAACAAGTAAGAGTGTTAAATTCGGCTGTACCGAATCTTTGATACCCTCCACCTCGGTTTGAGTATTGATGATAAATGTAAACAAAATATTGGAAAAATAGGCATGCGTTTCCTATATGCATGCGTTTCCGGTTATATGACATAACTTCTCGTTTAATGTAGTTTTTGCTAATTAAATAGCTCGCCCTAACTTCCATTGCAAAAGTAATGGTTGTGTAGAGTGGCTATATGCATTAAATCGTGCTAATTGGAGATGGCTGTATAGTTTCTTTTAACTGGCCAAATATTTTTTCATTGCGGCCATGTAGGTCGGATGGAGTAACAAAATAATAACCAAAAAAAGCTCTCTCAACTTTTTTATTAAAATATTGCCATATTTGGAAAACATAGAGAATAAATTTGTAATAATAAATAACACAAGGGAACAAAATTGAACTTTTTTTGTGTTGATTTGAAATTTATAGCAAATTTTTACTAATTTGAGGTCGCTGATTTCAAATCTGCACTTGGTTTTTTTCTATCAGCTCGACTTTTCGAGATATACCGTTATGTTCAAAATTAAGGCACTTCCGCTACATATATTGGAATAACTTGAAAACGGTTCACCATATTAAATTTAAAAAAAAATCCGAAACTCGCAAACAATATTCTCTTAAAGCCGTGCTTACTTTGTTTTTAAATTTTCCAAGTAGTTTTAGAGATATCGATCAAGTTTTGAAAAAAAAATTAAAATTTTTTTAAAAAAAACATTTTTTTTGTTCTTTAAAAATTCCTAAAAAATAAAAATGGGACAAAAATCACAGTTTTGGTCTACAAACAGTTAGCTAAATATATTTCGAATAAAATGAGCTTTATCTCATTGCAATCGGTGCACAACTTTTGATTTTGTTCACGATTTACTGAATTGATATAAATCGCGATTTCCATACAAAAATAACATTTTCTAATGTGTAAGTGTTTGTATGTAATAAGTTAGTTGTTTATGATTCTAAGAATTAAAAAAATTAAGTAATAAAAAAAGATTATTTCATTTTTATGGTCAGCTATACTTTTTAATTTAACACAAAAAGAGAATTTTAAAGAAAAATAAAAAATTTTAATACACAAATATTACAATGTAATTACAACTCATCGAAAAATTTTCTTTTATAAGATTTTCTTAAATAACCTTGTTTAGAGGGATTTGTTTTAATGCTCCAGCAATAGTCCGCCATCATATGCTTATCCCAGTGACCCTGGTACCGCTCCTCTATAGTGCGGATATCTTGATGGAAACGTTCACCTTGTTCTTCACTGAAGTCTCCAAGATTTTCAGGGAAACAATCCAAATGACTGTGTAGGTAGTGCACCTTAATGCTCATATTACAACCAAGCTGCTTGAAATGTGACAACATGTTATCCACGTGGTCCGAATAGTGCTCACCCTTTTTGTTTCCCAGGAAATTGCGCACTATCCAAACAAATTCATTCCAAGCATTTCTTTCAATATCTGTCATGGAATTACTAAAATTTTCATCATTGATTAATTTTTTGATTTGAGGGCCATCAAAAATGCCAGCTTTCAGTTTCTCCGAACTCAAATTGTTGAACTTTTTACTGATATATCTAAAACAATCACCGTCCTTGTTGAGAGCTTTGACAAATTGTTTCATAAGTCCTAGCTTGATATGGAGAGGTGGCAGTATTATGCGATCCCTGGGCACAAGTGGTTGATTAACTATATTGTGGTTTCCTGGAACCATAGCTTCCCTCGAAGGCCAGTCTTTCTTACTCCAGTGTTCAGATCTGGCTCTGCTATCCCATAAACAAATGAAACACGGATATTTTGTGTAGCCACCTTGTTGGCCTAGAAGAAAATTCACCATTTTTAGATCCACACAAATTAGCCAGCGGTGTTCGTTGTACTTTATTTTATTTATAACAGGCAATTGTAGAATATTCTTCTTTAGCTTTAGTTGAATGTGCAATGGGCAACGAACCCAATTTATTACCGTTATGCAGAAGTACACATTTTAGGCTGCGTTTAGAAGAATCTATAAACAGTCGCCAGTCATTTGGATCATACTCCTCTAATCCCATCGCTGTTACTAAACCAGGAACATCTGAACAATAAACAAATTCATCGTCTTCGGAAAAGAATGGAAGTAAGTTTTCTTCTCTGTTACGGTAGTATGAAATTGTTGTTCCTTGGGTTAACAGATTTTTTTGCTTTAATCGAGAAGCAAGAATTTCAGATGCTTTTTTAGAAAGTCCAAGGTCTCTCACTAAATCACTAAGCTCCTCCTGATTAAATTGCTCGCGTTCAGAAGAAATATCTAAATGCAAGTCATCTGATCCAAATTCAGAAATTGGTGAAGGAATATTTTGTTGTAAGTCGTGGAAATTGTGTGTAGATGTAGATGGTTGTGGTTCTGAATCCTCACTAGAGTACAGGACTGGTTGGGTAATAGACAACACGTTAGGATAAATCCATTTAGACCGGTTTGTTTTATTAATGCCTGTTATGTTGACAGCGCGAAAATAACAATCATCATAATGATCCGTTGCTTGTTTGCCCATAACCTTAAATACTCTACACAGTTTTTACATACAGTATTAGGAATCCAGTACTTGTCACGGGTTTCCATGGTAAATCCGAAGTAGTCAAAATAAATTTTTTTAATAAAATCTGACACACTTTTTCTATTTTTTATAAACGTGTATTCGCCACATATGTTACAAAAATATTTGGGATTGATTTTACAGGTGTTTCTTGACGTAACACAATTTTCAATAAATAACACACGGGAACAAAATTGAACTTTTTTGTGTTGACTGATTAAATGTTCAATGTAAAATGATTTATATTTTTTGTCGTTATACTTTTCGCTTTCGTAAACACTTGTTGAATGAGAAAAATTGGTTGAATGAACCCATATAAATACTTAGTAGTTTTTTACTGAAGTACCAAAAAAATTATATCCACAATTTTATTGACAGTCACTTATGAATGAACACATGTGTTCAGGGGAATTCCTTTAAAAAATCATCCGTTACCAACGGTAAACCACACATCAATAAAAACAAGTGGACTTTTCTTTTTTCTCTTTAATTGACTGTGAACTGACTAGGTGTCATAAAGGGACAATAAAATTTATAGGCGTTATGAGTTTGCTACCGCAACCATAAAAATGAAATAATCTTTTTTTATTACTTAATTTTTTTAATTCTTAGAATCATAAAAAACTAACTTATTACATACAAACACTTACACATTAGAAAATGTTATTTTTGTATGGAAATCGCGATTTATATCAATTCAGTAAATCGTGAACAAAATGAAAAGTTGTGCACCGATTGCAATGAAATAAAGCTCATTTTATTCGAAATATATTTAACTAACTGTTTGTAGACCAAAACTGTGATTTTTGTCCCAGTTTTATTTTTTAGGAATTTTTAAAGAACAAAAAAAATGTTTTTTTTTTAAAAAATTTTAATTTTTTTTTCAAAACTTGAACGATATCTCTAAAACTACTTGGAAAATTTAAAAACAAAGTAAGCTCGGCTTTAAGAGAATATTGTTTGCGAGTTTCGGATTTTTTTTTAATTTAATATGGTGAACCGTTTTCAAGTTATTCCAATATATGTAGCGGAAGTGCCTTAATTTTGAACATAACGGTATATCTCGAAAAGTCGAGCTGATAGAAAAAAACCAAGGGCAGATTTGGATTCAGCGTCCCAAATAACCTTAAAAACAATATTCAGTTCTTAATCAACAGAACCATTGTTCCCTTGTGTAATCAAATTAGGGATGCCAAAATAATTTGTTATCTTTATTTTCTGAAAAACTTCAAATATACATCCAAAAAAAATTGTGAAAAATAATATATGTATAAGTAACATTCTCATCAAATTGCGTTTATTTATGTAACAATTTTTATGTTCGCAATTCTTAAATATCATTTGAGGTTTAATAAAATTCATTGAATTTAAATTAATATTTTCTGTAGTCCGATTCTGTAAATTTCAACGATCCGACAATCGCAAAATATATCGACAGCTATTGTTGTTTGCACTAAGGATTAAGTGATTCACTAAGAACATACATCTTAACGACAGTCGACAAATCTATTTTTCTATTTATTTAAATTGTAAACGAGTGGCATCTCTGTCAAAATAAGCGAAAAACACAAAGAATAGAAAAAAACTAATTACTTCGTGTTTGACAGGATGATTTTATGTTTATGTTTAATATATTTTTTTTACTAATATTTCTGTGTATTTATTTGAAAATGAAATAATGAATTGAATGTGCTATTTAATTTTTTTTATTTATATAAAAAAGTTTTTTTAATTAAAGCAAAATATTTTCACTATTTTATGATTTTTATTTATGTATGACGACATTTCAACCTAAAAATTTAAGTTTTTATCGATTGAATAAACAACACAAAAATGGTTGTCGTTTAGATAACAACAACAGCTGACTTTAACAATAGCGAATATCGTTTAAAAATTTTACTGATAATTTTGCTTTTCTTTTTTTAACGATTCGACTATCGTAAAAAGATGTTACTGAAAAGCTGTTAATTTCTCCTGAATGACAATATTTTTTTTTAATGTAAACATTTTTTAAATTTGCTGTTTTTTTTTGGAATTTGGTGCAATTGATGTCTTCTAAAATTTTATATTTTATAATTTATAATTGGAAATTTTAATTCCAGTTTTTAGAATTGATATTTTCTAAAATTTGAATGGAAAATTTAAAAAGTACAATTTTGTATTTATGTGAATAATAATGCTTTAGTAATTATAAACAATTTTTAAAAATTAGATGTAATCGCAATCAGATATTTTGTAGGTAAAGCAGAATAATAATTCTGTATAACTATGTAGAACTTTTTTGAAAGCAAAAAACTCATTGATGAACTCGGTAACTCTATTTTGTAAAGACAACAAAAAGTTAATATGCCAAACTTATGTTCATATCTGTAAAAGAATAATGAAAAAATGTATGAAATAAAAGACCAGCCCGTGTATACTCTTCACATTGTTCTGTATGATATCTATTTGAAAATATTGACATTGATGTTAAAATAGAAATAACTATTCCAAAGCTAATTAGAACAAAAATTGTGGCGCCATCTACTGTGGCATAGTCACGCTGAGCAAAATGAAGTGACACTCTGTTAATGCAAAAGAAATGTATTTTCCCCACAACAAAATATTGCAGAATTTTATGTAAATAAAATAATATACCGATGTATTTCTAACATGCAGTTATTATGGATATACATATATAGAATATATATATAGAATATATGTATATTATTTGTATTATTTAATATGTGTATGTATGTGTGTATATGTAAATATTACACACAAAAAATACAACATCAAACGTTATTTTTGTGTTTTTCTCTTTAAATAAATTAATATATAAAATTTTTTTTGCTAAATTTACATTGTTTTTATTTTATTAACAACTGGGTATTTTAGCATTATTTGCTTTAGATGCTGGTGAATTTTTACTCCCTTTATATTAACTCGTAGTGTCTGCTTGTCGAAACAATTTTGGATCGATTTTAACCCCTTTCCCGTGACCCAATCAATCTGAAACTTTGCAGACATGCTCGCGGCAATGACAGAAATGATCTAGTAAATTTTTTTTATTGATGCCAAAACAATGGAAACTTTAAAATTTTTCTACCAGAGTTGGTAAAAAAAAATGTACAAAGGGTTAGTTTTTATTATATTATTACCACAACGACCACAAAAACAACAAGTCCAGCAATGACTACAATACAGCATTTAGAATAACAACAAGAACAATAGAGAAACATCATATTTTTAATTTTTTTTTTAATTTTTCAGAGATTTCCCTGGACCTGTTCTACCGATTTTAATGATTTTTGAAATAGAAATCTTTCCATTACTTTGTTGAATCATTCTCAATAAAAATAATCACCTTATCTATCCTATTGAGGGCGTGATCGTGACAAGAACAACATAGAAAATTATATTTTTCAAGATTTTCTTTAGTTCTTCATTCGAATCTCGGGCCCTAATCGACCGATTTGGACGATTTTAAACAGCAAACTTCTGAGGATGTTAGTGAATCATTTTTTATGTCAACAAGCACCATAGCTGCCCGATTGATGCCGTCATCGTGATTTCCACAGACGGACAGACGGACAGACGGACATCGCTATATCAACTCCGGTTGTTATAAGGATCACAAATATATATATTTTATGGGGTCCAAATTTTTTTTTTAATTATTACAAACGGAATGACAAACTTATATATACCCTCTGCACACTGGAGTGGAGGTTATAAAAAATGTGAAAACAAGGTACCTTGACCGTATTTCGGAATTAAATACTAACACCTAAACACCTCTGAATTTTTATGAAATAAAATTTATTTTATTTCTATTACATACAGCTTTATGATTAAATACTAAAACTGGTAAGTATGTGTTGTTTTCTATTTTTATGAATTTTTTTATTTCAAAAATTTTATAATTTTTGGAAAAAAAAAAAACAATTTTTTTTCCACTTGTGCCTCAATAATTCTAAAACTAAAGGCTATATTAAAAAGTGATATTAGGAAAACTAAAAGTTTTTTGACATATTGCATAAAAAAATCGAATACATCGCTCCCAACAAGACAAGTTGAATTGAGCAGCTTCTTCAAAAATCTCAAATTGTAGAAAAAATTAAAAAAACTTGCCGTAGAATTTGAAATAATGATGATTTTTGCAGTTAGGTGAACTTTCCATTTCTACGTAGAGTTTTTGAAATAAACGTGATTGTAATGGTTTGCTCTTCATAAACTTTACAATTTTTATTGCAGTCGTCAAAACAGTATTGAGACTTTTTGGTATATTTTTGGATACTAACACTTCTCTATGAGATATGAGGCGAACATGGCCTTTTCACTAATGCTGGTGTAGTGCGAAAGTATTCTTTTGAATGATTTAACTCCTGTAATTTAGCTTTAAAATAATCCATTGTCTTATTTTTTTAAATCTGGATATTTCGTTTCAAAATATCTTAATAATTTGTTAGGTCGCATACTTTCATTAGCAAGAATTTCTTGGCAAATAACACACAGTGGACGGAGATCATCTTCGTTACTATTCCATTTAAATCCAATTTTTAGATATTCAGAATCTTATTTTCTTTTCCAACGTTTTGATGTTTGGATACAAATTTTCTCTTTTCTGTTTTGATTTCTACAGTGTTTGTTTTTGTCCAGGAGTTTTTTTCAACCATTTATCCATCGCGGCTATGACTTTTATTTATTACTTGAAATACTAATTACTATTTTTACAAAATACTTACATTTGATTTTAAATTAAGTTTTTTATTAACGAAACACTATTACTAATAAGGCAAACATTATAAAAATGTAACATTATAAAGTGTAAAATTTTTTTTCAGAAAAGAAAACATCAATAATATTAAAATAAATATTAAAATTTTTGGCGACCCACTAGTGGGTCGCGAGCCACACTTTGGAAAACATTGCTCTAATCCATTAATAATGTTAACATAAGACTTAAGACACAAACATTAAATTTCGATTTGTGTCTAAATGGATTTTTGTAGCTATTTTAGTCTTCTGTATGTGTTATGTTTTTAAGTTCATTTACATTTTGTTTAATTGTTTGAATATTGCACAAAATTAAGCACTACTTAAAAATCATTTGATTTCACTCTTTGTTTTATTATTATTATTTTTGTTGTTGCAATTTTTGCAACAATTTTCAGAAAGTTTACTACCATGAACTTAATTACTATAAAATTTAAAAAAAAACTACGAAAAATATTAATGCTGAGAAGAAAAACCAAAAACTACAATAAAAAATATTTTGGTTTTATAAGCGTATACAAAAAAAGACATGTACATATATATTTATATATAAAAATATATATATTGTACTTATACTTATACTATACATTTCTTAACCGAACAATGTTTTATGGAATAATTAAATATGAAAAATTAAAAACAAAACACTAAAACTTTGCTAAATTAATTAAAAAACAAACCAAATATATAATGAAACTCTAAAACAACATATGTTGCATACATGCCAAAATGCAATCAAGTGCAACTGAGCGTGCTATATGAACATGAGTCTTAATAAAGATATAAATTGATGTATTTTTTTTTATAAAAATGGCATTAAATTTTTCTTAAAATCCACAGCAAGAACAATCAACTAATATAAAATCGATTGTAGAGTATTTATTAAAATTAAAAAAAAAATACATACGTAAATACATACGTAAATATATACTTACTTTATCAGGGGTGTTCTTTATAATTTGTGAAACATAAAACTTTAATAATTCTTTGAAATGCTTTTCCCCTTATTAATAAAATTTAATAAATACTTGTCTGGTGTGAAATTATGATCATGCTATCGCTCTACTCTTAATTCGGTCCTAAGCGGGATCTATGTAAATAGATGTAAAATTACTACAGGTAAAATTTCAAGCCGATAGAAGTTCATCTTCAAATACCATAATTTAAAAAATCACAGTTTAGCCAACTTAAAAAATAAAGCTATTGAAGAATTCTTTGATAATGAAAAGCAACAAAGTTCTTGAAACGACCATTTAAAGATGGCAGTGGTGCATGGTGTAGATCTGATGCAAGTATAACAGGAGCTATCGCCGAACATTTTTCTAACATTTTTGAAATTCAGCCACTCGATAAACCAGCGCTAGGTAAAGAAATCGCCAGATGCAAAGATGTTTCTTACCAAATGAACTTGTCAATAGATAACATTTCACCTTCAGAAATCAAAGCCGAAATTAAAATCTTGAATATTAAAAAATCTCCCCGTTATGATAATATAAAAGTTAAAGTTACTAAAAATCTTCCCAGTAAAGCCATTGTATTTTCAACAAAATTTTTCATTTCAATTATGCGGTTAAATCATTTTCCAACTAAGTGGAAATGTGCTGAGAAAATAGTAATAAAAAAAAACCCAACAAACCAGAATATGAAATCACTTCATACAAAGCTTATAGGGTAAAGTATTTTTTGATTTTTTTTAGAGGTCGCTAAAGTCGAATTTTCCCCAAAAATCGGGTTTTCTGGACATTTTTTAAAATTATGCTCATTACTCGGCCCATTAGCACGATTTTCTTTGTTACTAAATCAATATTTCGGGTCATTTTTTTGCTCATTTGGGTATTCTTTGACATTTTTTCGTAAATTTAGCATAAAAGCTAAAAAAAAAATTTGACGCATTTTAAAAAGAGGACAAATTCTGAGTCATTTAAGAAAAATTATTTAATTTGCCCTTACCGCTCCAAAGTTATACCCTTTTTAGGCTTCTACCCATTTTGTGAAACTCAAAATATTCTAAGGTTTTTGCCAGTTATGCATCGGATTAGTTTTATTGTTAGAAATATGAGACTTTTCGCGTTTAGTTTTTATAATTTTTTTAAAAAATTTAATATGAGACCCAACATGGTTGATATTGAAATTTTTTGAAACTCAACACCCAAAAAATATTAAAAAATTTATTTATTTATTAGAACTTTTATTTGTTTGTATGCCATTTTTCTCGGCTGGCTTCGGATATTAAATCTTGAATTTGTTTGTTTTTAAGCATGTTTTCGGATAATTCTGCTTTTACTAATTCTTGGTCGTTATTTTGCATGTGTAGATTTTGATCCATTAAACGCAAAGTTTTGCTGTCGATACATTCATCAAAAAAAGCTAAGTCAGCCCATCTTCCCGATAGGTACCACTTATGCCCCAGAAAAGTTTTCGTTAAAGCTTTTATAGTAATCTACTTGCTTCAATAAATTTAAATCATTGAAAGGAGCGTATCTATGACACTGGCATAGGTACCAATTTTTGATGTATATTCTCAAAATAAATGAATTCAATTCAAGCTAGTCATCAATTTCGAAAGCGTTAATGAAGGACTGTAGCTGGTTTTGAGAAATTCATATTTTTCAAGATTATAATGCCCGATTAATGGCTCGAGGAGGCTTTATGTCGGATGGGGATCAGAGCTATAAGGCTCAGTTGAAGCAGTTCTTCGCAATCTATCTTGGTTGCATTTTCTCATGCTGCACTTTTATAAAATTTTTTAAATCTTTGCGTCTATATTTGGGGATAATTTTTTCAACAATTTTATAGTTGATGCAGTCGGAAAAATTGTTTTTGTCAATGGACTCCCAACTTTGCTGAAGAGTGGCGAAAACTTTGATTTGTGGTGATGTCATCTGTTCTTCAATATCAAGTGACTTAAACGCTGCCCCTGCAACAAGCTCCAACATATGATGACGGCATACTTGAAATATGAGGTCTTTGTTTAGTTTTTGGCAAAGTAAAACACATGCCCCAATTCGACATACTGTATTGGAACTTGTTGTGTCGTCACACATATATTTAATATTATCAAACATATATTTAATATTATTAAGTTCCAGGTTTTTAGCATTTGAAACACTGCCTCGTCTTTATCTTCTCCCCATCCGGATGAAAGTTGTACTACTCCCAGAAGCTTGGTGTCGAAATTTCCGGTTGCACTAATCGAAAGTCGATCAATTTTTTCTTTTTTTCTGGATATCGGGCATTACCTTTCGATCTCTCAAGCGATTTCTATTCTGTCAAGATTTGCACAAAGCTGTTGCTTATTTGAGGAAGTAGCAACTATCGGTGTTTGCAACAGCATCCAATTTTATCTTCCGGACCTAGTTTGAACTTGGAGGTTTTGCAGAAAGTTGAACTATTTTGTCGAATATGCTCCTTAAGTAGTGCATGAAGTTTTCTTGTTTTCCAATTTGTCGTTTACTTTTCAAAGATTTATTTTTATGTAACGATAACCACTTTGAGTGCAATTTTATTACATCGCGTGCAATGTGTTGAACCTTTCGATTCGTTTCCCACAAATCCTTAAAATTGTTTGCAGTTAAAATTGTTTGCAGATATAGTGTATTTTTCGACCAAATGTTGTTTGAAAAATTGCTGTAGTATTTGAATTGTCGTTGGCGGTTTAGCAGGATCAAAGGCATCAGACATTTTGCTCAAAAGCCACACACTTCTTGTCTTCAACAACGAAATTCCGAGTAATTATTTGACTACTCTACAGTAATTTAAAGTAACCAGTTCAATAATGGTTCAGATTTATTAGATATTTATAAGTACACGGTGCTACAGTGAAAAAAAAATTGGAAAAAAAATTTCAGAAACACCCTCAAATTCAGAAGTTTTTCTAAAAAAATTCTCTTTGATGAATGTGGTTTCCGTGCAATTTGAGAGTGCATCTACAACTGCCAACGAAAGTGGAAAAAGGATCAACCAGCAAAACCAATTGACGGATGTGGTGAAAGATCTCGAAGGTGCAAGCTGGAGAAGGAGCTTGATCCACTGAGTGTTCTTAGACCTATGTCAACAGCCTACGTTAATTAGAACTCTAGTTATAGAGGTTTGAGAGAAGAAAAATATTGAAAAAAATCTTGAATGCAAAGTTTATTCATAAATTCTTTTAATATATAAGATTTAACTAAAGCAAAAACATACGAGTTTTTCATTGAAACTTCTCTATCTTCAACCAATATAAGGTAACTTTTACGTTCGCTGCTTAATAAATTATATTTTAAAGCGGGATCTTTCAAAAAAAAAAAAAAAAAAAAACATTAGGACTAAAAAGTTTACGGGGGCCAAAGATTGGCATTTTCTGAAAAAATTAACTTAAAAAATTGTTAAAAAGTATTAGTTGTAAAATTAACTGAAAGAATAAGACATTATATTAAAAAAAAAACCTTTTTTTACCTTTTAACACTTCACTTTTGTACTAAAATTCAACTACAAATGAAAATGTATTTTTTTAAACGTTTATTTAAACAAAATTCATATAATAAACTATAAATAAACAAATAGTGGTAAATATAACTTATTTTTCATACACAGTCCCTTAAACGGGCTCTCAAGTAAGTTTTATATAATATGCATTACATTATTTTTTTGATAATATTTGATGGATGTTTTTATACAAAATGTATGTATTTATTTATAAGTTAACTAGATGTAACCCGGTGTGCTTCGCTACACCCTCCCCCTCCCCCCCACGAATCATTATGAGAGGGCTCACGCAAATTAATTAATATTAAGTTTGTGTAGGGGTGCCACGCGCATTTGTCCAATCCCGCCCTTTTTTTGTTTGACTACTCATGGTAATAATAGATGACCTGAGACAAATTTGCAAAGCTTTCTCTATCATATTTATATATATGATATTTAAAATTTACTGTGTATGGGAGGTGCCACGCCCGCTAAAAATATTTAAAAAAAACTACAAACTCTAGCACTCCCATATCCGCAGTAAGACTCTGTGAAAATTTCAGGAAGGTCAGATGGGTAGTTACGGAGATTACCTCCTACAAACAAACAAACAAACAAACAAACATATATTACCTCGTTATTATGTTAGTATAGATTATTAGCATAGATTTTTTTATTTGAATGCTTGCTGATCTACATTTTTTTTTTTTTTGTTTTTTCATTCGGTACAACAATTATCAGATTTTTCGGCGTTCTCACCATGGAGCAAGGTACATGTAGCTGTCCATGAGAAGATGGATTATCAAAATTAGATCTGGCAACACTTAACTATTGGCCTTGAACTTAGAATATCATTTGGCAATTTTTCTTCTTAGCGATTTTTGATTTTGTCCATTTTTGATTTTGCAGATTTTTTTGGGCGATTTTTATTAACGCAATTTTGGATTTTGGCGAATTTTTGATCTTGGCGATATATTTTCCACGACAAATCACATTAATAACTATTGTACTTAACCAAAGACTGTTGCTTTCGTAGTACTTCATATTATTTATATAGGAGGTGCCACGCCCACTCATTCCATCCCGCCCAATTTTTATTGGACTACTCACATTAATATCTTATGGACTCGTGCAAAATGTCGAGTCTTTTCCTTTTGTAGAATACCTATGATATTAGATATCTAATTTGCATGGGCGGTGCTACGCACACTACTACGATTGTTCGACTAATCATACAAAGAACCTATGGGCTCATGCAAAGCCACAAAGCCCTCTCTTTTACATTACTCCAGATATATGACATTAAATAGTTACTTTGCATGGGGAGTGCCACGCGCATTGGTGTGAACCCGCCAATTTTTTGTCCGACTACACATACTAAGATCTGATGGTGTTGTGCAAAGTGTCAAAGCTTCCCTTTTTTAGTACAGCAGTTATTTGAAATCATATATTTACTTTGTATGGGCGGTGCCACGCCCACTGCTCCGATCACGCCCATTTTTTGTCTAACTAATCACATGAATAACTTTTGGGATCACACAAAGTCCCACGACTCTCACTATAACAGTACTCCAGACAAATGGCATTTTATATTTAATTTGTATGGCAAGTGCCACGCCTATTGGTCCGATACTACCCATTTTTTGTCCGACTACTAACATTAATAATAGGTGGCATCAGAAAAATTTAAAAAGCTCTCTCTATCACAGTACTCGAGATATATAATATTGAATTATTTCTTGTATGGGAGGTACCATGCCCACTTGTCCGATCCCGCCCATTTCCGGCGTAGCTACTAATATTAACAATAGATGACCTCACACAAATTTGCAAAGCTCTCCCTATCATAATACTCAATATATGTATATGATATTAAAAATTTACTTTGTGTGGGAGGTGCCACGCCCACTAAAAATATTAAAAAAATTATAGCCTATAGCACTTCCCATATCTGCAGTAAGACTTTGTGAAAATTTCAGGAATATCAGATGGGTAGTTACGGAGATTACCTCCTACAAACAAACAAACAAACAAACACACATTACCTCTTTATAATATTAGTATAGATGTAAAGAAAAATTTAAAAAAAAATTTACTTTTATATTACAAAAGATAAAAGTTATAGTCAAGAGATAAAAGAAAGAAAATGACAATTAATCAGAGAGCCACCAATATTTTTTAATATTTTTGATTGGGATCATATTTTTTATTTATGAATAAACGCTAGTGTCGAACCTGCGATTGTCTATTGTCAGTTCCTAGCTAAATATAGCTTTAATATTGGCTCGTCTATAAATGTGGAAAAATATAGGAATGCCAATTTCGTTTTGTATAAAACCATTACTATCCAGGTATAAAAAGGCCTCAGGTGGTACGTATCCATTTTGTAATGTTCTACATATATATTCATGATTAACATAATAAGGTGTCATAATTAAATTAATTTCATAACATTTAAGGCTTTTTGTAATATGATTTCTTATTACATGAATAATGAAATTATCGATTCTACTGATTTTTGCTTCATTGTATAGTCTTTTATTTGATATATATTTTATGTAGTTACTGTTTGCGGATCTATAAAGAGACATACATCCTCTCAGACATTTTCTTTCAAAAATTCTAATTTTTTCCATATAAGATGGTGAAATATTGAACCATATTTGACAACCATATGCTAGAATTGGTCGTATTAGAGATTGATACATAATTACTTTTACCCCTGACTTGATGCATTTTGAATAGAATAATTTTCTATAAATGTAAAATGCCTTTCTCGCTTTTAAAAGTTGAAAATTAATGTGATAATTGAAATATAGAAATTTATCTATGTGAATACCTAAATATTTGACAACTGATTTGTTTGGGATATATATATTGTTATTGTATTTGATTCCAAAGGCTTTCCAATTCTTTTTAATGTTACTGTTACTTTTTCCAACAGGCGGGCGAAAAAGTATTGTTTCACATTTATTTATGTTAGTTTTCATTTGCCAATCAGAGGCATATTTTTCTACTATATTAAAATAGTATTGTAATTTTTCATTTATTTTTTCAATTTTGTTATCCGCATGATAAATAATAACATCATCAGCAAATCCGATAATATTATCACTTTCTTTTAATAGATCATAATGAATAGATTGTTATTTAACATATTGTGTATAAGAATAATGAGGTGTAAAGGAAATTTGTATTTGAATAGTTTGTAAACCAGACCTGGGATCCAAATACTATCGAATGCTTTTTCAAAATCTATTAAGCAAGCGCCTCTGCAAAATGATTTGTTAAGATTCCAAAAGACGTTTGAAACCAGTAAATGTATTGCCTGAACTGTTGAGTGTTTATATTTGAACCCAAATTGATTATCATTTATTAAGTTACTTTTTTTTACAGAATTCGGTTAAGTTGTTGTTGACACAAACTTCAAAAACTTTACTTATATTTGGAAGTAAGCTAATTGTATGCAAATTTTCTGGATTACATGTCTCTTTCTCCTTTTTTGGCAAAACTATTACTTTAGCAGTTTTCCAGTCATGAGGGAAATATGAAATGAAAATGTGGTTTAAAATAACTTTTTTTTATTTTCGGTCGAGAATTACGTTTTATAGCAAAACTTAAGGGCTAAAGTCTCACCTACCAAACAAAAAAAAACCGTATATCAAAATTCCAATCCAATCAAATGTTATAGATTTTTGACCGCCTTCTCGTCATGGATGAGAAAAAAAAACTGTTTGGTCAATATGTCAAATTTTGACCCCCTCTAACTCAGAGAGTTCTGAACCAATCTTGTTGAAAACTTGTGTCTGAGCTACTATCCAATAGGACCAACCTTGTTGCAAATTTCATCCCGATCGGAAGACATCGGTTTTAAAAGTTGGATCGCTGGCATGAAACGCCCCATATGAATTTTTAATAAAGAATGTTAAAATTTTTGTACTACAGTGATTTAAACATTTTTGTCTCAAATTTGAAATTCGTAAAGGAACCTGCAGATATCAATTCATAGGACAACAATTTTTTTTTCATCTTATAAGGCAACTATTCCACCCCCCAGGCATTTTCAAATTCGACAAAAAAAAATTATACTCCACCCAAATGTCTATGCTTCAATAAATTTTTCTATTCGACAAATAAAATTTATTTTCAAAAATGTTTTAGAAGAAAGTATGGGAGAATTATAATAATTGTGAAAATTGTGTCAGCCTTATTATTTATTTTTTTAACTTTATAAAAGACCTCCAAAAAGCAAAATTTCTACTTTAACTGTTAACACCATTACCTTCATTCAAAGTTTGTTGGTGTCTTAAGGTGAAAAATTACATTAAAGCTAAAAATTAATTTAAAAATTAAAATTAATGTCATTACAAAGCTTGTTAAATATTATAATGTTTTTTATATTTACAACCAAAAATAAATATTTTAGACATTAATTATGCATCTAAGCAAAACAAAAAACAAGGGTAATAAAATGCAAGCTTTAACATTTTTTCAGCACTGTTGCTGCTTCTTATTGTTAACAATAGTGTTTAAAAATTTATACCATGTATAATTTTAATTTTACCATATATTTTTTTTTTTTTTTTTTTTGTAAAAATAAGAAACAATTTTTCGTAAACATTATTTCTTGTGACTAGTTAACTAACAATGGTAACTTAATGGTCTTGTGAAAATATTGCATTACATTGAGCTCAAACTTATATAGTAACAATAGGGCAGAACATATTTTTATAAAGAATATTTAGATAATTCTATGAGGAACTTTATGACGAAATAATGATTTATTTTATAACGATTTTTTAAAAATCTGAGTTTGAATTTCATTTTGAATTACTATATAAGTTAATGTTAGATAAGATTCATTAAAGTTAACCCTATTGTTCAAATATTATTTGGAGTTGGAGATGCTCTCCATAAAGCGGATGATATTTAGGTAGTTGTTGTTATTATTGATGATGACTTTGTTTTTAAGTATGTACAACATGAACATTGTTTACCCATTGTTATTGTTTTGTAAAACTCAGTAAGAAACTTTTTTGTTTATTGTATTATTTTTTTTTTTTTTGCTTTTTGTTGTTTTAATTTTTTTAAACATGCAGTCGTCTTATTAGACAATAAATAATTGTGTTTTATTACATATTTATGTATAAAATTAAAATTTATTTAGGTTTTGTTTTGTACATATTTTAAAGGTTTGTACTCTTTTTTTCTTATTATTTATTTCTTGTTTTGTGCAATAAAATAAAATATGAGTGTTGCAACTATTCCTCCGATATTAAAAAAAAATTTAGGAAAAAATACTTATAGTCAAATCTTGCAACATATTTGTAACAATTAATGATATTATTTGAATTTATAGAAAAAATATATTATTTTTTTTCTCACGATTATAAATATTTACAGCAAAGGTCACTTATTGGAAAATATGTCAATAGAAGAATATTTTTTTAATTAATTTTCTTAGCAGTTCTCAGTATGTCTCACTAATTAATATTAATTTTTTTCCAAATTTTGTTCCATAATATTTGTTTTTATAATGTCTATACCACTGTATACATACACCACTGAGGGAATACACCACTGAGGGTATAGGTAATGCATCAAAATGAATTCTTGAGACCCCAAAGCCATATATTTTCCTGCTCCTTATAACAAAGGAAGTTGATTTAGCGATGATCGTATCGTCCGTCGGTCTGTGGAAATCAATAAATAAACTCTCGTTATTATTGTAATCATTGTTGTGGCATTTGCTTCATTAAGGTGTGTGTAGCCTAAGAAAGTATTGCCACATATTTTTTTATCGTTATCACGATGTAATAAAGAATATCGTCAATATGAAAGAAAAACAAGTGAGAAAATTATAGTCGGTCTCGACCGGCTATACGATACCCTATACCATGATTTAGAGAACCTATCTCTTCAGTCCAACTAATTGGATATAGAAAATAAGCATAAACCAAAGGTACTTTTCTGTAAAAGTTTTTTCTGTTGAAAAAGGTAATTTTTTCAAAAAGATACAATTTCGAAAAAGTAAGTTTTTGCATAAGATACTTTTTGAAAAAAAAGTAATTCTTAGGAAAGGGTACTTTTATGAAAAAGGTACTTTCTTGGGAAAGGTAAATTTTTGGGAAACGCTCTTTTTTTGGGAAAGGTGCTTTCTAAAAAAGGAACTTTTTTAAAGACGATATTTTATAGACAAATCTCAACTCTACAGAATATCAAGGTACTTTTTTGAAAAAGGAACTTTTTTGGGAAAGGTATTTTGTAAAAAAAGAATCTTTTTTCAAAACGGCATTAGATAAATCGCAACAGTAAGGACTGTGAGGGTACTTTTTCAAAAAGATACTTTTTGAAAATGGTAAAATTTTGAAGGAGGTAATCATTTTGCAAATGGTACTATTTGGAAAAGGCATTTATTGAAGAAATTTCTTTTTGGCAAAGGTTATTATACCCTCCACTCCAGTGTGCAGAGGGTATATATAAGTTTGTCATTCCGTTTTTAATAATTAGAAAAAAAATTTTGGACCCCATATAATATATATATTTGTGATCCTTATAACAGCCGGAGTTGATATAGCGATGTCCGTCTGTCCGTCTGTCCGTCTGTGGAAATCACGATGACGGCATCAATCGGGCAGCTAGGCTGCTCGTTGACATAAAAAATAATTCACTGACATCCTGAGAAGTTCGATATTTAAAATCGTCCAAATCGGGCCAATAGGGCCCGAGATTTGAATGAAGAACTAAAAAAGTCTTGAAAAAATAAAATTTTCTATGTTGTTCTTGTCACGATCATGCCCTCGATAGGATAGCTAAGGTGATCATTTTTAGTGAGAATGATTCTCCAAATTCATGGGAAAATCATTTAAATCGGTGGAACAGGTCCAGGGAAATCTCTGAAAAATTAAAAAAAAAAATAAAAATATGATGTTTCTATAGTGTTCTTGTTGTTATTCTAAATACTGTGTTGTTGTCATAGCTGGACTTGTTGTTTGTGTGGTCGTTGTGGTAATAATATAATAAAAACTAACCCTTTGTACATTTTTTTTATCAACTCTGGTAGAAAAATTTAAAAGTTTCCATTGTTTTGGCATCACTCTAAAAATTTGTTAGATCATTTCTGTTGTTACCACGAGCCAGCCTGCAAAATTTGAGACCGAACGGCTCACGGGAAATTGGTTGAAATCCATCCAAAATTTTTTCGACAAGCAGACACTACGAGTTAATATAAAGGGAGTAAAAATTCACCAGCATCTAAAGCAAATAATGCTAAAATACCTAGTTGTTAATAAAAAAAAATATAATGTAAATATAGCAAAAAAAAATGTTATGTATAAATTTATTTATAAATTTATATAAACATATTAAATAATACAAATAATATACATATATTCTACATATGTATATCCATCATAACTGCATGTTAGAAATAAATCGGTATATTATTTTTATTACATAAAATTCTGCAATATTTTGTTGTGAGGAAAATACATTTCTTTTGCATTAACAGAGTATCACTTCATTTTGCTCAGCGTGACTATGCCACAGTAGATGGCGCCACAATTTTTATTCTAATTAGCTTTGCAATAGTTATTTCTATTTTAACATGAATGTCAATATTTTCAATTAGATATCATACAGAACAATGTTAAGAGTATACACGGGCTGGTCTTTTATTTCATACGTTTTTTCATTATTCTTTTACAAATATGAACATAAGTTTGGCATGTTAACTTTTTGTTGTCTTTACAAAATAGAGTTACCGAGTTCATCAATGAGTTTTTTACTTTCAAAACAGTTCTACATAGTTATATAGAATTATTATTCTGCTTTACCTACAAAATATCTGATTGCGATTACATTTAATTTTTAAAAATTGTTTGTAATTACTAAAGCATTATTATTCACATAAATACAAAATTGCACTTTTTAAATTTTCCATTCAAATTTTAGAACATATCAATTCTAAAAACTGGAACTAAAATTTCCAATTGTAAATTAGAAAATATTAATTGAATTTCAGAAAATCATATCAAAACGTCGGAAATAATAATTTTAAATTTAGAAGACATCAATTGCATCAAATTCCAAAAAAAAAAAAACACCAAATATGTTTACAATTAAAAATGCTTATATTTAAAAAAAATATTGGCATTCAGGAGAAATAACTTCTTTTAACGATAATCGAATCGTTAAAAAAAGAAAAGCAAAATTATCAGTAAAATTTTTAAACGATATTCGCTATTGTTAAAATCAGCTAAACGACAACCATTTTGTGTTGTTTATTCAATCGATAAAAACTTAAATTTTTAGGTTGAAATGTCGTCATACATAAATAAAAATCATAAAATAGTGAAAATATTTTGCTTCTATTGAAAAACTTTTTAAATAAATAAAAAATTAAATATATAAATAAAAATTAATAATATTCAATCCATTATTTCATTTTCAAATAAATAAACAGAAATATTAGTAAAAAATAGAGATATTAAACATAAACATAAAATCATCCTCTCAAACACGAAGTAATTTGTTTTTTTCTATTCTTCTTTGCTTTTTCGCTTATTTTGACAGAGATGCCACTCGTTTACAATTTAAATAAGTAGAAAAATAGATTTGTCGACTGTCGTTAAGATGTTGTATTTAGTGAATCACTTAATCCTTAGTTCAATCAACAATAGCTGTCGATATATTCTGCGGTTGTCGGATCGTTGAAATTTGCAGAATCGGACTACAGAAAACATTAATTTAAATTCAATGAATTTTAGAAAACCTCAAATGATATTTAAGAATTGCGAACATAAAAATTGTTACATAAATAAACGCAATTTGATGAGAATGTTATTTATATATAAATTTTCACAATTTTTTTTGGATGAATATTTGAAGTTTTTCAGAAAATAAAGATAACAAATTATTTTATTTAAAAGGTTTGGGAAATTTGGTTTTTTTCGTTTGGCATCCCTAATTTGATTATTTATTATTGTAAATTTATTCTCTATGTTTTTCAAATATGGCAATATTTTAATAAAAAAGTTGAGAGAGGTTTTTTTTGGTTATTATTTTGTTACTCCATCCGACCTATATGGCCGCAATGAAGAAATATTTGGCCAGTTAAAAGAAACTATACAGCCATCTCCAATTAGCACGATTTAATGCATATAGCCACCCTACACAACCATTACCTTTGCAATGGAGGTTAGGGCGAGCTATTTAATTAGCAAAAACTAAATTAAACGAGAAGTTGTGTCATATAACCGGAAACGCACGCATATTTTTCCAATATTTTGTTTACATTTATTATCAATACTCAAACCGAGGTGGAGGGTATCAAAGATTCGGCACAGCCGAATTTAACATTCTTACTTGTTTTTGATGTGTAAACATCTATGCGATCAGGGGGGTAAAAATCACAAACTTCCCTTACGGAAGCGGAACTATTTACGGAAATGGAAGCTACAATTATTTAGCTGATTCATCAACCAAGAGAAAGCGCCATGAATGTATAGCATACAACTGCAACCATCAAGTATGACAAACATAGCAGTTGCTTGCTATACACATGTAGATAGCGCTTAATGCTTGAATAGATGTTTTTATTCACAAACCGCAATGATGTCCAGAATTGCACCAAAATATTTCGGTATTTTGTTTAGTTTTATTTGAGTTCTAAAGAAAACCGCGTCTTTACTCTATTTGGAAATGTTTTTTCTGTTTTTTTTTAAATACAGACGATGGAAACATCAATTCTGTTTGTTTATTGAATATATTAGTACATACTAAAGAACTATATGTGGAAGAAAATAAATTTTATATTCAGCTATAAAATTTTCAAAAATTTATAAAAATTTATACATTTTTATATTAGTTTATAAAATTCTTAAAATATCAATTATCAGTAGTCATTATTATTAATAAAACTCTTAAAATTATTATTAATAAATTCTTATCTTAAATGTTCTCCATTTTTGTCTTTTATTTTCTTTAGTCCGATATACAAAACAACATTGCAGCACTGCTCTCAATTAAATAATAGAGCAAAAACAGTAAACATTGATACAGCCGTGAAACATTCAGGTTGGAAACATAAAATATCAAAATAATTTGTTTTTTGACGAACCAAAATTGAAACATAAATTTGGACATGAAACATTACTACACACGATGGATCATTAAGGGAAACATGCCGGTCATTTGTATGGGGACTAGGTCTGAACATGGACCGATTCTCACCAATTTCAATAGCGTTCAGCACAACGTTAATAAAAAATGCTTTAATTTTTAGATGTTTACACATCTTCCTTGTGATCGGACTCACATGATTTTTTTAATTAAGGTACTTTTTTTGAATAGGGTACTTATATCTAAAAATTTGGTTTTTTGAAAAAGATACTTTTTTTGAAGAAGGTATTTTTTTCTGCAAAAAAGTACTTTTTTGAAAAAGGTACTTTTTAGACAAAAGTACATTTTAGAAAAATGGTACATTTTGGGAAAGGTACTTCTTCTGCAAGAGAAACTTTTTTGAAAGAGGTACTTTTTTGGGTACTTTCTCAGAAAGTACTTTCTTATAGAGGTAATTTTTCAAAAAAGTACATTTCTGAAAAAAAACTTTTTTGAAAAAGGTAATATTTTTTGAAAATGACAATTTTTTGGAAAAAGATGGTTTTTGGTAAAGGTAATTTTTTAAAATATAATCCCTGAACATGCAACTTTTTTTAAAGTGCCCTTACTCAAAAAGCACCTTTTCTGAAAAATTATCATTTCAAAAAAATAACCTTGTTTAAAAAAATGCGTTTTTTAAACAGGAACTTTTTTAAAAAGTACCATTTTTATAAGAAAACACTTTTCTTTTGAAAAGTTAGTTTTTTAAAGTCCTGTTTTAAAAAATAAATTATGAAAACTGCTCTTATATTAAACAAATATTTTCTTACAACTAATTTTTTTCAGAAAGTAGTGCATATATTGAAAAGAACGATTTTTTTATAAAAGTACCTTTTATAAAAAAATTCAATTTTTTAAAAGCACCCTTTTTATACCCTATACTACTATGTGATCAGGGTACAATGTCTTTGTGCTGATGTTTGTAACTACCAAAAATATTTGACCTGGACCCACCTTTTATCATACCGATCGACCCAGAATCACTTTCTGAGTCGATTTAGCGATGTCCGTTCGTCTGTCCGTCTGTGCCCATGTAAATCTTGTATTCAAACTACAGGTGGCAAATGTGAACATATTTTGACAAAATTTGGTATATAAGCTTTTATCAGCCATAGCATGAACGCTACTGAAATTGAAATTGCTAAAAATCGGTGCATGTTTAGACATAGTCCCCATACAAATAACACCTATGAATTCGACTTAAATTGCCATACGATAATATTTATCATATAGATCTCGGACAAATTGGATTTGTGTGTATTTATTACACCCATTAATGAGTTGACCAAAAATAAACCTTATTGGACAATTCTTAGTCATAGGCTGCATATAAAGTACTTCCCGATATTCACTTAAATCTATAAAAAAAGAAAAATATTGTAAAGATTTTTCTCAAATTTATATGTTTTTGGGAAAAATAAGTGAACTTCCCAAATATGGTCAGAATCTATCCATTTTTATAGATATAGTATCCGATATGAACTCTTTCATATTGAAAGGAAAAAGAAATTAATAACAATGCCACTCAAATTTGGCTTATGCTTATTTTCTGTATACAATTAGTTGGGCCTAAGGGATAGGGTCTCTAAACGCATCGTATAGTCAGTTTATATCGACTATAATTTACTTATTTATTTTAAATAATACTGTTTTTAATTAGCTTTTTAAAAACTTTTTTTATAGTACCCTTTTTTAAAAAATTATAGTTTTTTTTAAGTAAAAAAGTACTAGTACCATTTATTAAAAAAGTATTTTTTTTTTCAAGTATCATTTTTTAAAAAAGTAGCTTTTTTTAAAGAACAGCCTTTTTTAAAGTTCCTTTTTTTTAAATAAAAACAACCCTTTTCTTTAGATACCCTTTTTAGAAGAGTTCGCTTTTTCTAAAAAAAACTATATTTCTTAAAAAAGTACCTGTTCTTAAAAATTACTTATTTCGAATAGTACATTTTCTTAAAACATACACTTTCTTAAAAATTACTTTCCCTAAAGAATTTTTTTTTTCAAAACTACCTTTAATTGAAATAGTACTTTTTCTAAATAATGTAGCTTTTTTTAAAATTGCCTTTCTTTGAAAAAGTACGTTTTTTAAAAAAAACCATATTTTTTAAAAAAAAGTATTTTTTTAAGCACGTTTTATTAAACAAGTATCTTTTCTATTGTAATTTTTGATTTTTATAATAATCGAACACCCGATTTGTTTAAATTTTTTCATACATGTAAACCTGATACGAAAACTAAAGGTCGCAATTATAGAAATATATTATTGATGAAATTTGGTATATTTATTTTTATTGGGTATATTTTTAAGTCTTTATAGGGTGATTTTAATTAATTACTTGCTTTTTTGTATAATTATATTAACATATTACTAGCTATTTCAGATAAAATATTTTGAAATTTGCTTTTTTTTTATATTAATATCTGGACATTTTAAGCTAAGAATTATTTGAATTTTTTTTTTTTTTGAATTATCGTATGACTTCCAAGGTTTTAAAACATTCTTATACGGTTTAAACTTTGGGTATTATAACGCCGGCTGCGTTAAATGGATTTTGTACTCTAGTAACCGGCCTGAAACACAGGCCACCGCAAGTTCGAAAAACTCAATATGCTCACATTTTTTTTACTAATACACACACACATTTTCGCAATGTTAGCACTAATTGCACCACATTTTTCGCGCGAGTAATTGCTGCCACTAACGATAATTAATGTTACCCTGTTAAAAATTTAATACAGACATACTGGATTATTGCAAAATTGTAATTAAAGTTTTAACTTGTTAAATAAAAACGCAAGTTTGTTTATTAAAGAGCATATTTATTATTAAAATAATACTAATAATACTAAATCTTAACCCTTTTCCCCCAAAATGTGCATATACGATGAACGCGGCAACTCTATTTTCTAAAAAAAACAAAAAGTGAATAATAATTAATTTATACAATTGCCACCCTTTGTTGTGGGATATGAACAATTAATCCTAACGGTTTACGAAAATATAGGAAAATAGATAGGTATGATGGTGGAAGTCTTCGCTGTGACAACATTTTCAAAATAAAATTGCAATCGCCTGTGTAAGCACATATGGCAGTGGCGGTGGCCTGTGTAGGACAGGCATAAGAGAAAAATAATGAAATTTTCCAAATAGTAGTTAGTTATTTCTATAGAAGACATGATCATTGTTTTTCATAAATAGAAATTATATAAAAACTAGCGAAAAAGAAACGCAAATAACTTAAAATTTAATTGGTACCCAACTTGGGTTATAATATTGAGTTTAGAACTCAGGTGCAGGATATCAAAGATTTAACACTTTTTCCTGTATTTTTAATTTATTCTAATAATATTTTTTAATTTCATAACAAATTTCTTTATTATATTAATTTTTTTTTAATTATTAAATATGTGATGTATTTAGTGCTTGTAACTTAAGTCTTTTGTTTTAGGAATTATTTATGTGTTATATTAAGTGCAACATTATAATTGTTATTAAGCACGTGTGTGATGTTTATGATGTGTATGATTTATATTGCATTTTTGATTAAAAGCGCTTTCATTTTAGTGCTTGGGTCCTAAGTCTTTTGTTTTAAGTCTCTTGATTACAAATGTTTATTATCATTAATTTGCAATTTTTTACATTTTTGTTTTGCTAACACTTAATTATTTTTTTAAAATATCTATTAAGTCATTAATTTTGGTTTTACTGCCACTGCTTTATATTTAATGATTTTTATTTAATACAAGTTCATTAAACTTAAAAAAAAAACAATAGGAATTGTTTATTTATAAAAATATAATTAAAAAAGTTCATAAGAAAATAAATGCGCACCGAGTTTAATGTACCCTTAAAATAGATCTGTTTTCATATTACACATGCACCGAATGAGCTTCGTCTAGCGACAAAGTGGAATAAACCTGCTCTAAAAGTCTTTATTTCGTGACTTAAATGAAGTTCAAAGGACATTATTGACATACTTTTAACACCATATTTTAAAACAACAAACATATTCATTTGACTCTGATTGGGAAATCGTAGGATAAGCAGAGGCACTTAAGATTATTTTTTGTAAAATGTAATCATTTTAAGCGTTGTAGATCTTTAAT
The DNA here is from genome assembly GCA_963682025.1 of Cordilura impudica. Taxonomy (NCBI): domain Eukaryota; kingdom Metazoa; phylum Arthropoda; class Insecta; order Diptera; family Scathophagidae; genus Cordilura; species Cordilura impudica. The sequence continues at coordinate 224,169,840 of OY821518.1, read as the reverse complement.
ATGGAAATAAGACCAATAAATTAAATATTATAAACGTAGTTTTATTCCAACTAGCTCTTAAAATGGATGGCGCTTAAGTTGTATACCTATACATTACCGCTAAAATAGATGGTTTATTTTCAATCTCGGTTGGATAATAAACTTTGAAAATTTAGTGAGTAGAACGACACAATGGTGTGCATAGAAGTGTTTGGTGTAAGCCTGCATTGAGTCGCCATTAGTACGGATCTTGGTGGTAGTAGCAAATAATCGAATGAGATCTTGATGGACTGAAGTGGAGAAGGGTTTCGTGTTTCGTGTTTCGTGTGAACAGTGGTTGATCACGAGTTAGTCGGTCATAAGTTCAAGGCGAAAGCCGAACTTATTGGGTTGAGATATATACTGTTTTTATATGAAATATAGATAGACGAGGTGTGGTATTTTTTTTTCTTTCCGGCTATCTTTAGTCGTGGCGTGGTTCTTTCTCTAGTTTCAATGCTCGCATAACAATAGAAAATTAATTTTAGCCTCTAGCAAAATTGCCAAAATCTAATTAATAATAAAATTATTGCGTTCCTAAATTCTTTCAACTTCGGTCAGCTGTAGTTGACGTTGGAGCACATTTTTCCCACCCGTGTATAAAAACGCCTGTGGCAATTTTGGATGCTCTCAATTTTAATAAATTGCCCCTTATCAAGCCGACCTTAAATAATTTAATTACATGGATTCAAGTTAATCATTTCTCTTTCAATTTGTTGTATTTAGCAATTCATATTAACTGTTTATAAACTTATAGAAAAAAATTTAACTTATATGTAATTGTGTATTAATAAGCGTAAATTTTATACCATTTCGGTTCTGATCTTTACTGTAATCATAAGTTCAGGTATATAGGCGAAATTTTAAAAGAATAAAAATTACATGTTTGTTATGTGGTCAGTGAACTGGTTTATCCAAATTAAAAATATATAAAAATCATGAATTGAGGCTTGGTTCTTATCCAGGCTCAATAACTCACATTAACGAATTTGTTATTGTAAAAATGAATATAAGAAACAATGTGTAAAGATTGCAAATACAGAAAATTATTTTTAATTATTGAATGGTTGGAACTTACATTGTTTTTATCCAATGATGAGGTCAAATAGGGCCCTTTTCGACTGCAACGAATGATGTTCCATTTTTTGGTTGGATTGTTTGTTGTAGGTATTTAGGTAAAAATTAAGTTTTTTGTGCACTTTACATACTTATTACAATAACAATTTTATGTGCACAATTTATGGTTAAAAAAAAATTAAGTATCAAATTGTGGTTTACTAATGCCGTTTTCTTTTCTGACAAAAAATGTCGCATTTTATTTCCACTTTTTTTGAAAAGTGTATTTTTTATATATCTTCTAAATTAAGAGTAACCTAATTTTATACATCAATCGAAAGGTCTAAAAGTGCTGAGTTCATACAAAACAAAAATTTTGATTGTTATCCTCTTTGAAGTCATGGGGTGAAAATATTCAAAAAAGGGAAACAACGTGGAAATATTCTCACACTATGACCTAAAAGAAGACAATGGCTACAATTTTTTAGATTTACGAGCTCTCGACTTTGGGACTTTTCGATTGATGTATAAAATAAGGTTGCTCTTAATTTAGAATACGTGGGGTTTCATGTCAAGTGCACCAACTTTTGAAACCGATGTCTTCCGATCGGGATGAAATTTGCACCAAGGTTAGTCCTATTGGATAGTAGTTTAAAGGGGATCAAACTTTGACATTTTGGCCAAACATGTGTTTTTATCATCCATGTAACTTGTTACCTATTGTTCCTAGAAAATTTTCTCCCAAATAGTTTAGGTAGCTATTTCTTCAATATTTCGGAAAAAAATACTTTAAAAAAAAAATTTTGTAGACTTTTTTTTTGCTAAATCAAAGCATTATTTGCCTTTTTTTCAAGAAGGGCATTTTTTTTTTCATAAGAAAGCTTAGGATGTTTCCTTTAGGAGCTTTTTGGTCGCTTAGTGGGATGAGAGTGGGATATCTATCAAAATAAATGTTTTGTAACTCAAGACAACGGTTTTTCAATTTTTCACAAATGCACTATTTTGAATTTTTTCCTATTTGTGTGAAAAACCTTATAAATAAAACTTATACTGAGAAACTAGACAAATTAACCTTTCTGAAGGTATATAACATACCTTCATAACATAACAGAAGAGAATGGTTCTCTGTAACCTGAAAGAGTTATTTGCAACATTTCAATGTGAACACGAGGATGTTAAAATTGGCTTCACGAAATTTACCCAAATTAGGCCAAAACATTGCGTTTTGGCAGGAAGCAGCGGAACTCACACAGTATGCGTTTGCATTTACCATGAAAATGTTAAACTGATGTTGAAGGAAATCAACTTAAAGTATTTAACAGACGATTCGGCAGAAGATTTGCACGATTACCGCGATTGCCTTAAATTGACTATGCGTCCTAATGCAATAACTTCTTGCCACTTAGGTGAATGTACCAATTGCCCGAAAACCACATTCATCAAAGAAAATTTAATCAACTCTTTAGATCGAGAATATATGGAGGAGGTCAAATTTGATTCTTGCATTCAGACTGACAGACGCACATTGAAAACAATCATTTTAAATGTGGATGATTTTGTGGACGAAATGTGTACAGGATTGCTAAACTTGAGAAACCATGACTTTTTAGTCAAAGAGCAATGGTCATTCTTCAAAGATTTGAAGATACATTTGAAGTCTGGTGAATTCGTTATTTCATATGATTTTGCAGAAAACGATAAATATGTTCTTCAGGATGCCATACAAGCATTCCACTTCAATAACGACCAAGCAACTATATGGCAATCATATCCGATGATTTAAAACATGATACCGTTGCAGTTTATGAGTACCAGAAGATAATACTAAAATATCTAAAATCTAAATTTAGAGTAAAGAAGGTATACTACGTTTCGGACGGAGATAGTCAACATTTTTAAAACAAAAGTAGCTTCGCAAATCTTATGGCTCATGAAAAAGATTTTGGAATGCCAGCTGAGTGGCATTTTCATCCTACTGCTCATGGTAAAGGAGCATGTGATAGTATTGGAGCAAACCTGAAAAGAAATGCAGCGAAGTATAGCCTCCAGTGCTCTCATCAAGATCGCATCTTAGATGCGACTGCTTTATTCCATTGGGCAAAGAATTATTGTAAAGAAACTAAAATAGTTTTTAGTAGCAAAGAGGGTCATCAGAAAACATTGAAAACACTGAAGAGCCGATTTGATGCTGCGGTAACAATCGATGGCACCGCTCAATACCATGCTTTTATACCACTTGTCGATGGAAGACTCAAGTTGAAAAAGTTTTCTGCCTCTATTCAATGCGATTTCTTTCCAAAGCCAACAAATAAACCAGCAGCAAAATCAACAGCAGAACCTAGTAACGCCAAGAAAGGGTTGACAAATAAACGCAGTAAAAAAGGCGACAAAAAAGCTGGATGAAAGACTGGGTATTTAAAAATTCACAAGATTTAAATACTTCATCAGCTACAATAAATTAAGTATAAAAATAGTTATGATATAAATGGATCTAATGTAATTAAGATTAAATTTTATTAAATTATTTATCTTTTTATTTTTAATATTATTATTATTATTATATATTAATTTAATTATTATTGCAAATAAATAAAAAATAATAATTTTCCAACATTTCTATAGAAAAAAAGTGATTTTTTTCCTGAGGTTAACATATTCTGGGTATTACAGTATCGAGGGTATGAACTTTTAGTTGGGTATGTTACATACCTTCGGAAAGGTTAATTTATCTGGTTTCTCAGAATAAGTTTTATTTGTAAGGCTTTACACACAAATAGGAAAAATTCAAAATAGTGCATTTGTGAAAAATTGAAAAACCGTTGTCTTGAGTTACAAAACATTTATTTTGATAGATATCCCACTCCCATCCCACTAAGCGACCAAAAAGGTCTTAAAGGAAAAATCCTAAGCTTTCTTATAAAAAAAAAAAAAATGCCCTTTTTGAAAAAAAAGCAAAAAATGCTTTGATTTAGCCAAAAAAAGTAAAAAAAAAATTTTTTTTAAAGTATTTTTTTCAGAAATATTGAAGAAATAGCTATCTAAACTATTTGGGAGAAAATTTTCTAAGAACAATAGGTAATAAGTTACATGGATGAGAAAAAACACCTGTTTGGCCAAAATGTCAAATTTTGATCCCCTCTAACTCAGAGAGATTTGAACCGATGTTGTTGAAAAATTGTGTCTAAACTACTATCCGATAGGACTAACCTTGGTGCAAATTCCATCCCGATCAGAAGACATCGTTTTCAAAAGTTGGTGCACTTGACATGAAACCCCCCATATATAAAAAAACCTACAATATATGTGTATGTCAAAATTCAGTTTCCTAAATCAAACAGGAGCAAACAAATCATAATACCAAGATATCGATATTTAGTTTCCACGATGCTCGTCTTTGGAATACAAGTCCACTTGAACAACAGCTCAATAGCAACGCAATCCACTTTAAAACATTTTTGTTTAAATTTTTCGCTTAATATTTTTTAATCTACTTTTTTATCTCTCTATGTAATGTTAGTTTTGTGCTAAATCTATAATATTAATAGGCTAGGCGATTTCTTGTGACCGATGTATTGTTCTACCGTTTTATCCCTATTTTGACCAAACGTATATTATTTCAAAGGTATTTCTTTTTAGCCGTTTTACAGATTTACAGATTTTTAAATTTTTTCCTTTATTTTGAGTAAATTGCATTTAAAGTTGCTTCTAACACATACATAAAATTATACAATGCTATGTGTGTGTTTATAAAATTTGTTAATGTGTTTGTAATAAAAATGAGTTTGTTTTTTGTGTTGATTTCTGAATTGGCTATAAATGATTTAGTGAAAAAATAAAATTTCCTAGAATTTGCACTCCAATTTCGAGAGCTGGAATCTGCTAGTATTTATAATTATTTTTATATAAAATATTTTTTGATATATGGTATATAACTTTTTACTATTTTTAACCCTTATACACATTTAATCCTGTACTATAATTATAAGACTTGGTCTTGTTATACAGAAATCAATCAATAAATAAATAAATAAATAAATAAATAAATATATCCTTATTATATATACCCCGAATTTATAGAACGTTTTATTAAAAATATTATAATATTTTTAAAATATTATTTCACAGTCCAAATATATTTTCAAAACTGTTAATTTTGTTTTTTTTTTATATAAAAATAAAAAAATATTTTAAATTAAAATTTGTTTTCTTCAGCATACATTTATTGAATTTGCCTATAAAAAATGCGCTTGTACAATTTGTTTTTTAAATCTCTTCTATTAAAATCTACAAAATCTAAATATCTACATATTTATTCAATAAAACACATTGAAAAACTGTATAATTTTCTTATGCTGTTTTATTTTTATCAAACATTTATTTAGCGAACAAAATAACATGCATTTTCTAACATGATCTTGACATTAAAAAATCAATTTATCGCTTTACACCAGTTTTTTGTTTCACAACTAATTGCGGAAAGAAAATGAAAAAATCCGGCTTTTAAAGAAATGAAAAGTCTTCAAGAAACAATTACATATAATCAAACATCATCTTCATTATCTGCATAGAAATTAGTTTAGAGCATGAAAATGAAAATCACATCAAATAATGGCATCATCAACAACAGAAAAAAAAAACAACCATTAATATCAACAACAGCATCATCACCGCCACCATCGACCAACCAACCAGCCAACACACATGAGATCAGTCAGTCAGCAGTGTTTAAGAAACATGTAACATTTGCATCAAATTACAAATAAATATCATCCTTAACACTTAAAATCATGGGAACTAACAACCATTAAAAATTGGCAACAAACACTATGAATATTGATTTGATTTTCATTAACCTTGCAACATAATTTCTCTTTCCATAAGCAAACCAAAAACGACAAACTCTACACTTTTAACGACAACTGACTTTAACTATTATAAACAAGACAATCATGCTTTTCTTATATTATATCTTCTTCTTATCTTAAAAAAAAAAAACTCTTTGCTGTCATGGTATATAAGTAAGTTCCTTCATACCAGCTGTTAGTTTATATTGATCTTTTATTGATATAAACTTTCAAGAATAATTTTAAATTGTTTCGTATTGTTTTTTCTTTCGGTAACTTCATTATTGAGCCTCTCAATAAAATGTGTATTTATTGAAAGCCATTTAAAATGGCACCACCATTGTATAGAAAAAGAGACGGCTGTGGCGGCTGGCAGACAGACCGCAACTTTCTAATCTAACCCACAAGTCCGTCGAACGAACAGCTAAATTGAATTGAAAAAGAGATGACCAACGTCTTACACCATTTCTGTATATTTTCTCTTGCCGCTAAAAAAAAAAAATAATTCCTTGTTAAAATTTTATTTAAATATGAATTTTGAAAAAATTTATTAAAACTAATATACTTTATTTTAAAGATAAAATATATATATTTTTTTAATTTTATTTCAAATGTTGGCAGTAATATTTTAATTTTGAATTATAAACTTTAAAACTTTCAAATTTATTTAAATATTTTATAAATAAATTTATTTAATTTATTTTCATATACATACGTAAACTTCATTTTAAATTAATTCACAACAATTTCAAATTTTATTAAAATTTGTTTTTTTTTTGCAATTTATATCTTTTTTAAATTTGTCACTATGTGGTCAGGGTATAATGACTTTGTGCTGATGTTTGTAACTATCAAAAATATTTGACCGAGACCCATCTTTTATTACACCGATCGACTCAGAATCACTTTCTGAATCAATTTAGCGATATTCGTCCGCCCGTCCGTCTGTAAGTTCATGTAAATCTTGTATCCAAACTACAGGTCGCAAAGCTCATATGAAATTTAGTATATGAGCTTCTATCGGTCATAGGATGAACGCTATTGAAAGTGGTGAAAATCGGTTCATGTTCAGACCTAGTCCCCATACAAATGACCCCTTATGACACCGACTTAAGTTGCCATAATATACAAATTATCATATAGATGTCGGTCAAATTGGGTTTATTACATCTATTTATCAAAATTAAAATTTTTCTTGAAATCCAAATTTTTTTTTATTATTTTTTTAATAAATTATTTTTTTAAATTCTATTACAAGCTTGTTTTTAAAATAATTTCAAGTTTTTCTAATTTTATTTTAAATCTTTTCAATTAAACTTAAAATTTTTGCATTAAAATTTTTGAAGTTATTTTAACAAATTTTAAATTTTTTACCCAATTTTAAATTTTAACAAATTTTAAATTTTTTACCCAATTTAAAATTTTTTAAATTTATTAAATTTTTTTGAAATTTTTATATAAACTTATTTGAAATTAATTTCATATATAACAAGTAAGAAAATTATAGTCGGTCTAGACCGACTATACGATACCCTATACCATGCGTTTAGAAACCCTATCTCTTAGGCCCAACTAACTGGACATAGAAAATAAGCGTAAACCAAATTTGAGTGGGATTTTTTTAAGTTTTTTTGGCTGCAGATATGAAAAAGTTCATATCGGATGCTATATCTATATGGCGATTAGGCCCAAAAATGGACCGATCCTGACCATGTCTGGTAAGGTCTCTTGTATATTGCAAAAATATATACAAACAAAATTTGAGAAGAATCAGTGCATTATTTTTGTTTTTAATAGATTTAAGTGAAGATCGGGAAGCAGTCTATATGGGGCCAAAGGGATCATTTTTGGACTACTCATTAATGGATGTAATGAACGCATACAAACCCAATTTGAGTAAGATCTATATGACAATTTGGATCTTATGGCAATTTATGTCGATTTCATAGGGGTAATTTGTATGGGGCTAGGTCTGAACATGGACCGATTCTCACCAGTTTCAATACCTGCAGTTTGAATACAAGCTTTACATGGACACACAGACGGACGGACGGACGGACGGACATTGTTAAATCAACTCAAAAAGTGATTCTGATTCGATCGGTATAATTAAAGATGGGTCTAGGTCAAATATTTTTGGTTGTTACAAACAGCAGCACAAAGTCATTATACCCAAACCACATAGTGGTATAGTTTATAAAAATTTGAAATTTTTAATTAAATTTTTAAGTTTTTCGTATTAAATTTTTTATTTAAATTTTAAAACTTTGAAATTAATATTTACAAAAATTTTAAAATTACATTTTTTGTTTAAATTTTAAAATTTTTAAATTATTTTTTAAAAAATTAAATTTTATTATAAGTTTTTGTGCCTTTATACTTTTTTTTTTTATATAAATATTTTTTTATTTAATTAAAATTTTTTCATATTTTATTATACCCTATACCACTATGTGGTTCGGATATAATGACTTTGAGCTGCTGTTTGTAACTACCAAAAATATTTGACCTGGACCTATCTTTTATTATACCGATCGACTCAGAATCACTTTCTAAGTCGATTTAGCGATGTCAATGCGTCCTTCCGTCTGTCCGTCTGTGTGTCCATGTAAACCTCGTAATCGAACTACAGATCGCTATATTTTGATGAAATATAATTGGTGAAATTCGGTCCATGTTCAGACCTAGTCCCCGTTCAAATGACCCCTATGAAATCGACATAAATTGCCATCAGATCCAAATTATCATATAGATATCAGTCAATTGAGTTTGTATGTGTTTATTATATCCATTAGTCAGTAGTCCAAAAATAATATATATATAGTTGGGCTAGACCGAATATAATTTTCTTACTTGTACTTAATGCGTATATATTAATATATATAATATATATCTCTAATTATAAACTATATAAACCTTCATTTAAACTTATAATTTTTCGTATTTAAATTTAAATTTTAAATAAAAAAATTTTGAAATTTTTTGTTAAGTTTTTATATTGTTTTTAAATATTTTTAAAATTTTTGTAATCTTTCAATTAAATTAAAAAGTTTTCGTATAAAAATTTAAATTGTGAAGGCTTATTAACTTTTATTTTTATATTAATTTAAAATTTTTTAAATATTATTTATTTGTTTTTATTTTTTAAATAAAGTTTTTTGAATTTTTTATTTTACAAAATTAAATTTTTAAAATTTTTCAATAAAATTTAAAATTTTTCGTATTAAAATTTGAATTTGCTTTAAGTACTTTTAAATTTAATTTCAGAACTTCCAATATTATTTTTTTTTATTTAAATTAATACAAAACTTGTCTAATAAAATATTATTTATTTTATTATTATATAAAATTTAAGAGTAATTAAGTTTTTTAATAAATTATTTTTTTTGAAAATTTTTTAATATTTTACGAATTGAAAAGATCCATATTTTTTTGCATTATAATTTTCTAAGCTTTTTCAAAACTTTAAAATTTTGTATTCAATTTTAATTTGTTATTGTTTTATTTAATTTTTTTTTTTTTAATTTTTTTATATAAACTTACTTTGATTTAAATACTTATAAATATAAAATTTTTCAATTTTCAATTAAAATTAAATTTTTTCATATTATGATTTATATTTACAATTATTAATTTTTAAATTTGTTTTTAAAATTTAATTATTTTTTTTCAAAAAACTTTTTTTAATTTTTTATTTGAAATTTATAACCATTTTTTCAGATTTAATTTTAAATACTTTTTATATTAAAAAAAATTTAATTTTCAATTAAATTTATAAATTTTCATATTAAAATTTTAATTTTAAATTTAAAACTATTAAATATAATTTCATAATGGTCAATTTAAAATTTTTGTTATTATTTTAAAATTTTTTAAATTAATTTTGTATTAAATGTTTTTCAAATTTAAACTTATCTAATAGTTCAATTAAATTAAAAATGTTTCGTAAATTGATTTTTATTGTAAGTAAAATTCAATTAAAATTTTCTGAGTTTCTTAAACTTTAAAAAAAATTAGTATTAAAATTTTTAGATATAATTTTGTTGTTTTTATTTTTTATATAAACTTTTTAAATTAATTTGAAATATTTAAAATTTTATTTTAAATATTTTGTAAAATTAAATTTTTATAATTTTTCAATAGAATCTAAAATTATTAAAATTTGAATTTTAATTTAATAAGTTTTCTATTTAATTTCAGGACGTACAATATTATTGCTTTTTTTTAAATCAACTCTCAATTTTTTAAAGTCAATTTAATTCCTTTTATTTATATATTAATTTTTAGATTTATTAATTTTTAATATTTCGTATTTTTCAATTAAATATAATATTTTTGTTATTAAAATGAAAATTTTTAATAAAGTACTTTTAAACTTAATTTAAAATAACAAATTTTATTAAATAATTTTTGCAATCAATTTTAAATTTAGTCCATTTTTTATATAAAATTTCTGCTGAAAGTTTTATATAAATTTCTTTTTAATAATTTATTTTAAATTAAAAATTTCTTTTTGAATTTTTCAATAAAATTTAAATTTAATTGTATTAAAATTTTTGCTCTAAATTAGAAAATTTTAACATTATTTTTTTAAATTTTAATTATTTTAAAATATTTTGAAAATTTTTATTTATTTTAATTAGTTGAAAACTTTTTAAATTAAATGTTATATAAGATTTTTTTATTCGAATTATTTTTAAAACAAATTTAATTACTAAATATTTTTTTCAATTACATAATTTTAAAAATTAATTAAATTTAATTTTAAATAATTTTAGTAAAATTAAGTTTTAATTATTTAAATTAAATTAATTTTTTTTAGTTACTAAACTTACTTTGATTTATATATTTATATATAAAATTTTTCAATGTTCAATTAATATTAAATTTTTTCATAGTATGATTTATATATACAATTATTAATTTTCAAATTTGTTTTTAAAATTTAATTATTTTTTTTCAAAGAATTTTTTTTTTTTTTTTTTATATAAACTTATTTGAAATTTATAAGCAATTTTTCAGATTTAATTTAAAATAATTTTATATAAAAAAAATTTAATTTTCAATTAAATTTATAATTTTTCATATTAAAATTTTAATTTTAAATTTAAAACTATTAAATATAATTTCATAATGGTCAATTTAAAATTTTTTGTTATTATTTTAAAATTTTTTAAATTAATTTTGTATTAAATGTTTTTCAAATTTAAACTTATCAATACTTCAATTAAATTAAAAATGTTTCGTAAATTGATTTCTATTGTAAGTTAAAATCGTTTAAATTCAATTAAAATTTTTTAAGTTTCTTAAACATTTAAAAAAATTAGTATGAAATTTATAGATATAATTTTGTGGTTTTTATTTTTTATATAAACTTTTTAAAATAAATTAGAAATATTTAAAATTTTATTTTAAATAATTTGTAAAATTAAATTTTTATAATTTTTCAATAGAATCTAAATTAATTAAATTTTGAATTTTAATTTAAATAGTTTTCTGTTTAATTTCAGGATGTACAATATTATTGCTTTTTTAAATCAACTCTCAATTTTTTAAAGTCAATTTAGTTCCTTTTATTTATATATTAATTTTTAGATTTATTAATTTTTTAGATTTAATATTTCGTATTTTTCAATTAAATATAATATTTTTGTTATTAAAATGAAAATTTTTAATAAACTACTTTTAAACTTAATTTAAAAGTACAAATTTTATTAAATAATTTTTGCAATTAATTTTAAATTTAGTCCATTTTTTATATCAAATTTCTGCTGAAAGTGTTATATAAATCTCTTTTTAATAATTTATTTTAAATTAAACATTTCTTTTTGAATTTTTCATTAAAATTTAAATTTAATTGTATTAAAATTTTTGCTCTAAATTAGAAAATTTTAATTTTATTTTTTTAAATTTTAATTATTTTAAAATGTTTTGAAAATTTTTATTTTTTTTAATTAGTTGAAAAGTTTTTAAATTAAATGTTATATAAGATTTTTAATTCGAATTATTTTTAAAACAAATTTAATTACTAAATTTTTTTTTTTCAATTACATAATTTTAAAAATTAATTAAAATTAATTTTAAATAATTTTAGTAAATTTAAGTTTTAATTATTTAAATTAAATTATTTTTTTTTAGTTATTAAACTTACTTTGATTTAAATATTTATATATAAAATTTTTCAATTTTCAATTAATATTAAATTTTTTCATAGTATGATTTATATATACAATTATTAATTTTCAAATTTGTTTTTAAAATTTAATTATTTTTTTTCAAAAAACTTTTTTTAATTTTTTATATAAACTTATTTGAAATTTATAAGCAATTTTTCAGATTTAATTTTAAATAATTTTATATAAAAAAAAATTTAATTTTCAATTAAATTTATAATTTTTCATATTAAAATTTTAATTTTAAATTTAAAACTATTAAATATAATTTCATAATGGTCAATTTAAAATTTTTTGTTATTATTTTAAAATTTTTTAAATTAATTTTGTATTAAATGTTTTTAAAATTTAAACTTATCAATAGTTCAATTAAATTAAAAATGTTTCGTAAATTGATTTCTATTGTAAGTTAAAATCGTTTAAATTCAATTAAAATTTTTTAAGTTTCTTAAACTTTTAAAAAAATTAGTATGAAAATTTTTAGATATAATTTTGTTGTTTTTATTTTTTATATAAACTTTTTTAAATAAATTTGAAATATTTAAAATTTTATTTTAAATATTTTGTAAAATTAAATTTTTATAATTTTTCAATAGAATCTAAAATTATTAAAATTTGAATTTTAATTTAAATAGTTTTCTATTTAATTTCAGGATGTACAATATTATTGATTTTTTTAAATCAACTCTCAATTTTTTAAAGTCAATTTAATTCCTTTTATTTATATATTAGTTTTTAGATTTATAAATTTTTTAAATTTAATATTTCGTATTTTTCAATTAAATAAAATATTTTTGTTATTAAAATGAAAATTTTTAATAAACTTCTTTTATACTTAATTTAAAAGTACAAATTTTATTAAATAATTTTTGCAATTAATTTTAAATTTAGTCCATTTTTTATATAAAATTTCTGCTGAAAGTTTTATATAAATCTCTTTTTAATAATTTATTTTAAATTAAAAATTTCTTTTTCAATTTTTGAATAAAATTTAAATTTAATTCTATTAAAATTTTTGCTCTAAATTAGAAAATTTTAATTTTATTTTTATTTTTTTAAATTTTAATTATTTTAAAATGTTTTGAAAATATTTATTTTTTTTAATTAGTTGAAAAGTTTTTCAAATTTTAAATTAAATGTTATATAAGATTTTTAATTCGAATTATTTTTAAAACAAATTTAATTACTAAATTTTTTTTTCAATTACATAATTTTAAAAATTAATTAAATTTAATTTTAAATAATTTTAGTAAAATTAAGTTTTAATTATTTAAAATAAATTATTTTTTTTTAGTTATTAAACTTACTTTGATTTAAATATTTATATATAAAATTTTTCAATTTTCAATTAATATTAAATTTTTTCATAGTATGATTTATATATACAATTATTAATTTTGAAATTTGTTTTTAAAATTTAATTATTTTTTTTCAAAAAACTTTTTTTAATTTTTTATATAAACTTATTTGAAATTTATAAGCAATTTTTCAGATTTAATTTTAAATAATTTTATATAAAAAAAAATTTAATTTTCAATTAAATTTATAATTTTTCATATTAAAATTTTAATTTTAAATTTAAAACTATTAAATATAATTTCATAATGGTCAATTTAAAATTTTTTGTTATTATTTTAAAATTTTTTAAATTAATTTTGTATTAAATGTTTTTAAAATTTTAACTTATCAATAGTTCAATTAAATTAAAAATGTTTCGTAAATTGATTTCTATTGTAAGTTAAAATCGTTTAAATTCAATTAAAATTTTTTAAGTTTCTTAAACTTTTAAAAAAATTAGTATGAAAATTTTTAGATATAATTTTTTTTTTTTTAATTTTTTATATAAACTTTTTTAAATAAATTTGAAATATTTAAAATTTTATTTTAAATATTTTGTAAAATTAAATTTTTATAATTTTTCAATAGAATCTAAAATTATTAAAATTTGAATTTTAATTTAAATAGTTTTCTATTTAATTTCAGGATGTACAATATTATTGATTTTTTTAAATCAACTCTCAATTTTTTTAAGTCAATTTAATTCCTTTTATTTATATATTAATTTTTAGATTTATTAATTTTTTAAATTTAATATTTCTTATTTTTCAATTAAATAAAATATTTTTGTTATTAAAATGAAAATTTTTAATAAACTTCTTTTATACTTAATTTAAAAGTACAAATTTTATTAAATAATTTTTGCAATTAATTTTAAATTTAGTCCATTTTTTATATAAAATTTCTGCTGAAAGTTTTATATAAATCTCTTTTTAATAATTTATTTTAAATTAAAAATTTCTTTTTCAATTTTTGAATAAAATTTAAATTTAATTCTATTAAAATTTTTGCTCTAAATTAGAAAATTTTAATTTTATTTTTATTTTTTTAAATTTTAATTATTTTAAAATGTTTTGAAAATATTTATTTTTTTTAATTAGTTGAAAAGTTTTTCAAATTTTAAATTAAATGTTATATAAGATTTTTAATTCGAATTATTTTTGAAACAAATTTAATTACTAAATTTTTTTTTTCAATTACATAATTTTAACAATTAATTAAATTTAATTTCAACTAATTTTAGTAAAATTAACTTTTAATTATTTAAATTAAATTATTTTTTTTAGTTATTTTAAAATCTGAAATAATTTAAGCTAATTAAAAAGAACTTAATTAAATTAATTTTTAATTATTTAAATTTAATTAATTTTTTTAATAATTTTAAGACCTGATAAAATGTAAACTAATTTGAACACAATTTATTAAATTATTTTTTAATTATTTAAATCTAATTCATATCTTTTTAGTTAGTTACAATTTTTTAAATTTTAAATTCATTATTTTATTTAATATCTAATTTAATTTTGTTAGCTTAAATTTAAATATTTTTTAATTTAATTCAATTAATTTAAATCTAATAAAATTATTGATATCATTTGAAAATGCTTTTCAATTTTATTGCAATATTAATTTTTTTTCTCAAAATTCCTTGTTTTCAATTTTGCAATGGTGTAGTAATTGATGCCGTTGCAATTCGTTTGGCATGCAATTGATGCTAGTTTATTAAAAGAAGTTTAATTTTACTTCTTTTTCTACTTCATCTTTCGATAGGTTTCTATGTGGTTTTTTTTTCAACTTCTCCTTAAAACATTATTCGATTTTCAGCACCAGGCAAACAGTGGGCTACAGCTTTGGTGTATGTTTGTATGGCACCAAACCATCTCTTACCACATAAATGTTATGATCTTCAGACCAAAAATATCCATGAGCTTATTTAAGTCTATAGTGTAGTCTAGTCTTGGATATTTGAGAAAATTATTTCCACTTTCCAATATATTTTGTGCTATACATAGAAAAACGTTTTTTTTTTCTTCTTTTGAGTAATAGGCTTTTGGCATTAAGTGTCTTAAGATCTTTTTATATTTTACATTGAGTGTGTTTTCAGTTTCACAGAAAGAAAAAGTGAACTTTAGTTTTATAATATAAATTTTACACGAAAAAAAACTATTCAAATTCCTTAAACAAAGATAAAATTTTAGATAAAAAAATAAAATTTATATAAACATTTTCTAAAGATGTTGTCAAAGAAATGAAAGGATATTTTTAGAAGACTTTTAAATATGTTAAAGTAATTTAATTAATGTATATTTATTTAAAAGGCTTGAAGTAAAGGTTTGAAGTTTGTTGTATTTCAGATCGAAATGCAAAATAAAATTTATCAGCAAATAATCGCTGCAGTCTATTTGAACAACAATCAACAAAATATAATTATCATGGATGATAATAAATATGCTAAGAATGGGTAGGATGACAAGATGCTTATAAAGGTTTGTGGATATGTTCTTGATTATTGCAAAAAAAAAATAAGTCAATTAGAAATTTTCCAGGCAATATGTTGTGGTAAGAAATGGACATCTCCTTTGACAACGGTTACCATGTTAAAATATACAGAAAGGAATTCATAAAAAGTTTTGGCCAGATTAAGCCAGCTACCATTATGCAGAGATAGCACTGACTGCTATAGCATCGATTTTAATTCCTAAATAACGCAAGCCACCAAATTGCCCCGAATTTCGAACATTAAAGGAATATTGGTTAATTATCACAGATAATTTGAAGAAGGCAACGGTATCTGTGCAGTTCATAGATGAATTCTTTGGTACGTGGAATTTGGCCACGGAAAAGTGGATGAAAATGCCGTGCAAATATTGGAGGGACGAGTTCGAAGAATAGATTATTTTATGACTTACCAGTAAACTTCTGAATATTTTATTTTTTTGAATTAATTTTTTTATATCATTACTAATAATTTATCTTATCTTGTTAGCAAATATTAATATTAATACCGACGATTTTTTAAAAATTCAAATTAATTTTTTTTATATAAGTATATAAAAAAATAATATTAAAAAAAATCCAACTTATTTTTTACTCTTTCTTTTAACTCATACTCTCTGTCTGTCTGCCGTGAGTCAACCCCATTCCCCCATATCCAATTGATCTGAAACTTGGCCCATAGTCTTGTTGTGATTACAGATTAATTTTGGGTAGTCACGCACAGTCACGGAGTGATCTAGATGCCATTTCCCCTCATTCGATCGATATGAAACTTGGTCCATACACTTGCTGTGAAAAAAGATTAACTTTGAATTAGTCAGGCACAGTCACGCATGGTCGTGCACGGTCACGGAGAGATTTAAACGGGTTTCCCCTCATCCAATCAATCTGAAACCTGGTCGATATACTTGCTGTAAATAAAGATTAACTTGGACATAGTCATGCACAGTCACGCATAGTCACGCACAGTCACGCACAGTCACGCACAGTCATGGAGTGATTTAAAACCCATTTCCCCTAATCCGATCGATCTGAAACTTTGTCGATAGACTTGCTGTGAAAAAAGATTAACTTTGACATAGTCGCGCACAGTCACGCATAGTCACGCACAGTGACGAATAGATAAAACCTTACTTCCCCTCATCCGATCGATCTAAAACTTTGTCCATAGACATGTGATCAAAGATTAATTTTAAAATAGTCACGCAAAGTGAGGGAACAGTTACGGAGAGATTCAAAACTCATATGCATAAGGAAAGAAAGAGTTTTAATAAAAACTTTGTCTTTATGGTTTAGGTTATTTCTATCATAAAAATGTATTCGTTCGAGTGATTTTTCAAAAATTTTTATTAGGAATATACATTCCAATGATTTTTTATATGATGGGAAACAATATTATCTTATTTTAAGTTTATACAGGAAAATTGTTTATTTTGCGAATGAGTGTGATTTCAACAGACAAAGAAACGGACAAACAGACAGACATCGCTAGGTCTATAAGGATCGAGAATATATATACTTTTTGGGGTAGCAAATTAAATTTCAAAACAAGTAAGAGTGTTAAATTCGGCTGTGCCGAATCTTTGATACCCTCCACCTCGGTTTGAGTATTGATAATAAATGTAAACAAAATATTGGAAAAATATGCATGCGTTTCCGGTTATATGACATAACTTCTCGTTTAGTTTTTGCTAATTAAATAGCTCGCCCTAACCTCCATTGCAAAGGTAATGATTGTGTAGGGTGGCTATATGCATTAAATCGTGCTAATTGGAGATGGCTGTATAGTTTCTTTTAACTGGCCAAATATTTCTCCTTTGCGGCCATATAGGTCGGATGGAGTAACAAAATAATAACCAAAAAAACTCTCTCAACTTTTTTATTAAAATATTGCCATATTTGGAAAATATAGAGAATAAATTTATAATAATAAATATTCAAATTAGGGATGCCAAACGCAAAAAACCAAATGTCCCAAACATTTTAAATAAAATAATTTGTTATCTTTATTTTCTGAAAAACTTCAAATATTCATCCAAAAAAAATTGTGAAAATTTATATATAAAAAATAACATTCTCATCAAATTGCGTTTATTTATGTAACAATTTTTATGTTCGCAATTCTTAAATATCATTTGACGTTTTCTAAAATTCACTGAATTTAAATTAATGTTTTCTGTAGTGTGATTCTGTAAATTTCAGCGATGCGACAATCGCAAAATATATCGACAGCTATTGTTGTTTGCACTAAGGATTAAGTGATTCACTAAGTATAAAAAAAATCTATTTTTCTATTTATTTAAATTGTAAACGAGTGTTATATCTGTCAAAATAAGGGAAAAACACAAAGAAGAATAGAAAAAAAAACAAATTACTTCGTGTTTGACAGGATGATTTTATGTTTATGTTTAATATCTCTATTTTTTGATGTGTAAACATCTATACGCGCAGGGGGGTTAATTTCTATTTCACAATACAATCACAAAAACAGTGTAACACGTAAGAGGTGAGAGCTGACACATAACGCTGTGTGAGTTATGATTGTATTGGTGAACAAATTTTGAGATAACATTGTTTTTTTATGGCACTTTTTAAAAGCGTCATCTATGTATCACTTATATACGTTTATATTGGGATATATTTAAAGTTTTACAACAAAGGGTTGGTGAATTAGCAGAAACAGTTTTTGCTATAAGTGATACATAGATGACGCTTTCTGTTTGATTTAAAAAATCTTTAATTACTAGATGTTTACACATCTTCCCTGTGATCGGACTCACATGATTTTTTTTTTTACTAATATTTCTGTTTATTTATTTGAAAATGAAATAATGAATTGAATATGCTATTTAATTTTTTTATTTATATAAAAAAGTTTTTTAATAAAAGCAAAATATTTTCACTATTTTATGATTTTTATTTATGTATGACGACATTTCAACCTAAAAATTTAAGTTTTTATCGATTGAATAAACAACACAAAAATGGTTGTCGTTTAGATAACAACAACAGCTGAGTTTAACAATAGCGAATATCGTTTAAAAATATTACTGATAATTTTTGTTATTTTCTTTTTTCTTACGATTCGACTATCGTTAAAAGAAGTTACTGAATCGCGGTACTGAAAAGCTATTAATATCTCCTGAATGTCAATATTTTTTTAAAATGTAAAAATTTTTAAATGTAAACATAGGTATTTGGTGTTTTTTTTTGGAATTTCAATTTGTGTTTAACGAATAAAATTTATATATTAAAGATGCAATTGATGTCTTCTAAATTTAAAATTATAATTTCCGACGTTTTGATATGATTTTCTGAAATTCAATTAATTGCAATTTATAATTGGAAATTTTTAATTCCAGTTTTTAGAATTGATATTTTCTTAAATTTGAATGTAAAATTTAAAAAGTGCAATTTTGTATTTATGTGAATAATAATGCTTTAGTAATTATAAACAATTTTTAAAAATTAGATGTAATCGCAATCAGATATTTTGCAGGTAAAGCAGAATAATAATTCTATATAACAATGTAGAACTTTTTTGAAAGCAAAAAACTCATTGATAACAAGGTAACTCTATTTTGTAAAGACAACAAAAAGTTAATATGCCAAACTTATGTTCATATTTGTAAGAAAATAATGAAAAAACATATGACATAAAAGACCAGCCCGTGTATACTCTTAACATTGTGCTGTATGATATCTATTTGAAAATAGTGACATTCATGTTAAAATAGAAATAACTATGTATTGCAAAGCTAATTAGAACAAAAATTGTAGCGCCATCTACTACGGCATAGTCACGCTGAGCAAAGTGAAGTGACACTCTGTTAATGCAAAAGAAATGTATTTTCCCCACAACAAAATATTGCAGAAATTTATGTAAATAAAATAATATACCGATTTATTTCTAACATGCAGTTATTATGGATATATGTACATATATAGAATATATGTACATATATAGAATATATGTACATATATAGAATATAAGTATGTACATATATAGAATATATGTATATTATTTGTATAATTTAATATGTGTATGTATGTATATGTAAATATTACACACAAAAAATACAACATCAAGCGTTATTTTTGAGTTTTTCTCTTTAAATAAATTAATACATAAAATTTTTTTTTGCTAAATTTACATTGTTTTTTTTTTTATTGACAACTAGGTATTTTAGCATTATTTGCTTTAGCTGCTGGTGAATTTTTACTCCCTTTATATTAACTCGCAGTGTCTGCTTGTCGAAAAAATTTTGGATCGATTTTAACCCCTTTCCCGTGACCCAATCGATCTGAAACTTTGCAGGCATGCTCGCGGCAATGACAGAAATGATCTAGTAAATTTTTTTAGTGATGCCAAAACAATGGAAACTTTTAATTTTTTCTACCAGAGTTGATAAAAAAAAAATGAACAAAGCGTTAGTTTTTATTATATTATTACCACAACGACCACAAAAACAACAAGTCCAGCTATGACTACAATACAACATTAAGATAACAACAAGAACAATATAGAAACATCATATTTTTCATTTTTTTTTTTAATTTTTCAGAGATTTCCCTGGACCTGTTCCACCGATTTTAATGATTTTTGAAATAAAAATATTCCCATGAATTTGGTGAATCATTCTCACTAAAAATGATCATCTTAGCTGTCCTATTGAGGGCGTGATCGTGACAAGAACAACATAGAAAATTATATTTTTCAAGACTTTTTTTAGTTCCTCATTCAAATCTCGGGCCCTGATCAACCGATTTGGACGATTTTAAATAGTGAACTTCTCAGGATGTTATTGAATCATTTTTTATGTCAACCAGCACCCTAGCTGCCCGATTGATGCCGTCATCGTTATTTCCACAGACGGACAGACGGACAGACGGACATCGCTATATCAACTCCGGTTGTTATAAGGATCACAAATATATATATTTTATGGGGTCCAAAATTTTTTTTCTAATTATTTCAAACAGAATGACAAACTTATATATACCCTCTGCACACTGGAGTGGAGAGTATAAATATGAAATTACAAGGTCCTAAAAAATTTTTATACATTTCGATTGATTTTGTAGTACTACAGGACCGTTATTAGATACTATGAGTGTTCATTCGAATTTCCGTACATTTTTAAAAAATATTCTTTTTTGTACGCTTAAATTAAAAACATTTGAATTTCCCTGCTCTAAAAAATTCATGTGAGTCCGATCACAGGGGAGATGTGTAAACATCTGGTAATAAATAAAATGCAGAAAACAGCGACAAAAATGTTATTACATATCATAATTTTTTCACCAAACAATCATGTCGCACCGATTTGTCTTAATGCTTACATGTTACGCATAAGATCTTACGCTCACATATAACGCTGTTTTTGTGATTGTATTGTGAATTAGAAATTTACCCCCCTGCGCGTATAAATGTTTACACATCAAAAAATCAAAAATTTCATATGCGCTTACGATATCTTGAATAAACTTATCTTACAGGAAATTGTTCAAAGATTATAAATTTGCTACCTTCAATAAAATCAGATTTTTAGTTTAGAAAATATAACCCTTCAAAGTTGACCGATTTTCAGTTTTCAAAAAAAAAACAAGTTAGAAAATTATAGTCGGTCTAGACCGACTATACGATACCCTATACCATGCGTTTAGAGACCCTATCTCTTAGGCCCAACTAACTGGACATAGAAAATAAGCAAAAACCAAATTTGAGTGGGATTTTTATTAATTTTTTTGGCTGCAGATATGAAAAAGTTCATATCGGATGCTATATCTATATAGGGACTTGGTCCAAAAATGGACCGATCCTGATCATGTTTGGTAAAGTCTCTTGTATTTTCCAAAAATATATACAAACAAAATTTGAGAAGAATCAGTGCAATATTTTTGTTTTTTAATAGATTTAAGTGAAGATCGGGAAGCAGCTCTATATGGGGTCACAGGGATCATTTTTGGACTACTCATTAATGGATGTAATGAACGCATACAAACCCAATTTGAGTAAGATCTATATGACAATTTGGATCTTATGGCAATTTATGTCGATTTCATATGGGTAATTTGTATGGGGGCTAGGTCTGAACATGGACCGATTCTCACCAATTTCAATAGCGTTCATCCCATGGCCGATAAAAGCTTATGTACCAAATTTCATCAAAATACATTCATATTTGCGACCTGCAGTTTGATTACAAGCTTTACATGGACACACAGACGGACGGACGGACGGACGGACGGACGGACGGACGGACATTGTTAAATCAACTCAGAAAGTGATTCTGATTCGATCGGTATAATTAAAGATGGGTCTAGGTCAAATATTTTTGGTTGTTACAAACAGCAGCACAAAGTCATTATACCCAAACCACATAGTGGTATAGGGTATAAACACAATTTTTAGGCAATTTGGACTAGTTTCAGATGGAATATAAATAACACTAAGTAACTAATCGCATTTTTCCATTGATTAAGTATTTATTCAGTACTAGCAGATTCCAGCCCTCGAAATTCAAGCGCAAATTCTATTTTATTTTTTCATTAAATAAAGATCCTAAAGGTATGCTAATAAATTATAGCCAAATCACAAATCAACACAAAAAACAAACTCATTTTTATTACAAACACATTAACAAATTTAATAAACACACACTTAGCATTGTATAATTTTATGTATGTGTTCGTAGCAACTTTAAATGCAATTTACTCAAAATAAAGGATAAAATTAAAAATCTGTAAATCTGCATAACGGCTAAAAAGAAATACCTTTCAAATGATATACGTTTGGTCAAAATCGGGATAAAACGGTAGAACAAAACATCGGTAACAAGAAATCGCCTAGCCTATTAATATTATAGATATTCAGTTATTCAGTTTGCTTTGTATTTCTTCAGGTAAATCGCTATTTACCAACTGTCTATTTTTCACTATTTTTTTTAACTTTGATGGAAAATAAAAGGTATATTTATACCCTATACCACTATGTGGTTTGGGTATAATGAGTTTGTGCTGCTGTTTGTAACTACCAAAAATATTTGACCTAGACCCATCTTTTATTATCCGTCCATGTGTCCATGTGTCCGTCTGTGTGTCCATGTAAACCTTGTAATCAAACTGCAGGTCGCAAATATGAGTATATTTTGATGAAATTTGGCATATAAGCTTCTATCGGCCATAGAATGAACGCTATTGAATCGGTCCATATTCAGGCCTAGCCCCCATACAAATGACCGCTATGAAATCGACATAAATTGCCATAAGATCCAAATTATCATATAGATCTTACTCAAATTGGGTTTGTATACGTTTATTACGTCCATTAAATAAAATTTTTATTTAAGGATAATAATGTTAAAACATAAAAGCCTTCAACAAGAAACATCAAAAATGGTTAAAAATCATGTTTTTTAGTTAACATAAACATAATTTGTTCATGCCAGTAACAAATTTCAACGTTGACAACCCATAAGTAAGCATCTGGAAGGCGTAGCGCTTTGTTCAGGCACTTGTTTTATATGTTGGACAATTATCTATCATATGCCTCTTAACTTATTTGATTATCTCAATTGGTTTAAAAGTTAAGATTTTTGAAACGAAAAACCAAAAATGTCGCCACTGTGCAACGTTATAAATGAATCAAATCAATGAATCAGCGAGTCAGTGATATTAAGATTATAGAAAATTTTAATCTGCTGTTTAATTTCTGTTGATACAAGCGAAAACATAGTAAAATTCAGTTGTCGAATTTTATTCTTTGAGTATAACTGTGGCCAATAATAGGATATATCTTCCACAGAAATTCCATCAGATTTCGAAGCTTTGTGAAAGTACTAATATGCTATAGGAAAAACTTGTTTAAATTTGTTTTGCACTCCTTAGTTGCCATTTTAATATATAATCTACAACTCTAGATCGTTTTGTGGTTGGCTTGGCATACTATAATTTTTAAAATCTTATGTTCAGCCAGCTCTTGCATTGTCTTGAAAAGTGGTCTTCCCTGTCATTTTAATTTTATTGCCTCGGTAGTTTACATTACAAATTTTTATTCAAAAAAGTTTGATCTTAGAAAATTGTACTTGAATATCGCTCTTATATTCAAGTACTAGGTTTTCTAATTAACGATCTTCATAAATTTTTTGTTAAAATATACATACATTTGTACTGAGAGATGGATTGATAGAACTTTGAAAATTTGTATGACGTCATCTGTCATTAATATTAGTAACCTTGCTGTAACTGGACGGGATCGGATAAATGGACGTAGACTGCTGGCGGTGAATTAATCGCTTGCCTCAAATCATCACATCTGTGGCGCTATGTGAAGAAACTACAGTCGGCAGCAAATATGAGAGTTGTATTGCTGAGCTGTCTATTTCTCCAATAAATTGCAGAATATCGGTAATGGCGAGCTCATCAACCAAGTATTCCCGAATATTATTTTCTAGTATTTTGAAATCTAAAAACGAAGATGTGGATGACTTAAATTTCATAATAATAAATCAAATCTTTGGTAAGACTGGTTAAAATCCACATTTACAACCATACCAAAGGGCACTATACACTTGTCAAACACAGTACAACATTTTTAAGCTTATTGATTCGGGACTCAATTTTGATAATTTTATCTGAAAGTAGCCTAAAAAATAAGAACTTCTGTATCATTCGTTTGGTCATGTTACATCAACAAATAATTTTAATATTTTTTTGAAGTTAGTAAGTATCGTATAGGGGAATTTGTCACGTTTTAGGCTCTTTTGTTTGGCATAACTCGAGAACCACTACTCGGATTTCGCTGAAACAATTTTTGAAAAATCAAGAATTACAATTACTTTCATCTGTTTATATAACGTTTCGCTACATAAGCAACAGTTTCGCAGTTATAAATAAATGTATGAAGAAAAAAAAAATATTTTTTGCCTAAATTTTTTTTTTTTTTTTTTTTTTGTAAACTTTATTTTGCATGAAAAAAACATTCCGATTCATATTACAGCTATTCTTACACAGAAAATATGTGATTTTTATATGTTATCTGTGCATGGAAACAAAATTTAGAACATTTTCAATTATTGTCACTATCCATCCTCGTTGAAGTTGACGCTTGTGGTTCTGATGACCTTGGTTTCTTCGTAGGTTGTTCATATTCGTGTTCTGAGTCTGCATCATCATCCGAGTTAGACATAATATTCAAGGGCATGTTTTGTTCAGTGTGTCCACCAATTTCAGTGTCATCTTCATCTTTGGTGCTTTCATCTTCAAACTGCATAATTTTAGAACTCCACCAACAAACCTCCGCAAGCAATGCATCCAATTTTTTGCCTTTGAATCGCTTTTCCATTGGCATGGTCACCTGGTGGAACCTCTCTCCTTGTTCGTCCGATTCCTGAGGTAATTGTGCCAAAAATGTGTCAAGGTGGAAATGCATGAAATGTAATTTTAACGTCATGGATGCATTGATTTTCTCAAAATAAATCAGCAAGTTGTCCACTCGTGTCTGTATGTCATCTCGCTGTACACGGTTCTTTCCTAAAAAGGCTTCGATGACTTGTTTCAATGCGTCCCATGCACATAGGTGGTTATAATGGTTCGAAAGCATATTTGTGAAAGATTCGCTTTTCATTAACTTTCGTATATCCGGTCCATTGAGAGTACCTGTTTGAAATATAAAAAAAAAACATTTTCGAAAAAATTATTGGTAATGCGAATTTATCGAAGGGAACAAATTTAGATACGATAATATTTAAATACAGACAACGATACGTACCTTTTCTAATTTTAGCTTCACTGAGTTTTGGAAAGATGGATTTCAAACAGTCATAGGCGTCATAAATATCTTTGACTACCACTTCGACGAATTTGCCAGCTATTCCTAATTTCATGTGGAGCGATGGCAACAAAATATCAGCTAGATCCTTTATCAAAGGTTCATTACGTCATTTTAATTGTTTCTCCAGCTCGGGAGTTCTTGCTTCCCAATCTTTACATTGATATTGATTCTCTGCATATCGCGAATCCCAATTACAAAGGAAGCAGAAGTATTTTGGAAAACCGCCCTTTAATATAATGCCTTGTATTATGTTGACAACCTTTAGATCACAACAAATCTTCCATTTGTGTACATTGTATTTGATTTTCTCCAAAATTTCGCCCAATGTTTCATACGTTTCCTTCATAGTTGTGCTGAATCCCAATGGAATGGACGGTTTTTTGTTTGTTTTGTGCAACAGCACAGCCTTCAAACTTGAAACTGAACCATCGATGAATAAACGCCAGTCGGCAGCAATATAATCCATTCCCAATTTTTTCACTAAAACTGGGATATCATGGCAGTAAGTGAACGTATTTGCTTCGTCAAGGGAATAAAATTTCTGAAATTCAGCTTGGCGTTTTCGGTATGATGTTGCGCTGACATTTTGCTGTGTGAGTTTTCTGCTCTTCAAAAATGATGTCAACATTTGGGATTTTTGTTGTGATAGTCCCATCTTGGCAACAATGTAATCCATTTCGATTTGTGTTAGCGGTTGTGGTGCATTTTTTTCAATATCGGGTGTCCAATCTGCATCATTTACATTGGTCGGATTGGTGAAAACGGTTTCGGCTGGCAGGGACACAGTATCCAGACTCGGAGGTTTAGGTGTATCGATATCAGCAGCGCGTTTAACTGGAAGTGTGGCAGTAAAAGCAGCAATGTATACTTTTGTTTTCAATTGTTTTCTGTTTAATCCATGACGAGAATTTATGCATGCGTAGCACCTGGATTTATTATGTCCACCTAGGTCTTCCACCCAAATTACTGGCTTCATAAAAGAAAACTCTCCACCTTTTCCATGTATCCATATTATAAGGGTATTATAACAATTTTTGCACACTGTGTTCGGCGTAAAATTTGCACCACTTAAATCTGCTTCATCAAAATAATGACAATACGCTGTTTTGAATTCCTCACTAAACAAGTTTTTTCGACTCTTTTGGTCTATTTTTAGGACGATATGACCACAAACGTAACAAAAATCATCCAATTTTGGGCAATTGTTATTTTCCATATTGAAATATATTAAATGTTTTGTTGTTATTCACTTTTAAAAAACCGGAAAAAAATAGCTTGTTATTTGTTCGTGTTCGTCGGCAATTGTTGAATGACAAAAACCGATCAATGAACACCTATAAATACTACGTATATTTCAATATTTTACTGACAGGTACTTATGAATGGGCGCAAATTTCCGTAATTTCCGTAAAAAAATTATTCAGGTAACTAACGGAAAACCCCAATTAATTTAAAAAGTGCACTTTCCTTTTTTCATTTTTGTCCACGCACATTTATTAGCGTTTATTACTTTGCTACCGCAATCATAAAAATCAAATAACCTTTTGTTTATTACATTTTTGTTTTAATTCTGAAAATCATAAAAAAAGTCATCAATGTTTTCTCCAAAGAATTTTGTGCATATCTCGAGCAATTTTTTGAAATTCATACCTTCACTTAATTGTGAATAAAAGCGAAACGCGTTCATCGATTTTCATGATTTATGTCTCATTTTGTTCATAGGTTATGTGACTTTACGCAGAAGTAATAGGACTTGGCACTTTTGACCGTTTTGGATTTTTTATGAATTAAAAAAAAAAAAAAAAAAATTTTTTAGGCAAAAAATATTTTTTTTTTCTTCATACATTTATTTATAACTGCGAAACTGTTGCTTATGTAGCGAAACGTTGTATAAACAGATGAAAGTAATTGTAATTCTTGATTTTTCAAAAATTGTTTCAGCGAAATCCGAGTAGTGGTTCTCGAGTTATGCCAAACAAAAGAGCCTAAAACGTGACAAATTCCCCTATACGATACTTACTAACTTCAAAAAAATATTAAAATTATTTGTTGATGTAACATGACCAAACGAATGATACAGAAGTTCTTATTTTTTAGGCTACTTTCACACAAAATTATCAAAATTGAGTCCCGAAATCATGCGTTGTACTGTGAAATTCACCATCAAGCATTATGGTGGTATTAGTGAAAATTTGTTTAGTTTACTTACGAAGTTTAGTTTATTTATTTATGATTTCCCATACAACAAGATTTATAATCTTATAATTAAAGTATAGTAGTTTTACATTGAATTGAAATAAAAAATTTGAATAAATTTGTCTTAAAAAAAATTAAAAATGGTAAATATAAAAATATTAAATAATTTTAAAGAAAAACAAAAAAATAACGAATTATAACCAAAAATGTTAATACAAATATTAGTAAATAAAATAATATAAAAAAATAAAAATAAACAAAATTAGTTAAATAAAAAAAAAAAAAATAAAAATATAAAATATAAACGGATCAGCAAAAAAAAAAAAAATGTAAAAAATAAGAAAAAGGATCAGCTAAAAAATTTAAAAAGTTCCCTCTTAAAATGCATTGGGTTGCTTATAATTTTAATGGACGATGGTAGCGAATTCCAAAGACGTATTGAGGAGACATAAAATTGCCATTTGGATACTAAATATTGGTATCTAATGTACATTATGTGATGATTTCTAGCCGTGCGCATAAAAACGAGTCTGTCATACAGATATGTTGGCTGATGTGTACGTACAACTTTATATAAGAACAGTAGCGTTTTTATCTTTAACAAATTTTCAAATGTTACTCCGTAAAGTTTTTTTTGAGTAGTACGAAATCGGCTCATATTTTCGAATATTGAAAATATATCTTAAAATTGCATTGAAAGTGGACTCAAGCTTTTTATAACTCTTAGAATCAGAGCTTGCATATATTTCGCAGCCATATGGTAGAGTTGGCATAAGATATGTTTTTGCAAGCAAAATTCGAATGTTAAGGGGGGTTATATGTTGTGTATTCCATAACGTTCTAAGCATTGAGTAAGTTCTCCCAGCAGCAGAAGTAATATGGTTAGACCATGTGAGATTATCATTAAAAATAATACTTAGATTTTTAGCTGTTGATACGATTTCAATTTTCTGGTTGTTTAACATAATCAATGGTTCAAAAGGCAGTGTCATTGTTCTTCTTGTAAAAATCAAACACTTTGATTTAGAGGGGTTGAGGCATAAACCATTTGCACTTGCCCATGTATAAATCTTATTAAAATCTGAATTTAATTTTGCAACGCAATCATTTATGCTGCTTATACCAGTAGTTATATATAACTGAACATCTTCAGCATATATCTGTTCATTGCAAAACAATAATTGTTCACGTAGATGGTAAAAAGAAGAGGTCCCAGTATTAATCCTTGGGGTACGCCCTTCATAACTGGCAACACACGAGAGGTTTTATTGTTTGCAAAAACTGACTGGCTACGATTCAACAGATATGAAGACAACAAACGAATAGACCAAGGAGAGAAATTAAACATTTTGTGTAATTTAAAGCATAGAACCTCATGATCCACCATGTCAAACGCTTTGAATGGTCAAGTAAAACAAGAAATGAAATGTCTCCAGCATCAATACTCTTTCGTATATACTCTGAAACATCTATGAATGCTGATATACAACTATGCTTCGGTCGGAAACCTGATTGCCTTTTTGTCAGTAAATCGTTATCATTAATATGCTTGCTAATTTGTCCATGAAGCAGTCGTTCACCTTGGATAGATAAGGTAGTATGGCAATTGGACGATAATCGTTGTTAGATTTTGGGGTGGGTATAATTTTTGCGTGTTTCCAACTTTGCGGGTAAATACTCTTTGTAATTATATTATTAAATATATACGTTATAAATGGCAGAACATACGGTTGATGGGCTAAAATTTCTCTTTGATCATAAAAGTTCATATTTGAAGTAATGTTAGGGAGATTCATGAAAGATATATTGAGTTTATCTACATCTATTTCACTAGATACCAATGGCGATGATTTTCCAATCCTAATTTTTCGTATGGTTCTCCAAGTTTTCTTAGTACCAGCTGCAGATGAAAAACGACATGAATAGAACTTGGATTTAGCAGCTTTGATCAGACTGTTCACTTCTCTTCGTGCATTTACATATTCCGTATGTAGATCAGTGATTTTAAACATTTTCCAGCGTTTATATGCAAAATCCCTACGAGTAATAGCTAATTTTATTTCAATATTGAACCACGATTTCTTCCTAGTATTTTTCCTCAAAGTTCTCACCGGAACAGATTTACTAAAAACTTGCAACAAATTTTACTCTAGATATTTCAGTAGATTATCAACCGAGTGCATATAGTAGATACTACTCCAATTTATTGTTGATAGCTCAAAGGACATATTGGCATAGTTTATGTGATCAAAATCATAATAGGTAATAGTCTCACTTTCATGCTGTTTGTATGTGTGACTCTGACAATACGTGATGGAAAATCAAAATATTTAGATTTTGTCGGTGACACAACATACATTAAAATTTTCACTAGTGGGCAATTCCATAAAAATGTCAACTTTGATGAAAAAATTTTTTTTTTCATTTATATGAAGTAAGTTTAAAAATATATTAAAATATGTTCCAAGTTACATAATGTAATTTCTTACAAGTATTCTATATTATAAAATAATTATAAAATTTATTTGTTTACTAAATTTTCTTTTAATACATGTTTAAGAAGCTTTAGTCATTCCGTCACAGTCATTCCGTCACGTCAAATTACAGTTAATAACTTCAACACTATCATAGCTAAGTAGCTCTGAATTATAATTCTATATTGCTTATATATCATATGTAAAATATTTATTAGTTTAAAAACTGACTAGCTTCTTAATTGACAAAAGTTCCTAGGTTTAAATACCAGGACAGAGTCATGTTAGCAAAAATGTCGTTCCGTCACACAATAAGAAATTACTCAAAAATAAAAGAATAAAATAGTGGGGTAAAAACATATGAAATCAACCGAAAATATTAATATTTGTGACCTCATCACCTCCAAATTTGATAAGATTTTGTACACATGATCTATGGATCGGCACAATAATATTTGCCAACTTTCAAACATATAGCCTTCGAACTTTCAGAATTATGGCCATTCCAAGTTGGCAAAAATCAATAAAAATGCACTCAGATGCCTTAACACAATTTTTAATATCTCGAAAAGTATTCATTGCACGTTAATAATAAAGGGCTCATTTTACAGATTAAAACAAGCGCCATTCCAAAAAAATTTTTTTTTCAAATTTTCGATCAAGGATAATGTAAATAAAAAAGGACTAAAATTTCCAAAGGATATTTCTCGAAAATCAATATTTTTAAAAATTTCAAAAAAATATATGTTAATTCTTATTATGTTTTGTACAAGTCTGTCAAATTTCAATGTGGAGTCTTTATTACAACATGAGTTATTAAGAAAAAAGCAGGCGAAGGTTTATGTATTTCATGAAATGTACCAAAATACAAAAAGGTGACAAATTACAAAAAGAAGGACAAATCAAATGTAACGGAACTTTTTCGACTTTTCTTTGCTTAAACTCTTTTTCTCCATTGCTAAACCTTTAATAAAAAGTACAACATAATGTATTATCATTATTAAACACTTTATTACAGCATATTTATTTATTTCTGAAGGATTTCAATTAAAAAATCTGCATCTGCCGCGTATCGCTTGACTTTAATTTTTTTTTTATCTACAGGTTCAATAGAATGCAGCTTTTGAGTTCCAGGAATAGTACGCAAATCTTTAAAACGAATTTGAAGGAACCGTGCTTCTTCTTCGTGGTCTTCTAGAGTTAAAAACTCGAAATTACAGTTCAAAAGATTTTGCAGGCACCATTCATATAATTGTTTTGGAGTAGTTATTTGACCTTGTAATGGACGCTGTAAACTAGCTCGACGTGCCTCTCTCTTTACGGTACCTCCAAGACCGTCACTTGGGCCTTTTCAATGGCTTGTTGCAAAAAAATGCCACTCAGCATTACATCCAAAATCTTCCATATGATAACATAAATTGATAAAGTTCTTTTTATTTTTAAACTGGGCAGCACTACCGTCTGAAAAATACGTGATTTTCTTCGGGGTTTTTTTAAAATTTTTTCTCAAAAATACATTCAGGTGGCGATGGAGCAGGTGAACAGCTACAGAATCGTGTACAAGACAATCAGATATTATTATGAAGTTTGTATGTTGTGTTTTTCCATCTGATTTAAAATAAATAGCAATTGGGTATAAAGTGGCCTGAGAGTTGTTCCAGTGAAATCCCTGGACTGCATCCTGAATAGTAAAGGAAGCATTTTCTGAAAAATCGCAAACTGCTATATACTCATTTTCTTCCAAATTTGATTTTCTTTCGCTCAGATATGCTGCCTGCTGTTTTGCAATAAATGAATGAGGTAATAGAATTTCAAGTTTTTCACATAGGGAATCCACAAAAACGTCGGCTTGGCCAATCATGGTCTCCAAATTATCCCTATCTACACTTACCCATTGTTTATATGTTATTTCATCAATATCATTTTGCTCTAGTAATTGATTTAGTTTTGCTTTTAAATTTTCAATTCCTGGACACTTGTTACATTTACGTAGGTGACACTTTGAAGAAGATGGAATGCATGTCATTTGTTTCAAACAATCTTTGTAACATTCAAGCTGATAATTCGGAACACCAGCAGTTAATTTTTTTAAATTTATGGCATCAATCATCAGCTTCACATTTTGATGCTTTGTACAAACACACACGTTATGAGATCTACTCGCATTTGCTAGAATTATATTCCTCGGACGAAGTTGGCAAAACTTGGAAATACCTATTTTTATTCCATCATGTCGTTCCTTGAATAAGGCGTACATTTCTCTTAAGTTTCCAAGCAAAAGTCTTTTATTTTTCCTGACTTTTGTACCATTTTCAAAAAAAGACACGAAATCTTTCTGTCCGGGCATACACCTGTTGACGTCATCGGATTCATAAAAGGATTTTACTAAATTGCTTGTCACTGGTGAAATTGGACTTCCCAGTTTTGGGTTAGGCGTACTCATCACACCCTTTGTTTCAACCAAATGCTTAACTTTTCGCGCGATATAGTTTGTAACCAGGAATTCTTCCTCAATTTTATGTATTGCCCAGCTTTTTGGTAAAATTGTTAGCAGTTGGATTTTCTCGCTATTTTTTGTTAATGTTTTAAACTTTTCTTTTAATTGTTCTATTATTTCGGATTGTGGGCACATATGCGAAGTTGATTGTGCTGAACCGTGGAAAATTTTGTCTTGAATCGAATCACTTATTTTCCTGAATTTTCCATCTCTGTACCGTTTTTGATGTAACTTCTTCTTTTTTATCGGAGATTGTTCCAGATACGGTAAAGATTGGTTTAATTTTGAAATAGCAACTTCTTCCGTGCCTGACGCAATGTCATCTTCTTCCGTGCCTGACGCAATGTCATCGAAAGTATCTACATTTTCGTTTATGTCTGAACCTTCTTCCAAATTAGATTTATTAGATTTCTTCAGATGCGAAAATTTTATTCTACATGTCCCACAAATTTTATTTGAGATCGTAATGTTTTTATCCTTAGTATACTGTAGCATCCATTCTTGCACTTGTCTTAAACTTTTATTGCACCCAGTGTGACCGGATTTTTTAAAAGGATTACAGCAAAATGTTGAATGGAATGGCATATTTTTTTTTTTTAAATACCACAACCGAATGAATTGTGCACGACTTTTTTGTATTGACAATAATTATAATTTATTTAAATATTTAGTCTCTTTTTTTTGTTTTTTCAAACGATCAAGTCACTTTAACACTATAACACTTTGACGTTTAGCACTTATGAATCAACTGAAGTTTGACTTACAGTCTCTGAACGATTTATACTGTTTTTTTTGGCACAAAAAATAGATTACAGGTAAAAAAAATACACGCCTTGCTTTTCTTGAATTGGAATATTTGCGTGAACTACGGGTCATAAAATGTTTTTTAAATAGGGACTGAATTTGCTAATGTCAATAAGCCGACCACAGGTCATAAAATATTTGTAAATTTTTTGTGTGAACAGGCAATAAATATTTCGTCTAGGTTGTAAAGTCGAAAAAGTTCCGTTACATTTGATATGTCCTTCTTTTTGTAATTTGTCACCTTTTTGTATTTTGGTACATTTCATGAAATACATAAACCTTCGCCTGCTTTTTTCTTAATAACTCATGTTGTAATAAAGACTCCACATTGAAATTTGACAGACTTGTACAAAACATAAGAATTAACATATATTTTTTTGAAATTTTTAAAAATATTGATTTTCGAGAAATATCCTTTGGAAATTTTAGTCCTTTTTTATTTACATTATCATTGATCGAAAATTTGAAAAAAAAATTTTTTTTGGAATGGCGCATGTTTTAGTCTGTAAAATGAGCCCTTGATTATTAACGTACAATGAATACTTTTCGAGATATTAAAAATTGTGTTAAGGTATCTGAGTGCATTTTTATTGATTTTTGCCAACTTGGAATGGCCATAATTCTGAAAATACGAGAGCTACGACACTGAATGTTGGCAAACGCTATTATTATGTTTAACTTTCCCTTCGTACCAAAATTCATCCAATTCGAAATCGGTGCGGTCAACTCATTGGTTGATTTCATATGTTTTTACCCAGTGAAAAAATTGTTTCTGAGTTTTTTTAAATCTCTTACTCATTAACAATCATATTCAAACTGAAGAATGAATTTTCAATTGAAAATAGCTTTGTGAAATAGCCTGAACTTCAATTTTTCAACTCAAAATGTCATTCCGTCACATATGGAATTGCCCTAGTACCACCATAACGCTTAATGTGAATTTGACAAGCGTATAGTGCCCTTAAAGAAGGAATGGGTACCCGTGAAAAGCTTTTCTCTCTACATATACTAGTTCAAAAGTGTAGAGATTTACAAAAGGATGTTTTCTTATGCTTCGGTGATTACGAAAAAGCGTTTGACACAGTGCAACACGACAAACTAATGGACGGACATATTTATGTAAATCGGCTTAGATGACAACGAAATCCGATGCATCAAAAGTTCATGATATAAACCTAGATAAGAAAATACGGTTTATCAAAGCATATGTATGGTCAGTACTACTGTACGCAATGTAGGCGTGGACCATTAAAGCGACAGAAGTGAAAAAGCTAGAATCCTTGGAAATGTGGATTTATCGGCGGATACTAGTTAAAAATACCATGGACCGATTTTATACCAAATAACGAGGTGCTGAGAAGAATGCATCGAAATAGAGAGCTTATACAACTGTAAAAAATGGAAAACAGCCTACCTTGGACATATTATCCTCTTCTTCTTTATTTTCTAATTCGCTATTCGAATTTTAGCGACCAATACAATCAAAATTTGTTACATATTTAACATTTCAAAAAAAAAAAACACATAATACATATTATTCAGTAGCACCGCAAAACCATCTCGATCTCTTGCTTCACTCAGGAGTCTGCCCATATCTCTGATACCAGTCCATACTTCAATGTTATCAATCCATGTTATTTCTTTTCTCCCTCTAGCAGCTTTTCCTTCAATATTCGCTCGTGTTATTGATTGTATCGGCTTATATTTTGAGTTTCTCATAAAATGTCCCAAGTATGACGTTTTTCTTTTCTTATGACGGTAAATAGCTCTCTTTCGCAGTGAATATATCTCAAAACTTCGGTATTTGATTTATGGTCGGTCTAGGGTATTATGAGTATTCGTCTATAAACCCACATTTCAAAGGCCTCTAATCTTTTTATGTCTAATGATTTTATGGTCCATGTCTCCACCGCATATAGTATAGTATATTTTAATGAATCTTGATTTTGCTTCAAGATGAATATCGTGACATGTAAGTACTGTTCTGTATTTCAAAAAGGCATCTCGAGCCTTTTTTTATACGGCATCTTATTTCCTTTGAACAATTCCATTTGTCGTTGATTGTAACGCCGTGATATTTAACATTCTGTACTCTTTCGATGCATGCGTTTTGTATTTTCTGTTAGTTTTCTTGCTCAAAATCAAATATTTTGTTTTTCGAATATTGATATTTAGACCATAAGCATTACTGTTTATTCCGAGTTTGTTTACCAAGTCTTGTAGCGTGGGCATATTGTCAGCCAGTAAGGTTGTATTATCAGCATATCTTATGTTATTGATAAAAAAATACCAAATATTTTTTCAGAATAAATATTAAATGACTAAGGGAACAGAATGCTTCCTTGTCTGACGCCCTTCGATATAGCTATATATTCAGTAAGTTGTCCGTCAATCTCAATTTGTGCTGTTTGGTGCCAATATAGATTTTTAATGCATTGTATTTCCTTTTGGTCTATCCCAATGGATATGAGAAGTTCCATCAATTTATCATGTTTCACGTTGTCAAAAACTTTTTCATAATCTACAAAACATAGGAAAACATCCTTTTTTACGTTACGACATTTTTGGAACAATGTATGTATTGAGAAAAGTGCCTCCCGAGTACCCATGCCTTCTTTAAATCCAAACTGGGTCATACCCATTACTTTTTCACATTTCTCATATATTCTAGTGTGAATTATATGCAGGAAAATTTTGAGGGCATGACTCATCAGGCTTATTAGTCTCTAGTCGTTACAATACCCGGGTAGCTTTTTTTGGGAATGGTTATGAAGGTTGATTTCAGCCAATCTTGTGGGTATTGTGCCGTATTATAAATGTAATTAAATAATTCAGTTAATAGTTGCCAAGGCATTGCCAAGTACAACTTCGTTGTTGTCGAAGTGGTTTGGCGATATATTCCCGCCACTTCTTTTAGCTTTTTATGGAGATTGAAGTCCTCATGTAAAAATTTCAATCTTCCGATCTTCAGGCATTGTTTTTCAGGTCTTCATTCTTTTCGCTGTATACAGCAGTTCGAATCTCCCAATTTAATTCCCAGTGTCATTCGTAATATACGTTTATATGTTCACGGCATTCTTTTATTAATTTCAGTATTTCACTTGTTATCCGTTCGTCTCTTAGATTTCTTTCCGCTATTGATTTTAAAATATTTTTGACTGCATTCCATATATTTTCTGAATCCTCTCTGTTCACATTATTTAGTTGTAGATTTATTTTTCCTCTCACGTTTGTAATTATATTCGAGTCTTCAAGTTTGCCAGTATTTTGACCTGTTACGGTAGGTACTTTAGTATCTCCTACTTGTACATTAAAATCGCCCTGAATTATTTTCATCTCATGAGGTTTAGTCTTTTTCATTAGTTCTTCGATTTCAGCATAGAAAGCTTCTATTTCTTCTTTACTTTTATCCACTGTGGGTGCATATATCTAAATGATATTTAAATTGATTGGCTTGGTTTCCAGTTTTAGTAGCATTGTTCTATCTGATTTTGGAAAAAACCCTGTCACGAATTTTGCTACATCTTTGTTTAAAATAGTTCCCACACCGTTTCTGTGATTATGGTCAAGATTGCCAGACTAAAACATTTATGGGTTTTGGGATATGAATTCACCATTATCTGGCCACCACGTTTCGCTGATACCAAGTATATCCATCTTCAGTCTGTTCATTTCATTTATTGTATTGGATAGTTGCCCAGCTTCATATAGGCTGCGTACATTCCATGTGTCGATGTTGAATTTTCGTTTAATTTTACATCCGGGGATTCTTAGCACCCTCGTTCGTCATTGTTTTCATTAATAATTGTATGATTTTCAAGGGATAATACTTTAGTGGTTTCCCGTTGCCTTCTGATGGGTTTAAAGTTTTCCTTCTGTATATTCAGCCGCTTCTTCTGGAGTACAGACGCTGTTTGCTGCCACTCATTGCGAGACAGACGCTGCAGAGTTGTGATCTGTCGATTCGACGTCCCACGTTGTGGATTGTTCTTAGCTTCAGCATTCACCATTAACGTTGCCAGAAAGGGTGGCCCTGCCAGTAGCTAC
Organism: Cordilura impudica; assembly: GCA_963682025.1. Taxonomy (NCBI): domain Eukaryota; kingdom Metazoa; phylum Arthropoda; class Insecta; order Diptera; family Scathophagidae; genus Cordilura; species Cordilura impudica. The sequence goes on along the minus strand of OY821518.1, from coordinate 224,132,062 downwards.
GCTATCACCGGCATCCCTTTCAGGTTCTTCACGCTTACTCGATCTCTTCATCGCGTTGAGATGACAATCCATCGAAGAGGGCACATATTTTTAGTTATAACATGTAATTAAATGTAATTGTATTGGTCGCCAACATTCGTATCACGAATAAGCAAATGAAGAAGAAGATGAGAGGGTATGTATGTTCTAAAACGCGTAGAGGTAGAAAACTAATGGGAATCGTTCATACTTTTTTATAATTTCGTAAAATTTTAAACTTTGTATGGTAGCCGCCTTAAGGTATATTAAAAAAAATGTGAGGGAAGGAAAATTAAGGCGGTCAGTTCTACATTTGATTCCTCTAGAAGTGACTCTGTGGTAGTTATGGAGATTTCTTTTTGTAAATTTTTCCATTTGGACCCACTTTCAATTCGATGAGATGGACATTGGCTTCGTTCTACCTCAAACCACACAAAATTCGGGGCTCTAGCGGATTCAAATCCTGTTACTAATAAATTTCATAAAGCACTAACCCATACCTACTATATAATAGATTCTCTGTTGATAAAAAAAAAAGATTTGATAATCAGATAAACGACTAAGGTTAAAGCTCCAGCTGACTATAAAATATTATAATATCATTTAAGCATTGACTATAAAACACCAATACCAGTTAGAAAATACAAGATAGGCTTCCAAAAATCAGGTAACTTTAGGATCTTGGGATCTTTGGAACTAAGGACTTTTTTTTAGAACTGAAGGGGAATGGGATATCTTCATTATGCTGTATTATAACTTTAAAATAAAATTTCATTATTAAATCATGCTATAAATAAATTAGTTTTCTATAATTTATTTTTAAGCAAAATTGTTATGGTGAGTTTTTAAAAAGAACCCGTTAAGCTGAACGAAACATCGTTGCTTGTTTAATAACGGAAATTTCTATGCATATTTTAAGAGCTACATTTTCTGTATTTTATAATTACTTTTAAATTTGTTAAAGCTAAACCAAATCGCTAGACCATTAAGCAAAAATGATTTCACATATAGCAGCCGTAAAATTAAAATCCAAGTAAAAAATAAAACATAATTGCAAAAACTCGACTTGATACATATAAAATATGAATAAAAATAAATTTCCTTTTATTTTTTAGTTTTAAATAATGAAAATCTAAAAATTCTTTAATAAAAAGCAAAAGCTTTTTTTCTTCTTCTTAACAAACCATGAAATTTTGTAAGTAATTTCCACACAACAGCAACAAACGACGCAAGCCGGTATCACATTGTGATATTATAAAAACAGGCAGATCTACCACTAGACGACAAGCTTACACCCCCCCCTCCACCGCCTTTCATGATCAACATAAGCGTGACACAAGAACCACTTTCTTCAGTCGCTTACACTTGGCAACATCTTTGAATTGTTTATTAAGCGCAAGTAAAAGTAAAAATATAAATAAATACTTAAGTCTTAAAGTGGGGAAAAAATTATATACATATAATTTTTTTCTGTTTATTCGAAAATAAGAATTTAATTTTAATTTTGTTTGTAGTAAAGTAATTTAAAAAAACAAAAACATTTTCTGTTTCTATTTAATTACTAACATTATAATTATTATTATACTAGGAATTATTTATGTCTTTTGGAAAGTTAAACTCGAAAAAACATCATATTAAATTGAGGAAATATATATAAAATCTAAAAGTGTTGTTTAAGAATAGAAAACATGATGAGATTAGCCTTAAGTTTTTTTTCAGCATTTTTATTTTTTTGGTATTTCTGTTGATTTTTTTATTCTCTAAATTTAAATATTTGGATATTAGTAATTTAAGTTCCAAAAAGTTCAAACCTTATCATGTGTCTAATTATACAGTGAAAAGAAAATAAATCAAACAATTTAAAGATTTATTTTGTTTTTTTTTCTATAAAATTTAAATAAATTATCGAAATAGAAACTATATAGGCTTAAATAAATAATAAAATTCTCTAGTCTATATAAACTTTGCATTAAGAGTAACTGTAAAAAGATTAAAGGCGAAAATGTTATTTCCTTTCATGCTTAAATTTAAAACTGTTTTTGTACAGATAACCTTGTTTTAAACTATTAAATTATAGCTAATCGAAGCCCAACATATGTTAAGTGTTAAAATTGAAAGTGTTTTAGTTGATTTCTTGTTATTAATTTGAAACTAATGCCAAATTAAATACACATATTAATCCATTTAGTTATAATTTTCAAGTATGTTTCTTAAGTCTTTTGTTTTGTAATGTTTTATTTAGTAAAACTCCTCCAAACATTAAAATTTGTTGTTTTGTTTTGTTTTTTTTTTAGTAGGAAAACTAAATTACTGTTTCTTAATTTATGTAAAAATTTTGTTTTAACCCACCCAAAAATGTTACAGTAATAATTTGCTTAAACCATTCTTATTTCATATATTTATTTGAATTTTTTTCTCAATTTCCTTTCTTAAGCCAGAGATTTTTTTTTGTATTTAACACCTTATAGATTTTTGTTTTTACACATCTAATAACTATAACACCCGCATATTATGTGTTTTTTTCATTTAAATCATGATAAATTATAGTTTTGTTACTATTTCTGTTTTTTTTTTTTTGGTAAATTAAACTCTTATACAATGTTTGGTATATTTTATAAACTGCAGCAGTGATTCTCAAGCATTAAAATACCAAGATTAGGAAACCAATATTCGAGGTTGTATAAAACAATGATTGAGATGATCAAGGTTTTAAGCTAGGTTGCTTAAGGTAAGTACGATATTCATTTGAAACCTTATTTGATGTCACTAGTGAAAAATTCTAATTCCAAATAGAAAATAGAGACACGATTATTCTATGGTTACAAGTCAAAAAAGATTTAATTTTATTAAGTTTTCAGTACAGTATTTTTAAAACCAGGTCCAAATTTGAATATTTTAAATGTGAATAATTATTAAAATAATGAATAATGAAGTTTCAAGACGGCCAATGTATGCTTTAGTTAACATGAAATATAACAGGATTTTACAATGTATCAATAATTAAAAGGTACTTATTAAAGAAAATTGATTTTATTATTAAAATATACTTTTTCAAGAATAGGCATTTTTTAATAAACTGTACTTTTTGAAGAAAAGGTACTTTTTAAGAAAGGGTACTTTTTTTTAAACAAAATTCACTTTTTTTTAAGGAAAAGTACGTTTTGAAGAAAATTTATTTTTTGAAGAAAAAGTACTTTTTGAAGAAAATTTACTTTTTCGAAGAAAAAGTCCTTTTTGAAAAAAATTTACGTTTTGAAGAAAAGCTACTTTAATATTAAATTCATTCTTAACAAAATGTACTCTGTTAAAAAAATGTTTTCTTTTGAAATAAGAAACAATATTAAAAAAGGTACTATTTTTAAGAAAATTTATTTTTATAAGAAAGGATTTTTTAAAAAAGGTAATGTTCGGAATAGGTACCTTTTGAAGTAAAGGTACGTTTTTAAGAAAAAGTACTTTTTTCTGAAAATATACTTTTTAAGGCAAGCTTCTTTTTTAAGAAATGGTAGTTTAAAAAAATATTTTTGAATTAAAGGTAGTTGTTTAATAAAAAGTAAACATAAAATAAAGGTTAATTAAGGGTACATTTTTAAAAAAGGTAGTTTTCAAAAATAAAGCAACATTTTTAAAAAACTTTATTTTTAAATTTTGGCAAAGGTACTTGTTAGAAAAACGTACTTTTTAAAAATTACGATTTAAAAAAGCCATATTTTAAAAAAATTTAAAAAAATAATAGTTTTTTAAATAATGGTAATTTTTGGAAAATATTCTTCTTAGAAAAGGGTACTTTAAAAAAGAAGCAACTTTTTTAAATTAAGATACTTTTTTTTAAAGAGAGGTATGTATTTAAGAATATGATCTTTAAAGATGAGGTTCTCTTTTAAGAAAGAATTTATTTTTTAAAGGAAAATACTTTCTACGAAGAGGTTTTTTTAAAAAAGGTTATTTCTCAAGAAGGAACACTGCTTTATTAAAATTTACTTCTTTGAGAAGTGTACTCTTTAAAAAATTTTACTTTTTGAGATAAGGTACTTTTTTAAGAGAATTTATTTCCTTAGCAAAGATAATTTATAAAGTAAAGCTATTTGATAAGAAAATCTACTTTCTCAATATATAGTTTAAAAAAAGTGTTTATAAAAAAGGTATATTTTAAGGAAAAATACTTTTTAAAGTAAATGAAAATAATCATTCGTTCTGATTGCTGCTATAATTTGAATAAGTCTCCAGCTAACGTACATTGATTGAAAACTAACTTAGAAAACGAGGATGGAAAGCCATAACTAGTAGTAAGTAACGTTGGGTTGTATGCAAACACGATTAATAGGTAAAGATTTTGGGTTGACTTAAACTATGACTTAGTAATCAAGAACTAAAGGTACTATGAATCATGATTTAGTGCTTATAAAGCAAAGCCTTTAAACCACAAGTGAAATATCTTAATAAAAAGGATCTTAAACCACAACTATGAGTCTTGATAAACTAGCATCAAACATCAAGTTAAAATTAATAATTTTAAATCGCGACTCAAAAATCGAATTTAAATACTACGTAATTTCCGCTTAAGATATTGAAATGAAAGGCTTTTATAATCAAGATTGACAGCTAAATATAAAAGCTACTCATCGAGACTTCTTTGTAGGCTTTTTATATCGCGATCAAAATTTATTTGGAACCACGATTGAGGAATAAAATTTAATGATAAAAAAAAATTAAGTAAACACACAAAGTTTAGGACCATTTATTAGCTACAACTGTTCGACTTTTGAGTAGCTTCGGTAAAAATTTATGTCAGTAAATATAAAAAATATGTTTTAAATTAGTTTTTACAGCCAGTTTCTTCAATCATCTGATAAAAAATCAAAATTTGCATACTAATTATAGTATTTATTGCAATATGCCTGAAAAAATTATGTCAAATCTAACAAACGGCTCTGAGTACTTAAGTGCCAATGAACAAATGCTTAAAAAAAATTAAAAAAATGCCCCAAAAAATTTGTATGGGATTGGGGCATTTGTTTGTCAGGAATATTTATGGTTTTTGGGCACAAGTTCATTTTTTATTCCAATTTGTAATATTTTGGGGCATTTGTTCTTTTTAAATTCTTTCTTTTAACTTATACTCTCTGTCTGTCTGTCTGTCGTGGGTCAACCCCATTCCCCCTTATCCAATTGATCTGAAACTTGTCCCATAGTCCGGTTGTGAAAAAAGAATAATTTTGGGGTAGTCACGCACAGTCACGGAAAGATCTAAATGTCATTTCACCTCATCCAATTCATCTGAAACTTGGTCCATACACTTGCTGTGAAAAAAAGATTAACTTTGACTTAGTCACGCACAGTCACGCATGGTCACGCACAGTCACGGAGAGACTTACAACGGATTTCGCCACATCCAATCATTCTGAAACTTGGTCGGTATACTTGCTGCAAAGAAATAACTTCGACATAGTCACGCATAGTCACTCACAGTCACGCATAGTCACGCACAGCCACGTAGTGATTTAAAACACATTTCCACTTATCCGATCGATCTGAAACTTGGTCGATATATTTGCTGTAAAGAAAGATTAACTTCGACATAGTCACGCACAGTCACGTAGAGTCATGCACAGTCACAGAATGATTTAAAACCAATTTCCCCTTATCCGTTCAATCTGAAACTTGGTCGATTTATTTGCTGTAAAGAAAGATTAACTTCGACATTGTCACATACAGTCACGCATAGTCACGGAGTGATTTAATCCCCATTTCTCCTCATACGATCGATCTGAAACATTGTCCATAGACTTGTTATGACCAAAGATTAATTTTAAAATAGTCACGCAAAGTCACGCACAGTCACGGAGAGCTTCAAAACTCATATGCATAAGGAAAGAAAGAGTTTTAATAAAGTTTTACAAGACTGATGAACAAATACGAAACCCGTTTTTGTTATTGTTTTCTTTGTAGTTTATTTATTTTCGTAAACTGAAATAATATCGGGAATCGTTTGTAAATTGAAGTAATTAGTAAAAAAAAAATTTATCGTAATTGGCAGCCACACCCACGCCGCTCAGTTTTCGTTAACTTATTTGTAATCGTCGCAAAACATATTTTTTGCAGATCATTCCGATATTTTACATTTTCAAGAATAAGAAAACGCAAAAATCCTATGAAAATTTTGCAAACATTGCAAGATATGCTATGAGGTTGCGAGCTAAAGCTGCGCCATGATGCTGCCGAAAAGAATACTGAATTTAAATGCGTTTATTGTAGGAGAAATATTGAGAGCAGCATAAAAATTTCCATTTGAATAGATATTTGGTAAAAAAAAAAAAAAAAAAAAAATACATAAAAATATGTGAAAAATTTTGCGGAATGTTTTTTGGGACTTAAGTCGATTTTTTATTTGGTTTCATTTTTTGGGGACTTTTTTAAGGTTTTGGGGCTTATGTTTATCGCGAACTTACGCCCCAATTTTTGTTTGGGGGATTTGCTCATTTTTTTTTTTGGGCATTTGTTCATTGGGGCCTAAGTACTCAGCGCCCTAACAAACTATTAAAATTTCGCTTCAGAGCAACATCTCTAATAGATGTAAAAATTACAATACGAGAATGTAGAATGTGCAAACCATACATCACATATGACAACTCTTACGAAACTGAGAATTCCACTATTAGAAGTATAAATTCAAAAATATTTAAAAATAACGATTGAGATTAATACGAAGTAAAAGCTGTATGTTATGAAAACTGATTCTTAACCACACTGCTCTTAGGCCTGACCCTAGGTAAGTGTGTCAAAAAGCATGACCAAAAAGTGCAAGTGCGAGTGTATCAGAGCTAAACGCAGGTTCAACAGCCATAAGTATAAAAATTTCATATTGAAACAATATATTCAATTATAACATAACAATTATCACAATGTTTAATAAAATCACTGATGAATACTGAAATGCCAGCAACCGATCTGATTGAAAATACAGTGTAGTTATTAAGTTTAGAAATATATGTTTTCTTCTTCTCTACAACGCACTTTTGAAATAAAATCAAAATTTGCATATTAATTATAGTATTAATTGCAATATGTCTGAAAATTTACGTCAAATCTAATAAGCTTATAGTTAAATTTAGGCACATTACATGGCATATGAGGTATTACAAAATTTAATTTTTTGACCGTTTTAAAAAAAAAAAAGAATACAAAAAAAGGTTAAACAACATGTAAATTATTATATCTTATATATTAAAAAAATTTATGAAAACTGAAGTCAGTCCATTGGCCGTTCTATCCGGCCTATTTCCTTAATTTTTTTTTAATGAAAGGTATTTAGACACAGATATGTCATCAATCATTGAAATTTACTCAACTCCCACCTTACTCAAGTTATACTCAAACGCGATTCTTCCCTGTACATTCACTCAAACAATTCGAATTCTCATAGCTCCTCTTCTAATGAGTGGATCTTGATCGTTTCACTCTCAGAACACTTAGTGGATCAAGTTCTTTCTTTTGAGCTATGAATTGCTTAAATTCGTTGAGTATGAGGAAAGTTATGCATGCACAATCAACTTTACATTATGCAACACGAAAGTTAACGTACAGATTTCAATACAATAATTGCATAACACATACTCTGTGTTGGCATTTATTTCTGTGTGTTCAACGAATATTGAAATAAACTTAATTAATTAAATAGATTAAAAAACATTGAATGAAATAAATTAAATGATAAAATAAAACTTCCTAGAATTTTCAATCGAATTTCGAGGGCTTGGTTCTGCTAGTATTTTATTAATCCATTTTTTCAGACAGATTGCAATTAGTGCTATAATTAATATTCAAAATTTTATTTTGATTCTAAAAAACATAACTACTCTGTATTCTTAACCAGACCGGATTTTGACATTGAGCTTTCATCAGCGATTATATTAAAAACTTTAATATATGTTATGTAATAATTGATTTGACTGTTTCTATATGTTTCTTGGGTCCAATTTATACGAATCGATGTTTTTCTAGGTAATATGGTGAAGTGTTTTGAATCTTTATCACATCTATTTTAAAGTCTTCGAAAAATGGAATAAATGTTATTTACGTGTCAAAACTGCAATAAATGTATTTATTTTTAATAATGTATTTATTTTTAAAATTTATACTTTTTATAGGTTTTATTTAACTTTGGGCCTATATTTCGAATTTTCCATATTTAAAATTTAGAAAATAGGTAAATTCAATCAAAGACTTTAAGTTTTTCTCAATGGGACTCAAAAACTAAACACTGAATGTATAATCAAAAAATTACAACGTTTTCCAGTAGTGGCAGGAAATAGGTGATGCCTGAACTAAACGACCAACATTATTGTCGCCACAATTGATGGATCAATATTTATGAATTTTGAAACTGTTCTGAATATATCTAAATTTGATGCATTTAAAATAAATATTGTGAATCATATTGCTTTAAACTAAGTTGTTATGACTAAGAAGGAATCCAAAATTGTATGCATGCCTATTATTTTTTAACTAGCAGAGCCCAGCACTCGAAACTCTAGTGTAAATCCTAGGAAATTTTATTTTTTCATTCAATGTTTTTTTAATCTATATATATAAACAATGTATGACTTAAATAAAATTCATTAAATTGTGAATTTTTAAGTAAATTATTTCCTTATAAATAAATATTTGTTGAACACAGAAGATATATAAATGGTTTTGTTAATAAATAAATTTATAAGAGCCTAGAGGTATGCTAATCAATTTTAGCCAATTTTATTTTGTGAATCGCTTGTATTTCTGTAATTACTAATTATGAAATGTACCGTTAGTCAAAAATAAGAAGGTATTCCTACATTGCAAGCTGTTGTGCTGGATGTAAAGTATTGAAACAAGTAAGGAATTTTAGTGTAGGATTTTGTTGGAAGGCCTCTAGAAGAGTCTTGTAACCTACACTCTACCATGTAAATAGGACAAGTACTATTAATTAAGGAAGTTTGGGTGAGCTTCAATATATAATTTTAATTTGTGTTTTGGAACAGTCATAAAACTTTTCCTTTTTAAAATCAAGATTAAGATTATATAGTAAAAAAATATTTATTGAAACCAAAATTAACTTAAAAAAAATATGTCAAAATATTCTTTGTGATCAAAAGTCATGAAACCCCAACTTCTAACGCTTCAAACAAACGTCATTGAAAAAATATTCTACATAAAGACATTGCGTAATTTAGACGCTGGTAAATAAATTTTCTTTCATTATAACTGAATGAAATTGTAAGCCACGAACGAATTGATAAAAAAAAAATTGTGATTCTCTGCCATACACATTGTGGCCTTTAGTGTGAGTTCCATATATTATCGTTAGTTCATAATTGTGTTAATAAAAAAAGTTACGCTTTTCTGAATATCTTCAATTTTTTATTTTTTATTTTTCTTCAAAGCAATAACAAATAGCTGCGATATGGAAAAAGATTTGACTTATTTTATTAAGGAAATATCACTGAAAATGAATTATGAAAAATTATGCTAAATCCAAAAAATGTTACAAATAGCAGCTAAATAAAAGAAAGACAAATAATAACAACAAAGAAGAAAAAAATTGGGGGAAAAAACTAATTATATTTGTATAAACTAATAAATAAAAGTTTTCATATCTTCCGCCCTGCATTAATTATAATAACAAAAAAAAAAAAAAACGTTCAAATTACAGTTTTAGCAAAAGTTTTAATCCGGCTTAAAAAATATATCTATGATTACTTTTTAGATTTCCGACAAATATTTCAAATAGGGCAAATATTTCATAACTTTGAAACATCAATTGTATATTTATGTCATGCACTATAATTTAATTTAGAGAATAATTAATTTCTTAAATAATATTGCATAAAGTTTAGGTTTTTGCTTTTCCACTATTGTTTTTGTAAAACTTATAAAGCCTATAACACTTTTTGAAAAATATACGGACTAGACAGTATAGGTTCAATTCTACTACCAAAAGGAAGTAAAAATCTATACTCAGTTTGGCGAGATTTGTAACCATTTTTTTTATGGGCCTCAAAAGATCTTGAAATTCAGTGGGCCCCTCACAAAGAGGTGACATTAGTTTTTGTTCAACAGCTAATTCAAACTTGGTGATACCGTTTAATTATATTTGACAATAATTTAGCTAAGCATACGTTGAACAAATTTTATTAACATTTTATGCGAAACATATAATTTTTCCTACACCGTTTTTAGAAAATATATGGGAAAAATTATTTTTTTTCACTTTTATCTTTAAATTATATTAAACTATTTTAAATCAAAAATTAAAAAAAAAAAAACATTTAAAAAATTATGTGGTGGGATTTGAAGTGAAAACAGTGTAAAATAAAAATAATTTTTTATTAGAAAAGTCATTATAGTGGAAAACATGAGTTTATTCGAAACCGCACGTCGCACAGTAGACCATATTTTGAGAAGGCGGCCAAAAATCATTTTTTTTTGTTACCGATTTTAAAGTTATGTCACTCATTTGAAAGTAAATACTAGTAAACCTCGGGAGCCAAAAAATTGCGACTCTATCTCAACTATATCACAGCAAACAGGGTCTTCGAAAATGGCCTTTCTTAGTATTTTGCTAAAATTAAAAATTTCTTTGTAAATTTTTATTTTTGAATTACTGTAACTTTTTTGATTTAAAAGATTTTAGAGTGAAATAAATTTTGTATAATTTAGTGGCTTCCATACTAATAATGTTAAAAATGTCAAATCGCTGAGTCATTCCGAAATTTAAAAAACAAATTTTTTAAAAAAGGTCAAAATTTACCGAAAATCTCCTACTTAATAGAGCATAACTCCTACCAGTCAAAAGCAGTCAGAAAAAATCTTGCACTCTTCTATAGTACGAATCCTCCCCTATACTCATATACCCCATTATATACCCGCCAGTTTTCACCCGTGTGCACCAGAACAATTTTTCTGACCCAAGGTTAGATATTTTCTGCAAAATTTATGAATACAAAAGTTGTCCACTATGTGGCTAGGATATATTAAGTTTGAGGTGATGTTTGTAACTGCCAAAAATATTGAACCTTTATCTATCTTTTATTATAAGGATCGACTGAAAAACACTTTCTGAGTCGATTAAACGATGTCCGTCCGTCCGTCTGAGTTTTATGAATACAAAAGTTGGTTGTACCGGTGCACCGCGGTGTATTTTTTTTTGCGTGTCGGTAGAGTTGTCAGGAGTTGCTATATACTTATAAAAAAGGGTTGAGATATAATGCGCTTAATTGTTACAGGTACATTTACATAGGTATCTTTCAAAATATTAATAGTATGAATTTGAGTTATATAGTTTAAATACCTGACAAAATGGGAAACAATTTAAATAACAGGTAAATGGTAAAAAGAACTATTGCGACATAGCCTTTTAAGATAAATAAAAGATAAAAAATTTTATTTTAAACAATTGCAAGAAAGAGTATTTATAATAATGTTTCCACAATTATTATTCATTACAATTTGGAAACAAGGAAACACAAATGATGGAAATACTGCAAGGAGATTTTTTTCCGATCCGGAAACTGCAGCTTCTATCACAGGTGTAGATCATGAATTAATAAGACGATTCAAAATCATATTACAAGTTCTAGCATGCAGCAGAAAGATAAATGCAAAAAAATTTGGAGAGTACGCCAATAAAACAGTTATACTTTATAATGAAAAATAGTCTTGGAGATATATGCCATCCACAGTTCATAAAATTTTGTACCATGGGGAACAAATAATTCAAAACAATATGCTACCAATAGGAGATCCATCTGAATAAGCGCAAGAAAAAAGGAACAAAGACACAGATTCTTTCACGAGCACTACACAAGGAAAATGACCAGATGTTGTACTAATGAAGACCTTATCACTATTTTGTTCTGCACTTCAGATCCATAGATGTCCAACATTCGTCAAAAATGGAAAACTACCTCTATTGAATTAGACGAAGAAGCTAAGCAACTTCTTGAAGATGAAAATCAAGGGTATTTAGAAGAAAATTTTACTAAAATTGGTTGATTTAAAGTACTTTTTCATTACACTAACAATAAGTTACGCTTTTTTTTTTATATAGTTAAAAAAATTTTCTTGATTTAAAAATGTATATATTTTGTAAATTTACAATAACAATTGTTATATTTCATAAATTTACCATAAAAATTAATATAGAAATATTTAAAAAGACAATAAAAAAAAAATGTAACTAGAGCAAAAACACACGAGTTTTTCATTGAAACTTCTCTATCTTGAACCAATATAAGGTAACTTTTACGTTCGCTGCTTAATAAATTATATTTTAACTCGGGATCTTTCAAAAAAAAAAAAAACAACCTTTGGCCCTTGTGCACATTAGGAGAAAAAAGTTTACGGGGGCCAAAGTTTGGCATTTTCTGAAAAAATTAACTTAAAAAATTGTTAAAAAGTATTAGTTGTAAAATTAACTGAAAAAATAAGACATTATATTTAAAAAAAACCTTTTTTTACCTTTTAACACTTCACTTTTGTACTAAAATTCAACTACATATGAAAATGTATTTTAAACCCTCCGTAACTTTTTTATTTTCGGTCGAGAATTACGTTTTATAGCAAAACTTAAAGGTTAAATTCTCACCTACAAAACAAAAAAAAAAAACGCATATCAAAATTCCAATCCAATCAAAAGTTATAGATTTTTGACCGCCTTCTCGTCAAATGGTCCACTGTGCGCTGCTAAAATGGACTGTTTGCCATCAAAGGACACTATCACAATCATACCAATTTCGGCAGAGATACAACTATAATCTCTACTTGATCACACAGCCGAATGCTTGCTACAATCAATAAAAGGAAATAAGTTAAAGAAATATGGAAACACAAAGTTAATTCTTCTTTGTAAATGGGGATGTGATAGTTCTTCGGGACAAAAACAATACAAACAAGTAGTATTTAAAAGTATTTCTGACTCAGATATGTTTATGGTATCATTTGTACCATTGCGATTGAAAAAGACGCAACAAAAGATATTTAGAAAAATGAGACACCATCTTCTATGAAATACTGCTGGTCAATCAAATTTGAATTCAAAAGAGAGACTCATGATGTCATTAACAAGAAGTTACTGATATCAAGACCCAAATTGCAACACTACAGCCATTAAAATTACAGTTAGATGAGCAGCAAATTGAAATAAGCTACCAATTAATGCTGACAATGATTGATGAAAAGTAGGCCCGGCTTTGACTAACAAGAAGGCTGGATCCAGCTGCATAATATGCCAAGCAATACTGATGCATATGAATTTGCATTATCACCACTACGTGCAAGAATACGACTTATGGAACACATACTAAAAATAAGTTATGATTTGGATTTCGGTTCTTCAGGTTCAATAAGAAATAACAAAACCAACAATGAGTTAAAAAGTTTAAAAAAAGAACCATGTTCAAGATGAATATAGCAAATTTGGATTGATTATAGATCACAAAAAACAAGGGTCAGGCAAGACAAATGATGGCAATACCGCAAGAAGATTCTTTTCAGATCCAGAAACAGCATCTGGAATAACAGCAGCGGATTTAAACCTTATTTTCAGAATTAAAATAATCTCAGAAGTACTTGCGTGCAATGAAGAAATTGACTCCAAAAAATTTGGAGATTATGCTAAAGAAACTGCAAAAATATATACAACCAAGTACCCATGGAGAAATATGTGCAACAGTTCACAAAATTCTTTATCATGCAGAAGATGTCATTAAATATCATTCACGAATTTCCAAAAATGAAGATCTATTTAATATATTATTGACAAATTCAGATCCGTTCACCTCCAGTATTCGAAATCAATGGAAAGTGGAACATCGGGATTTAGATGAAGAAGTCAAAAAACTACTAAAGAACAGAAATAACACGGAACAAAATATGGAATATTTGCAATCAATATTTGAATCAAATGAATAATAATTATAATTGCACGAAAAACATAGTATTATTAAAAAAAACAATAATAAACAGAACCTCCCATTGTTACAAATGCTATTAAAATATATTGCAGTTTTTTAAAGTTTTTTTTACCCACATATGTATGAAATCTTTTAATATATAAGAAAGATTAAGAAAATAATAACCCTTATGTTCATATCAAAATCAAAATCATTGCGCTAATGTTCAGCAGATTTATTTTGCAAAAATTAACAAATTTGACAGCAAAAATGATAAACTTTTCTGTGGTAATAGCAAGACTATTACATAATATTACTAACGTTAACAAATTGGCAAATTTGACAGCAAAAATTTTAATTTTTCAGTAGTAATAGCAAAATTTCCAGTTGATTTTATTTTATTTTTTTTTTGAGTGTACACATAAAAAAATTCCATTTTTACAAAAATGCTTGTAATTATTATTAAAATCCATATATAAGATTTTTTAATAAAAAAAAAAAAATAAATAAAAAACCCACATTTCACGCTAAAAGTTTAAAAAATTAAAAGTTCAACTTTGACCTAAATTTCTTAAAAATGAAATTAAAAAAAAGACTCAAGTTCAACTAAATATTTACCCACTAGAAAAAGAATTTCTAAAATATTTTCATCGGTTCAAAAGCTACAGAATTTTGGCCAATGAAAAGCAATTTTCAGCCACGTACAGTCGTTTTAAAATTTTCTGATGGTATTTAAAATAAAAAATAAAGTTTAAATATAAAATAAAAACAATTTAATTAATTTATTCATACATTATACAAGTTGTACTGGGCGGGTTGCAGGTTCAAAATCCGCCACAGCTTTCTTTAAATTATATTTAATAATTTAAAATAAAAATTGAAAAAGAAAAATCATTTATCGGATTAGGTAGGGCGTTTAAAACCCCCTTTTAAAATATTTTGTGATGGTATTTGATAGAAAAACTACAAAACCTGATGGGATTTAAAATAAAAATAGAGTCAAAATATAAATAAAAATTATCTAACAAACAAAAAATTTCTTCGCTTTGAGTCATCTCAAATATATATAAAGTGCATATGTAGGTATGTACAAAAACCTACATCACATATGACAACTCTTACGAAAACTGAGAATAGTGGAAATTAGAAGTATAAATGCAAAAAAGATTCAAAATTCAAAAATAACGATTGTTTGTTTGGACAGAATTGTATCTTCTGAAATTAATACAAAGTAAAGCTGTATGGTACGAAAACTGTATCTAACCACACTGCTCGTAGGCCTGACTTTAGCTGAGTGTGTTAAAGCGCTGACCAAAAAGTGCAAGTACGAGTGTATGTGAAGGTTCATGGTTCAAACCTCACAGCCGCCCTAAGTAGAAAAATAAAAAATAAAATATTCAATTAAAACATAACAATTATCACAATGTTCAATAAATCGCTGATGAAGGCTGAAATGCCAGAAACCGGTGCGATTAAGAATACAGTGCAGTTATGAATTTTTGAAATATATGCTTTCTTCTTTTTTACCACGCACCATTTAAAAAAAAAATTACTTTATTTTTTTTATTTAATTTTAATTACTATATTTATAAAAACCATTTCCTGCTCCCGAATAAGTAACTTTAATCTCTATGAAAATATCGTTATAAAGAATTGCAACTCGCAATAATGATTTTCTCAATCATAGAATATTTAGTCTTTTATCAAGATCATAGTAAGAAACCACTTCTTCATCTTCTATTCGCATTTTTGTAAATCAGTCTTAGAAGTCTTAGAATTTTACGCTACCAATTTTGATGAAAAAATCTTCCTTCGTGATACTTTAATCATAGTTTTATTAAGCCTTAAATATTGAAAGCTAAATGTTGGTGTAAAGCCGTTAATAGTTATGTTTGCTTTTATTAAACCTACAGTCCTGAATTTAGAATATTAATTAATCTATATCTAACATTAAATGCATTTTTATTATTACAATATTTTCATAAACTTCCAAAATAACCATCACTCTGCTTATCCACTCTTTCCATTGCCTCTACCGTATACGCACTAGTAGCAACCCAATTGTCTCTAAAGTTTTCCAAAATGTTCTTCTCACAATTTTGAATTTATTATGCAAATTAGTTTTACACACTCTGATTATATTCAAATTCATACCATGACAAAAGATTTCCATTAAAAACAGTAAACCTAAAAAGAAAACAATGAAAAAATCACTACAACACAATGGAAAATTAGAAATTACAAAAGAAAGAGTACGCAAGCAATTATTTTCATTAACAAAAATAAAAAGAAAAACAAAAATAAAGTGTAAAATTCTCACTCCATTTCCCTAGCTGCCTACCTGCTGCGGTATAACCCGCTATGAGCACTATGAAGGCACCTTGCAACATACGTAAATTTAATGGTTGTATAATTTGAGTATCCTGTGGTTTTTTCATTTCTGCATTATCAGCACTTTTACCATTAGATTGATTGGAACTGCCGGACTCCTCAGAATTTGTTGTTGACTGCATAGAATCTTCATGAGATTTTTTCTTATTCTTATTTAAGTCCTTGCTAATCATGCGGGATTGTGTTTCATATTCAGCTGTGGTCATTTTCTCTAATATACCACCCTCAAAGAGATGAATGAGTCTAAAGGTTTAGTTAAGAGATTGATTAATGAAAAGGAAATATTGAAAGGCGTAGGTGGGCTCTATTGATTTGTTTACTTACACATCGTTTAAACTGTCCAAGAAAGGGCAACCTATTTGTACAGCCACCGCGGAGTAACGGGTGTAGAGTTTGTGACTTAGTTGAAATGTTTTGTAACCTGAAAAAATTTATATCTATTCAAAATTCATTATTCCATAGGTGTAATTTCTAGTTTGGAATAAAATATTCGATGAAAATGGCAAAATATTAAACAAAAATTATTGGATTTGTATAAAAAATATCTTTAGAATTAATACTGCATTTTTTATTTGAAGGTATAAAAATGTACCTTTTTGCCAACTATTTGTACCCTATACCACTATGTGGTTTGGGTATAATGACTTTGTGCTGCTGTTTGTAACAACCAAAAATATTCGTCCTAGACCCATCTTTAATTATACCGATCGACTTAGAATCACTTTTTGAATCGAAATTGCAATGTCCGTCCGTCCGTCCGTCCGTCTGTGTGACCATGTAAACCTTGTAATCAAACTACAGGTCGCAAATATGAATATATTTTGATGAAGTTTGGTATGTAAGCTTTAATCGGCCGTGGGATGAACGCTGTTGAAATTGGTGAGAATCACTCCATGCTCAGACCTAGTCCCCATACAAATGACCCCTATGAAATGGACATAAATTGCCATAAGATCAAAATTATCCTATAGATCTCAGTCAAATTGGGTTTGTATGTGTTTATTACATCCATTAATCAGTAGTTCAAAAATAATCCCTATAGGAAAATTCTTAGTCATATGCCCCATAGAGGCCCCGATCTTCACTTAAATCTATCAAAAAACAAAAATACTGCGCAGATTTTCTTCAAATTTGGTTTGTGTATATGTTTTCAAAGTACAAGTGACTTTACCAAATATGGTCAGGATCGGTCCATTTTTCGACCTAGTATAGGGTATAGGGTATCGTATAGTCGGGCTAGACTGACTATAATTTGCTTACTTGTTTCTTCTTAACTTTTTATGACATGTAAATTTTTTATAGTTTTCTTATAAGAAATAACTGTTTAAAAGGACATTTTTTACAAAAAGGACATTTAAAAAAAGTTGGAGAATTATAGTCGGCCGGACTGTACGATACCCTATACCATGCGCTTAAAAATCCTATCTCTTTGGTCCAACTATTTTGATATAGAAAATAAACATAAACCAAGTTTGAGTTTCAAGTTTTTTTTTGCCTTCGGATATGAAAGAGATCCTTTCGGATGCTATATTTATATGGGGTCTAGGTCTAAGAATGGACAGATCCTGACCATATTTGGTAAGGTCAGTGTTTTTTTGCAAAAACATATAGAAACCAAATTTGAGAATAAGCTGTGAAATATTTTTATACCTCTTATGTTCACATTTGCGATCTGTAGTTTGATTACATGGGCACACAGACGGGCGGACGGGCGGACAGACGGATGGTCATCGCTAAATCGACTCAGAAAGTGATTTTGAGTCAATCGGTATATAGAAGATGGGCCTAGGTCAAATATTTTTGGTAGTTACAAACATCAGTACAAAGTCATTATACCCTGACCAGTAGGGTATAAAAATATATGAGAACTATCAGAAGTTCCTGTTTTATCAAAAGTCCCATTTTATCAAAAGTACCTTTGTTATAAAAAGTACATTTTTTTAAAAGTACCTTATTTATGAATAGTATCTTTGTTTATAAAAAGTAAATTTTGTATAAAAAGTGCCTTGTATATAAAAAGTACTTTTTATATAAAAAGTACGTGTTTTATACAAATTGTATAAGAAGTACGTGTTGTATAAAAATTACCTTTTATATCAAAATTATCTTTCGTTTAAAAAGTATCTTTCTGTAAAAGTAATTTTTTATAAAAAGTGTTTCTTTTATAAAAATTTCCTTTCTTTTATATAAAAGAATACCATTTTTATTAAAAATTAACATTAAAAAATCCTTTTTTTAAATAAAAATATCTGCTTTTATAAAAAGTTACATCTTATAAAAAATTACTTGGTTTTAGTACCTTCTTTATAAAGTACTATACCTTCTTTATAAATAGTACCTTTATTAAAAAAATTATCTTCTTAATAATAAGTACAGTTTTTTTATAAAATGTATTTTTTTAAAGTACATTTTTTATAAAAAGTAAATTTTGCATAAAAAGTGCCTTTTGAATAAAAAGTACCTTTTTTTTATAGAAAGCACCTGTTTTATAATAAATAAATTTTTTATTCATTTTTATTTTTATAAAATAAAAAATTACATCATTTTATAAAAAGTAACTTTTTAAAGAAAAGTTTCATTTTAAATAGTACGTTTAAAAAAAATCTATATATGTGACCTTCTCCGAGAATAGGGATCAAGTGTGTCAAAAACGGGTTGTTTCAAAAACGGTGGATTCTGGTACCTAAAAGGGTGCAAAAACTTTAAATGCGTTTTTTTCTCAACACTTAATTTTCACACACTAGTTCCCTTTTCTCGGAGAAGGTCACATATATAACAAGTAAGAAAGTTATAGTCGGTCTAGACCGACCATTTGATACCCTATACCATGGTTTAGAGACCATGGTTTATATATAGAAAATGAGCATAGCTCAAATTTGAGTGGCATTGATATTATTTTTTTTGACGCAAATATGAAAAAGTTCATATCGGATGCTACATTTATATGGGGACTAGGTCGAAAAATTGACCGATCTTGACCATATTTGGTAAAGTCACTTCTATTTTGAAAAAAAAATATACAGACCAAATTTGAGAAAAATCTGTGGAATATTTTTGTTTTTTGATAGATTTAAGCGAAGATCGGGAAGCGGCGATATATGGGGCCTATGACTAAGAGTTGCCCAATAGGGATTACTTTTGGACTACTGATTAATGGATATAATTAATACATACAAACCCAATTTGACTAAGATTTGTATGATAATTTGGATCTTATGGCAATTTATGTTGATTTCGTAGGGTAAGTTGTATGCGGGCTAGGTCTTAACATTGACCGATTCCGACCAATTTCAACAGCCTTCATCCTATGGCCGACAAAAGCTTATATACCAAATTTCATCTAAATATATTAATATTTGCGACCTGCAGTTTGATTACAAGCTTTACATGGACACAGACGGACGGACGGACGGACATCGTTAAATCGAATCAGCTAATGATTCTGATTCGATCGGTATAATAAAAGATGGGTCTAGATCAAATATTTTTGGTAGTTACAGACAGCAGCACAAAGTCATTATACCCAAACCACATAGTGGTATAGGGTATAAAAATGAATCGTGGTTTGTTCGTCCGCTTAAAACTTGAAAACTACAGCACCAAAAGGGATACTTGCTCCTGCGAGTTTGTTTGTAACTGCCATGCAAAGGTTTAGGAAAAAAGAAAAGTATAAAATGTCTCAACAGATGGCGCTGTACGCGGTTATTCCATTTTAACATCATATATGTTGAGTACTATGACAGGGTGAGCTTTGTAAATTTGTGTGTGGCCATCTACATATTATTAATATGGATAGTCATACCGAAAATGGTCGGTATCGGATAAGTGGGCGTTATACCTTCCATACGAAAGTAATTTTTAACATCATATAGTTTGAGTACTGTTTTAGGGAGAGCTTTGCAACTTTGTATGAGGTCATCTATTATTGCTGTGAGTTGCCGTTGTAAAAATTAGCATTATCGGAACAGTGGGCGTGGCGCCTAATTAATCATTCAATATCATGAAAGAGAGCTTTGATATTTTATGTGACGTCATTTGTTATTATTGTAAGTACACCTGACGAAAATAGGCTGGACCGGATAAGTGGGCGAGGTACATCCCCTACAAAGTACTGATTTATTATTATGTACATATACTGAGCATAATGATAGGGAGAGCTTTGCAAGTTTGTGTGAATTCATCTATTATTTCCGTGATTAGCCCTGGCGAAAAACGGCGGCGTTGGACAAGTGGGCGTGTCACCTACCGTATAAAATAAATTTTCAAAATAATAAAAGTATCTTGAATAATATAATAGGGAAAGTGAAGATAATTTGTGTGAGTTCATATGTTATTAGTGTGAGTTATTAGTGTGAGTGTGAAATGGGCGGAATTGGATAAATGGGTGGGGTTACTTCCATAAAAGTAATTATTGATTTTTAATATATTGGATCGTTTTGAAGGAAAATGTTTAAGAGAAATGGCAATTTCAGCAGCATAACAAATATTAAAATTTCCGCAATTTTCATTTAAGTTAATTGCTACTGCGGAAGGAGTGAATTTATCAAAAGACTTTTTAATTCACTTCATATGCCAGGTCTTCCATCACATAATTTAATAGCAAAGTTGGATTTTAAAATAATAAACTTAACTTTAAGCTTACTTAAGCGCTTTAATTTCAAAAAATTGGTCTATTATTGCATAACTGTTTCTTTTGACTTTCGGATAATTATACCCTATACCACTATGTGGTTTGGGTATAATGACTTTGTGCTGCTGTTTGTAACAACCAAAAATATTTGACCTAGACCCATCTTTAATTATACCGATCGAATCAGAATCACTTTCTGAGTTGATTTAACAATATCCGTCCGTCCGTCCGTCCGTCTGTGTGTCCATGTAAAGCTTGTAATCAAACTGCAGGTCGCAAATATGAATATATTTTGATGAAATTTGGTATATAAGCTTTTGTCGGCCATGGGATGAACGCTATTGAAATTGGTGAGAATCGGTCCATGTTCAGACCTAGCCCCCATACAAATTACCCATATGAAATCGACATAAATTGCCATAAGATCCAAATTGTCATATAGATCTTACTCAAATTGGGTTTGTATGCATTCATTACATCCACTAATGAGTAGTCCAAAAATGATCCCTTTGACCCCATATGGAGCTGCTTCCCGATCTTCACTTAAATCTATTTAAAAACAAAAATATTGCACTGATTCTTCTCAAATTTTGTTTCTACATATTTTTGCAAAATACAAGAGACTTTACCAAACATGATCAGGATTGGTCCATTTTTGGACCTAGTCCCTTTATAGATATAGCATCCGATATGAACTTTTTCATATCTGCAGCCAAAAAAATTAATAAAAATCCCACTCAAATTTGGTTTTTGCTTATTTTCAATGTCCAGTTAGTTGGGCCTAAGATATAGGGTTTCTAAACGCATGGTATAGGGTATCGTATAGTCGTTCTAGACCGACTATAATTTTCTTACTTGTTTTTTCATTATTATTATGATGCCAAGAAGAGTTCACGGTAACATTGGCCGGCGTTCTCAGGACAGTCAGAAGAGATCAACAAAGCACACAATGAGCAACAATGATTGAGAAGAAGAAAAGTTCGTGCTCGCAAAGTGATGAAGCCATGTCACAATGTGTGATTTTTGAACGACAACGTAGGCTACAACAAATTATTCAGTTGAACATTGAGCATGCGCCCTTTCGATATGAGCCCAACATTCAATACAGTTCGCACACATCGGTTCAATTTGGCCAGATATCTGTCGTTTGTGAGCATTGCAATGCAGTTAAATTTGAGAAAGAACCGCCAGGATTGTGTTGCGTGGGCGGAAAGGTGAAATTGCCAAATTGCTTCCACCACCAGAGCACGCTGCTTTACGGTGAATCTCCAAATTCGAATTAAAGTTGGATCTGTCATCCCTATGCCCCGAAACTAAGCAATGGAACCCGACTGATTGTGACGAAATTAATGAGTAATGTGATAGTGGCAAAGATTTTGAAAGGGCGGTTCAAGAAAGATGCTTAATTCCGCGAATTCCATTGACTTCAACCGATTTGACGTTCCAGTTCAATGGTGAAAGTGGCATTTGCGATGATAATAAACAAGTCACAAGGACAGTCCCTGGAAGTGTGCGGCATAAATCTGAAAATGTCATGCTTTTCATACGACGAGCTATATGTTGTGTGTTCCCGAATTGGGAAACCATCCTCACTATTCGTTTATGCTCCGGAACAGAAAACAAAAAATGTTGTATATCGCATTAAATTGATAACAATCAATGTTCTATTCTTTTTTTAATTAATACTTGATTTTATTCTATTTTCGCCAAATATTGGACGGGACGAGGACCGTCGGGTCAGCTATCCATATAATTATAAGATATTGAATTCAACTTAATTCGAAAAGTGTTGTATTCAAATTATATTATTGCGACATCTGTTAACGGTCGATAATTTTCGACAAAAAAAAAATTCGAAATTATTTCAATCAAAAAATCTCTTTTGGACAAAGCGAAGTCTGCCGGGTCAGCTAGTACCTTTATATAAATACCTTTTTTATAAAATTATATTTCTTTTTTATAAAAGTACCTTTTTTTTATAAAAAGTACCTTTTGTATAAAATGTTCCATTTTTTATAAAAAGTAGCTTTTGCATAAAATGTACCTTTTGAATAAAAAGTACCTTTCGCATAAAAAGTACCTTTTGTATATAAGCTACCTTTCTGCAAAAATATCTTTTGTATAAAAAGTAAATTTTTTATTAAAATTACCTCTGAATAAAAACCATATTTTCTATAAAAATCACCTTTTGGATAAAAAGCAAATTTTTTATTAAAAGTACTTTTCTGAAAAAAATACCTTTTGGATAAAGCGTACCTTTTGCATAAAAATTAACTTAGGCATAAAAATACCTTTTGTGTAAAAATTATCTTTTGTGCAAAAAGTAACTTTTGCATAAAAAGTTCATTTTGTGTAAAAAGTACCTTTCTGTAAAAATACCTTTTGAATAAAAGCACCTTTTGTATAAAAAGAATCTTTTGTATAAAAAGTACATTTCGTATAAAAAGTACCTTTTGTATAAAAAGTATCTTTTGTATGAAAAGTATCTTTTGTATAAAAAGTATGTTTCTGATAAAAAAGTACTTTTTTGATTAAAAAAAAATAAAAAGTACTTTTTTCAAAAAAGTTTATTTTCGATAAAAAAAAAAGTACCTTTTGTATAAAGTGTACATTTTCTATGAAGAGTACCTTTTGTATAAAAAGTACTTTTTGTCTAAAAAGTACCTATTTTATAAAAAGTTATTTTTTTTTATAAAAAGTACCTCTATTTATAAAATAAAATCACGTTTTTTATAAGAAGTACCTTTTGTAAAAAGATAAATTTTTTTAGAAGAACATTTATTTTAAAAAGTATATTTATATTCTTTCTAAAATTATCTTTTTGATAAAAGAACTTTTTAATAAAAGTATTTTTTTGATAAGAGTTTTTTTGATAAAATTATATTTTTGTTTAAAATGTCTTTTTTATAAAAAGTACCTTTTGTATAAAATGTACCTTTTTTATAAAAAGTACCTTTTGTATAAAATGTACCTTTTTTTATAAAAAGTACCTTTTGTATAAAATGTACCTTTTGTATAAAAAGTACCTTTCGTATAAATAGTACCTTCTGTATATAAGCTACCTTTCCGCAAAAATATCTTTTGTATAAAAAATAAATTTTATATTAAAAGTATTTCTGAATAAAAAGCATTTTTTCTATAAAAATCACCTTTTGGATAAAAAGCAAATTTTTTATTAAAAGTACTTTTCTGAAAAAAATACCTTTTATATAAAGCGTACCTTTTGCATAAAAATTAACTTATGTATAAAAAATACCTTTTGTGTAAAAAGTAACTTTTGCATAAAAAGTACATTTTGTGTAAAAAGTAACTTTCTGTAAAAATACATTTTGAATAAAAGCACCTTGTGTATAAAAAGAATCTTTTGTATAAAAAGTACATTTTGTATAAAAAGTACCTTTTGTATAAAAAGTATCTTTTGTATGAAAAGTATCTTCTGTATAAAAAGTATGTTTCTGTTAAAAAAAGTACTTTTTTGATTAAAAAAGAAAATAAAAAGTAGTTTTTTGAAAAAAGTTTATTTTCGATAAAAAGTACCTTTTGTATAAAGTGTACATTTTCTATGAAGAGTACCTTTTGTATAAAAAGTACTTTTGGTCTAAAAAGTACCTTTTTTATAAAAAGTTATTTTTTTTATAAAATAAAATCACGTTTTTTATAAGAAGTGCCTTTTGTAAAAAGATAAATTTTTTTAGAAGAACATTTATTTTAAAAAGTATATTTATATTCTTTCTAAAATTATCTTTTTGATAAAAGAATTTTTTTGATAAAAGTATTTTTTTGATAAGAACTACATTTTTATAAAAATAAGATTTTTTCTTAGCGAAAGAATTTATACAAATTCCAAATTTTTCTCACCATATTGCTGAATATTGAAGTATAAAGTTTCACGACCTCCCAAAACTGCCTTATTCTCCAAACCATCAGCTATCAATTGTATACCAGCCTCAACGGAATCTATTAAATAACCTTCCTCGCCGGAACTTTGCAATTTCATAAGAGCATAAAGTTGACGAAATATTTCAGTGCCATTCTGAAATAAAAAACTTTCGTTAAACCTTTAATTCTGTGTGAAAATTTCTTAAGCAACGCACCTCCAACATCTCCAACGATGAACTCTCCTTTTCAACAAACAATTGATAGCCATCATCTATCATGACCTTTTGTAAACGATGCAAAGTATTAATAGGACGTTCACGAGCCGGCCTGGCGAATTGTGAGGTTAACTGGGCTGAATAGACATCGGCCAAAACGTAGGTGGCAGCAATCCAATAAACAATCATAAGAAATTTAGCTCTATAGCCATGATATAACTCTTGGCAGGCTTAATAAGGAAAGTTAAGTTATCTTTAACGATTATTTACGTTTCCAAACTTACATTGTTTTAGAAATAATTGTACTGTAAACCATATACAACGATTAAATAGATTTGGCGGCAGCTTTTCGGATTCATTTGCCAAAGTTAAAGGAGATTCTAGCTTAGCTAATCTCTTTTGAAATTGCGTATCCAGGCTAGTTATTTCTCTTATGTAGATCATATAAAAAGGGCCATGTTTTGTAGTTTTCTCTTTAAAATTTTTTGCGGCCGGATGCCACCGATAGGGTGTAGAGATGACAAAATAAAATACAGGACCCGAAACTATTATCGTAAGTATCAAATAAGGCCACACATCTGCCTTAAAAGGCCGAAGTACAGCTAAAGCTTCATTTAACCGCCTGGGAGCATGGGTGGCAAATGCTCCTGAATCGGCCAAAGTAAAAAATGAAAACTCAATAGCCTTGCGGCGTTCCCAACTTAACGACACATCACCCAAGAAAAAGTCTGCATACTTGTTACAAAAAAATATCCATTTAATTGATATACTTCTAGAAATATTTTGAAAACTTACTCCATTTTGCAGTAGACCTATACCTCCCGTAAACGTTTCATTAGCCTCACTTTCGGTTCTCAACGAACCTTGAGTCCTTCCTGGCGTCTCAATATACAAAAACTCAAAATTCATATGTTGGGCTAGTAACTGTAACAGACGATGATCTCTTCCTCCAATGACAGTCACTTCTTTCAATTCTACCGAGTCATCTGTTAAATAATTTTCTGTAGATTCGGTCCAATCGTAAGAGTTATTGGCATACGAATCATTATCATAGTTTACCCAAAACCAGGGAGGAGACTTGAATAGAAGAACATTTCAAATGAATATATTTTTTTTTAATTTTTTATACTAACATGAAAAACGGGTACTCGAAATACACGACCCTGAAAATTGGAATATACACTTTTCGGTGTTGGCAATAAATGTTCTCTGCTCAGACCCAAATTGTCACCATCATACCAACTGACCAATGACAAATGACCCATGCCATCAGGATGAGCTTGATTGTAATAGATGCGGAAGCTGAAAATGACAATTTTTGTGAATCATATTAAAGCAAGTCAGCCTAGGTTGACTACACAATACCCTATAACATTATTTGCGTAAGAAAGTCTTAGGTCTAACCATGCTAGGCGAAGTTATTAATAAATATAGACTAATATCATAAACTGTATTTTGGTGAAATTGTCATTTGTTTGTTGTTTTATAATAACGGCAAAAATATGTACATTATGTAAATTACATCAATTTCAAAGGTCGAATAATTCTTAAAATTTACATATCGGCAAAAATATTAAATTTGTGACGAGGTTGAAATATATTTCGATTGTGGCCATTGTGGGGTTTCTTAAATGTCCAAGATTTAAGATGGATATAGTTGAATATCGAGAAGCAACTTTGTATGTGAACTATGAATAAAAATGATCCTATACCGTTTAGTTTTGGACCGATGATGCTCTACAGATGTTAAGTCGGAGACTTTTGGATCTTAGTTTATTATAAGTAGAATTTGTAGGAGATATTTGTCTGGGGGCTAGGTCTGAATATGCACTGATTTTCTCCAATTTCAATATGGATTGTCATACATACCAAATTTTTTCCAAACAAACACAACCTGTGTAGATGGAGTGACATCGTTAAATCGACTCAAAAAATGATTTTGAGTTGATTGGTGTATAAAAAAAATGGGTCTAGGACCAGTATTTTGGGTAGCTACAAACCTTCATCAAAAAGTGATTTTAGAGTTGAATTCAGAACCTCGTTTCTTACTGAAAATTATTAATATTTCAGAAACGTTAAAATAACTTGCTGTGACCACTTTGCGAACTGAACATAGGATATTTGTAGAAAAATAATTGAATCGAAATGGAAGTTAAACCCAAAGATGATGCATTGACTCTCCAGTAGCCTTATTAGTACTATTCTGAATTATATATTATTTAGCTTATTTCGGATAAAAGTCATCGGTGTAATGCAAATAACATCTACGAGGGCTTGAAATAAAATTCAATCTATACATCTAATCGAGATAAAGGTTAAATATAAAGCAGCTCAATCCATTTTGCACCTTATATTTACAGCGGAATGCACTGAAAATAAAAAAGCCAGATATCAAACCATGAAACATAGCAGCCAATTCCAGGGATAACATTGCATAAGTGTCAAATATTATAATCAGCTGCTTACTGGTATCGGATAGAGATAGTTGGATAAATGTGAACATTTTGAGGAACCTTTAAAGGTCGAATTTCTATACATGGATCATATACCGAAGGAGGAACCTTATATGTTCGTTATATGGCTAATTCCAACTTTCTGGTTGAATTAAGCATGATTTCATAATGTATTAAGCGATGATCATCGAGGTAGTTAAATGGCTACCAAATTCAAGAAGTAATTTAAAAGGAATTCTTGAAATCCTAGATCTAAACACGAAGTTATAAATTATGTTTGTTGTTCTGCTCTGCGGACACTCTAACCTAAGGAAAATTGTAGAGCTGCATAAGAACATGGCGAGACTTTAGAATGCTACTTATGCAATTGGTCGCCATTTGGAGGAATGAGTGTCTGATATAAGTATATCGAGTAAAGAACTGAGGCTGACTGGAAACTGCAAAAAAAATGATCAGTCGATACCGAATTTTAAGGTTAATGAACAAGTAACAGACTTAAGTGAGCACAAAAATCCAACGCTCTGGCCTAAGTATGTATTCAGATACCAGAAGTGAGTCGCTTCTGATTTTTGAAATTACTAATGAATTTTGATTTTCCACTTAATTAACCTCAGTAATAAGACCATAATAACGTTTATAAACAAACCCAATTTTAGTTAGAGCAAAGCGATTGCTCTAAATATTTCCAAGTCATTCGACTGCATGTCGCATTCATCTCTCATTCAATCTCTTTCTTTTTTTCTTTTCTTTATCATTCTTAACGACCTTCTTATTTATATTTTGTGTCAATTATTTTTTTTCAATTGTAGGCCAACCCTCTATAAAGGCTGGTGGGTGAAAAGTTGACAATGAATCACACATGTAATCCAGACCTGTTAACAATTTCCGAGTGGGTTAAAGCAAATTGGATTGATTAATGCACGCAAGAGCCAATGTTCTTTGTGGCCCCATGGGCTTTAGATTCAACAATATCACATGTAGATGTGGGTGAAATAGGTATTGAGGAATCGGATACTCTTAATGTTCTGTCCGGTGGAACAAACATGTTCTTGTAGTTTCGAAGAAGCATCTCTTCACTCTTTCTAAACTTCTTTAAATTTGTACCACCTGTACTCAACGAAAAGTGGAATACAACTCCCATATTGTTCAGGAGCTTCAAAAAGTATTTTGGACCGTGTACAAACGAGGGCGTTTATGGTCATTATTTGCAGTAAGGCAGACTCATGAGACCATCATCGGAATGTGGTTTATGTAGCACTGTTCTGTAGATAAGGAGTTAGATCAAAGAAAATATTAAC
Organism: Cordilura impudica; assembly: GCA_963682025.1. Classification (NCBI taxonomy): domain Eukaryota; kingdom Metazoa; phylum Arthropoda; class Insecta; order Diptera; family Scathophagidae; genus Cordilura; species Cordilura impudica. The sequence continues at coordinate 224,103,250 of OY821518.1, read as the reverse complement.
ATATATAAAATGTAATAATAGGGAAACCATTGAACCTAGAATTTTTATTTTTTTTATTTAATTAAAATTATATTAAAGCTTAGAACACCCGACAACTGTAATATTTTTAATCACTACTTACGAGCTTATGGACCTTTTTCGGAAAACGCTTCCATTAGGCATTTTATATTGGTTTCTGTTGCTTTTAAAATCTTCCACATTTTCTTCTTTTTCACAAGAGACAAATTGCTTTAACTCCGGAGACTTTTGAGGATTTACCTCCCTTGGTACAAAAACCAAGTTATTGTTCTTATATCTATCAAGAGGTTTATTAGCATAGTGACCAAAAACATGTGGACACATTGCGTTGGCTCAAGAAAGGAAGGAGTCTTTTTTGCAAACACTCCATAATGTAAATATCGGTATTTATAGATCCGTTGCAACAAATGATTTGGTTCTTTTGCCGCAACTGCATATTGCTTGCCATACCAGGAACTTTTTTTTTTGAAAATTGGTCTCTTTTTGGGTCCTACACTTATCTTCAATATTTCCTCGAGCATTAGCAATACAAAAGTTTTGACCCGGAAGTTCCCAAAAAATCTGCCACTCGTCCTACATCAAGCAGGAGGAGTATTATTTTTATGAGACATGACACAATTTGCGAGCAGTGTTTCTGTCTGAAACTTTTTGGACTTTGTGTGTTCTCAAATCTGGATTGGCTTCAAACCAAAAATCCGAATACAAGTCAAACTGGGCTGCTTTTTACTTTTCAATATATTTTCTATTTCCCTGGCCCTTCAAATATCATCTGGACCTTTCATTCTTCCCGAACCAAGTTTCCTATCATTGGTCAAATTCTCCTGATAACATTAGAAATAGTTTGACGGCAGACCTTTAATTCTTTGATTTAGATTTTATTGCAAATATTTAATAATTTTAGCACGGACTTCTATTTCATCATTAATTTTGATCCAACTACTAATAAACGAACAGGGTTGTCATTGAACATATTAACTGATATTTTTTTGATATATTTTTCAAAGATAACTTGATCAAAGAAGCTTGCGAAAAAAGTTAAGAAGAAAATCGTGAGTAAAGATTTTTTCGATCTCACTCTTTGTTATAATAAATTCATTCCAAGTTTCATATTTTATACAACCCACTTCTCTAGTAGATCACATCTGCTTTCAATCTATTTTCCAGTGGACCGCACAGCGCCTTACAGAGCAAATACGTTTATCAGTCGAACTAACCGTAGGTGGAAAAAACAAGTCTTTCCTAACACTTGCAATTTAAATAAATTTAAGCCAAATATCACAACACACTCTTCCCTTTTTCCTCTTAACCATAATCTATATTCCTGCGATAAACCCAATGCCCTGCATTTGTAGGTGACATCCCTTGAGTGCTAGTTTATAGTAAAAAATAAACAAAAAACAATCTTATCTTTGACAGCAAAAAAAGTTTAAGTGCCATCATATCTGAATTTCGTTCATTGATGGAAATCGATCATTTGCGATTATTTGCATCTTCTTTCAAAACTTCACGACTGTACGCAGTACCGTTACGAATTTAAATCCAGCAATTTTAGCTTAAGTTCACATTCGTAGTGAGTTTATTTATATATTAAATAATCTAACCCATAAAAAGAAAGTTTTTATTAAAACTCTTTCTTTCCTTATGCATGAGTGTGTCTGACTATCTCAAAATTAATCTTTGGCCACAAAAAGTCTATGGACAAAAATTCAGATCCATTGGATTAGGTGAAGTGGGGTTTTAATATCTCCGTGACTGTGCGTGACTATGTCGAAGTTAATCTTTTTTCACAGCAAGTCTATCGACCAAGTTTTAGATCGATCGGATAAAGGAAAATGGGTTTTAAATCACTCCGTGACTGCGCGTGACTATACGTGACTGCACGTGACTATGCGTGACTGCGCGTGACTATGTTGAAGTTGATCTTTTTTTACAACAAGTATATCAACCAAGTCTCAGATCGGTCGGATAAGGGGAAATGACATGACTGTGCGTGACCATGTGTGACTGTGGGTGACTAAGTCAAAGTTAATCTTTTTTCACAGCAAGTGTATGGACCAAGTTTGAGATCGATCGGATTAGGGGAAATGGCATTTAGATCACTCCATGACTGTGCGTGACCATGCGTGACTGTGGGTGACTAAGTCAAAGTTAATCTTTTTTCACAGCAAGTGTATGGACCAAGTTTGAGATCGATCGGATTAGGGGAAATGGCATTTAGATCACTCCGCGACTGTGCGTGACCACGCGTGACTGTGCGTGACTACCCCAAAATTAGTCTGTAGTCACGACAAGACTATGGGCCAAGTTTCAGATCAATTGGATAAAGGGGAATGGAGTCCACCCATGGCAGACAGACAGACAGACAGACAGACAGACAGACAGACAGACAGAGAGTATGAGTTAAAAGAAAGAGTTTAAAAAAAGATAATTAAGAAAAAAATTTTCTCCTGTAAAATTTTAATTTTGGCACTTAAGCTATTTTGCGCTCATAGCTCGATATATTGAATTTAGATCAATAGAATTTCTGAAATCGAAATTCGGCGGAATAACCACGGATGTCTAAATTACTAGTCCCTATACTTTTATTTATGGATCCCTGTTTAATATTTTTAATCAAATATCTTTTACATAATACTTACGCCTTTTTCCTAGGTCTTGTAATAACCACCGCTCTTAAGGGTTCTTGAAAGTTGACCTCAAAACGTTTCGGTGGGAATCTGGCACCCCAATAAAAAATAAACAAACTCAAACGATGAGCCAATTTTCGATCGTGTATCTTTTGTGCTAAATTGTTTGGTTTGCTAAAAATCAAATTTACACTCTCAATGGATCCTTGAAGACTTGACTCAATGAATTGGAAAAATAATTCAGTATCATAAAATATCACCGATTTAAAGTAGAGTTTATGAAGTTTTAAAATAAAATCATCAACATGTAATTGTAAATTATCAGCCAGCAAAAACTGATCCTCTAACGAGATATTGAGACAGTAAGAGGATTTAACTAAGATAGCAAGTTGTGTGGGCTTAAGGCCCTTAACAATTTGAGACAGTGCTGAAAGTAACAACAACAAAAATATAAAAATAACTAAATAATCTTATTAATAATATCACATTACCTATCGACACATCCGATATGTTTGTTTCATGTTCTAAAGTTACCATGGATTTTCCCAGCTTAACTATTACACAAAATACCAATAACTTTAAAATGTACATTTCGTTTTAAGAAATCACCTCAAATTACACGTTCTCTAGATTTAGTTGATTTTTTTTTAGTGCGTTTAGTTCTTACATTATCTTCGTATTTATAGCCCCAACAGGAACACCTGTGTGTTCGTATCATATTTAGTTTCGAATATGAATTTATGATACTTTTGATAAGCAATTATCCTATCAATATTTTTTTTATTTTTTAAATATCACATGTCAATTTTCATCATGTTATACACATGTCCATTTATGATAAATTTTAGTATTTTGTGCACTTCGTTGAAGTAGGGATTAAATTGATAAAGATGACATGAGCATGTTAAGAAAACTTTAAATAGTTAAGGCATTGCATTAGGGTATTTTTTTTAAATATTATTTATTTGATTAAGGGATAGTTCGTTTTCATCTGGTTTGTAATTTTAAGGTTTTGCTAACAAAAACCAGTAACATTTCCATTGGCAATTACGAGATTTTGTTTGACACAGATCATATATATAAACAAATGATTTATAAAAAGGAGTAATTCCAAAAATTAAAAAAAAAAAAAATTGGGATATTTTTTTGATAATTTTCTCTTTATATATTATGCACACTAGGGTGGTCCTACGCTATATGGACATTTTTCGAATTGCAATTTGGGGATAGGCAGGGTCCAGTTTGTTACCTTTCAAAATAAAACTAATAAATGTGATGTTTGTAGATAATCGGATAAAGAAAAGTTGCGCCGGAAATCGATTGAAAATTTCAACTGTGTTTATATAAGGAAAATTTGACTTTTTTTTTTTGAGGTTTTACGAAAATTTCGTTCTATAGTTTAGTTTTTCCAACAAGTTGTTATAAGAATCGGAATCAGTATTAAATTATCTATTCAAAAAGCTATAATAATATCTTTTCAAAATCGAATAAAAATTTGCCAAGAAAAGCAAATGCCCCAGACCACTTTTGTGCCAAAAAAACTAGGTCATGAAATTTGACGGCATTTCTTTCAACTTTGAGAAATTGATTAAAGCCAAACTTTTTTGTCTCTATACTTATAAGTAATCAGATATGAAGTATTGTTTTATTAACATGTTGTTAACCTATTGCACATTAAAAAATGGATCTGGCTCTTTAAGGTTTTATTAGCTACATATTAGAGATAAACTGTGTGAATTTTTAGGGAAATCCCTATGCCAGAATTTTTTTGACAAGGATTTAATTTTTGCGGATTTCGAGAAAAATGGGATTTTTGTAAAATATTCTATAAATGTACTATTTCTAAGTACTTTGTATCAAAAATTCATTACTTTTCTACTTAATAGCCTAGGGTTTCGGAAAAATATATTACGACCCCATTAACCCTTTTGGAATTGGGGTCACATATGACCCCAAGCTAATAAAAGACAATTTATTAAAAAATTCAAATATTCTGTAACTGCTGTTGAATTTTTAAAAGCGTTACTTAAAATATTATAACCAAATATGTATATCTTCCATTCCTAAAATTTCGGATAAATCGGAGAACGTTAACCCATTATTTGCCAATGCCAGCTTTTGTTTTTAAGATAAAGGGACCGCCATCTAACGTTTTTTTTTCAACTAGTGCTTATTTCGTGAATGGTAACACTTAGCTCATGTCTGATTTGACAGATAATTAGTTTTATCCTTCCGCTGAACGAGTATGGTTGTGTATACGCTTGAAAAACGCTGGGAAATATTGCGACATTACTTTGAAAATCATGGTAATGTTGCAGAATGTGTGCGAAAATTGCGTACTGATTTTGGAAGAAGAAAAGCACCGTCAGCTCCGTATGTTCGTTATCTTGTGAAAAAAGTGAAAGAAACTGGCATCCTCATCGATAAACCAAAGCGTGAAAAGCCAAAAACAGTGCGTACACCCGAGAATATTGCTGCTGTGGCAGAAAGTGTCGTTCTCAAGAATTGAACAATTCGGAGGCATCATTGAGGCGAATTTTGCATAAAGACCTTGGTATGACGCCATACAAAGTCCAATTGGTTCAGGAGTTGAAGCCAACTGACCATCAAATGCGTTTTCGCTTCGCTAAGTGGGCCTGCGATCGTCTTACAGAAGATGCCGATTTTGACAAAAAAATCATCTATTCAGATGAAGCTCATTTTGATCTTGGCGGGTATGTAAACAAGCAAAATTGTCGCATTTGGGGCACAGAAAACCCGCACGAATACATTGAAAAGCCGATACACCCAAAACGAGTCACTGTTTGGTGCGGATTTTGGTCCAGAGGGATAATTGGGCCATTTTTCTTTGAAAATGAGCAAGGAGTGGCCGTTACAGTCAATGGCGATCGTTATCGGGCCATTTTTAACGAATTTTTGTTCACAAAAATTGAAGAGTAGGATATTGGCAACATTTGGTTTCAACAGGACGGCGCTACGTGCCACACAGCCGAAGCTACACTCGATATTTTGCGCCCTGTTTTTGAAGATCGCATTATCAGCCGTAGAGCTGATGTCGTTTGGCCACCTCGGAGCTGCGATTTGACACCGTTGGACTATTATTTGTGGGGTGCCCTCAAAGATAAGTGTTACGCCAACAAGCCAGAGACAATTGACGCTTTAAAGGACAATATTATTAAAAATTGGACTGATCGTGTAGGCTACTGCATGGCCAGCCGAGGCAGCCATTTGAATGAAGTTATTTTCCATTATTAACCGGAAGGATTGTACTTTCAAATAAAAAAAGAAATTTGAGATAATATTCAGTAGTTTTTTTTTATAGCATTTAAAAAAAAAAAAAAGTTTTTTGGCGGACCCTTTATTTTATGCTGCCGGCAACGATGCATTTCATAGCACCAACCTGAAGTAAAAACAAGTAAGAAAATTATAGTCGGTACCTATACCGACTATACGATACCCTATACCATGGTTTAGAGACCCTATCTCTTCGGTCCAACTAATTGGATATAGAAAATAAGCATAAACCAAATTTGAGTGGCGTTGTTATTATTTTTTTTGGCTGCAGATATGAAAAAATTCATATCGGGCGCTATATTTATATGGGGATTAGGTCAAAAAATGGACCGATCCTGTCCATATTTAGTAAAGTCACTTATATTTTGAAAAAATATATACAAACCAAATTTGGGAAAAATCTGTGGAATATTTTTTTTTTACATAGATTTTAGTGAAGATCGGGAAGCAGCTCTATATGGGGCATATGAGTAAGAATTGTCCTATAGGGATTATTTTTGGACTACTGTTTAATGGCTTTAATAAACACATCTATATGATAATTTAGATCTTATGGCGATTTATGTCCATTTCATAGGGGTCATTTGTATGGGACTAGGTCTGAACATGGACCGAATTTCAACAATTTCAATAGCGTTCATCCTATGGCTGATAAAAGCTTATATACCAAATTTCATCAAAATATATTCATATTTGCGACCTGTAGACGGACATCACTAAATCGACTCAAAAAGTGATTCTGAGTCGATCGGTATAATAAAAGATGGGTCTAGGTCAAATACTTTTGGTAGTTACAAACAACAGCACAAAGCCATTATACCCAAACCTCATAGTGGTATAGGGTATAAATACAATTATATATATATATTGATTCCTATGGTTCCAAGTTGGAACAAAGGGCCGTAACGAAATTCTTCCATTGGGATCTGTCCTGTGCGATTATTCTGATCTCAGACCAAGTTCTTCTTGTTTCGCTAATTTCGGAATCTAGCTGCCTTCTCCAGGTGTTAGCTGGTCTACCTCTTCTTCTGCTGCCATGAGGGTTCCAGTCAATTGCCATCTTTGATATGTCATCATGGGGTCTTCTCAAAATATGACCAACCCAGCTCCATTTCCTCTTTGCAATTTCTATGCGAATTGGTGTTTCACCTGTTCTTTGCCAGAGGTCTCTGTTGGAAACTACGTTCGGCCAAAATATTCGCAAAATTTTTCGCAAGCAACGATTAACAAATACTTGCAGGGATTGAATGTCGCTTGCAGTAGAGTTCCAGGACTCACATCCATATAGCAGGATAGAGCGAACATTAGAGGAGAAGAGGCGAAGCTTAGTTTTTATATGTATTTGTGGTGACTTCCATACTCTTTGTAATGCACCAAAAGACTGTTTTGCTTTCCTTATGCGATATGCAATATCATCACGTGAGCCGCCTGTTGTTGATATGATACATCCTAAGTAGCAAAACGATTGGACGTCCTCGAGTTCTATGTTGTTTACTCGGAACTTGGAGAGATTAGTCGAATTGATACGTAGAACCTTAGTTTTGTCGAAGTTAATGTGAAGACCGACACCAGATGCTAGCTGATGTATCTGATCCAATTTGGCTGACATGTCGGTAAAGTTATGTGCGAGCAGGCAAATATCATCAGCATAGTCAAGGTCTTCCAATCGACCATTCATACCCCATGTAATGCCTCTTCTTATTCGGGTTGCTTGCTGCATAATTGAATCCAATACAATATTGAATAACAGCGGAGATAGGATACATCCCTGTCGTACCCCAGTGCTTATACCAATCGGATTGCTTAACGTGCGTTCATGCAGTACTCGACTTGTTGAGTTGCCATACAAAGCTTTGATTAAGTCGATTAGCACAGGTGGAACTCCCTTGCATCGAAGTGCGTGCCAAATTGCCTGATGGTGGATCGTATCGAATGCTTTGGCGAAGTCGATAAATATCAAGTATAATGGAGATCTCCATTCCACCGACTGTTCCACTATGATTCTTAGACTATTTATATGATCGGTGCAAGATCGGTGTGGTCTGAAACCAGCTTGCTCGTTTCGAAGATCTGCTGAAATTGATGATGCCAGTCTATCATGGATTATATTCGCTAACACCTTATTAATCATGGTTAAAAGAGTTATACCCCGCCAATTTTTACACTCTGTTAAGTCTCCTTTCTTGGGTAGTTTTATTATCACTCCTTCACTTAGTTCAGCAGGAAGAGAGTGTGATGTCCAAAAGTCTCTGATAATAGGGTAGATTATTTTAGCGCTAAGAGTCGGATCAGCCTTAAGCAGTTCAGGGTTAATGTTGTCTACGCCTGGTGCCTTGCCATTCTTCAGTGCACGTATTGCAATGACGATCTCAGTTTCGTCTGGGCAAATTGTATTTATGTCGGATCTGATTTGGTGTGCAGTACAGTGACATTGCCAGACTGTTGTGGGTTGCGGAATTGACAGTATGCCGGCATAATAGTCGGACCATATTGCCAGTTGCCGCTCCACGGACGAGGCAGTTCCTCCCAACGGATCTTTAAGGGGATATGTGGTTGAACGGTAGTTCCCTGATATTTGCTTTGCAATTTTGTACAAATCTCTACTACGATGTGTATCGGCAGCTGACTGTGCTTCTATGGCCATATTTTCCACCCAAACCCGCTTGTCTCGTTGCGCACTTCGTTTTACCTGGCGATCTAGACTGGTATACTGTGCCTGTAGGATAAATTTAGAAGCTCTTGTTCGGGCAACGTTAATGGAGCCTTTAAGTTGTCTTCTATCTTCAATAAGTTGCCAGGTAGCGTCTGAGATCCATACTTTACGCTTAGGTTGAGGATGACCAAGATGTTGCTTCGCACTGTCTATGAAAATGCTTTTTATAGCATTCCATTGGCCTCTATTGCTGTTCGGGATACCTTCATAGCGAGTCGTTAGGGAGCCTACGTAACTTTCGAGAGCATTTGAGGATTTTAATTTGGATACATCGTATCGTCTTGGCAAAGACTGTGTTGTTTGTCGTCGGATTGCACATATCCTTAATCGTATCTCTCCTACAAGTAAATGGTGGTCTGACGCTCCATCTGCCCCACGTCTATTGCGCACATCTAGTAATGAACCCCGCCACTTCTTGCTTATCGCAATGTGGTCAATCTGGGTTTCTGTTCTGTGGTCGGGGGAAACCCAAGTTAGTTTATGCACGTCCCTGTGAGGGAAAATAGTGCCACCGATTGTAAGACCACTGCTTGCACATATTCCGTTCTCGTTCATTTGCCCCAGTCCATGAGTTCCCATAACGGACTCAATATTCGTGTTAACTGAGCCCACTTGAGCGTTGAAATCACCGGTAAGAAGTAAAATATCACCACTAGGTGTGTCCTTTATTACCTTTTCCAGGAGGCTGTAGAAGTCTTCTTTGTCATTGGGGTCTGAGATTTCAGTGGGGGCGTAGCATTGAATGCATGTGATGTTACGAGCACGGGTGTGCAGACGGATGGATATAATCCTATCAGAATGTGGTTTCCATGCCATTAGGGCGCTCTTGGCCTCTCTAGAGAGAAGGAATCCTACGCCGCTCGATCGAGGGAGTCCACTTGGCTTGCCAGAATATAAAAAGGTTATGTCACCGTCGGTTGTTATTGTGCCATTATCAGGCCACCTTGTTTCACATAAACCAAGGAAGAGAAGGTTGTAGTTCTTGAATTCCTTGCAAATTTGGGCCAATCTTGATGGTTCCAGAAGCGTTCTAATATTCCATGTTCCGAATCGTGTCCTTGATTTAAAGCTAAAAGTCGTCAACAGTTGGGGATCATTTTGGTTTCCATTCGTTGTGGTTTCTGTAATCAGTAGAGTTTAAGATGAACCGGTGATTAGCCGATCGCATCCGATTCTGGTACCGGGATTGCCGATTGTAGCATCCAGAAATGCTGTTTTTTTCAACGAGTTGTTGAGATTGGCTATTGAGTGGCGCCAATTACTCGCCACGTCGTTCCAAGGATCATTGGCAACTCGGGTATTTACAGGTGCTCTAAACGAGACCCCCCGAGACTCTCCCCTTGAGACCGCTGAGTTGTCCGCGACTGCTTATTTTATTCGCAGCATCCCAACATATCTGCTGGGGTTTCCACTATCCGCAACCCGTGGACGCGTCTGATAGCATTCAGCTATGCTTCCCGAGGCAGTAAGTACCATGTAGTATGTAATTTTACACATTACATGCTGCTTATCCACCACTTGGTGGATAATTTAATAGCATTTAATACAATTAAATGCTATTAAATGCAAAAACCTCATAAATTTATTTACAATCTGTATTCTTTCTCCAAGGAGTAAACATTTTTCTTCAACATTTTTCAAATTATCATCCAAATCTAGCAGGAGTATTGTTTCCGATATTTCGAATAATCTTATATTCCAACAATTTAAAAAACTTTAACTTTTAAACTTTTGACAACTTTGGTAAACTCCTTTTCTATGTGATTTTTGATAACCAACTGAATAATAATGATTTTTCTAATAATGTTTTTTTGTCTTCTAGCCGTTATTAAATCCCGATATTTTTCTTTTTGATGTGTAAACATCTATACGCGCAGGGGGGTAAATTTCTATTTCACAATACAATCGCAAAAACAGCGTAACACATCGGTGTGAGCTGAAGTGTAAATCGGTGTGACTTTATCTGATTGTATTTGTGAAAAAATTATGATATGTTCTTTGCTAAACATTTTCCAATTGTCTTTCAAAAAACATCAATTGTATTTCAGAAAACATCAATTGAATTTCAGAAAACATCAATAGAATTTCAGAAAACATCACTTGAATTTCAGAAAACATAAATAGAATTTCAGAAAACATCAATATAATTTCAGAAAACATCATTCGAGTTTCAGAAAACATCAATTGAATTTCAGAAACCATTAATATAATTTCAGAAAACATCATTTGAATTTCAGAAAACATAAATAGAATTTCAGAAAACATCAATATAATTTCAGAAAACATCATTCGAGTTTCAGAAAACATCAATTGAATTTCAGAAAACATCAATAGAATTTCAGAAAACATCAATTGAATTTCAGAAAGCATCAATAGAATTTCAGAAAACATCATTTGAGTTTCAGAAAACATAAATAGAATTTCAGAAAACATCAATATAATTTCAGAAAACATCATTCGAGTTTCAGAAAACATCAATTGAATTTCAGAAAGCATCAATAAAATTTCAGAAAACATTAATAGAATTTCAGAAAACATCAATATAATTTCAGAAAACATCATTCGAGTTTCAGAAAACATCAATTGAATTTCAGAAAACATCAATAGAATTTCAGAAAACATCAATTGAATTTCAGAAAACATTAATAGAATTTCAGAAAACATCAATATAATTTCAGAAAACATCATTCGAGTTTCAGAAAACATCAATAGAATTTCAGAAAACATCACTTGAATTTCAGAAAACATTAATAGAATTTCAGAAAACATCAATATAATTTCACAAAACATCATTCGAGTTTCAGAAAACATCATTTGAATTTCAAAAAACATAAATAGAATTTCAGAAAACATCAATATAATTTCAGAAAACATCATTCGAGTTTCAGAAAACATCAATTGAATTTCAGAAAACATCAATAGAATTTCAGAAAACATCAATTGAATTTCAGAAAGCATCAATAGAATTTCAGAAAACATCATTTGAGTTTCAGAAAACATAAATAGAATTTCAGAAAACATCAATATAATTTCAGAAAACATCATTCGAGTTTCAGAAAACATCAATTGAATTTCAGAAAGCATCAATAGAATTTCAGAAAACATCAATTGTATTTCAGAAACCATCAATATAATTTCAGAAAACATCATTTGAATTTCAGAAAACATCAATATAATTTCAGAAAACATCAAGATAATTTCAGAAAACATCATTTGAATTTCAGAAAAAATAAATAGAATTTCAGAAAACATCAATATAATTTCAGAAAACATCATTCAAATTTCAGAAAACATCAATTGAATTTCAGAAAACATCAATTGTTTTTCAGAAACCATCAATATAATTTCAGAAAACATCATTTGAATTTCAAAAAACATTAATAGGATTTCAGAAAAGATTAATATAATTTCAGAAAACATCAATTGTTTTTCAGAAACCATCAATATAATTTCAGAAAACATAAACTGTATTTCAGAAAATATCAATAAAATTTCAGAAAACATCAATTGAATTTCAGAAAACATCAATATAATTTCAGAAAACATCAATTGTATTTCAGAAAACATCAATAGAATTTCAGAAAACATCAATTGAATTTCAGAAAACATCAATATAATTTCAGAAAACATCAATATAATTTCAGAAAACATCATTCGAGTTTCAGAAAACATCATTTGAATTTCAGAAAACATAAATAGAATTTCAGAAAACATCAATATAATATCAGAAAACATCATTTGAATTTCAGAAAACATCAATTGCATTTCAGAACACATCAATATAATTTCAGAAAACATCAATTGAATTTCAGAAAACATTAATATAATTTCAGAAAACATCAATTGTATTTCAGAAAACATCAATAGAATTTCAGAAAACATCAATTGAATTTCAGAAAGCATCAATATAATTTCAGAAAACATCAATATAATTTCAGAAAACATCATTCGAGTTTCAGAAAACATCATTTGAATTTCAGAAAACATAAATAGAATTTCAGAAAACATCAATATAATTTCAAAAAACATCATTTGAATTTCAGAAAACATCAATTGAATTTCAGAAAACATCAATATAATTTCAGAAAACATCATTTGAATTATGATATGTTCTTTGCTAAACATTTTCCAATTGTCTTTCAAAAAACATCAATTGTATTTCAGAAAACATCAATTGAATTTCAGAAAACATCAATAGAATTTCAGAAAACATCACTTGAATTTCAGAAAACATAAATAGAATTTCAGAAAACATCAATATAATTTCAGAAAACATCATTCGAGTTTCAGAAAACATCAATTGAATTTCAGAAACCATTAATATAATTTCAGAAAACATCATTTGAATTTCAGAAAACATAAATAGAATTTCAGAAAACATCAATATAATTTCAGAAAACATCATTCGAGTTTCAGAAAACATCAATTGAATTTCAGAAAACATCAATAGAATTTCAGAAAACATCAATTGAATTTCAGAAAGCATCAATAGAATTTCAGAAAACATCATTTGAGTTTCAGAAAACATAAATAGAATTTCAGAAAACATCAATATAATTTCAGAAAACATCATTCGAGTTTCAGAAAACATCAATTGAATTTCAGAAAGCATCAATAAAATTTCAGAAAACATTAATAGAATTTCAGAAAACATCAATATAATTTCAGAAAACATCATTCGAGTTTCAGAAAACATCAATTGAATTTCAGAAAACATCAATAGAATTTCAGAAAACATCAATTGAATTTCAGAAAACATTAATAGAATTTCAGAAAACATCAATATAATTTCAGAAAACATCATTCGAGTTTCAGAAAACATCAATAGAATTTCAGAAAACATCACTTGAATTTCAGAAAACATTAATAGAATTTCAGAAAACATCAATATAATTTCACAAAACATCATTCGAGTTTCAGAAAACATCATTTGAATTTCAAAAAACATAAATAGAATTTCAGAAAACATCAATATAATTTCAGAAAACATCATTCGAGTTTCAGAAAACATCAATTGAATTTCAGAAAACATCAATAGAATTTCAGAAAACATCAATTGAATTTCAGAAAGCATCAATAGAATTTCAGAAAACATCATTTGAGTTTCAGAAAACATAAATAGAATTTCAGAAAACATCAATATAATTTCAGAAAACATCATTCGAGTTTCAGAAAACATCAATTGAATTTCAGAAAGCATCAATAGAATTTCAGAAAACATCAATTGTATTTCAGAAACCATCAATATAATTTCAGAAAACATCATTTGAATTTCAGAAAACATCAATATAATTTCAGAAAACATCAAGATAATTTCAGAAAACATCATTTGAATTTCAGAAAAAATAAATAGAATTTCAGAAAACATCAATATAATTTCAGAAAACATCATTCAAATTTCAGAAAACATCAATTGAATTTCAGAAAACATCAATTGTTTTTCAGAAACCATCAATATAATTTCAGAAAACATCATTTGAATTTCAAAAAACATTAATAGGATTTCAGAAAAGATTAATATAATTTCAGAAAACATCAATTGTTTTTCAGAAACCATCAATATAATTTCAGAAAACATAAACTGTATTTCAGAAAATATCAATAAAATTTCAGAAAACATCAATTGAATTTCAGAAAACATCAATATAATTTCAGAAAACATCAATTGTATTTCAGAAAACATCAATAGAATTTCAGAAAACATCAATTGAATTTCAGAAAACATCAATATAATTTCAGAAAACATCAATATAATTTCAGAAAACATCATTCGAGTTTCAGAAAACATCATTTGAATTTCAGAAAACATAAATAGAATTTCAGAAAACATCAATATAATATCAGAAAACATCATTTGAATTTCAGAAAACATCAATTGCATTTCAGAACACATCAATATAATTTCAGAAAACATCAATTGAATTTCAGAAAACATTAATATAATTTCAGAAAACATCAATTGTATTTCAGAAAACATCAATAGAATTTCAGAAAACATCAATTGAATTTCAGAAAGCATCAATATAATTTCAGAAAACATCAATATAATTTCAGAAAACATCATTCGAGTTTCAGAAAACATCATTTGAATTTCAGAAAACATAAATAGAATTTCAGAAAACATCAATATAATTTCAAAAAACATCATTTGAATTTCAGAAAACATCAATTGAATTTCAGAAAACATCAATATAATTTCAGAAAACATCATTTGAATTTCAGAAAACATCATTTGAATTTCAGAAAACATCAATATAATTTCAGAAAACATCATTTGAATTTCAGAAAGCATCATTTCAATTTCAGAAAACATCAATAGAATTTCAGAAAACATCAATATAATTTCAGAAAACATCATTTGAATTTCAGAAAACATCAATTGTATTTCAGAAAACATCAATAGAATTTCAGAAAACATAAACTGTATTTCAGAAAACATCAATAAGATTTCAGAAAACATCATTCGAGTTTCAGAAAACATCATTTGAATTTCAGAAAACATAAATAGAATTTCAGAAAACATCAATATAATTTCAGAAAACATCATTTGAATTTCAGAAAACATCAATTGAATTTCAGAAAACATCAATATAATTTCAGAAAACATCATTTGAATATCAGAAAGCATCATTTCAATTTCAGAAAACATCAATATAATTTCAGAAAACATCACTTGAATTTCAGAAAACATTAATAGGATTTCAGAAAACATCAATAGAATTCAAGAAAACATAAACTGTATTTCAGAAAATATCAATAAAATTTCAGAAAACATCAATTGAATTTCAGAAACCATCAATATAATTTCAGAAAACATCAATTGTATTTCAGAAAACATCAATTGTATTTCATAAAACATCATTTGAATTTCAGAAAACATAAACAGAATTTCAGAAAACATAAACTGTATTTCAGAAAACATCAATAAAATTTCAGAAAACATCATTCGAGTTTCAGAAAACATCATTTGAATTTCAGAAAACATAAATAGAATTTCAGAAAACATCAATATAATTTCAGAAAACATCATTTGAATTTCAGAAAACATTGATAGAATTTCAGAAAACATCAATATAATTTCAGAAAACATTAATATAATTTCAGAAAACATCATTCGAGTTTCAGAAAACATCATTTGAATTTCAGAAAACATAAATAGAAATTCAGAAAACATCAATATAATTTCAGAAAACATCATTTGAATTTCAGAAAGCATCAATAAAATTTCAGAAAACATTAATAGAATTTCAGAAAACATCAATATAATTTCAGAAAACATCATTCGAGTTTCAGAAAACATCATTTGAATTTCAAAAAACATAAATAGAATTTCAGAAAACATCAATATAATTTCAGAAAACATCATTCGAGTTTCAGAAAACATCAATTGAATTTCAGAAAACATCAATAGAATTTCAGAAAACATCAATTGAATTTCAGAAAGCATCAATAGAATTTCAGAAAACATCATTTGAGTTTCAGAAAACATAAATAGAATTTCAGAAAACATCAATATAATTTCAGAAAACATCATTCGAGTTTCAGAAAACATCAATTGAATTTCAGAAAGCATCAATAGAATTTCAGAAAACATCAATTGTATTTCAGAAACCATCAATATAATTTCAGAAAACATCATTTGAATTTCAGAAAACATCAATATAATTTCAGAAAACATCAAGATAATTTCAGAAAACATCATTTGAATTTCAGAAAAAATAAATAGAATTTCAGAAAACATCAATATAATTTCAGAAAACATCATTCGAATTTCAGAAAACATCAATTGAATTTCAGAAAACATCAATTGTTTTTCAGAAACCATCAATATAATTTCAGAAAACATCATTTGAATTTCAAAAAACATTAATAGGATTTCAGAAAAGATTAATATAATTTCAGAAAACATCAATTGTTTTTCAGAAACCATCAATATAATTTCAGAAAACATAAACTGTATTTCAGAAAATATCAATAAAATTTCAGAAAACATCAATTGAATTTCAGAAAACATCAATATAATTTCAGAAAACATCAATTGTATTTCAGAAAACATCAATAGAATTTCAGAAAACATCAATTGAATTTCAGAAAACATCAATATAATTTCAGAAAACATCAATATAATTTCAGAAAACATCATTCGAGTTTCAGAAAACATCATTTGAATTTCAGAAAACATAAATAGAATTTCAGAAAACATCAATATAATATCAGAAAACATCATTTGAATTTCAGAAAACATCAATTGAATTTCAGAAAACATCAATATAATTTCAGAAAACATCAATTGAATTTCAGAAAACATTAATATAATTTCAGAAAACATCAATTGTATTTCAGAAAACATCAATAGAATTTCAGAAAACATCAATTGAATTTCAGAAAACATCAATATAATTTCAGAAAACATCAATATAATTTCAGAAAACATCATTCGAGTTTCAGAAAACATCATTTGAATTTCAGAAAACATAAATAGAATTTCAGAAAACATCAATATAATTTCAAAAAACATCATTTGAATTTCAGAAAACATCAATTGAATTTCAGAAAACATCAATATAATTTCAGAAAACATCATTTGAATTTCAGAAAACATCATTTGAATTTCAGAAAACATCAATATAATTTCAGAAAACATCATTTGAATTTCAGAAAGCATCATTTCAAGTTCAGAAAACATCAATAGAATTTCAGAAAACATCAATATAATTTCAGAAAACATCATTTGAATTTCAGAAAACATCAATTGTATTTCAGAAAACATCAATAGAATTTCAGAAAACATAAACTGTATTTCAGAAAACATCAATAAAATTTCAGAAAACATCATTCGAGTTTCAGAAAACATCATTTGAATTTCAGAAAACATAAATAGAATTTCAGAAAACATCAATATAATTTCAGAAAACATCATTTGAATTTCAGAAAACATCAATTGAATTTCAGAAAACATCAATATAATTTCAGAAAACATCATTTGAATATCAGAAAGCATCATTTCAATTTCAGAAAACATCAATATAATTTCAGAAAACATCACTTGAATTTCAGAAAACATTAATAGGATTTCAGAAAACATCAATAGAATTCAAGAAAACATAAACTGTATTTCAGAAAATATCAATAAAATTTCAGAAAACATCAATTGAATTTCAGAAACCATCAATATAATTTCAGAAAACATCAATTGTATTTCAGAAAACATCAATTGTATTTCATAAAACATCATTTGAATTTCAGAAAACATAAACAGAATTTCAGAAAACATAAACTGTATTTCAGAAAACATCAATAAAATTTCAGAAAACATCATTCGAGTTTCAGAAAACATCATTTGAATTTCAGAAAACATAAATAGAATTTCAGAAAACATCAATATAATTTCAGAAAACATCATTTGAATTTCAGAAAACATTGATAGAATTTCAGAAAACATCAATATAATTTCAGAAAACATCAATATAATTTCAGAAAACATCATTCGAGTTTCAGAAAACATCATTTGAATTTCAGAAAACATAAATAGAAATTCAGAAAACATCAATATAATTTCAGAAAACATCATTTGAATTTCAGAAAACATCAATTGAATTTCAGAAAACATCAATATAATTTCAGAAAACATCAATTGTATTTCAGAAAACATCAATTGTATTTCAGAAAACATCATTTGAATTTCAGAAAACATAAATAGAATTTCAGAAAACATAAACTGTATTCCAGAAAACATCAATAAAATTTCAAAAAACATCAATTGAGTTTCAGAAAACATCAATATAATTTCAGAAAACATCAATTGTATTTCAGAAAACATCAATTGTATTTCAGAAAACATCATTTGAATTTCAGAAAACATAAATAGAATTTCAGAAAACATTAACTGTATTTCAGAAAACATCAATAAAATTTCAGAAAACATCATTCGAGTTTCAGAAAACATCATTTGAATTTCAGAAAACATAAATAGAATTTCAGAAAACATCAATATAATTTCAGAAAACATCATTCGAGTTTCAGAAAACATCAATTGAATTTCAGAAAACATCAATAGAATTTCAGAAACATCACTTGAATTTCAGAAAACATTAATAGAATTTCAGAAAACATCAATATAATTTCAGAAAACATCATTCGAGTTTCAGAAAACATCAATTGAACTTCAGAAAACATCAATAGAATTTCAGAAAACATCAATTGAATTTCAGAAAGCATCAATAGAATTTCAGAAAACATCATTTGGGTTTCAGAAAACATAAATAGAATTTCAGAAAACATCAATATAATTTCAGAAAACATCATTCGAGTTTCAGAAAACATCAATTGAATTTCAGAAAATATCAATAGAATTTCAGAAAACATCAATTGAATTTCAGAAAGCATCAATAGAATTTCAGAAAACAACATTTGAGTTTCAGAAAACATAAATAGAATTTCAGAAAACATCAATATAATTTCAGAAAACATCATTCGAGTTTCAGAAAACATCAATTGAACTTCAGAAAACATCAATAGAATTTCAGAAATATCAATTGAATTTCAGAAAGCATCAATAGAATTTCAGAAAACATCATTTGGGTTTCAGAAAACATAAATAGAATTTCAGAAAACATCAATATAATTTCAGAAAACATCATTCGAGTTTCAGAAAACATCAATTGAATTTCAGACAACATCAATAGAATTTCAGAAAACATCAATTGAATTTCAGAAAGCATCAATAGAATTTCAGAAAACATCATTTGAGTTTCAGAAAACATAAATAGAATTTCAGGAAACATCAATATAATTTCAGAAAACATCATTCGAGTTTCAGAAAACATCAATTGAATTTCAGAAAACATCAATAGAATTTCAGAAAACATCAATTGAATTTCAGAAAGCATCAATAGAATTTCAGAAAACATCATTTGAGTTTCAGAAAACATAAATAGAATTTCAGAAAACATCAATATAATTTCAGAAAACATCATTCGAGTTTCAGAAAACATCAATTGAATTTCAGAAAGCATCAATAGAATTTCAGAAAACATCAATTGTATTTCAGAAACCATCAATATAATTTCAGAAAACATCATTTGAATTTCAGAAAACATCAATATAATTTCAGAAAACATCAAGATAATTTCAGAAAACATCATTTGAATTTCAGAAAAAATAAATAGAATTTCAGAAAACATCAATATAATTTCAGAAAACATCATTCGAATTTCAGAAAACATCAATTGAATTTCAGAAAACATCAATTGTTTTTCAGAAACCATCAATATAATTTCAGAAAACATCATTTGAATTTCAAAAAACATTAATAGGATTTCAGAAAAGATTAATATAATTTCAGAAAACATCAATTGTTTTTCAGAAACCATCAATATAATTTCAGAAAACATAAACTGTATTTCAGAAAATATCAATAAAATTTCAGAAAACACCAATTGAATTTCAGAAAACATCAATATAATTTCAGAAAACATCAATTGTATTTCAGAAAACATCAATAGAATTTCAGAAAACATCAATTGAATTTCAGAAAACATCAATATAATTTCAGAAAACAACAATATAATTTCAGAAAACATCATTCGAGTTTCAGAAAACATCATTTGAATTTCAGAAAACATAAATAGAATTTCAGAAAACATCAATATAATATCAGAAAACATCATTTGAATTTCAGAAAACATCAATTGAATTTCAGAAAACATCAATATAATTTCAGAAAACATCAGTTAAATTTCAGAAAACATTAATATAATTTCAGAAAACATCAATATAATTTCAGAAAACATCATTCGAGTTTCAGAAAACATCATTTGATTTTCAGAAAACATAAATAGAATTTCAGAAAACATCAATATAATTTCAGAAAACATCATTTGAATTTCAGAAAACATCAATTGAATTTCAGAAAACATCAATATAATTTCAGAAAACATTATTTGAATTTCAGAAAACATCATTTGAATTTCAGAAAACATTAATAGGATTTCAGAAAACATTAATATAATTTCAAAAAACATCAATTGTATTTCAGAAAACATCAATAGAATTTCAGAAAACATAAACTGTATATCAGAAAATATCAATAAAATTTCAGAAAACATCAATTGTATTTCAGAAAACATCAATATAATTTCAGAAAACATCAATTGTATTTCAGAAAACATCAATTGTATTTCAGAAAACATCATTTGAATTTCAAAAAACATAAATAGAATTTCAGAAAACATAAACTGTATTTCAGAAAACATCAATAAAATTTCAGAAAACATCATTCGAGTTTCAGAAAACATCAATTGAATTTCAGAAAACATAAATAGAATTTCAGAAAACATCAATATAATTTCAGAAAACATCATTTGAATTTCAGAAAACATCAATTGAATTTCAGAAAACATCAATATAATTTCAGAAAACATCATTTGAATTTCAGAAAGCATCATTTCAATTTCAGAAAACATCAATATAATTTCAGAAAACATCATTTGAATTTCAGAAAACATTAATAGGCTTTCAGAAAACATTAATATAATTTCAGAAAACATCAATTGTATTTCAGAAAACATCAATAGAATTTCAGAAAACATCAATTGAATTTCAGAAAACATCAATATAATTTCAGAAAACATCAATTGTATTTCAGAAAACATCAATTGTATTTCATAAAACATCATTTGAATTTCAGAAAACATAAATAGAATTTCAGAAAACATAAACTGTATTTCAGAAAACATCAATAAAATTTCAGAAAACATCATTCGAGTTTCAGAAAACATCATTTGAATTTCAGAAAACATAAATAGAATTTCAGAAAACATCAATATAATTTCAGAAAACATCATTTGAATTTCAGAAAACATTAATAGAATTTCAGAAAACATCAATATAATTTCAGAAAACATCAATATAATTTCAGAGAACATCATTCGAGTTTCAGAAAACATCATTTGAATTTCAGAAACATAAATAGAATTTCAGAAAACATCAATATAATTTCAGAAAACATCAATATAATTTCAGAAAACATCATTCGAGTTTCAGAAAACATCATTTGAATTTCAGAAAACATAAATAGAATTTCAGAAAACATCAATATAATTTCAGAAAACATCATTTGAATTTCAGAAAACATTAATAGAATTTCAGAAAACATCAATATAATTTCAGAAAACATCAATATAATTTCAGAAAACATCATTCGAGTTTCAGAAAACATCATTTGAATTTCAGAAAACATAAATAGAATTTCAGAAAACATCAATATAATTTCAGAAAACATCATTTGAATTTCAGAAAACATCAATTGAATTTCAGAAAACATCAATATATTTTCAGAAAACGTCAATTGTATTTCAGAAAACATCAATTGTATTTCAGAAAACATCATTTGAATTTCAGAAAACATAAATAGAATTTCAGAAAGCATAAACTGTATTCCAGAAAACATCAATAAAATTTCAAAAAACATCAATTGAGTTTCAGAAAACATCAATATAATTTCAGAAAACATCAATTGTATTTCAGAAAACATCAATTGTATTTCAGAAAACATCATTTGAATTTCAGAAAACATAAATAGAATTTCAGAAAACATTAACTGTATTTCAGAAAACATCAATAAAATTTCAGAAAACATCATTCGAGTTTCAGAAAACATCATTTGAATTTCAGAAAACATAAATAGAATTTCAGAAAACATCAATATAATTTCAGAAAACATCATTTGAATTTCAGAAAACATTAATAGAATTTCAGAAAACATCAATATAATTTCAGAAAACATCATATGAATTTCAGAAAACATTAATAGAATTTCATCTGAGTAATTTGTCTCCCAGCTGTACGTTAACGACACTGTCCATTATATCGTCGTTACAGAAAACTTCATCGACAAAGGTCGTGCGTGAAAAATTTTAAAATGTCTTAAAGGAATCGCTAAAGACAATGTCATCTAGGACGATTTTGCCAACTGGGATGTTGTGCAAAACCTGTCGGAATCGGAAAGAATCGGAGTCGCCAATATAAAAAATGAAGTGTGGAGTCGAAGTCGGCCGCAGCCCTCCTCACTACACATAATATGTCTCGTTTATGTATGATGATGTCGGGCATTAAATTTAACAAAGAATATTGAAAAAAAAAAAATAAAAATAGTCATAATAATAATGCGACATTGCTTGATGTTATTTGGGTCATAATGTCTTAGAAATTAAAATTATCACAAATTTTCTATTTATAAATTCCTTTTAAAACAAATTCACAAAGAAAATGTTAAAAATTTAATTAATTTAAATCATATCATATCATATCAAAAAGATTAATATTGTTACAATTATTAAAGAATTAAAAATCTAAAACTACATTTGGGCCATCACCAGTACTTTGTACCAAAAAAATATTACCAAACAAGGGCGCAGCTAAATTTTAAACATGAAATCAATTTAAAATTTTTATGTTCTAAATATCACTGTATTAATATATTAGCAATATTTCCTTTTTTCTCTTGTATTAATATAAGTCTTTATAAAATTTAACAATTACTTTCATAATAAGGTCATTGATAATTACTAAAAAACCGTTAGGTTTGTTTTCAATTTAGATAAATACAAAATTAAATAATTGCCAACATTTGCAAAAAAAAAAAAATAAAAATTAAACACACAAAAATTTCTAAGGCAATCTCTGGACAAAAACATAAAATGGAACAAATTGAAAACAAAATTTTTTTAATGCCACAAAAATTAAATCCAATTTTCTACAACCACAGATAATGACTTCTGAAAAAAAAAATACAGCAAATACAGTATGTATGAGCATGTGTGCGTGTTAATATACAAATAGGAAAAAAAATTTGATAAATGATCTTAAAGCAGAGCGTTGACATGAGATTTTCAATACATTAGATATCAGCAGCAACATCAACAGTTGAGAATTAAAAAATACACCTTTTGCTTGTTAAAATTTATAGGAAAAAATTAAAAAAAAAAAAAAAATATATGAAAAGAAAAAACAAAAGAAATAAACTCACATGTTGGAATTAATGTCAACGTTAGATGGTTCACATGTCTGTCGCTGATATGCCAAGTGATAAACAGCTTCACCTCAACTAAAGGGGAAGGTCTACCAAGTGATATTCAAGAAATGTTTTATTTAAGTTTAACTTAAAATTTCTGTTCTTTATATGAAATCAAATTAGCAAATGTGTCTTTGCATAACAGAAAGTGCAATCACCATACAGTAATGAGTAAAAAAGCTGGTTTTTTAATCAGAATATTCAACTTACAAAAAAAGTAAAATAAACAAGAAAGAGTGTTAAATTCGGCTGTGCCGAATCTTTGATACCCTCCAACTCGGTTTGAGTATTGATAATAAATGTAAACAAAATATTGGAAAAATATGCATGCGTTTCTTATATGCATGCGTTTCCTGTTATATGACATAACTTCTCGTTTAATTTAGTTTTTGCTAATTAAATAGCTCGCCCTAACCTCCATTGCAAAGGTAATGGTTGTGTAGGGTGGCTATATGCATTAAATCGTGCTAATTAGAGATGGCTGTATAGTTTCTTTTAACTGGCGAAATATTTTTTTATTGCGGCCATATAGGTCGGATGGAGTAACAAAATAATAACCAAAAAAAAAGCTCTCTCAACTTTTTTATTAAGATATTGCCATATTTGAAAAATATAGAGAATAAATTTATAACAATAAATAATCAAAAACGCAAAAAACCAAAGGGCCCAAACATTTTAAATAAAATAATTTGTTATCTTTATTTTCTGAAAAACTTTAAATATTCATTCAAAAAAAATTGTGAAAATTTATATATAAATAACATTCTCATCAAATTGCGTTTATTTATGTAACAATTTGACGTTCGCAATTCTTAAATATCATTTGAGGTTTTATAAAATTCATTGAATTTAAATTAATGTTTTCTGTAGTCCGATTCTGTAAATTTCAACGCTCCGACAATCGCAAAATATATCGACAGCTACATCTTAACGACAGTCGATAAATCTATTTTTCTATTTATTTAAATTGTAAACGACTGGCATCTCTGTCAAAATAAGCGAAAAACACAAAGAATAATAAAAAAAAAAAATCATGTGAGTCCGATCACAAGGGAGACGTGTAAACATCTAATAATTAAAGAAAACATCAACATCATATTTTTCAGTGCATAAAAAATAAGTCGATTATGCTGTTTTCTGAAATTCAATTGATGTTTTCTGAAATGCAATTGATGTTTTCTTAAATTCAATTGATGTTTTCTGAAATACAATTAATGTTTTCAGCAATTCAAATGATGCTTTTTGAAATTCTATTGGTGTTTTCTGAAATTCTATTTATGTTTTCTGAAATTCAATTGATGCTTTTTGAAATTCAATTGATGTTTTCTGAAATTCAAATGATGTCTTCTGAAATACAATTGATGTTTTCTGAAATTCAATTGATGTTTTCTGAAATTCTATTGATGTTTTCTGAAATTCAATTGATGTTTTCCGAAACCCGAATGATGGTTTCTGAAATTATATTGATGTTTTCTGAAATTCTATTTATGTTTTCTGAAATTCAATTGGTGTTTTCTGAAATTCAAATGATGTTTTCTGAAATACAATTGATGTTTTCTGAAATTCAATTGATGTTTTCTGAAATTATATTGATGTTTTCTGAAATTCAGTTGATGTTTTCCGAAACCCGAATGATGGTTTCTGAAATTATATTGATGTTTTCTGAAATTCTATTTATGTTTTCTGAAATTCAAACGATGTTTTCTGAAACTCGAATGATGTTTTCTGAAATTATATTGATGTTTTCTGAAATTCTAATTATGTTTTCTGAAATTCAATTGATGTTTTCTGAAATTATATTGATGGTTTCTGATATACAATTGATGTTTTCTGAAATTATATTGATGTTTTCTGAAATTCTATTTATGTTTTCTGAAATTCAAATGATGTTTTCTGAAATACAGTTGATGTTTTCTGAAATACAATTGATGTTTTCTGAAATTCTATTGATGTTTTCTGAAATTCAATTGATGTTTTCTGAAATTTTATTGATGTTTTCTGAAATATAGTTTATGTTTTCTGAAATTCAAATGATTTTTTCTGAAATTATATTGATGGCTTCTGAAATACAATTGATGTTTTCTGAAATTCTATTTATGTTTTCTGAAATTCAAATGATGTTTTCTGAAATACAATTGATGTTTTCTGAAATTCAATTGATGTTTTCTAAAATTATATTGATGGTTTCTGAAATACAATTGATGTTTTCTGAAATTCTATTGATGCTTTCTGAAATTCAATTGATGTTTTCTGGAACTCAAATGATGTTTTCTGAAATTCAAATGATATTTTCTGAAATTATGTTTATGGTTTCTGAAATACAATTGATGTTTTCTGAAATTATATTGATGGTTTCTGAAATACAATTGATGTTTTCTGAAATTCTATTGATGCTTTCTGAAATTCAATTGATGTTTTCTGAAATTCTATTTATGTTTTCTGAAATTCAAATGATGTTTTCTGAAACTCGGATGATGTTTTCTGAAATTATATTGATGTTTTCTGAAATTCTATTGATGTTTTCTGAAATTCTATTTATGTTTTTTGAAATTGAAATGATGTTTTCTGAAACTCGAATGATGTTTTCTGAAATTATATTGATGTTTTCTGAAATTATATTGATGGTTTCTGAAATACAATTGATGTTTTCTGAAATTCTATTGATGCTTTCTGAAATTCAATTGATGTTTTCTGAAACTCGAATGATGTTTTCTGAAATTATATTGATGTTTCCTGAAATTCTATTTATGTTTTCTGAAATTCAAATGATGTTTTCTGAAATTATGTTGATGGTTTCTGAAATACAATTGATGTTTTCTGAAATTATATTGATGGTTTCTGAAATACAATTGATGTCTTCTGAAATTCTATTGATGCTTTCTGAAATTCAAATGATGTTTTCTGAAACTCGGAAGATGTTTTCTGAAATTATATTGATGTTTTCTGAAATTCTATTGATGTTTTCTGAAAATCTATTTATGTTTTCTGAAATTCAAATGATGTTTTCTGAAATTATATTGATGTTTTCTGAAATTCTATTTATGTTTTCTGAAATTCAAATGATGTTTTCTGAGATTATATTGATGGTTTCTGAAATACAATTGATGTTTTCTGAAATTCTATTGATGCTTTCTGAAATTCAATTGATGTTTTCTGAAACTCGAATGATGTTTTCTGAAATTATATTGATGTTTCCTGAAATTCTATTTATGTTTTCTGAAATTCAATTGATGTTTTCTGAAATTATGTTGATGGTTTCTGAAATTCAATTGATGTTTTCTGAAATTATATTGATGGTTTCTGAAATACAATTGATGTTTTCTGAAATTCTATTGATGCTTTCTGAAATTCAAATGATGTTTTCTGAAACTCGGAAGATGTTTTCTGAAATTATATTGATGTTTTCTGAAATTCTATTGATGTTTTCTGAAATTCTATTTATGTTTTTTGAAATTCAAATGATGTTTTCTGAAAATCTATTTATGTTTTCTGAAATTCAAATGATGTTTTCTGAAATACAATTGATGTTTTCTGAAATTCTATTGATGTTTTCTGAAATTCAATTAATGTTTTCTGCAACTCGGATGATGTTTTCTGAAATTATATTGATGTTTTCTGAAATTCTATTTATGTTTTCTGAAATTTAAATGATGTTTTCTGAGATTATATTGATGGTTTCTGAAATACAATTGATGTTTTCTGAAATACAATTGATGTTTTTTGAAAGACAATTGGAAAATGTTTAGAAAAGAACATATCATAATTTTTTCACAAATACAATCAGATAAAGTCACACCGATTTACACTTCAGCTCACACCGATGTGTTACGCTGTTTTTGCGATTGTATTGTGAAATAGAAATTTACCCCCCTGCGCGTATAGATGTTTACACATCAAAAAAAAATTACTTCGTGTTTGACAGGATGATTTTATGTTTATGTTTAATATCTCTATTTTTTTATTAATATTTCTGTGTATTTATTTGAAAATGAAATAATGAATTAAATATGCTATTTAATTTTTGTTTTATTTATATAAAAAAGTTTTTTTAATTAAAGCAAAATATTTTCATATTTTATGATTTTTATTTATGTATGACGACATTTCAACCTAAAAATTTAAGTTTTTATCGATTGAATAAACAACACAAAAATGGTTGTCGTTTAGATAACAACAACAGCTGACTTTAACAATAGCGAATGTCGTTTAAAAACTTTACTGATAATTTAGCTTTTCTTTTTTAACGATTCGACAATCGTTAAAAGAAGTTACTGAAAAGCTATTATGCCAATGCCAATATTTTTTTAAATGTAAACATTTTTTAAATGTAAACATATTTTGTGTTTTTTCAATTTGTGTTTAAAGAATAAAATTTATATATTAAAGATGCAATTGATGTCTTCTAAATTTAAAATTATTATTTCCGACGTTTTGATATGCTTTTCTGAAATTCAGTTAATATTTTCTAATTTATAATTGGAAATTTTAATTCCAGTTTTTAGAATTGATATTTTCTTAAATTTGA
This sequence comes from Cordilura impudica, assembly GCA_963682025.1. NCBI lineage: Eukaryota > Metazoa > Arthropoda > Insecta > Diptera > Scathophagidae > Cordilura > Cordilura impudica. The sequence goes on along the minus strand of OY821518.1, from coordinate 224,075,000 downwards.
ATGGAAAATTTAAAAAGTGCCATTTTGTATTTATGTGAATAATAATGCTTTAGTAATTATAAACAATTTTTAAAAATTAGATGTAATCGCAATCAGATATTTTGTAGGAAACGCAGAATAATAATTCTATATAACTATGTAGAACTTTTTTGAAAGCAAAAAACTCATTGATGAACTCGGTAACTCTATTTTGTAAAGACAACAAAAAGTTAATATGCCAAACTTATGTTCATATTTGTAAAAAATAATTAAAAAACGTATGAAATAAAGGACCAGCCCGTGTATACTCTTAACATTGTTCTGTATGATATCTATTTGAAAATACTGACATTCATGTTAATATAGAAAGAACTATTGCGAAGCTAATTAGAACAAAAATTGTGGCGCCATCTACTGTGGCACAGTCACGCTGAGCAAAATGAAGTGACACAAGTGACAATATTGCAGAATTTTATGTAAATAAAATAATATACCGATTTATTTCTAACATGCAGTTATTATGGATACGAATATGTAGAATATACATATGTATATTATTTGTATTATTTAATATGTGTATGTATGTATATGTAAATATTACACACAAAAAATACAACATCAAACGTTATTTTTGTGTTTTTCTCTATAAATAAATTAATACATAAATTTTTTTTTTGCTTAATTTACATTGTTTTCTTTTTATTAAGAACTAGGTATTTTAACATTATTTGCTTTAGATGCTGGTGAATTTTTACTCCCTTTATATTAACTCGATTTAACTTTCCCTTTCCCGTGGCCCAATCGATCTGAAACTTTGCAGGCAGGCTCGTGGCAATGACAGAAATGATCTAGTAAATTTTTTTTGGTGATGCCAAAACAATGGAAACTTTTAAATATTTCTACCAGAGTTGATAAAAAAAATTTACAAAGCGTTAGTTTTTATTATATTATTACCACAACGACCACAAAAACAACAAGTCCAGCTATGACAACAATATAACATTTGGAATAACAACAAGAACACTATAGAAAAATCATAATTTTCAATTTTTTTTTTAATTTTTCAGAGATTTCCCTGGACCTGTTCCACCGATTTTAATGATTTTTGAAATAGGAACCTTCCCATGAATTTGGAGAATCATTCTCACTAAAAACGATAACCTTAGCTATCCTATTGAGGGCGTGATCGTGACAAGAACAACATAGAAAATTATATTTTTTCAAGACTTTTTTTAGTTCTTCATTCAAATCTCGGGCCCTAATCAACCGATTTGGACGATTTTAAACAGCAAACTTTTCAGGATGTTAATGAATCATTTTTTATGTCAGCGAGCACCCTAGCTGCTCGATTGATGCCGCCATCGTGATTTCCACAGACGGACAGACGGACATCGCTATATCAACTCCGGTTGTTATAAGGATCACAAATATATATATTTTATGGGGTCCAAAATTTTTTTTCTAATTATTACAAACGGAGTGACAAACCTATATATACCCTCTGCACACTGGAGTGGAGGGTATAAAAATATTTTAAGAAATTATGTACATATGTTTTTAAATTAAAAAAAAAACGTAAACTTTGTTCTATTTACGAAAATGGAAAAAATTCGCCCCTACATGTTTTATGACTTATGTAGGTTGTGGATTCGGAGCTTTTTCCCACTCTTCCATAATAGAAAAATTCTGACCGGCAACAATTTGCTCAAAATTCCAAATTATTTCAATTGATTCAGGATTGCACCGGTCAATGAAGTATTTTCATCCTTTTTTATTAACTTACCAGCTTTGAAAAATACAACGAAGTTATAATTCTGTCTGTATGTCTGTATTTGAAATCATCTGTATATATTTATAAAACAAATTCGGGTTAGTTACGTCATTTCTAACTCAAGAACGACTGCACCGATTTCAATGCAGATTTGAATAGCAGAAAGACTAATAAAAATTCACGGAAAAAATAAGTGGGCGTGTCCGCTCCCATACAAAGTGGATTTTCAATATCCTCTATATTGAATAAAATAAAAGGGAGATTAGCGATATATTGCGTGATTTCACAGCTTAGTAATTTGAGTAGCCGTAGGGAAAATGGACGTGCCGACTCTGTTATTTATAATAGTTCCTGTAATGTAACTGGACGAGCTCGAATAAATGGGAGTAGAACTCCATCACAAGGAAGTTAATAAATATCACATATCTCAAATACTATAATGGGGAGAGCTTTGCAAATCTATGTGACGTCAACTGTTATTATAGACGACGATCAAGGAGTGAATTTTCGAACTAAATTTTTTAACATGATTTGCGAGGTCTTCCACCACAAAATTTTCTCTTGAAAGTTCCATCACCAATTATACTGCTGCAAAACGTAATGCACCAAAATTATATAAGGAAACGTGATTCGTTATCAAGAAAATATTGAATAACATTGTTGAATCGACAATTATTATTGTAATTGTAATTATAATTGATAATTATCAATGATAAATTCAAACGAGAGCATATTATTTGCTAATAACCACTATGATTCCAATAGATTACTCAATTGCATTTAAAGTTTTACAATTCCTAATTCGTCTGGCATATGCAATGCCAATCAACAAATCTCAATAGAAAATTTATGCTTCGGTTATGGTCAATTATATGTAGCCTGCTCCAAAGATTGTAAGCCAAAAAATCTGTTCGTATATGCCAAAAATCGAAAAAACAAATAATATTGCCCATATGTTGGCTTTACAATAAATTATTATTTAAGATCATATTATTATTTAAGATCAGATGAAGACAGTATTATGTGAAAAAAAAATCAAATTTATTAAATCGAACAAAAATCTGTTTTTAAAATAACATATTGAGTTTCACTTCATTCTTATTTAAAAACTTCCTTCCATAATTGAAACACATATCAAAATAAATCTGGCGATATCTATAATATTAATATTTAAGGCGATTTCTTGTGACCGATGATTTGTTAAATAGTTTTCTCCAGATGTTCACTCATCGTATTTGAAAGGTATTTCTTTTTAGCTGTCCACCAGATTTACAGATTTTTAAATTTTTACATTTTTTTTGATTAAAATGCAAATAAAGTTGCTACTAACATATACATAAAACTAAACAAAGCTATGTGTGTGTTTATTAAATTTGTTAATGAGTTTGCAAAAAAAAAATGAGTTTGTTTTCTTCATTCACAATAATAATTGTGTTGAATTGAAAAATAATTTTGAGCATTAACCATTCACAATAATAATTATGTTGAATTGAAGAATAATTTTGAGCATAAAACGAATTCCGCAATCGAATACCTGCACTCGAATTTCGAGGGCTGGAATCTGCTAGTAATAATTTATTGATTTACTGACTTCTTCGGCTGAAAAGGAAGTCCAACTTCTCCATCTGGATTCATCTCCTCCATATTTAAACTTATTTTTGGAATAACGTGGATCAACCCGTATACCTAGTGAGCACCACACTGTATATAAATCAACTACTACTGTATATAAACAACAAACCACTTTTAACGGGCTCAATTAAAAAGGTTTAAAAAGCTTTAAATCTTAAAAATTTGAAGTAGAAAAATGGAAATGTAAAACTTAAACTTTTTATAACCTGTACCACTCTGTGGCCAGAGTATAATGAGTTTGTGATAACCTATACCCATCTATTATTATACCTATCGGATCAGAATCACTTTTTGAGTCGAGTTAAAGATGGCCGTCCGTCCGTCCGTCTGTCCATTTTTTATATAAGCTTTTGTCGGCGATCGATATTGGTGAAGTCTTTTATGGATTCCGATCTAGCTCCCATAAAGATGAACCCTAAATTGTGCTAAAACCAAATTATTACAAGATCCGTTACACAATTATAAGGCTACCCTATAACCATGAAGATGGACTCTAAGGAAAGTATACTTTATAGACAAACTTTGTACAAAGTGATGAGTACAGGCAGCAAAAGTTTAACTTTTTTGAACTAACCACACAACAGTGTAAGTGTTCCACAATGATAAGGTCAATTAGTAAAATCATAGTTGACAGTGTCCTTAAGAAGAACGTCCCTGACAGTCACTTACCCACCCCAACCGACCGGAAGGTCACATTCCCTTAACGTGCACACCGCGTACACATCACTATCCGAACGCTGGCTGATTCTAAATAAGATATAGCAAGTGTTGTCGTAAATCAGCTACAGAATTATGTCATAAGCTGATAATATACGACAAGGAATAGATAATTAAGGTATTCAATTACATCGGGCTTCACCTTAAATTCATTGCAATTAAAATCAAGGAAATTTTGTAAAAAATTATAATCATAACAGATTCTGCGGAAATGGTAAGAATGTATATAATATTAAGAGGCTAGGCGATTTATTTTGACCTATGTTTTGTTCTACCATTTTATCCCGATTTTGACCAAACGTATATTTTTTAAAAGGTATTTCTTTTTAGCCATTTTAAAGATTTACAGATTTAAAAATTTTTTTCTTTGTTTTGAGTAAATTGCATTTGAAGTTGCTACTAACACATACATAAAATTATACAAAAACAAGTAAGAGTGTTAAATTCGGCTGTGCCGAATCTTTGATACCCTCCACCGCGGTTTGAGTATTAATAATAAATGTAAACAAAATATTTGAAAAAGTAAACAATTTGTTAAAGTTAATACCAAAATATTTCAACAAATTCTTTGGTTTGATCTGGATTTTTGTTTATTCCAAGAGTTGGTATATAGAGCTCTATCACATTAGTAATTCGCGCTCCAACGAGGAAAGATCGTTTTTGTCTTTTCTATTATTTCGGATAAAAGAAAACACGTTTCGGTGATTAGTTTTTGGTCATCGTGGTTGCTGATCGGCATGCATTTAGGTTATATACCTATATGCTTGCGTTTCCGGTTATATGACATAATTAGTTAATTTATTTAGTTTAAGTTTTTGTAAATTATATAGCTCGCCCTAACCTCCATTGCGAAGGTAATGGTTGTGTAGGGTGGCTATACGCATTAAATCATGCAAATTGGAATTGGCTGTATAGTTTCTTTTAACTGGCCAAATAATTCTTCATAGCGGCCGTACAGGTCGGATCGAGTAACAAAATAATAGCCAAAAAGAAGCTCTCTCATTTTTTTTGTTAAATATTGCGATATTTGGAAAATAAATTTTTTTTTATTAATAAAAGGAAGTTTTCACTATTTACACAATACAATACAAAATCTAACCCAGTGATGCCAACTTTTGATTTTGAATTAAATTGTGTTAATAAAATATATTTTCAGTTATTGGCTACAAATGCTACTACCTGGGAATTATTACCGAACTTCAATGTTTTGGGTTTTACCTTGCCTACCATGAAGTCAAATTTTAAAGTCATAATGAACAATGGTTCAAATTAGGGTTGCCAAACGCAAAAACCAAATGTCCCAAAAATTTTAAATAAAATAATTAGTTATCTTTATTTTCTGAAAAACTTTAAATTTTCATCCAAAAAAACTGTGAAAAATAATATATAAACAAGTAAGAGTGTTAAATTCGGCTGTGCCGAATCTTTGATACCCTCCACCTCGGTTTGAGTCTTGATAATAAATGTAAATGAAAAAGTAAACAATTTGTTAAACTTAATACCAAATTATTTCAGCAAATTCTTTGGGTTGGTTTTCTTCTTTTCTATTATTTCGGATTTATTTCGGTGTTTGCTTTTTGGTCATCGTGGTTGCTGATCGGCATGCATTTTGGTTATATACCTATATGCATGCGTTTCCGGTTATATGACATAACTTCTCGTTTAATTTAGTTTTTGCTAATTAAATAGCTCGCCCTAACCTCCATTGCAAAGGTAATGGTTGTGTAGAGTGGCTATATGCATTAAATCGTGCTAATTGGAGATGGCTGTATAGTTTCTTTTAACTGGCCAAATATTTCTTCATTGTGGCCATATAGGTCGGATGGAGTAACAAAATAATAACCAAAAAAAAAGCTCTCTCAACTTTTTTTTTTAAATATTGCCATATTTTGAAAACATAGAGAATAAATTTATAATAATAAATAATCAAATTAGGGATGAAAAACGCAAAAAACGAAAAGTCCCAAACATTTTAAATAAAATAATTTAATGTTATCTTTATTTTCTGAAAAACTTCAAATTTTCATCCAAAAAAAATTGTGAAAATTTATATATAAAAAATAACATTCTCATAAAATTACGTTTACTTATGTAACAATTTTTATGTTAGCAATTCTTAAATATCATTTGAGGTTTTCTTAAATTCATTGAATTTAAATTAATATCGACAAATCTGTTTTTCTATTTATTTAAATTGTAAAGGAGTGGCATCTCTGTCAAAATAAGCGAAAAACACAAAGAATAGAAAAAAACAAATTACTTCGGGTTTGACAGGATGATTTTATGTTTATGTTTAATATCTTTATTTTTTTTTTACTAATATTTCTGTTTATTTATTTGAAAATGAAATAATGAATTGAATATGCTATTTAATTTTTTTATTTATATAAAAAAGTTTTTTAATTAAAGCAAAATATTTTCACTATTTCATGATTTTTATTTATGTATGACGACATTTCAACCTAAAAATTTGAGTTTTTATCGATTGGATAAACAACACAAAAATGGTTGTCGTTTAGATAACAACAACAGCTGACTTTAACAATAGCGAATATCGTTTCAAAATTTTACTGATAATTTTGCAATTTTCTTTTTTTTTACAATTCGACTGTCGTTAAAAGAAGTTACTGAATCGCGGTACTGAAAAGTTATTAATATCTCCTGAATGGCAATATTTTTTTTAAATGTAAACATTTTTAAATGTAAAGATATTTCTAAATTTAAAATTATTATTTCCGACGTTTTGATATGATTTTCTGAAACTCAATTAATATTTTCTAATTTATAATTGGAAATTTTATTTTCAGTTTTTATTATAATTGATATTTTCTTAAATTTGAATGAAAATTTAAAAAGTGAAATTTTGTATTTATGTGAATAATAATGCTTTATTAATTATAAACAATTTTTAAAAATTAGATGTAATCGCAATCAGATATTTTATAGGTAAAGCAGAATAATAATTCTATATAACTATGTAGAACTGTTTTGTAAGCAAAAAACTCATTGACGAACTCGGTAACTCTATTTTGTAAAGACAACAAAAAGTTAACCCCCCAATATCACATCACACTGCATTTGTAAAATCGTTGTGTACGTATTATCAACGAAAAATTGTTCGAATTAGTCGAATCCATCGCCATTAAATTTTATGCTCAAACATCTGACTGCAATCTCATTTTTAAAATGTTGTCGAAGCGTAAACTTGAAAAAATTTGTATACTTCTCTCTCTTATTTTATTTTAAGTAGAGTTACCAAGTTTATTATACAGGCACATGTTTGAGGGAAAATGTTTACATTTATTATTATTAGTATTATTTTAATAATAGTTAATAATATTTATGCTCTATAATTAACAAACTTGCGTTTTTGTATGCGCATTTCAAAAAATAAATCATTATAATAGATTTAACAAGTTAAAACTTTAATTACAATTTTACAGAATCCAGTAAATTTGCATTAAATTTATAACAGGGTAACATTAATCATCGTTAGTGTCTGCCACTATTCGCACGAAAAATTTGGTGCCATTAGTGTGACCACTGCGGAAAATGTGTGTGTATTAGTAAAAAAAAATTTGAGTGTATTGAGTTTTTCGAACTTGCAGTGTGATGTGAGATTGGTGGGTAATATGCCAAACTTATGTTCATATTTGTAAAAGAATAATGAAAAAACGTATGAAATAAAAGACCAACCCGTGTATACTCTTAACATTGTTCTGTATGATATCTAGTTGAAAATATTAACATTCATGTTAAAATAGAAATAACTATTGCAAAGCTAAATAGAACAAAAATTGTGGCGACATCTACTGTGGCATAGTCACGCTGAGCAAAATGAAGTGATACTCTGTTAATACAAAAGAAATGTATTTTCCCCACAACAAAATACTGCAGAATTTTATGTAAATAAAATAACCGATTTATTTCTAACATGCAGTTACTATGAATATACATACATACATATATATAATATATGTACATTATTTGTATTATTTAATATGTGTATGTATGTATATTTAAATATTACACACAAAAAATACAACATCAAACGTTGTTTTTGTGTTTTTCTCTTTAAAGGTGCTATTACATGATGTGTTTTTTACATATGTACTGTCAAATTTTCCCACAACAAAAGTTGTACACATCGTGTGATACATATGAAACATTGTTTGTGTACAACACATGAGGAAAGTCACATGTACATTTTTCAATTAGAACAGGTTCTATTTTTGCATGACAAACATATGAAAATACAACACTGCTTGTGGCGAAAGAAAAACAGAGTAAATTTTAAAGATTAATATTGAAAAAAAATAAATTCTTTAGTATTAATTAACAATTAAAAAATAAATAACCTTTTTTTAACAATAAATTTTTGTAAATTCACAAATTAAATTAGCTGTTGTTTACATTTAGAGGTTATGTCAGACGGAAATACATATGCACGTGTGATAGCAAAAATTATGAATCGTATGTAAAAGACAATTTTGACAGACATGAGGAATTTCATATGGATAAAAAAGTGACAGTACATATGTAAACAACATTTCGTGTAATAGCACCTTAAATAAATTAATACATAAATTTTTTTGCTAAATTTACATTTGGGCAATTCACAACAGGTGTTGTATATTGTATGTTGTATTGAAATACACAATACAATCATTTGTTGTGAACACTCAGTTGTATTTTCATATTGTAAAACGCTTTCTTTAGTAATTTTCGATCCAACGAGGAAAGATCGCTTCGTCGCTTCTGCTATTTTGTATAAGAGAAAACACTTGTCAGTGTTTGCTTTTTGGTCGTGAGATATACCCTGGAGTTTTAGTTACGTACCTCTTGCATTTTAATTTAAAATGAAAAAAAAAAAAAATGTTAAATGTTTTGGTTGGTACTGAAAGAGAAAATACATACTAAAAATATAAACATTAATTTTTATATAAATAAACTTATCGATGTATTTGCGTTATTTGCATTATTTGCCATATTTTATTTTACAATTATTTATGCTGATAATATTCTATGTATTTGTTTTTTCTTTTTCATAAAAACTGGCATTCACTTGGAACTGATATGTTATGATACAATATACAACATTTACTAAACATAGCAAATGAAGTTGGATCGTGTATCAGATTTTTCAGTGAAAATTACCAACAACAATTTTACACTATTGTAAAGTGATACACGATACAAGAGATACAACGATACATTACCCATTGTGAATTGCCCAATTGTTTTTTTTATTAACAACTAGGTATTTTAGCATTATTTGCTTTAGATGTTGGTGAATTTTTACTCCCTTTATATTAACTCGTAGTGTCTGCTTGTCGAAAAAATTTTGGATCGATTTTAACCACTTTCCCGTGACCCAATCGATCTGAAATTTTGCAGGCAGGCTTGTGATGATCTAATATATTTTTTTAGTGATGCCAAAACAATGGAAACTTTTAAATTTTTCTACCAGAGTTGATAAAAAAAATGTACAAAGGGCTTGTTTTTGTTATATTATTACCATAATGACCACAAAAACAACAAGTCCAGCTATGAAAACAATGCAACATTTAGAATAACAACAAGAACAATATAGAAATATCATGTTTTTCATTTTTTTTTTACTTTTTCAGAGATTTCCCTGGACCTGTTCCACCGATTTTAATGATTTTTGAAGTAGAAATCTTTCCATGAATTTGGTGAATCATTCTCACTAAAAATGATCACTGTACTATTGAGGGCGTGATCGTGACAACAACAACATAGAAAATTATTTTTTTTCAAGACTTTTTTAGTTCTTCATTCAAATCTGGGGCCCTAATCGACCGATTTGGACGATTTTAAATAGCAAACTTCTCAGGATGTTAGTGAATCATTTTTATGTCAACGAGTACCCTAGCTGCCGGATTGATGCCGTCATCGTGATTTCCACAGACGGACAGACGGACATCGCTATATCAACTCCGGTTGTTATAAGGATCACAAATATATAAATTTTATGGGGTCCAAAATTTTTTTTCTAATTATTACAAACGGAATGACAAACTTATATATACCCTCTGCACACTGGAGTGGAGGGTATAACAACTCTACAACAGCAACAATGACAGTCATATGTTTTTCAAATAGGAAGAAACTGTTTATGTGTTAGTTTCGGTCATTCCCCAGTATGCATTGAAATATTATTTCTACAATGTTGGAGAAAAGTTAAGTTCTTAAATTGATGTCAAATGTAATTCTCAACTTGGGTTGAACAATTTTTCTCCTTGTTTGCTTTCAACTTGACATCAAGTTGAGACTTAACATTTTTTCCAATCTTTGAGAAACATTTTTACTCTCAATTGGATATCCAACACTTTTCTCCACTTGAGACCAAACATTTTTTCAACTTGAATACGATTTGTGTTAAGTCTGAGATATTATTTAAATATGTCATAAATAATAAATTAAATTAAAAAATGCCAAAAAAGTACAAATAAATCATTGATATATTTTTAATTATTTCTGCTTTTTGTCGAATTTTTCAGAAAATGTACAACTAATTAATTCATTTATTTTTAATTATAAATTTTAAAAAATGTACATAATATGTACATTTAATGTTAAATATGTACATAGTAATGTTAAATATATAATGAAATTAAATTAAAACATTAAAAAAAGTACATTGTTTTCATTTCTAAAATTGGTATAATATTTTTTAATATGGCAATTCCGTACCTTCCATTTGATACCGATTGGAAATATTTCTTTGCTATCAAGTTGAGAATCACAAATTTCTCAATTTGATAACTATGAAAAACGCCATATAAAAAATGTGCCTTTTAAGTTGAGAAGACTATATTCGAACTATTGAGGGCATTTGAGAATTAACGTTGGAGATTTGAGAAATGTATTTGATCTCAAATGCACCTCAAGTTGATAGCAAACAAAAATGTTTATTGGGACATTTATTGTAGGCTCGTTTGCACACACACAAAAAATAGAAAATAAATTGTCAATAAGCAAAGCAAGTGGCTTCGAAATTCGATGATGCCAGTTAATCATTTTTTGTTCACGCGGAATTTATAATTGGAGGAATTTTTTTCTCGAGAAATGTATTTTCTGTGAGAAAGAAATTCCTTGAGAATATTCATAATTGGGATGAATAACTTTTAATTGGAACTTTTCAGTCAGAATAAATCATAATTCTAGTTAGATATTGGTTAATATTTAATTAGAAAAAATATTGCGGTGGCATCTACGCAATTATTGAGGCAGTCACGGAAAAATTAAATGCAAGTCTGTTTTTTTAATATAACAAAAATGGATTTTCCCTTTAACAAAATATGGCAGAATTCTTTATAAATGAAATGCAAAATGGAAAATCAATTTTGTGCTAATTCTTAACAAAATTAATAAAATATATATATATGTATTACTATATTTATTAATATTTGTAATTTTATTTGACACAATTTCACACACAGTTTTACAGATCAACTGTTTTCAACTGATTTAGAAGTTTTCTGTTTTTGAAACAGTAGTGCCAATTTGTAACATTTTGTGATGTAATGAAAATCGCAGAATAATAAGTTAATACACAATAAAAAATATTAAATTTTTAAGTTTTATATACATATTGCAATAAAAAAAACTTTGGTAAATTTACATTGAAGATGGTCAGAAATGAATGAGAAAAAATATATAGACATTTTAGAAAAGCACATTTAATGTTAAACTTTATGCACAAAATATATGGGTTTTTGTTGTTTCGAATTTAACTGTGGCTCTAAGTGAAAAGTTTTAGACCGACCGTATATTACATCTTGAGGATCCTCACCTAATATTTTCAAATATTTTAAATTCTTTCAAATATTTTAAATTCTTTTTAACTCATTTAACCTCATTACGAAAATAGTAAAACAGTAAATATGGAAAATCCACGCACCTCAAAAAATTGTTTTCTATGAAATAAATTAAAGACATTTCATATTATACAATTTTCTTTCAAAAATGTATCAATTATTGCAAACTTGAAATTTGACATATAGTATTTGTACATATATTTGTATAGATTTCGCAGTATGAAAAGAACTATTATTTCTTTATTTAGAATATATGTAAGTATTGCTCGCAAAAAAATGCAACATCATGAATGAAACACATAGACGACTGCTGGCAGCAGCATTTGTAGTCGTATAGTCAGCTACTTGATTTTTCTGAATACGACAGCAACATATAATACAAATGCATTTTTATTTAAATATACAATTACTTTTACTTATTTAAAATGCATTAGTACAACGTAAAAATAAATAAATTAGTTTAACGCCTTTTGATTATTAATGGAATTATAGCCTTTCATTTTGCGATTTTTTTTTTTAAACAAAATAAAATATTTCATAGCACTAACTTCTTTTACATATTTTGTTATATTGTCAACACTATTTTTGTTTAGTAGCCAACAAAACACACTTGCAGTTTTTTTTTTCTATTTGAAGAACATATGACTGCCATTGTTGATGTTGTAGAGTTGTTTTTTTTTTGATTTTGTTTCGTTAACTCTTTTGTATTAAAGCACCTCCAATATATGTATCCATTTTAGTTTGCAAATTCAGTATATTTATAATTTATTACTTACAGCAAAAAATAATAGAAACAATTTTATCAGTTATGCTTACGAAACTATATAAATAGACTTGAAGTTGGCTGCAAAAGCAGTAGCCTGTGTAAAGAACAAGTTAGCGACATGTAACTGTTACGTAACGTGTCAGCCTTTTTTTCACATGAAAAGTATTGGGACGTTCCGGTTACGTTCGGTAACTGTTTTAAATGATTTTCATGTAAAAAAAAACAACTGACTCGTTACGGTTACGGTTAGAAAACATTGACCTTTTATATGTATTATAATGCTATGAATGCATTTATCTTTATTTTATTTTATTTATATATTCTTTTTTTTTGTATTGTATATTATTTTTTTTTATTATTATTACTATTTCATTTAATTATTTTTTTCTTTAAATAAATTAATACATAAAAATTTGTTTTTTAAATTATTGGTGAACTTTTACTCCCTTTATTTACTGCCTTTATATTAACTGGTAGTGTCTGCTTGTCGACAAAATTTTGGATCGATTTTTAGCCCCTTTCCCGTGAGCCAATCGATCTGAAATTTTGCATGCAGGCTCGTGGCAAGGACAGAAATGATCTAACAAATTTTTTTAGTGATGCCAAAACAATGGAAACTTTTAAAATTTTCTACCAGAGTTCACAAAAAAAATGTACAAAGGATTTGTTTTTATTAAATTATTACCACAACGACCACAAAAACAACAAGTGCAGCTATGACAACAATGCAACATTTAGAATAACAACAGGAACAATATGGAAACATCATGTTTTTCATTTTTTTTTTAATTTTTCATAGATTTACCTGGACCTGTTCCACCGATTTTAATGATTTTTGAAGTAGAAATCTTCCCATGAATTTGGTGAATCATTCTCACTAAAAATTTTTAGTTCTTCATTCAAATCTCGGGCCCTAATCGACCGATTTGGACGATTTTAAATAGCAAACTTTTCAGGATGTTAATGAATCATTTTTTATGCCAACGAGTACCCTAGCTGCCCGATTGATGCCGTCATCGTGATTTCCACAGACGGACAGACGGACAGACGGACAGACGGACAGACGGACAGACGGACAGACGGACAGACGGACATCGCTATATCAACTCCGGTTGTTATAAGGATCACAAATATATATATTTTATGGGGTCCAAATTTTTTTTTCTAATTATTACAAACGGAATGACAAACTTATATATACCCTCTGCACACTGGAGTGGAGGGTATAATAACATTCTCATCAAATTGCGCTTTATTTATGTAACAATTTTTTGTTAGCAATTCTTAAATATCATTTGAGGTTTTCTAAATTTCATTGAATTTAAATTAATGTTTTTTTATCCTGAAATGCTATTAATGTCTCCGCAATTGCAATATTTTTTAAAATTTTAGTTGATTTTTTAAATGTAAACATATTTGGTGTTTTCTGAATTTCAATTTGTGTTTAAAGAATAAAATAAATATTTTTATTAAAATTCAATTGATGTCTTCTGAATTTGAAGTTGTTATTTCCGACGTTTTAATATGATTTTCTGAGATTCAATTTATATTCCTTAATTTATAATTAAAAATTTGAATTCCCGTTTTTACAATTGATATTTTCTTAAATTTGAATGGAAAATTTAAAAGGTGCAATTTTTTGTTTATGTCAATGGTAATGCTTTAGTAATTATAATCAATTTTTAAAAATCGCAATCAGATATTTTGTAGGTAAAGCAGAATAATAATTTTATATATCTATCTAGAACTGTTTTGAAAGCTAAAAAAGTCATTGATGAACTTGGTAACTCTATTTTGTAAACACAACAAAAAGTTAATATGCCAAACTTATGGTCATATATGTAAAAGAATAATGGAAAAACGTATGAAATAAAAGACCAGCCCTGTGTATACTCTTAGCATTGTTGTGCTTGATATCTAATTCATGTTTAACAAGTAAGAAAATTATAGTCGGTCTAGACCGACTATACGATACCCTATACCATGCGTTTAGAAACCCTATCTCTTAGGCCCAACTAACTGGACATGGAAAATAAGCAAAAACCAAATTTGAGTGGGATTTTTTATTAATTTTTTTGGCTGCAGATATGAAAAAGTTCATATCGGATGCTATATCTATATGGAGACTAGGTCCAAAAATGGACCAATCCTGATCATGTTTGGCAAAGTCTCTTGTATTTTGCAAAAATATATACAATCAAAATTTGAGAAGAATCAGTGCATTATTTTCGTTTTTAATAGATTTAAGTGAAGATCGGGAAGCAGTCTATATGGGGCCAAAGATATCATTTTTGGACTAATCATTAATGGATGTAATGAATGCATACAAACCCAATTTGAGTAAGATCTATATGACAATTTGGATCTTATGGCAATTTATGTCGATTTCATAGGGGTAATTTGTATGGGGGCTACGTCTAAACATGGACCGATTATCACGAATTTCAATAGCGTTCATTTCATGGCCGATAAAAGCTTATATACCAAATTTCATCAAAATATATTCATATTAGCGACCTGCAGTTTGATTACAAGGTTTACATGGACACACAGACGGACGGACGGACGGACGGACATTGTTAAATCAACTCAAAAAGTGATTCTGATTCGATCGGTATAATTACAGATGGGTATAGGTCAAATATTTTTGGTTGTTACAAACAGCAGCACAAAGTCATTATACCCAAACCACATAGTGGTATAGGGTATAAATAGATATAATGATTGCAAAACTAATTAGAACAAAACTTGCGGCGCTATCTACTGGGGCATAGCAACACTGAGCAAAATGAAGTGACACTCTGTTTGTTAATACAAAAGAAATGTATTTTCCCTAAAACAAAATACTTATTGGAGATTTTTATATAAATAAAATAATATACCGATTTATTTCTAACATGCGGTTATTATGAATATACATACATGTATAGAATATATGTATATTATTTTGTTATTTAGTATATGTACATATGTACATACATATGTATATGTATGTAAATATTACACACAAAAAATACAACATCAAAAATTATTTTCGTGTTTTTCTTTAAATAAATTAATACATAAAATTTTTTTTTGGTAAATTTACATTGCTTTTTTTTAACAACTAGGTAGTTTAACATTATTTTTTAATTTATGTAGATGTTGGTGAATTTTTACTCCATTTATATTAACTCGTAGTGTCTGCTTGTCGAAAAAATTTTGGATTGATTTTTAGCCCCTTTCCCGTGACCCAATCGATCTGTAACTTTGCAGGCAGGCTCGTGGTAATGACAAAAATGATGTAACAAATTTGTTTAGTGATGCCAAAATAATGGAAACTTTAAAATTTTTCTCCCAGAGTTGATAAAAAAAATTTTACAAAGGGTTAGTGTTTATTATATTATTACCACAACGACCACAAAAACAACAAGTCCAGCTAATGACAACAATACAACATTTATAATAACAATAAGAACAATATAGGGACATATTTTTAATTTTTTTTACTTTTTCAGAGATTTCCCTGGACCTGTTCCACCGATTTTAATGATTTTTGAAACAGAAAATTTCCCATGATCTCACCAAAAATGATCACCCTAGCTGTGCTATTGAGGCCGTGATCGTGACAAGAACAACATAGAATATCATATTTTTTCAAGACTTTTTAGGTCTTCATTCAGATCTCGGGCCCTATTCCACCGATTTGGACGATTTGAAATAGGAAACTTCTCGGGATGTCAGTGAATCATTTTTTATGTCAACGAGCACTCTAGCTGCCCGATTGATGCCGTCATCGTGATTTCCACAGACGGACAGACGGACAGACCGACATCGCTATATCAACTCCGGTTGTTATAAGGATCACAAATATATATATTTTATGGGGTCCAAAATTTTTTTTCTAATTATTACAAACGGAATGACAAACTTATATATACCCTCTGCACACTGGGGTGGAGGGTATAACAATTATATTTGTGTTTATTAAATTTGTTAATTTGTTTGTAATAAAAATGAGTGTGTTTTTTGTGTTGATTTGTGAATTGGCTATAATTGATTAGCATACATTTAGGGTCTTTATTTAATGAAAAAATAAAATTTCCTAGAATTTGCACTCGAATTTCGAGGGCTGGAATCTGCTAGTAAGCATAATATGGATTCCATATTATTGACGAATATTCCAAAAAAAGGTCTTACAAGCGCCGTATAAAACTTTCGTGAAACCAAGAGTAAATCTTGCCTTGCTAACAATCATACTAATATGAGCTATGAAGTCAAGTTTCTTATTTATTTATATGCCTCCGTATCTAGCATATTATATACTATGCTAGCAAAAATCTTTTAACGTTGTGTGATTCAATATGCTAATGATATGAATAGTAGAGTCAGAAATGGGCTCGATCACGTACTTTATTTATGAGTCTAACGTTTCAGTTTATGATATATTTCCTTTTTCAAATTGTGCCTTCTTCTAAACTTGCACTTTAGCCTTCTATCAAGTAAGAAATTCGAATATTGATAAATATTTTCCTGTTTTGAAATATTCTCAGCCTGTGATTTAGAAGACAACAAAAAAACTTTCTGAGAAAGGCAAAAATTCACAAATATTATTCTATCAGTTATCACAGAATAATTCCAACTTAATAAGAAAAGCATCTTGCGGTATACCTCCCATTTGGATTGTTTTGGTTTTTCTTTTGATTTTTTCTGATAACCACTGATGTCTGGGTTATAAATAAGTTAAGACAAAAAAAAAAAAAAAAACACACACACACACATGAAATTAATGAAACAAATAATAAGCAACGTAATTTATAGACCGATGTCTTTGAAACCTTAAATATCTAATACAAGATACCAAATGAGCTGCGATTATAAATAAACTTAGTCCAAAACAAACTACTTGTTATAATTAAATAATGAAGAAATAAAATAAATGATTATTCTCACAAAGATATGAGATATAATCAAATAATTTAAAATGTGATATAAAGTATTTAAATTCGACTTAAATTAAAAAAATATGTAAATTTTTATTACAACATTTTCTTTTTCTTAAACAGGCCAAAACATTTTTTAAATTATTTAAGTTCTTTAATATTAAAAAGTTGTTTTGAAGATCAAGGTTTCTTTCCAAGTCTTTTGATGGTAAGAATTTATAGATCGTTTTCACTGATCTCGGCTTATTAAATAGTTATCAATTATCGTTTTGACGTCAGAAAATATTGTATGGCATTAATAATTGATATTTAATTTTAAAATAATCTTAAACTTTATTTTAAAACTTTAAAGTAAGCATTCTTAAAATAATTCTACCAAGATGTTGATCCTAACCATTACAATAAGCTTAGAACAAATTAACCAAAAGCTGTTGTCTACAATTTTTTTTTTTTTTTTGTATTTTTACTAGAACACAAAACATTGACAACTTGTTAAACTTCAAACTGTCTGCAAATGTGACACAGACTGATAAACAACTCTCAAACATACCAAATGATAGCATAAATATAGGGGTTCAATACGACGACTACGAGAAGTGCCACTACAACTCCTAAGCCCACTAAAGTAAATTTAAACCAGCCAAGACATGTGGAGTAACACAAAAAAAAAAACTACGCAAAATTGAAAACAAACAAAACATTAATATTGCATAGTAAAAATAATAATGATGGAGGCGACATACACACTCACACATTCACTCACTTTTAGACACTTACAGCAAAGATAGCAATCGTTATAAAAATAAGCAAAAAGAAAAGCCTAAAACAAACAAAACAACAAAAAGTAGGCGCATATGGGGGCTTAAATAATAATGATGCTGCTGTTCACGAAGACGATGGTGATGATGATGTTGTCGATGTTGTACGGATGTCGCACATGTCATATGGTGCCGCACAATGGAATAAAAATCTAACGAATATAATTTTAGAACTAATCTAATAAAGAAGGTCCTATGGTTGGTATCCGCAGATCGTGAAGAAACTTCTAGTCCATAACATATTTAGGAGGTACGATATGGAAGATTTTTCATATTTGAGCCAAAGAAACCACATTGGACATTGTGTGATATGTATTTGCAAGGGCTATTCAATAGAATATAAAACAACCCTGCTTAAATGCTCGAGAGTTAATAAGAGAGAGTGAGTACACCACATCCGAAGTAATAAAAAGTTCGATAAGAGAAAGTGAACAAAAACACTTTGATTTTATAAAAAATTTAATAAAAGAAAGTGAAGAGAGAATTCTCTTTGTAATTGAGAACAAAATTGACAATATAAAGGTCCAAATAAATACAATAACTGAAAGAGTCAATAAATTAGAAATGAACAGTACAGAAGTTATCGAGATGAAAAACGAATTAAATGAATTAAAGAGAAATATATTAAAGCAAGAAAACTCAGTAGTAGCTGGTAGTATTCGAATATCTGGTGTCCCCTACTATGAAAATGAAGATCTTTATAAAATTTTTGATAACATATGTGGTAGCTTGAATATACCTTTGCCACAAATAGAAAATATATATAGACTTAAAAAGATTTACAAAAACAATAAACCCTATAAACCTACAGGTGAGGTTATAGTGGCAAAATTAAATTCCCCGTATGAAAAAAACTTTATTCTAAAAACAATTGCTAAATACCGTCGTAATAATAAAACAATCTTTGTGTTTACACCATGCTGGTTTTCAAAGCGATGAACCGATTTATTTAAACGAAAATCTTACACCACATAATCATCGAATATTTAAAGAGGCGCTAATTATGAGAAAACTTAAACCGATCCAATCTACATTCACTCTGCGACGTCTCGTTTATGTAAAAAAATTTAACTCAGATGACCCAATTCTAATAGAATTTTTTGATGATCTGAAAGAGCTTTTTCGTGAATAATAAACATAAAGCATTAATCAGCTTTGATGATATTAATGCTATATATTACTATTGTTTAACAAATCTTATTGCTTATTGCGCTCATTTTATATATGTTTTTCATTTCTCTATATGTTTTTAAAATTTTGCAAAATTTGTCTTTTATTTTTAAATTTAATTTAAATTAAAATTTAAATTTATATGACAATCATGTTTTTAAATTTTTGTAACATTTATTTTTTTATTATTAAATTTACTTTATATGACTATGTCATTATGACAAGTACATCATATGAACAAGTTGGCTCCAGAGATGGTAATTATAACATGTTACGTATCCTGGCTTATCATAGACAGGGTTTCAGTATTTGTCATTTAAATGCACAAAGTTTATGTAATAAAATTGATGAGTTTCGTCTTTTAATTGAAAATTCGGGTGTTGACGCTATATGTGTTTCTGAGACATGGTTCTGTGATAATGTTAGCGACAATATATATGAGCTGAAGGGGTACTGTGTCTTTCGTTCCGACAGAAGTAGTCATGCTGGTGGTGTCGCAATTTATATATAAAATAATATTTCATGTCAGTTAAATTGTACACATAATATAGCTAATGACGTGGAATATGTTTTTGTAGACGTAAATTGTCGCGGTGATAAACATCTTCTTGGATGTGTATAGAGTCCACATAAACGGATAAAGTTTGACAGTCTTATCACGACGCTGGAGCTTTCATCAATGTCATATTCCGAAGTCATTATATCAGGTGATTTTAATAACAATCTTTTCGATGACTCAAATCTTACCACTATAATGTCGATGTTTAACTTGTCAGCTGTCAACACAACGAAACCTACACACTTCACGTCAACAAATAGCACTTTGCTTGATCTTTTCTTTACCAGTAATGAAAGTAAAGTCCTTCAATATGATCAGTTAGCAGCACCAGCATTTTCGAAGCACGATCTACTCTTCTTATCATATGATTTTGCAATAGAAACCCAGCCCCAAACATTTACTTATCGTGATTTTAATAATATTGATATCTTGGCTTTGGGATATGATTTTTGTTCTACTCCATGGGATCAAATTTTCTATTTACCGACTGTTGGAGAACAACTGTCGTTTCTTAATAGTGGAATTTTAGGAATTTACAACAAACATGTCCTCAACAAAACGAAAACTATTAAAAATAGAGATAGACCTTGGTTCACAATGGAAACCAAGATGCTAATAGAACACCGTGATAATCTGTATCAGAAGTGGAAACGTGACAGGATATCAGAATATCACGACGAATATAAGATGGCTAGGAAAGCGGTTGTTTCCAAAATAAGGCATGATAAGTCTTTCTATTATTTTAATAAATTTAATACAGCTATTGGAAGTAAAAAACCTGGAAACAAATACGCGAAATTGGAATAAATAAGACAATTAATCAATCAATGAATGTTGACATTAATGCGCTAAATGAAGCTTTTGTAAATATTCCTCTACCAGCCGTAAATAACGAATTTTATGATGATTTTCCCTGTAATAATTTAAACATTCCCAAATTTAACTTTCAGTGTGTAACACTTGCAGAGGTAGTTGAAAGTTTCAATGCTATTAAATCGAATGCAGTGGGCCTTGATAATATACACCCCAGATTTATAAAAATGATTTTACCATGGGTTGTCCGTTTCATAATGTACTTGTTTAACTCCATAATCACTACTAGTGGAAACATGCCAAAATTATACCAATACCAAAAACGGGTAACGAATACCGCCCGATTGCAATTCTTCCATATCTCTCAAAAGCACCTTTTACACAGACAAATCTTTAGGTATTTAAACGACAACAACTTACTTACAGAGCGTCAATCTGGTTTCAGGCCACAACATAGCTTTATAACAGCTTTATCTGATGTAGTTGAGGAGTTAAGAAGTAACATGGATGATGGAAAAATATCTTTTTTGGTTTTATTGGATCACTCAAAGGCATTTGACACGGTGCACCACTCAATTTTATGCCTCAAACTGAAGAGGTTTTTTAACTTTTCTACATTAGCAGTTAGACTCATGTTTTCATATCTCACAAACAGATCCCAATCTGCTGCTAATGGTACCTCCATCTCAAACTCACTGCAAGTTATAAGAGGGGTACCACAAGGTTCCATTCTTGGACCAATACTTTATTCGAACTGCCAATGATCTTCCACAACAAATTAAATTTTCTAAGGTTCAGATGTACGCTGATGACATTCAGCTATATTTAAGTAGTACCAAGGATTCAATTATTTCCAAAACTCAAGAATTAAATTATGATCTCAAACGTATTCTAAATTGGGCAACGGCAAATGGTCTACGACTTAATCCAAATAAATCTAAGTGTATTATAATAAAGAAGAAAGTGATACATTTGGAGAATGAGATTAATGTCTTCCTTGGGGGCTCTCAAATTGACATCGTGGACTCTGTACGAAATCTCGGAGTTGTGTTTAATGGAACTCTGACTTGGTCAGATCATATTAATCAATCCTGTGGCAGAATTTATAGTATGATTAGTAGTTTATGGTTAACACAGCACTTTACTCCACTGAAAATAAGATTGCTACTTGCTAAAACATATCTTTTACCAACATTACTATATGCATTTGAGGTTTTCACAGGTTGCAACTCTAGGGATAACAGAAAACTTACTGTAACTTTCAACAACATTATTCGCTATATCTTTGGATTAAGAAAATTTGATCATGTATCCCAATACTCGTGTCATGTCTTACACATGTCATTTGACAACTATATTAAATTCAAGAACATTATATTCCTACATAAAATTATTAAAACAAAGGCTCCAAAATATCTTTTTGAGCGATTAAAGTTCGAATAATTCAATTTAAATACCGGGACCATCCCTCTGAATGTCAATTTTTTATTCTAACTATTCGTCTCTGGAATCAGCATCCTAATGTCATGCAAAATACAAGCAACGCAATAGGGTTTAGAAAATTACTATACAAATACTTTAATTGATTTTATTTGATTTTGTTAATGTTTTTTAATTGTAATTTATAATATTTTAAATTTAGATTAAGAGTTACTGATATTAAATATATAGTGAATAACTTATCTGATTCCATTACTGTAATTTATAAGATACTGTGTCTTGTTGTAATGGAAAATCGCATTTAATAAATAAATACAAATACAAATACAAATATTAGTATATTGCTTGTAGTTCTGGTTTCGTGGTTTGAAACCACCTAGTGGCAACCCAGTGCATAAAATACAGACAATAGGATGCCAATAACTTCATGTTTCGGTGTTCATAACCGGTGTGTAGAAAGAAATTTCAATTTCGAAAATTTAAGACAGCTAGCTTTATGGACATACAAAACTCTATTGCAAGTGGCCATATAATTTTGTTAAATGTCAAATTAATCATCCTATAGCAGAATATAATAAATATATAAATCTACCAGCACCATGTGCTAATTGCTTAAAACGTCATACTGCAAATCATAGGGGATGTCAAGCATACGGCAAGCTTTTTCAAAAAAGATCATACAATTGATTTAACGCAAATAATTTTCATGATGCTAATTATTCTGAAAATCCCAAAAATTTTAGACCATAAATTTTTCTGATATTTTTAGTGGGCGTGGCATCTCCATACAAAGTGAAATTTTAATATTATATAAACTGAGAACTATTAAACGGATATATATGAGAGCTCAGTTATTATTATTGTTAGTAGCAATGCCGAAAATGTGCCGGATCGGATTAGTGGGCGTGGCACCTCCCATACAAAGTAATTATTCAATGTCATATATTTCGAACTTTATGACACAGACATCCTTCGAAATTTGTATGATGTCATCTTTTGTTAATGTGCATAGTCCGACAAAAAATGAAATGGGCTGAATCCGATCAATTTTTATTTTAGCGATTTTTGATTTTGGCGATTTTTTATTTTGCCGATTTTTAATTTTGAGCATTTTTCTGTTTTGGTGATTTTTGTTTTTCGGCATTTTTGTTTTTGGCTATTTTTGGTTTTGGCGATTTTTGAATTTGGCAATTCAGTACATATTTTCCACGACTACTCACAATGACTCATCACAAATTTTACAATAGGTTTAGTTATTGAAGTTTTATTTGTTTGATAAAATACATCGTAAAATATGTCGGAAATTTTTGCAAAAGTTGTTCTTCGTGCCTTGATACCTAAAATCAGTTCTGATTACTTAAATAGCTGTTTTAAATTTTAGATTAATTTCATTGATTTATAACATTCAGCACGTTTTGATATCATTATGATAAATTAGAAAAATTCTATAACAACTGCAATAGTGTGAAAAAAGCTTTTTTTTTTAAACAAGTTCCAAAATCTGTTCAGTAGCTCAAAAATCTTTTAAATACACACATAAGTGTGTACATTAGGGTGGTCAAATTGTATGGAGAAAAAAAAAAAATAAAAAATCGTATAGCAAAAACGAAATCTATGGAAAATTCTACAAAAATTTTACCCAGAAACCAAAGGTCTAAAATGAATTCCTATCCCGCGCCAGATAAGAAAAATTTTTTTTCGCGTTGTTCTTAGTAGGCACAGATTAAGTAATTAACGTAACGGTATAATATTTTATAAAATCATTTTGAAAATTTTTGTTTTGAATGATTTGTGCACATGTTAGTTTGAATTTAAAAAACACACATGTGTTCGGTAATGGTTCGAATATCTTTGTTGCTCAAATTCTTTTTAAAATGGAAACATCAGCAATGTCCATCGATTCTTCCAGGTCAAGTTTTTTAGTTCCGAACATTAGCGATTTTGGCTTACCAAGTGAATTTAGTGAACTAAACCTGCCAAGTAATGGTGATGTTTTAAAATATTTTTTTTTTTAAAGTGATCGTGAGAAAAATTAATGTTTCAATGATCAATGAAAATAGTGTAGTGAAAAAGTTAAACGCTTTGATTAATAACTATCGTAGAGAAATAAAAAGCAAATCTAGACCGCTTACATATTTCAAATTCTTGGAAACCTTAAATAATATATTTTACATCGGTAAATGCAAATGTACAAAAACAACACCATGTTGTTGTGTATTAATTCATTATCACCTACAAGAGTTCATGATTGATCAGCGCACCACAAGAAAGAATACGATTCCCGAATGTGTGCTAAACATCGTTGACCAAGAATCAACTCAACCGCCAGACAGCTTAGATCCTTCATATTTTCCTGGTTCATCGCATATAGAAGTTGAATCTTAAGTTGGGTTTGCAAAACCACCTACAAGACCAACTTTGCTGCAAAGAGGACCTTACAGTAAAAGGTACGATGCCTTAAATTTTGCTATGATTTGAGATAGATTCGGAATTTCTGATAGGGTGGTTTCGTGCCACAAAAATTGTAAGATATTAAAAAAGCACTGAATTACTTTCAATAATATCAGTTTTCCGTTTTTTAAATAAGTAATTTTTCTAAGAAAAAAAAACATATTTTGACCAATTTGTGTTTTATTGTTATCAACAGACAAAACAATTAAAAATATTAAATTAGAAAGAACAAAAAAGAGTGTCAAATTCGGCTGTGCCGAATCTTTGGTACCCTCCACATCGGTTTTACGTTTACAATAATATCTGGCCTTATTGCTCTATTTATAACAAATGTAGACAAAATATTTAAAAAATCAACAATTTGATAAATGTGATTCTAAATTATTACAAAAAACACTTTTTCGAAAAAAACTTAAAAGTGTAGGTAAAATCGCTAATATATCCGGTACTGAAAGGATTAAGAGATCAAAATATGCATCGAAATATAGTTAGTGGAGCCAGCTTTTATGCAGTTTATGTAAAAACACGCATGATATATGTCTATTTACGAGATAATTTCATATTAAAAAAAACTCTATTACAACAAGTAAGAAAATTATAGTCGGTCTAGCCCGACTATACGATACCCTATACCATGGTTAAGAGACCCTATCTCTTCAGTCCAACTAATTGGATATAGCAAATATGCATAAACACAATTTGAGTGGCATTTTTATTAATTTTTTTCGCTGCAGATGTGAAAAAGTTCATATCGGATACTATATTTAACCCATTAGAGCATACTGACCTTTTAAAAGGACGTTAACTTTTTTACACTTTACAACGAATTATTTGAATAAAAATTTGAACAAAGTTGGCCATGATTTTTGTTAACATTTCGTTTTTCGAAATAACACACAATCAATTGAAATTTTTTGTGGTTTGTGGTTTATATTACGAAAAAAATGGATAATGCATTTAAAAAAAATCGTAAAACTCATGGAGGGTAAGTAAAAATTAAATAATATTATATTTGTTTATTATATGTTAATATTTTAAGTAGATATTAATTAAAATATGTTAAAATAATTATTTCAAGTAGATAAAAGTTGCTGCAAAATTTTAGATTTTGCACAATATGTTTTTTTTGTCCATGGCCTTTATAAAGGACGCTATGCTCATAGTACAGTTTTCATCGATAAAATTTTACAGACTTACAGTTGCCGAAATATTAGATGAATTGGAAACCATTGACAATGATGTGCAACAGATTGATATATTTGCGATCCCGCCCCTGGATGGATGTGATACAGATCAAGATTCGGATGAAAGTGATGATGAGCATGAAGCAGACCTCAATCATCTTGGACGAGGATTGTTAAACACAGAGTGTAAAATTCTTCATGTTGGAAATGAGTCTGTTTCTTGTAGTGAATGGGAGGAAAGCGACGATAAAACCAATTATTGTTGGTCTGAAGCAAATCCTAGCTACGAAATAGAAACTAAATGTGAAAAAGCATTACCAAGCCCCGAAGCTCAATCCGCCAAAACTCCAACAGATTTTTTTCAACTGTTTTTTTCCGAGGAAATTTTAATTCACTGTATAGAACAAACAAATTTGTACGCTCTTCAGAAAAACATTGATTTGGGAATGACTTCGGATGAAGTTAAAGTCTTTATTGGTGGTATGTTGTTGTCAGGATACGCAAAATACCCAAATAAACGTCTTTACTGGTCTGAAGAAAGTGACACTCCAAATAGCATGCGTTTTAACAGATTCGTAAAAATTTTGAACAATTTTCATATAAATGATAACACCAAACTTCAGAGCAATGATCGCCTTTTCAAGATTCGACCATTAGTTGATCATCTAAACCGAGTTTTTTTAAAACATGGTGGATAAGATGAAAATCTTTGTATTGATGAGAGCATGATCCCTTATTACGGAAAACACTATGCAAAGCAATATATTCGGGGTAAACCAATTAGATTTGGATTCAAGAATTGGGCACTTAATTCAAGTAATGGATATATGCTTCAATTTGATATATATATATAGGTAAAAATGCTGATGTCGTTT
This sequence comes from Cordilura impudica, assembly GCA_963682025.1. Lineage (NCBI taxonomy): Eukaryota > Metazoa > Arthropoda > Insecta > Diptera > Scathophagidae > Cordilura > Cordilura impudica. The sequence continues at coordinate 224,048,059 of OY821518.1, read as the reverse complement.
CACAGGGGTTTGGTGTAGGTGGTGACAAAGTTGTTGAACTTCTTACAAAGGCAAATATACCAAACAATAAAGGATTCAAAGTAAGAAATTAAATTTATTTTAAACTAACAAAGAAATATATATAAAATTTTTTTACAACAAAGGTTTTCATCGATAATTACTTTACATCCGTGAAACTACTTCGTCATTTGTCAAGCAAGGGTATCTGCGCATCTGGTACTATTAGAGATGGTCGTACTGAAAAGTGTTCACTTCGCTCCATTTCCGATATGAAAAAACAAGAGAGAGGATCTACCGACTTCCGTTTTTCAAGTAATGAAAATATTCTTCTTGTAAGGTGGAAGGATATCAGTGTCGTCACTATTGGAACAAATTTCGATAACAACGAAATTGGATCATGCAGACGTTATGCAAGAGGCCATGGTGCGATACAAATACCACAACCAAAATTATTTCACCGCTATAATCAAGGCATGGGTGGCGTTGATAAAATGGATCAGTTGGTGGCTGCATATAGATCTAGAATTAGACAGCGAAAGTGGTGGTGGCCAATATTTGCATATTTATTGGATGCGTGGCTGCTTATGAAACTTCAACCAAATGATCCTAATTCTGTTAGTTTGCTCAAATTTCGCCGCTTTATAGCTACCTCTTACCTTAAAACATATGGAGTTCCCTCTATGAGAGGTTCATCTAGAAATAATGTCAACACCGAGGTACGATACGATGGTAGGAATCATACTGTGGACTACTACGATTTGCAAAGGCGATGTGCATTTTGGAAAAAAAAAACAAATTTTATATGTACTAAATATAATAGAGGTCTTCACCAAAAGAATGCTTCAAAATTTTTCATGCGCCAAGTGTTCATAGCGCATAGCGTCCTTTATAACGGACACATTGTAAAACTCAAGTTAACTGTTTTTTTTTAAATAAAGACTTCATAAAATATTTAATTACGTTCTTTTGTTCCATATTAACATAAAAAAAAAGGTTAGGAAAGTTGCTGGGGATCCTCATGCTCTAATGGGTTAAATGGGGACTAGGTCGAAAAATGGACCGATCCTGACCATATTCGGTCACTTATACTTTGAAAAAATATATACAAACCAAATTTGAGAAAAATCTGTGCAATATTTTTGTTTTTTGATAGATTTAAGTGAAGATCGGGTAGCAGCTCTATATGGGGCCTATGACTAAGAATTTTCCTGTAGGGAGTATTTTTGAACTACTGATTAATGGATGTAATAAACACGTACAAACCCAATTTGACTGAGATCTATATGATAATTTGGGTCTTATGGCAATATATGTTGATTTTACAGGGGTCATTTGTATGGGGGCTAGGTCTGAACATGGACCGATTCTCACCAATTTCAATAGCGTTCATCCCATGGTTGATAGAAGATCAAATACCAAATTCCATCAAAATATATTCATATTTGCGACCTGCAGTTTGATTACAAGCTTTACATGGACACACAGACGGACGGACGGACATCGTTAAATCGAATCAGATAGTGATTCTGATTCGATCGGTATAATTAAAGATGGGTGTAGGTCAAATATTTTTGGTTGTTACAAACAAATTTTCAAATTTTAAAATATCAAATAAGAGGCACTCAAGTAAGCTTTCAAATGATATATATATATGCCGAAATCCGATACTAAATAACAAAGTTATGTACAAGTCAATGTCCAAACTTTGGGGGTCCATAACTCGGAAAATAGGCCCGACCGAAGAAAAAAAATATTTTCCTAAAATAACTCCAAAAACTCCTACCCCCCACAAAAAAAAAACAACATCGCCCCAAACTCCACTCGTTCCAATCTCTTTTAGTGTTGTGATAGTGTTTTTTAATACAGAAAATCTTTAGGTCGATTTGCGCGCGACAGGATTTGATCATAAACCAATGGTTTCTTGGGAAATTTTTCTTAGAATTTCACGTAGATTACGTTTTTGCTATACGATTTTTGACGAAAAAAAATTGACCCACCCTAATTTACATCTAGCAATAGTGGTTCTGTTATGTATCGAAAGTTTTTAAATGATATATTGCATGATTAATAGACATCGGCTTATCGACAATCAATACGATGAATTTTTATCGCAAACTAAAAATATTACTCCATTAATACATATTCCAATTATAGGAATATGCAATATCACGAGAATATGCAATATCTTCCAAAATTCGAGAAATCGTTGAACAGACGTTCCTTTCCAACTATGTAATTTTTTGATTCCGGCCCATAGTGAAGATACCTTTGCAAATTGTGTGTACAATAATGATAGCATCTGTGTAAGAGAATCCACTAGGATGCTGTTGGATCGTGTTATTGTTGTTGTTAAATTGTTAAGGTAGTAGAGCGCAAAAATAAACACGCCAACACTTTAACTTATAGTTAGTTTTGTTATTCTTCATAATATCCCTGTGTTGATATTTGTCCGTCCGTCCGTCCGTTGATCAGTCGGTTGATTTGTACGGCTGTCTGTTGAAACGTACGTACTTATATTTATTTGTATAGTGCACATTGTTGCAATAAACCACTTTCATTGACCGGTATGTCTTGCGGTTGGGGAAAAAATGCCTAGCTGATAAAAGAAAAAAACAGCCAGGCTTAGTTTTATGTAAAACTTGCGTTGTTTTCTGGTCCGACTTTTTTATGTACTTTTTTTATTTATTTTATTTTATTTATTTATTTTTTCTTTGGTAGTAGTTCAAGAGTAAAGATCACGTTTTTATATGGTTGCCTGGATGGGATGTAAAATATTTAAGACAGCTTAAGTGGCTTTGTGATCATGTACAATTTAAATGGTATATATGTTGATTTGTCTGTCTGTCTTTCTCTCCAACCATCCAATCACCCGCCCTCTTGAGCATCTCTACTATGGCCTGATATATTTTGTCAAATACCCTGTATTTTGTTTTCCATCATTATTGTTATTGAGTGTTATGCTTTTGCAGTTGCTATTATTGTTTTAAAAATAATTTTATTTTTTACATCGATCTAAAAATAGCTCGAGCTCATATTAACAGAAATATGTGGCTATGCTGATCGCCAATAATAATGTTGAGATGAATGTGGGTTTTTAGTCACATAATAAACAATTATAAACACATCATTTTAAACACGGATGCATACAAACCAGAAATACATTAAGAAGGAGGAGGATTTTATTGAAAATTAAAATAAATATTGTTTGTCTTTTTTTTTTATAAATTTTAGGTTAAGTTTAAATTAATTAAGTTAGTGGAAAGTGAAGTAAAGTATATAAGTAAATATTTTATTGTGGAATTTTTCATGTTATGTGTTGTACTATTGCTTTTTGTTTTTGTTGTTATGAGTATGCCCCTAATTTATACTTTATTAAAATCATAAAATAGTAGGCTGCGCTACTTACGAGGGGTCTTTTAATATATATTTCTTTGGTTAGGATTTTATCGAAATTTTCGACCTTCAAAATCTACCAAAAATTTATTTCCCACCGATAACTAAATACTCATTTATCTGGTCGATAATATCCATCTATAATATTAATAGGCTAGGCGATTTTATCCCGATTTTGACCAAACGTATATTATTTGAAAGGTATTTCTTTTTAGCCGTTTTGCAGATTTACAGATTTTTAAATTTTTTCCTTTATTTTGAGTAAATTTCATTTAAAGTTGCTACTAACACATACATAAAAGTATACAATGCTATGTGTGTGTTTATTAAATTTGTTAATGTGTTTGTAATAAAAATGAGTTTGTTTTTTTGTGTTGATTTGCGAATTGGCTATAATTGATTAGCATACTTTTAGGGCCTTTATTTAATGAAAAAATAAAATTTCCTAGAATTTGCACTCGAATTTCGAGGACTGAAATCTGCTAGTATTTCTAAATTTGCTATAATTGATCAGCTGTGAACTTTCTAACACAACAAAATACTCAAAAAGGAGCAGTAAGAAAATAAAAGGACATTGCTGATTGCACGCAAAACGTCAGAGCACCATAACGGCAGATGGTCTTGGTGTTGATGAAAATTTAATTCATAAAGGTATTTTTTAAGAAAATGCACTTTTTTAAGAAAAGGTATTTTTATAGGGAAATGCGGTTTTTACCTGTGTTAGAAGAGGTACTTTTGAAATTCAAGGTACTTTTTAATAAAAGGTACTTTTTTATAAAGGTAGTTTTTTATGAAGGTACTTTTTTAATAAAAAGTACTTTTTATTAAAAAAAACTTTCTTTTTTAATTAAAGGTACTTTTTAATAAGAGGTACTTTTTATTTAATAAATAGTACTTTTTTAATAAAAGGAACTTTTTTATAAAGGTAGTTTTTTATAAAGCTGCTTTTTTAATAAAAAGTTATTTTTTTAATAAAAAGTACTTTTTTTAATTAAAGGTACTTTTTTAATAAAACGTGCTTTTTTAATAAACCTTAACCTTCTAGTAGATGTTATCTATAATATTAATAGACTGGACGATTTATTGTGACTGATTTTTTGTTCTACCGTTTTATCCCGATTTTGACCAAACGTATATTTTTTGAAAGGTATTTCTTTTTAGCCGATTTGCAGATTTAGAGATTTTTAAATTTTTTCCTTTGTTTTGAGTAAATTGCATTTAAAGTTGCCACTAACACATACATAAAATTATACAATGCTATGTGTGTGTTTATTAAATTTGTCAATGTGTTTGTAATAAAAATGAGTTTGTTTTTTGTGTTGATTTCTGAATTGGCTATAGTTGATTAGTATGCCTTTAGGGTCCTTATTTAATTAAAAAATAAAATTTCCTCGAATTTCGAGGGCTGAAATCCGCTAGTTACTATTATTATTTAGATATTTAATATAATTAAAATAACAATAAATCTGAAGTCGAAAGCAACTTAGGCTATCGGTAGAGGTAGTAATGGTATTTTTTGAAGAAAAACTACCGTTTGAAGATGAACAATTTTTTTTAAAGAAACGATACTTTTTAAGAAACGATAATTTCTAAGAAAACACAGTTTTTAAGAAAAGTATATTTTCAAGAAAAAACACTTTTTAAGGAGTTCGTTTTTTAGAAAAATAGTTTTCAAAGAAAATATATTTTTTTAAATAAGTTAATTTTTAAGAAATCTTACTGTTTTAGGAACAGTTACGTTTTAAGGAAAGCAACTTTGTTAAGAAGTGGTAATTTTTAAGAATAGGTACTTTTGATAAAAATGTACTTTTTTCAAATGTACTGTTTTGAGAAAAGTAATTTTATTAAGAAAAGGTAATTTTTCAGAAAATCCATAATTTATGATAGCAAAATGCTGTTTTTAATGAAAAATGTGTGCATGTATGAATGGTTGGATGAGAGTGTAGCTGCTTTACGACCATTTTTATACCCTATACCACTATGTGGTTTGGGTATAATGACTTTGTGCTGCTGTTTGTAACAACCAAAAATATTTGACCTACACCCATCTTTAATTATACCGATCGAATCAGAATCACTATCTGATTCGATTTAACGATGTCCGTCCGTCCGTCCGTCCGTCCGTCCGTCTGTGTGTCCATGTAAAGCTTGTAATCAAACTGCAGGTCGCAAATATGAATATTTTTTGACGAAATTTGGTATTTGATCTTTTATCGGCCATGGGATGAACGCTATTGAAATTGGTGAGAATCGGTCCATGTTCAGACCTAGCCCCCATACAAATGACCCCTATGCAATCAACATATATTGCCATAAGATCCAAATTATCATACAAATCTTAGTCAAATTGGGTTTGTATGTATATATTACATCCATTAATCAGTAGTCCAAAAATGATCCCTATTGGACAACTCTTAGTCATAGGCCCCATATAGAGCTACTTCCCGATATTCACTTAAATCTATCAAAAAACAAAAATATTGCACTGATTCTTCTCAAATTTTGTTTGTATATATTTTTGCAAAATACAAGAGACTTTACCAAACATGTTCAGGATCGGTCCATTTTTGGGCCTAGTCCCCATATAGATATAGCATCCGATATGATCTTTTTCATATCTGAAGCCAAAAAAATTGATAAAAATCCCACTCAAATTTGGTATGCTTATTTTTTATATCCAGTTAGTTGGGCCTGAGAGATAGGGTCTCTAAACGCATGGTATAGGGTATCATATAGTCGGTCTATACCGACTATAATTTTCTTACTTGTTATTAGATATTTTTTAATGAAAAAGCTAAAATTTATTTAAAAGGCGAGAAGACTCTATAAATCTTTATATTTAATTTATTGTAATTAAAAAGATTATTATTTTTTATAATAATAAGTAATATTTTATTGGAGTGATATTAAAACTTAATAAACTTTCAATAGTTTAAGTAATTAATTTATGACTAATTGATCCGTTATTAACCATTTACAAGAACCACAATCCGGCGTATACAAATTTATACATGTAACTCTTTTAAACACTTGCCCATTCCTTTTCATTTTCAATTATCAATTTAAGTATGAAACTCTATCAATCACTTAGAGCTAAATATTTAAGATTTCACTCCATGTAGAATTTTAAAAGAACAAAAATCAGGCAAAGAAAATTTGTACATGCATCTTTTCCAAGCACTTCTTCTTTTGTCATATATTTCCATTTTAAATTTAAAATTGAATTTTATCAAAAGCAACTCTATATTTGCCGAAAAAAAAAAACAATTAATAAATTCAAATCATTAATAAGTACTAATAATCCTGTTCAAATATTAAAAAACCACTTGAATCCTTAAGAAAATATCACCCAGTGATAAGCAAAGAATAACAAAAGAAAACCATAAAATTGTAACAAACACCTTAAAATTGAATTGAAATCAGGGGAAAAATAAATAAAAAAATAAATAAATCTCAGACTATGATAACAAGAAAAGGATCACTTGAAGATTTATTTAGGGTCCAAACAAAGTCGACGATTTGTTTAAAGAGTTCTTTAACAAAAACAACTTTAAATGAAAATGACTTGTTATGAATAGTTAACAAAAGGTTTTATTTCATTATGAAGTGAAGTGTTTGTTATGCCTTGTAATAGCGTGTCAGAAAAAAAAAAAACACAACTGGCATTTCGTATTGAATTCAATTATGTTGTACAATGCAACGTACTCAAATTATTGTTATTATATGAAGATGTTAATCAAAACTGTGACGACAATTGGGTTTTTATTTTCTTCTTTTTATGCTTAACTGATTTAAATTTATTAATATGATAGATTATTTGGAATAAGAATATATCGCAAACCGCGATCCATTGCATGTGTTAAACTAACGAAAATTAAGGGTTTTTCTTAAGCTTCAAAGTAGTTGTGAATAAAATTATTAAATTTTCTTTTAATCATTTAAAATAGGCTAAGTTTTCAAACATTTTTTTAATAATAAAAATATTCTTTGACCTTTTCTTTTAGTTCTTTAAGAGTGACCTTCACAAAAAAATTTTTTTTTGGTATCTCTTTTATTTTTTTTAGATATTTATTTGTTTTAACCGGAAGTTTTTTCATATATATATTATTAATATTTCTGTTAAAGTTTTATGTTCTTAAATTAGTTTTAATTAAACTACATATTTGGGGTGTGAATTACTAATAGCCATCATCAAAATTAACATATTATAATAAGCAATTAAACAAAAACATATTAGTTTTATAATTAAGTATAATTTCAGTAACTAATGTCCAAAATAAAGCTTGAAAATATAAGTGTATAGATAGATATAATGGTATTATGACATATTCTAATTAAATGAGGAAATGGCTGATGATAAAGAAAACAAAAGATTTAAGAAACAAACCGGATTTTAGTTTGAAAAAGAAACACACGGAAACAGCAATTTCAAAATAACTAATAACAAGCATTTCAGTCTTTATCACTTTTATAAATGGAGAATGAAGATTCTTTAAAAAAAAATATAAAATTATGAAACTTTTACATCTATGACTTGGGAAATAGGGCTCCTCGAAAAGAGCGAAAATATATCATCCATTGACCTGCAAAAATGCCCATGTGTAGTTTTTTTCTTTCACACAGAAATTATTGTATTTTAATGTCATGTCCTTTCGGGTCACATTTAAAGTAAATACTTAATAGCATGTTCAGACGGCAAAATGAACCAGTTGATATACTGGCCAAATATCACGATGGCTTTAATATTTGCCACATTAATGCGCAAAGTCTAGATAACAAACTAGACGAATTTCGTTATATATTTGAAAGTTCTGCTATAGATTCAATATGTGATTCTGAAACGTGGTTAAATCCGGATATACATGACACTCTATTAAATATTAATGGCTACCAGTTGTTTCGCGCTGACAGAGTAACTCGTGCTTACAGAACAGGTCGTGTTGGCGGAGCTGCCATATTCCTCAGGAAAGGTATCAGTGGAAAGGTTATTTTTGGATCAAATGTTGAACACGATATGGAGTACATTTTCTTGGATATAACGTGTCATTGTAGAAAGATGTTGCTAGGAACTGTTTATATAACTAAACAAGTAAGAGTGCTAAATTCGGCTGTGCCGAATCTTTGATACCCTCCACCTCGGTTTGAGTCTTGATAATAAATGTAAATGAAAAAGTAAACAATTTTTTAAACTTAATACCAAATTATTTCAGCAAATTCTTTGGGTTGTCTTTCGTCTTTTCTATTATCTCGGATTTATTTCGGTGTTTGCTTTTTGGTCATAGTGGTTGCTGATCGGCATGCATTTAGGTTATATGCATGCGTTTCCGGTTATATGACATAAATTCTTGTTTAATTTAGTTTTTGCTAATTAAATAGCTCGCCCTAACCTCCATTGCAAAGGTAATGGTTGTGAAGGGTGGCTATATGCATTAAATCGTGCTAATTGGAGATGGCTGTATAGTTTCTTTTAACTGGCCAAATATTTCTTCATTGCGGCCATATAGGTCGGATGGAGTAACAAAATAATAACCAAAAAAAAACTCTCTCAATTTTTTTATTAAAATATTGCCATATTTGGAAAACATAGATAATAAATTTATAATATTAAATATTCAAATTAGGGATGCCAAACGCAAAAAACCAAATGTCCCAAACATTTTAAATAAAATAATTTGTTCTCTTTATTTTCTGAAAAACTTCAAATTTTCATCCAAAAAAATTGTGAAAATTTATATAGTATAAAAAATAACATTCTCATCAAATTGCGTTTATTTATGTAACAGTTTTTATGTTCGCAATTCTTAAATATCATTTGACGTTTTCTAAAATTCATTGAATTTAAATTAATATTTTCTGTAGTGTGATTCTGTAAATTTCAACGATCCGACAATCGCAAAATATATCGACAGCTATTGTTGTTTGCACTAAGGATTAAGTGATTCACTAAGACATACATCTTAACGACAGTCGACAAATCTATTTTTCTATTTATTTAAATTGTAAACGAGTGGCATCTCTGTCAAAATAAGCGAAAACACAAAGAAGAATAGAAAAAACCAATTACTTCGTGTTTGACAGGATGATTTTATGTTTATGTTTAATATCTTTATTTTTTTTTACTAATATTTCTGTGTATTTATTTGAAAATGAAATAATGAATTGAATATGCTATTTATTTTTTTTATTTATATAAAAAAGTTTTTTAATTAAAGCAAAATATTTTCACTATTTTATGATTTTTATTTATGTATAACGACATTTCAAATTTCAACCTAAAAATTTAAGTTTTTATCTATTGAATAAACAACACAAAAATGGTTGTCGTTTAGATAACAACAACAGCTGACTCTAACAATAGCGAATATCGTTTAAAAATTTTACTGATAATTTTGCAATATTCTTTTTTTTTTTTTTACAATTCGACTATCGTTAAAATAAGTTAGAAAAGCGATTAATTTCTCCTGAATATCAATATTTTTTTTAAATGTAAAAATTTTTTAAATGTAAACATATTTTGCGTTTTTTTTTCTGGAATTTCAATTTGTGTTTAAAGAATAAAATTTATATATTAAAGATGCAATTGATGTCTTCTAAATTAAAAAAATTATAATTTCCGACGTTTTGATATGATTTTCTGAAATTCAATTAATTGTAATTTATAATTGGAAATTTTTAATTCCAGTTTTTAGAATTGATATTTTCTTAAATTTGAATGGAAAATTTAAAAAGTGCAATTTTGTATTTATGTGAATAATAATGCTTTAGTAATTATAAACAATTTTTAAAAATTAGATGTAATCGCTATCAGATATTTTGTAGGTAAAGCAGAATAATAATTCTATATAACTATGTAGAACTGTTTTGAAAGCAAAAAACTCATTGATGAACTCGGTAACTCTATTTTGTAAAGACAACAAAAAGTTAATATGACCAACTTATGTTCATATCTGTAAAAGAATAATGAAAAAACGTATGAAATAAAAGACCAGCCCGTGTATACTCTTAACATTGTTCTGTATGATATCCAGTTGAAAATATTAACATTCATGTTAAGATAGAAATAACTTTTGCAAAGCTAATTAGAACAAACAAAAATTGTGGCGCCATCTACTGTGGCATAGTCACGCTGAGCAAAATGAAGTGACACTCTGTTAATGCAAAAGAAATGTATTTTCCCCACAACACAACAAAAGATTGCAGAATTTTATGTAAATAAAATAATATACCGACTTATTTCTAACATGCAGTTGTTATGGATATACATATATAATATATGTACATTATTTGTATTATTTAATATGTTTATATAAATTTATAAATAAATTTATAAAAAAAAATTTTTTTGCTATATTTAAATTGTTTTTTTTTTTATTAACACCTAGGTATTTTAGCATTATTGGCTTAAGATGTTGGTGAATTTTTACTCCCTTTATATTAACTCGTAGTGTCTGCTTGTCGAAAAAATTTTGGATCGATTTTAACCAATTTCCCGTGAGCCATTCGGTCTGAAATTTTGCAGGCAGACTCATGGTACCAACAGAAATGATCTAACAAATTTTTAAAGTGATGCCAAAACAATGGAAACTTTTACATTTTTCTACCAGAGTTAATAAAAAAAATGTACAAAGGGTTATTTTTTATTATATTATTACCACAATGACCACAAAAACAACAAGTCCAGCTATGACAACAATACAACATTTAGAATAACAACAAGAACAATATAGAAACATCATATTTTTAATTTTTTTTTTTACTTTTTCAGAGATTTCCCTGGACCTGTTCCAACGATTTTAATGATTTTTGAAATTGGAATCTTTCCATGAATTTGGTGAATCATTCTCACTAAAAATGGTCACTGTAGCTGCACTATTCACGGCGTGATCGTGACAAGAACAACATAGAAAATTATATTTTTTCAAGACTTTTTTTAGTTCTTCATTCAAATGTCGGGCCCTAATCGACCGATTTAGACGATTTTCAGACGGACATCGCTATATCAACTCCGGTTGTTATAAGGATCACAAATATATATATTTTATGGGGTCCAAAATTTTTTTTCTAATTATTACAAACGGAGTGACAAACTTATATATACCCTCTGCACACTGGAGTGGAGGGTATAAAAAGTAATTGGAATTGAAGAACTTGTAAATCTTACAGTCAAATACACTGATATTATCATAGTTGGATATTTCAATAGTAATATTCTTGTGGAGACCAACCTTACCGATCCAATGAAATCCATTAATATAATACCAGTAAATTCTTCCACACCCACGCATTTTACAAAGACAAGTGAAATACTATTGGATGTCTTCCTTGTAAATGACAAACAGAATGTACTACATTACGACCAATTATCATTACCAATTATTAGTACCTTCGAAGCATGATCTAATTTTTTTGAGCTACAATGTCCAGCCAAATAGTAAAACTTACACTTTTTCATAGCGTGATTTTAATAATTTGAACATAAGTGATCTACAGTCTGAATTGCAAATGATTAGATGGGAACAAATTTTTTACACGCCAAATGTTGATGACCAATGTCAATTTCTACAAGATAATATTCTCTTCCTTTGCAATGAATATGTTCCTATTAAAATAAGGAAAATCTTTTCTAAGGATAGACCTTGGTTTTCAAATGAGGCTAAACGCTTAATAGAAGAACGCAATGTTGCATATGCTAGGTGGAAAAGGTTTAAAACACCTGAACTACATGAAATAGATCGCAGGAAGAGAAAAGCAATTGTGTCCAAGATAAGGCATGACAAATCTACCTATTATGAAAACAAATTTAATAGTGCTGTCGGTGGTAATAAAACATGGAAACAAATAAGAAAAATTGGAGTTATAAAGCAAGCTGATCGTAACAGTGATAACTTGAACATTGAGGTACTCAATGAAAAATTTGTTAATGTAGAAACGGCTGATGTAAATTTTTCGTTCTACAATAATCAAACTGCCCCAATTGATGAAAATCTATTTAACTTTCATTGCTTCAGTCAATCAGATGTTTTTCAAGGTTTTCTGTCCATAAAATCTATCTCTGTCTATATAAAGTTAATATTGCCTTTCTTGTTAATATATATAACTTACTTTTTTAATTCTATAATAACAATAAGCACATTCTCTACAAGGTGAAAATTCGCCAAAATAGTTCCTGTTCCGAAGGCTAGAAATGATTATCGGCCGATTGCAAAACTAATCCATAAACAAATGCTGCATCATGTTCTTGACAGAGGTTTAATTACTAGTCGCCAATCTGGTTTTAGACAGAAATATAGTTGCATAACTGCTCTTGCAGAAGTTATTGAAGACATTCGGAGTAATATTGACGATGATCAAGTCACGTTTTAAATACTTCTAGACCATTCAAGAGACTTCGACACAGTTCGTCATGGAACACTTTGTTCAAAGCTAAGCTCCTTTTTCCATTTTTCATCTTCTTCGGTTAAGTTAATTTCAACTTATTTTAGTGTAAGACATTAAACTGTTTTTAATGACTCGCATTATTCAACATGGCTAGTGGTCACAAGAGGAGTTACTCAAGAAATTATCAATCCATTTGTGTTTCATGAACATACAAATGTTCAGCTTTTATTTGGCTGCAAAGTTTCTGCAATTAACGATGGCATTTCAAAGAAAAAATCTGACCTACTCTACGAATGGGCAACTGACCTTTAAAATCAAAATGCATTATTATATCAATAAGACCTGTAGAATCCATAAATAGCTTAAGTATACAACTTGGATCTTCTGACATTGATATGGTACCATCGGCAAAGAATTTGGGCATTATTTGTAATGAAAAACTTTCTTAGTCAGACCATATTGACATTACAACAGGCAGAACATATGGTATGCTAAGGACGTTATGGATAAACTAATATTTTACACCACTAAAGATCAGGAAGCTTTTAGCCAAAACATATTTGATACCTACGATTTTATATGGTTGTGAATTATTTGCTGGTTATTGTTCATCCGATAAACGTAAATTAGCAACTACCTACAATAATATTATTTTTTGGTTTAAAAAGATATGATAGGTTGTCTCACTTTTCGAAAAAACTTTTTGGAGTACCATTTGCCAATTTCTTAAAATGCAGACATCCAAATTATTAGTTCCAAAAACTGTTCTTTGCACGATCCAATAGAGGTAAAACAATAATTCAAATTCGTCACTAATATCTGTTTTTAGAGCGCCAATTTTTTATTTATGCAATCCGTCTCTGGAACCAATTATCCCATTACATACAAAATATTAGCAACACAATACAATTTAAAAAATCAATTTATAATTATTTTGAAGGATTATAGTTTTTAAATTTTCTTGATATTATTCTTTATTTTTAAATTATTAAATGTTGAATTTTTTTTTTTTCATTATATATGATACTAGCAGTATACCCCCTACGTTGTTAGCGTCATAATTATATCAATTATTTAAGCCATAATAATATTTAAAAATAATAAGAAATATGGTGTGAGTGACAATACGATGGAAACTTTTAACAAAATATATTTTTGACGACTTGCACGGTCAAGACCAAAAACTTTTATCATAAAATTAATAACAATTTTATTAATTTAAACATTTTTATGTTTTATTTATTTAACAAGGAAGAAATATTAACATAACTTCAGAAAAAATTAACAAAACTTAAAAGTATTCATTTTTATGCTGTAGACAAAACAATGGAAACCTTGACTATACAATAACACATGGTCTTGAGGGTAGATGATTCCTGTGGCGAATGATTGTATTAATTTATTTTAGTAAAACCCCCGAAGCGTGTAGCCGTTTTGTGGCCATTTAAATATTCAACTTTTTCGTCAACGCTATTCGCCAACAGTATTCTAATTCCAGTTCATGCGTTTTTTTTTAGCAATATTAATGCTAGTCAGACGATTTTATGAATTTATTCATAGAATATTTCTCACAAATATGCTTTTGCTTGTGACCATCACTAAAATTATCTATTATTCTGGTTTTCAAGTCGTCATATTCTCGCCATTATTTTATAATAATTAAAAGAAAATGTCAGAATCTATATTTAAATAACTGCTAAGATTTTTTTATATTTTCTTTAAATCGTTCTTCTCTGGTAAAAAAGTTTAAAGGTTTCCACTGTTTTGGCATCTCTAAATAAAATATTTCTTTTTCGTTTATCTACACCAAATAGTGAGTTCGCAAAAAAAATACGTAATTTTATTACTAAGCGCGAAATTATTAAAAAACAAAATTGGCAAATTTAGAATTTTGTAAAAGTTTAAAATGTATTGCCACCTACTCCATTTAAGTACCACTTTTTTTATTCATAATAGGTTCGAAAATTATTCAAATTGGAAAGACCAAAAATAATATTATTTTATTTATCACGCCATAAGACAAACGCTATTGAAATTGGTCAAATTGGCGCATGTTCAGACCTACTCTCCATTAAAATGACCCCCATGATATCGACTTAACTTGCCATAAGATTCAAATTATCAAATAGATCTTGTGCGTTTATTACATCAAAAATAAAAATATTGCAAAGATTTTTCTCAAAATCGGTTTGTATATGTTGTTGCAAAAAATACGTGCCTTTACCAAATATGGTCAGGAACGGTCCAATTTTCGAAGTAGATTTGGTGCTTTTTTTCCAAACTCAATTAGTCTTACCTAAGACCAATTCTCTTAACGCATGGTAGAAGGTATCGGTCTGTACCGACTATAAATTCCTTACTTGTTTTCTTAAGAAAATGTACTTTTAAATGAAAATTTACCAGTTGAAAAGTATCAGTTTTCCCCTTAAAGAGCTGTATGCAGCTTGCTAAGGAATCAAAAATTTCATATAAAAAAACGCTTCAGAAATGTGCGTTTATTACATCAAAAATAAAAATATTGCAAAGATTTTTCTCAAAATCGGTTTGTATATGTTGTTGCAAAAAATACGTGCCTTTACCAAATATGGTCAGGAACGGTCCAATTTTCGAAGTAGATTTGGTGCTTTTTTTCCAAACTCAATTAGTCTTACCTAAGACCAATTCTCTTAACGCATGGTAGAAGGTATCGGTCTGTACCGACTATAAATTCCTTACTTGTTTTCTTAAGAAAATGTACTTTTAAATGAAAATTTACCAGTTGAAAAGTATCAGTTTTCCCCTTAAAGAGCTGTATGCAGCTTGCTAAGGAATCAAAAATTTCATATAAAAAAACGCTTCAGAAATGCTTAAGGAATTTTTCTGTCTAAAAATTTCTGTTGTTAGTCTGCAGCTTTTTAAAAAAGTAGTACTGTTTTTACTACTTTTTTTGATGTAAATTAAGTTAGGCAACCCAGGCTTCGAGCAGGAATATCAAATTTTTCATTCTTTCTGAACGGAATTTTGACAGGAGAGGTAAGCATAAACAAAATGTTATAAGCTTAAAAAATTAGAAGTTCTTTTTCAGTTGCAAACATGGTTGTTTTCAATTTCAATTTCACAATTCTTAATAATTGCTACTCTTGCACTGAAAGGTACTTTTGTGCTTTTATTTCTTTAAGAAATATATGAAAATTTTCTGCTAAGATTCCTTAACAAGCTGCATACAGCTCTTAAGGCTCGAATTAAAACAAAATTTATTCTTCTTCGATGTTTGCGTTTCTCGTGGTATCTACATATCAAATTTCATATTCCTAAATTACTTTGTAAAGAAGATACAAAAAGGTACACTCTTACATTTACGGGCCGTTTTTACCCCGTTTTAACATCCGAATTTCCAAAAGATTTCGTCTCATTTGATGTTAGGTTAGGTTAGGTTAGGTTGATAAGAGGAGCTATGTATACACATAGCTCATATCCGTTATGTCTGGATATACACCTAAGCCAGTGGGTCGGCTTGTTGTGCGCTCTACATCTCTACTTTCCGGTTATCTACCCCTCTTACTAACTTAGAAATTTGGTCTCATCAGCAAATTTCCTGAGTATTTTCCACCTTATCCCCCTTAGACCCGTTAGGCCTGGTAAGATGTCGCTGGATAGATATCTGACCCTTTTTCTCGCAAATGCAGGACTGTAACAGAGGTAGTGTTCTAGGGTTTCGTCATCCTCTCCGCAAGCTCTACAAACGGCTGATTCCGCCCGTCCTATACGGTATAGGTGAGCCCTCAGCTCAGAGTGTCCAGTGAGGATGCCAATTACCCCACTAAGTTCTACCCTATTCAGATTCATGATCTCCCTTGTTCTTGTTGCGTTGGGAGAACCCCATAATATTTTTGTAACCTTACCCACGTCATTCTCTTCCCAAATTGAAACATGTGAACTGGTCGCCCAGTCTGCCAGTTCCAATTCGAAAAAGGTATTGGGTTTTCCAAATTTACTTTTTCCAGGAAAGATCCCTTCCTGGCCAGTTTGTCAGAAATCTCATTTCCCATTATAACACTGTGTCCTGGGATCCAAACGATTTCAGGTCTGCCTCTTCTGGAGAAGTTTGAAATCTCCTCCTTACACTCGAGGATAGTCCCTGATCTAGTTTTGTCTGCAAATATCGCTCTGATAGCTGCTAGACTGTCCGTAAATATTTTCACGTCTCCGGGACTTGGGGCATCCCGTGCATTAATATACCTAATACATTCCTTTATCGCCACCAATTCAGCCTGAAAGACGGAGTTGTGGTCCGGAACACCGAGGTATACCCCTGTGGAACGGTCCTCATCGTAGAAACCTATCCCAGTCTTACCATGCAGACTAGAAGCGTCCGTATAGTAATGTGACCCTGGAAGATTCTGTAGAATATTCCCGTTCATCCAACTTTCCCTGTCTGGTATCCGTATACTGCAGGGTATATCTGTTGACACTTCCGCGATTCTATCACAGCTAATGTTCACTGTGTTGAGTCCCAGAATTTGGTCTAAGATAGTCTGGTGTCTGGTCATGTGGTCAGTGATATATTCCCCTGTTACCCTTAGTCGTAACATGGCCAGAGCTGCCTCATATTTAATTCTAATCTCGATTGAGTGTATAGATAGAATATTCTCTAAAGCCCTCGTAGATGTAGTCCTTATTGCACCACTGATTCCTATGCAACAGAGACGCTGTATCTTTTGGAGTGGTTTAATGTAACATTTCCTGTTCATTGATGTCCATATGACTATGGATGCGTAGGTTAGAATAGGTCTAACGACGCTTGTGTACAGCCAATATGTCATCTTCGGGTTTAAACCCCATTTTGAGCTTATAGCCCTTCTGCAGATGGCCCATACATGATGAGCCTTCGCGACCCTGCTCTCGATGTGGTTTTTCCAAGTAAGTTTTTTATCGAGAATCACCCCAAGGTATTTCACCGTCTGTGTGATTCTAATCGTTTTGCCTTCATTTGATGTTTCTATCCACAAACTATATTTTATATTCGTTTGTTTGAAGATACCAAATGTACAATTTTTCCCTTTTTTGGCCGTTTCTCCTCCCCTAAATATTAGAATTAGCAATAACTTTACTCTCGACTGATGCCTTCGTATCTGGTGGGGTCTGTATACCGAAATTCATATGTATAGACTAATATGTTAAAAATATGCAGAAAGGAACAATTTGTGCACTTTTTGTCCGTTTTTTCCCCTTAAATGGCCGAATTTCGAAAAAAATTATCCTGGACCAATATTTGTTCTTATCATTTTCCTTTTTTTGTCCGCCTTTACCCCCTGAAGGCTCGAATTTTAAAAATTTGTATTCTTGGCCGATGTTTGTGAATCTAGAGGAACCAACATATCAAATGTCATATTCCTAAATTACTTTGTAAAGAAGATGGAAAAAGTAAAATTTTTACCATTTTTGGCCGTCTTTACCCTCCTTAACACCGGAATTTCCTAAAGTTTTCCTCTCATCTGATGTTTCTATCTCTAGTGGAATCCGCATACTATATTTAATATTCCCAGATTCGTTTGTTTAGAAGAAACCAAATGTACACTTTTTGCACTTTTTGGCCGTTTTTCCTCCCCATAGAAAATCATTATTGACTGATGCCCATGTATTCTGTGGAGACTGTATAACAAAGTTCATATATATAGATTAATATGTGAAGAAGATACAGAAAGGTACAATTTTTACCCTTTTTGGCCGTTTTTCCCCTTAAATGGCCGAATTTCGAAAAAATTAATCCTGAGCCAATATTTGTTTCTCGGATGGTGTATACACACCAAATTTCATATTCCTAGATAATTTGTTACCATTTTCCCCCTTTTTGTCCGCTTTTACCACGTTAATGTACGAATTTTTAAAAATCCATTCTAAGCGGATCTTTACGCCGAGAGAGAAACCTACAGTCCAAATATCAGGCTTCTGGGTCGAATGGTTTGGGTTGGCCGATGATCATCTCCTCATATATATGTAGATTTATACCCTATACCACTATGTGGTTTGGGTATAATGACTTTGTGCTGCTGTTTGTAACTACCAAAAATACTTGACGTAGACCCATCCTTTATTATACCGATCGACTCAGAATCACTTTCTGAGTCAATTTAGCGATGTCCGTCCGTCCATCCGTCCGTCCGTCCGTCCATCCTTCCGTCCGTCTGTGTGTCCATGTAAACTTTTTGATCAAACTACAGGTCGCAAATGTGAATATATTTTGATAACATTTGGTATGTAGGCTTCTATCTGTCATAGGAATTGTTGAAATTGGCAAAATTTGGTCCATGTTCAGACCTAGTCCCCATACAAATGTCCTCTATGAAATCGACATAAGTTGCCATAAGATCAAAATTATCATATACATCTCAGTCAAATTGGGTTTGTATGTGTTTATTACATCCATTAAACAGTAGTCCAAATAAAATCCCTATAAGACAATTCTTAGTCATAGGCCCCATAAAGAGCTGCTTCCGATCTTCACTTAAATCTATCACAAAAAAAAAAATATTTTGCACAGGTTTTTCTCCAATTTGGTTTGTATATATTTTTTCAAAATGTAAATGACTTTACCAAATATGACCAGGATCGGTCCATTTTACGACCTAGTCCAGCCAAAAAATTAATAACAATGCCACTCAAATTTGGTTTATGCTTATTTTCTATACCAAATTAGTTGGACCGAAGAGATAGGGTCTCTAAACTATGGTATAGGGTATCGTATAGTTGGTCTAGACCGCCTATAATTTTCTTACTTGTTTTTAAATCCTTTATATGTTTCTGTTATGATTTTTAATTATACAGAAAAGTTTGTGAATGATAGCGAATTGGGGTGGGTTATTCTTGCACATTCAGGTCAACAACATTAGCGTTTTAATACTTAAATTTACCAAAATGCAGACACTATAACTAAATAAATATTTTTGATCGATAATGCATCTTCTTCATTACTTTTTAGTTACTTGCATTTTTCCTATTTCTTATATTAAAAGCTAGAAATGCTTCTTCGTGAAATTAACTGTGGCTTGTTGAATATTTATATATAATTCAACAAGAATTTCAAGAAGTATTGTATTAGACTCAGTACTGTGAAAAGAAAATTATATGCAATTAATTTACTTTTCATGGATTATGTCTTTAGTTCAAAATTTTAGACTTCCATAAGATTAAATGCAAGAGCCTAATAAAGTATAAATTTAATGTTATATACATTTAACCTTATAAACCGAACATATCTATTAATATTAAGTAATATGATTTCTTTTACTTTTCCGTTCATATTATTTCTTCTAAATCAAGTTGAATGTAAAACAAAAGACTTAAGCAGCGAACATGTCTACTTCTTTTATTAAAAAAAAAAAAATTATAAACAATATACAGGTATAATTTCAAAATCCAACTATGTTGAACTCTGCTAATACTTGGTTAACGTGTTAATCATTATTTAAACTCTTATTATTTCGGATCATAGAATTAAAAAAAAACAATTTTTCTTATGACTCATATAAGGAAAAACGTGATTTTGTTAATTTTCTTTTGTATAACATTACAAAAACCCAATTTGAGCCTTGATTAAAACTTAGAGACTAGTAAACCCTTTTAGAATTATAAAAAAAAAAAAAATCATGTCTAAGAGGCTTCACGGCATTTTTCGTAGACTAATATAAAAGATCAATACTTTTCTTTTTCACTTCCCCCTCAATTTTAAATATTTAATCTTTTGTTTAAAGAAAAATTGATGGAAAAGTAATTTGTTTATTTTTTTTTTCAAATAACTTTCAATGTATTATTTTCTTTATGTTCTCGATTTCAAAAGCAAACTCTGTTTTAAAACCACACGCGTTAAAGAATTCACGCTTTACCTTTTTTGAAAATGAAAACCCACATCACTCGCTTAAATACATGTTACTTTTTTACCTTTCGGCTTCTGTCTACTTTTCTTTTGATTAAAGTGTGATTTTTTTTTATAAAAGTCTGTCGTGTTTATTTCTGTAATTTAGTTTTTTTTATTTACATTTAAGTCTGTTATATTACAAAAAAGAAATAACATTGTTGTGCATTAAACTAAATAAATTTCATTAATGTTTAGCTGATGTCATGTTATCTGATAAAATGATGAACAGAAAACACAGACACAGCATCCGGATATACGGAACAAGAAACGGCAAAGAACTGGTTGGTTTCTTGTTTTTCTAAACATACTTAAACATTCACTAAAATTCTCAAGAATTGTAATGTTTAGTATAAAAAACTTAGTAATTAGCAGGGCTATTTATTAGTTTAGAGAACATTTACTTGTATAAACCTTAAATTTAAAAATGCTTATCAGTGGGAAAATCTAACATTGATTATTATTTCCGTTTTAATTTAGTTTATTTTAAAGGAATTTGAAGATGTCAACGTTTGTTCGTTGGAAAGGTTTAAATTTATAAAACACAAATAGTATAGCTACAAGTTGAATAATTTGGTAAGCTTGGTTACGATTAAAATAGAAATTCGACTGGACTATATCAATTACACAAAAAATACACGAACTTGACAGTATGGGATCAAGTCTACTATCAAGGGGTTGTAAAAGCCTATACTCAGTTTGGCGAGTTTGTTGTCTGGTGTATAAAAAGTATGTTCATATGGCAGGATCGCCTTGTGATGATATGACTTCAAGGGCAGGAACTACATTTGTTTTGTGGTTTTTAAAATAAAGACCACAATGATATCTGTTTGAAATAGAGATTGAATCTGATCCTTTTTGCTTAGCTGTATCTCCATTTATATGAAATTTGTACAATCTTGATTTAAACATTCTAGCTTATTCTAACGTAACGTAAACACATAATTATTTCATTCAGCATCATGAGGGATCGTATTATTTACAATACTGAATGTATTCAAGTCAAATGTGTGTCAATCAAATAACGTTTGTTCAGCACAAATTATGCATTGAACAATTTATAACGTTATTGATACTTTTTTGTTCATACACAATGCATGTATTGTTATCAATACTTCACTTGTTTGATACACAATGTATGCAGTGTTGGTTAGAAAGGTCCTCTGCAGTACACTACAGGTGACATCGTCGAACAAGTCTTATTAACATTTTAGAAAAAAATCATTTTCACCAGCACTATCTTTGAAAAAATTTGGGGAAAAATTAGTTTTTCCCACTTTTTTCATCATAACTTAGAGGGGGCCCTTAATTTTGCACAGCAATATTTGGTAAATTGTAGCCATGGTAAAGCTGTACAACTTTTGTGGATACTTCTAGTCATCCTTAATAGCACAAGTTTTTGGCGGTAAAATTATATATATGGGGGGTTTCATGTCAAGTGCACCAACTTTTGAAACCGATGTCTTCCGATCGGGATGAAATTTACACCAAGGTTAGTCCTGTTGGATAGTAGTTAAGACACAATTTTTCAACAAGATCGGTCAAGATCTCTCTGTCAAAATTTGACATTTTGGCCAAACAGGTGTTTTTTATCATCCATGTAACTTATTACCTATTGTTCTTAGAAAATGTTCTCCCAAATAGTTTAGATAGCTATTTCTTCAATATTTCGGAAGAAAATACTTTAAAAAAAATTTTTTTTTTTAGACTTTTTTTTTTGCTAAATCAAAGCATTTTTTGCCTTTTGTTCAAATGTACTATATTGAATTTTTGCCTATTTCTGTGTAAAACTTTACAAATAAAACTTATACTGAGAAACTAGACAAATTAACCTTTCCGAAGGTATGTAACATACCTTCATAACATAACAGAAGAGAATGGTTATCTGTAACCTGAAAGAGTTATTTGCAACATTTCAATCTGAACACGAGATGTCAGAATTGGCTTTACGAAATTTACCCAAATGAGGCCAAAACATTGCGTTTTGGCAGAAAGCAGCGGAACTCACACAGTATGCGTTTGCATTTACCATGAAAATGTTAAACTGATGTTGAAGGAAATCAACTTAAAGTATTTAACAGATGATTCGGCAGAAGATTTACACGATTACCGCGATTGCCTTAAATTGACTATGTGTCCTAATGCAACAACTTCTTGCCACTTAGGTAAATGTACCAATTGCCCGAAAACCACATTCATCAAAGAAAATTTAATCAACTCTTTAGATCGAGAATATATAGAGGAGGTCAAATTTGATTCTTGGATTCAGACTGACAGATGCACATTGAAAACAATCATTTTAAATGTGGATGATTTTGTGGAAGAAATGTGTACAGGCTTGCTAAACTTGAGAACCCATGACTTTTTAGTCAAAGAGCAATGGACATTCTTCAAGGATTTGAAGATACATTTGGAGTCTGCTGAATTCGTTATTTCATATGATTTCGCAGAAAACTATAAATATGTTCTTCAGGATGCCATACAAGCATTCCACTTCAATAACGACCAAGCAACTATATTCACAGTAGTTATTTACTACATGAAAGATGAAAAACTGGAACACAAAAGTATGGCTATCATATCCGACGATTTAAAACATGATACCGTTGCAGTTTTTGAGTACCAGAAGAGAATACTAAAATTTCTAAAATCTAAATTTACAGTAAAGAAGGTATACTACGTTTCGGACGGGCTTGTCAACATTTTAAAAGCAAAAGTAGCTTGGCAAATCTTATGGCCCATGAAAAAGATTTTGGAATGCCAGCTGAGTGGCATTTTCATCCTACTGCTCATGGTAAAGGAGCATGTGATGGTATTGGAGCAAACCTTAAAAGAAATGCAGCGAAGTATAGCCTCCAGTGCTCTCATCAAGATCGCATCTTAGATGCGACTGCTTTATTCCATTGGGCAAAGAGTTATTGTTAAGAAACTAAAATAGTTTTTAGTAGCAAAGAGGATCATCAGGAAACATTGAAAACACTGAAGAGCAGATTCGATGCTGCGGTAACAATCGATGGCACCGCTCAATACCATGCTTTTATACCGCTTGTCGATGGAAGACTCAAGTTGAAAAAGTTTTCTGCCTCTATTCAATGCGATTTCTTTCCAAAGACAAAAAACCAGCAGCGAAATCAACAGCTGAACCTAGTAACGCCAAGAAAGGATTGACAAAAAAAACGCAGTAAATAAAGGCGACAAAAAAGCTAGATGAAGGACTGGGTATTTAAAAATTTACAAGACTTAAATACTTCATCAGCTACAATTAATTAAGTATAAAAATAGTTATGATATAAATGGATCTAATGCAATTAAGATTAAATTTTAATAAATTATTTAGCTTTTTATTTTTAATATTATTATTATTATACATTAATTTAATAATTATTAAAAATAAATAAAAAATAATAATTTTTCAACATTTCTATAGAAAAAACCGATTTTTTTCCTGAGGTTAACATATTCTGGGTATTACAGTATCGAGGGTATAAAATTTTAGTTAGGTATGTTATATACCTTCGGAAAGGTTAATTTGTCTAGTTTCTTAGTATAAGTTTTATTTGTAAGGTTTTACACACAAATAGGAAAAAATTCAAAATAGTGCATTTGTGAAAAATTGAAAAACCGTTTTCTTGAGTTACAAAACATTTATTTTGATAGATATCCCACTCCCATCCCACTAAGCGACCAAAAAGTTCTTAAAGGAAAATCGGACATCGGTTTCAAAAGTTAATTCCATTTTCTTCCCCATTTTTTAACAACAAATTCCCGAAATTGTATAGCAAAAATCGTTCTTCACTTCAAAATGCTGAAAAAAAAATTGTAAAAAATCTTCGTCACTACCTCAGGAAACATGTCACCTTTGAAACGCATTTCGATTTTTCCAACATTATTCATATCTTCAAAAAATAATTATGAAAATACGACTTTTTTTAACTTTTAGTATAATATTAAAAACTCCTTATGTATAGAAGCAGAAAGTACAAAGCAAAGGTTGGCTACTGGCACCCTTTTGCGAAAATATACATAAAAGGACCTTTTACAAAACTTCATTTGAAAATCGAAGTTTTTGTTTTGTATTAAAATTAAATTAAAATTAATTTTTTTTTAAATATATACATAAAATATAGGAAAATTCTGAAATGAAAAAAAAATTGTTTGTTAAAGTCAAAAGTTTGATATAACCACTGTTCTCTATAAAAGAAGCAATTTGTATGAAAAATGTGAATAAAACTCTTGGGACCGAAGAAATTCTTCGCTATAAACAAAAATTTATTACAACCAGGGTTCGTTATAAGCACACTCCATTGTATTAAATTTTAATAGTTTTGGGAATCTCCAATCTCCTCACTTTACCCGGCCTTTCCACGTTCAAGTCAAATTGATCACACATACAATAGTCAAAAAATTGTTAAGCAACTGTCCCATTGAAAAATTGAAAGAGAGAATTAGTAAAAAAGAGTAAAAAGAAAATGAGTGCATTACAACCTGAAAGCCAAAAAGTTAACGTGTGAAGGCCGGGTAATATCTTAAATATATTTACGCTGATCCCTGACTCTCTGACTGACTGATTCTGTAATGCTGACCAAAATTATACGGTTCTAATTCCTAGGATTGATCTCGCCCCAACCGACACCACATTACCTTTCATATTAAAACGCCGCCAGTTTCCAGTAATTCCTGCATACGCAATTACCATAAACAAGGCTCAAGGGCTGTCATTTGATTACGTTGGCATTAATTTGGAGACCGCGGTATTTTCACACGGCCAACTGTATGTGGCTTTGTCACGATCAAAAGTTGCAAGCCAAGTTAAGATACGTATTCAATCGAACCCACAGCAAGGAAAACTATTACATGACCACCGATAATTGAAAAACTTTTTTGCCAAATATTTCTTATCTGTTTTGATACTTATGTATACAATTTCTACAAACACAATCTTTTTTCATGTGTATATATGTAACAATATAATACTCAATTTACTACTATATTAAAAGGAATTTAATTTATTATAAATTTTTCGTGTATTTAAATGTAAACTGTTTGTTTTATTAATAATTTTTAAACGGGCGCCTAGGCGCCACACAATCAACTAGTAACAATATAGTAAATTTTGCGTAGCCGGGAAACCGTTGGAGTTGAGGTTTTCCAATTAATTGATATGAAATTTTTTGATGAATCGAAAAAGGGCAGTGTTTACGTTCTTTGAAAGTGCAGTAAACACTTAAAGATAAGAGTTATATTTAGTGTGTTAGATCACTGATACATAAGCTACGTTTAAGTCAACAAAACGCTTCGTTTAGTACCCTTACTTAAGTTTAATTCCGGTTTTTTTAGGAGCACCTAAAAATTGAGAAGTTAAAAAAAAAATATACCTGTTTGTTGGAACTTTTGTTTATGAGCCCCGTTTCGCCGCATTAAGATATGGATATAGTTTGTAGTTTGACATATATTGTAACAAAATTTCGCAGGTGCACGTTGCACAAACTTGCACTTCATGGTTTTCGAGGATTTCGAAAAAAAACTGTGTTTTGCAAGACAAAAAGCTAATAAAAATTGAGCGTGTTACGGTATTTGTCGGAAATTTGGTAATATAATGGTTTTGGAGGTCTCTGAATTCGAATCTGAATTCAAAATTTCAAAAATGAAAATGGCGGACCATTTTTCTCAAACCTAAGCGCATTTCCACTAAACTTTGTCTTAACCCTTTCGCCCCTACTGGGATCATATGTTCCAGCAATATTCTTTACATCATAACTTTTTTTTAACATTTTATATTCTTATGTCTAATGTATCCCAAAAAAGGTTGAAGCATTATCTGTGGTTTAATATAATAAGTTTTGTGGTGAATTATACCGAAACGTCATTTATATTTAATTATACCCTATACCACTATGTGGTTTGGGTATAATGACTTTGTGCTGCTGTTTGTAACAACCAAAAATATTTGACCTAGACCCATCTTTAATTATACCGATCGAATCAGAATCACTTTCTGAGTTGATTTAACAATGTCCGTCCGTCCGTCCGTCCGTCCGTCTGTGTGTCCATGTAAACCTTGTAATCAAACTGCAGGTCGCAAATATGAATATATTTTGATGAAATTTGGTATATGAGCTTTTATCGGCCATGGGATGAACGCTATTGAAATTGGTGAGAATCGGTCCATGTTCAGACCTAGCCCCCATACAAATTACCCATATGAAATCGACATAAATTGCCATAAGATCCAAATTGTCATATAGATCTTACTCAAATTGGGTTTATATGCGTTCATTACATCCATTAATGAGTAGGTCAAAAATGATTCCTTTGACCCCATATAGAGCTGCTTCCCGATCTTCACTTAAATCTATTAAAAATCAAAAATATTGCACTGATTCTTCTCAAATTTTGTTTGTATATATTTTTGCAAAATGCAAGAGACTTTACCAATAATGATCAGGATCGTTCCATTTTTGGACCAAGTCCCTATATAGATATAGCAACCGATATGAACTTTTCATATCTGCAGCCAAAAAAATTAATAAAAATCCCACTCAAATTTGGTTTTTGCTTATTTTCTATGTCCAGTTAATTGGGCCTAAGAGATAGGGTCTGGTATAGGATATCGTATAGTCGGTCTAGACCGACTATAATTTTCTTACTTGTTTTTTTATGTGAGAGCACGTGTTTTTCGCTGATAACCTCATACTTTTATCAATAAAGCCTTATTTTTTGTGTTTTTATTCACAAATTTTTTAAAATAACATAAAGCAAGAAGTGGAATGTTGTTTTTAACATTTAGCAGCAAAAAAAATTTCAAACGGTAAGGTGTTAGAATGATTTTTTTTAATGGGACATATTGTCCCAATAAGATTTTTGAGTGGGATTTATTATCCCAATATAACGTTACGAATCCAATTTAGGTTTTTTGTTTTTGAAGATGGCAAGGAAGATATTAACGGATAAGCAAATCTGCGAGAATTTGTTAGAGCACGATGAAAGCGAAAATGATGGTACTGACTTCAGTGACTCCGGATCCAATTATACTCCATCAGATGACGAAGAAAAAGGTAATATAACCGATTCAAGCGATGAATCCGGTGAAGACGTTGCCCCTTTTTAGATCCGTCTGTTTACCACTTCTGGGCAATGCTGTTTGATAGATCATACTGACAGTTTCATGCTCAGTCGCAAGGGGTTTATTATGCAGGTGTTGTTTCGCCAGTGGAACGTCAGCTGAACTAATTTTTGGTAGTTTTACACTAGAAACGGACTGGTATTTAAACATCCAACATAAAATGCTAAAACATCCGTTAACTTCAGATTTAATAACAGTGAAAACTACGCAAAAGCTAACTGGAATATATATTGCAATCAGATAGAATATTCACTTAGACATTTTAATTGCAATGTGACCACAGAACCCAATGTTATTGACGAAATGATAACAGCTTTAAAAAACATTATTAAAGAATCCTCGATATCAGTGTGCCGTAAAAGGAAATATCTTTCCACCATAAACAAATTCCAATTCAAATCAAAAATCTGATCACTGCTAGAAACTATTCTGGAATAAATTGGATACGATTCAGGAATATTTCCGATAAGGTAGAAATGAGACGCCTTAATCAAGTTTTGCAAGATAAAATCTTTAAATTCAGAAATTCTGCATGCAATACTTGTTTATCCAGTCTAGAAAAGGGTCCTTCGCCCTTTTGGAATGTTACAAAAACTTTAAGGAAGAAGCCAAAATAAATACCAACGCTTGCTAATAATAGGTCTGTCTGCGTACTTTTCCAGTAGCAAATACTCAGTAACTTTTTTTGGGAGAGTAAGAACAATTTTACTCTCTCGGTTGAAAATATCTCAAAAAGTATGCAGACAGCATCCAGTAAAATCTTGCAAGAACACAGCTGATCGGTGTGTAAACAAACAATTTGTCCCACAAAGTTCTGCTGGTTCTATCGGTTCTGCCATCTCCAATCCACTTGCATCACGGTCACACTGTATATTTGCACGTTTCTAGCATGAAGTAAAATGTTTTGTTTATTATAATTTATTATAAACGTTAAAAATCAACACAATTCTAACTACTTACCTCTGCCATTGTTAAATTTCAATTTTTATTTTCATTTCACAAAAATTATTTCATTCAAACAGTAAATAAAAACAGCTGTTCAAACTAGTTGCAAAATCTTGCAAGCAGAAATTTTTCTAGCAACATTTTGCAAGTTCTCTAACTTTCAACTGTCAAAAAATTATCTTTTTGGCTCTCTCGCTGCAAGAGATTTGGAGTACGCAGACAACATTTTGCAAGATTTTGCAACATTTTGCACAAAATGATGCAAAATATGTGTACGCAGACAGACCTAATAGTAATCGATATGCTTCATGTATTGAAAAATGCAATATACGAGCTGAAACATTAAAAATTAGCAACTCATCCTCATTACATCTAAGAGATCCTGAAATAAAAAGTGAAGTCTAAAACCGTATCCAATATCTTGAAAATTATAGATATAATGATTTTGAAAATTATATGGTAACAAAAAATTATTTAAAAGGTTTAATCAAGAAATTAATAATCTAACGCAAAAAACAAAGTTTTTATTAAAACTCTTTCTCAACTTATAAAGGGTCCGCCAAATAACTTTTTTTTTTGAAAATGCTATAAAAAAAAACTACTGAATATTATCTCAAATTTCTTTTTTTATTTGAAAGTACAATCCTTCCGGTTAATAATGGAAAATAATTTCATTCAAATGGCTGCCTCGGCTGGCCATGCAGTAGCCTACACGATCGATCCAATTTTTAAGCACATTATCGATTGTGTGCAGCTGTATTTCACCAATGGCTTCACGAATATTGTCCTTTAAAGCGTCAATTATCTGTGACGGCCACTCTTTGCTCATTTTCGAAGAAAAATGGCCCAATTATGCCTCTGGACCAAAATCCGTACCAAACAGTGACTCGTTTTTTCGGGTTTTCTGAGCCCCAAATGCGACAATTTTGCTTGTTTACATACCCGCCAAGATCAAAATGAGCTTCATCTGAAAAGATGATTTTTTTTTTTTGGCAAAATCAGCATCTTCTGTAAGTCGATCGCAGGCCCACTTAGCGAAGCGAAAACGCATTGGATGGTCAGTTGGCTCCAACTCCTGAACCAATTGGACTTTGTATGGCGTCATACCAAGGTCTTTATGCAAAATTCGTCTCAATGATGCCTCCCAAATGTTCAATTCTTGAGAACGACGGTGAATTGATATTGATGGCGCTTCACGCACACTTTCGGCCACAGCAGCAATATTCTCGCAATATTTTGGCTTTTCACGCTTTGGTTTATCGATGAGGATGCCAGTTTCTTTCACTTTTTTCACAAGATAACGAACATACGGAGCTGACGGTGCTTCTCTTCTTCCAAAATCCGTACGCAATTTTCGCACACATTCTGCAACATTACCATGATTTTCAAAGTAATGTCGCAATATTTCCCAGCGTTGTTCAAGCGTATACACAACCATATTCGTTCAGCGAAGGATAAAACTAATTATCTGTCAAATCAGACATGAGCTAAGTGTTAACATTCACGAAATAAGCACTAGTTGAAAAAAAACGTTAGATGGCGGACCCTTTACATACATATGAGATTTGAATTTCTGACTGTGTGTGACTTTGCGTGACTATTTTAATATTAATCTTGGGTCACAACAAGTCTATGGACAAAGTTTCAGATCGATCGGGTAAGGGGAAATGGGGTTTAAATCACTCCGTGACTATGCGTGACTATGCGAGACTGGGCGTGACTATGTCAAACTTAATCTTTTTTTCACAGCAAGTGTATAGATCAAGTTTCAGATCGATCGGATGAGGGGAAATGACATTTGGATCACTCCGTGACTGTGCGTGACTATGCGTGCTGTGCGTGACTGCCCCAAAATTAATCTGTATTCACAACAAGAGTATGAGCCAAGTTTCAGGTCAATTGGATAAGGGGGAATGGGGTTGAACCACGACAGACAGACAGACAGAGAGTATGAGTTAAAAGAAAGAGTTTAATAATCTCACCCAAAAAAACAAAGCTTTTATTAAAACTCTTTCTTTCCTTATGCATATGAGTTTTGAATCGCTCCGTGACTGTGCATGACTTTGCGTGTATTATGTATTTAAAAACCATAAGTTTGCAGCCTATTCATATGACAGTTAAAACAAGATATAAATTATATTCTTTACCTAATGGAAATAAAATGAACAAAAAGTTATTTAAATATTTTTTTATTAGATTTTCTTTTATGGAAACTGTCAGAACAATCACGATACATGGACCAACAGTAGTCAGCCATCATGTGTCTGTCCCATCTGCCTTGATACCTTTCCTTCATAACTCTTATATCTTGATGGAACCTCTATCCTTGTTCTTCGCTAAAATCGCCAAAATATATATGCAAATCTATCTAAGTGGCTATGTAAATATAGGCGCTCAAAGTCAAAATTTTTTTTTTTAAAAACAGCAGCTATTGATTTTGTTGCAAAACTATTCTGATTTTCAAAGTATATATTAAAATCACATTATTTTCATTCACATTGAAAATGAGTTCGTCGCGAAATAATTGTACAAACAGCCCGAATGCATTTTGCTACATTTGCGGGGAATATGCTCAAGAAAAGAGAAAGCAAAATATCACCGACATGGTAAAGCAATTGTACTTGGAGTATTTTGGAATATCGATTACCAATCAAGAGAAGCCTTGGGTTCCTCATAAAGTTTGTAAAAATTGCGTAGAATCATTACGACTGTGGAAAAATGATGTAAAACGCAGTTTGAAGTTCGGTGTGCCTATGTTGTGGAGGGAACCATAATATCATTATAATGATTGCTATTTCTGTATAGTAAATATAAATGGATTCAATCGATTCAAGAAGAAGAAGTGGGAGTATCCCAATTTGGAATCTGCTAAGCGGCCTTTACCACATAGCGATGTCATTCCAATATTAGTGCAATATGAAGATGAAATGGAAGCAGTTGGCAGCAGTGAAAGTGAATATGAAGTAGATATTGGAAAATCTCACCGATTCTCACAAGAGGAACTCAGCGTTTTGATACGTGACCTCAGTCTCTCAAAGGAAGCTGCTGAACTTTTAGCATCCAGACTAAAAGAAAAAAATTGCTTACAGCCAGAAACTAAAATAACTTTTTAGCGGACAAGAGACGAGGGCTTTCTGCCATATTTCAGCGAAGATGAAGATCTTGTGTACTGCAATAATATTCCTGAACTTTTTCGTAAAATGGGAATGGAATTTATTCCAGAGGACTGGCGCCTTTTCATTGACAGCTCTACTAGAAGCTTTCAAAGTGTGTTATTGCACAATGGTAACATATATGGCTGTATCCCAATTGCTCACTCTACAAAACTTAAGGAACAATACGAAAATGTCAAAAATGTATTAGAAAAGATCTGCTATCATCAACATCAGTTATCTGTTTGTGTTGATCTAAAAATGGTGAACTTCTTGCTTGGGCAGCAAAGCGGATATACCAAAAATCCTTGTTTTATCTGCTTGTGGGATAGTAGAGCGAAGCAAGATCACTGGAAACAAGTGACCTGGCCTTTAAGAAAAAGCCTGGTTGTAGGTGCTGCGAACATCATTAATGCGCCCTTGGTGGACAGGGAAAAAATAATTTTACCACCGCTACATATTAAGCTGGGGCTTATGAAACAGTTTGTTAAGGCTTTGGACAAACACGGTAATTGCTTCGCATACATTTGTAACTGGATTAAGTATTGAGAAATTAAAAGCTGGAATATTTGATGGCACTAAAATTCGTAAGCTAATCAACGATCCTAATTTTAAAAACAATATGAACAATGTGGAACTATCAGCATGGTCCAGCTTTGTCGAAGTTGTAAATAATTTTTTAGGTAACCACAAAGCTTACAATTATGAAGAGCTTGTTAAGAATATGCTGCTCCACTTTGAAAAGCTGGGTGCTAATATGAGCATAAAGGTACACTACCTACATAGCCACTTGGATAGATTTGCATATAATCTTGGCGAAAGGTATCAAGGCAGATGGGACAGACACATGATGGCTGACTACTGTTGGTCCATTCAGCGTGATTGTTCTGACAGTTTCCATAAAAGAAAATCTAATAAAAAAATATTTAAATGACTGTTTGTTCATTTTATTACCATTAGGTAAAGAATATAATTTATAACTTGTTTTAACTGTCATATGAATAGGCTGCAAACTTATGGTTTTTAAATATATGAATTGTACACCAAAAAAAAAATTTTTTTTAAGTCGAAATTTAATTACAAAAGGTTCTAAAATTTCATAAAATTTGTTTATACGAAATGACATATATACAAATTTTGGACTTTTTCTTTTCAAAATTGGCTTTGATATTTAAAATCGGACTTCTTATATTTAAATTTTTTTTTTCTAAAAAAACCCTAAAATTTTTTTAAATTTTTACTTTGAGCGACTATATTTACCAACGTTTTTGAGATATTTATACACACTTAAATTTAAAAATAGGGTAGGCAAGTAGGCTTAAACTGTGTAAAGGGCTTTCTTTCTGGAGCTATGGCTACTAAATTTAAAATTTTTTATTCAAATAATCGGTTGAGAAATGCAAAAAATATAATCGTGTATTGTGCAAAGTCTAGAGCCAATTTGAATAAACTGGTTGCAGATTCGAAATCAGCACCGCCGAATTATCTTAAATCCACTGCAATATCATTTACCTTTTTTTTGTAGAGCAGTGTAATCTAACCAAAAGAATAATATTTCCTTTCATTAATAAAAAAAACAAAAGTGGCGCTCCACTTTGGGCAAATATAGCAAAATGTCATGTTAAAACAGAATAAGTTATTAAAAATTATGCATAACCTTCATTGGCAGTTTTCAAAAGGAAGATTGCATAATATTAACAATATCGAAGTGATCGATATGAAAATCCACCGGCTTAAACAAAATTTTGACCAAATGTGTCAATCCCAATATCAGCATATCAATAACACAGTGGTGTCATCAGTGTAGTGTGCTATTTAAACTTTTTACTTGAAAAAATATTTTTTTTAGTTTAGTTTTCTTAAATTTTCCTCGAAATTTTAACTATTGAAAATTCCTCATTAATTTTGTATAAAAAATTTATGTTTGAGTGAAAAGATTTTATAAGATCTGAACTCTATAAATTTAATCTAGGATGTATGTATGTATGTACAAATATTATTGTAAATATATATAAATAGAGTTTATTCCTTAAAGTAACATGAGTAACAATTCTCTGAATTATATTTCCTGTCCGGGTTTGTCCAAATCATAAGGGCTTCAAACTAGAGAAACTCTCGTTTTCCTTTTTGATAATCGAAAAGATCACTATAACAAATTTATGCATACTCAATTGGGTGCAACTTTCTTATATCCAATATCATGTTTTGTAACATTTGATGTCTGTATTCTTAAATTTTTTACAAATTTATGTTATTATTTTCTACAAAAAATAAAAAATCGTATTTTCGATCCTTATCATTTCTAATGATAATGGTAAATGAGTTAAAAATTAATCAGGCTCAAGATCATCTGTTGTTACTTTAAATAAAGCAAAAAACATTAGCACATTTCAGCCCTCATCAGTAACCAAAACCAGTAGATAGTTTGATAAAAAGTTAAATTCATATATCATTGATGAAAACAACCAAATGAGAATCCAAGCAAAGAGTTATACTATTTAAGGCTCTTCCAATAAAACATACTTAAATATAAAAATCCAAATATAAACAAACATATTTGTTACAAATATGTATTAATAATAGATGACCTCAGACAAATTTGAAAGCTGTCTCTGTAAAAATGCTCGAGATATATGATATTGAATAATTAATTTGAATAGAATTCATTTTTAAATTACTGATTAATGGCTGTCATAAACACACACAAACCCAATTTGAACGAGATCTGTATGATAACTTGGATATTATTTAAGTCGATGCCTGAACATGCGCCCATTTTCACCAATTTCAATACCGTTCTTTCTATAGCCGATAGAAGCTTATATACCAAATTTGATCACAATATCGCACCTTAAATACCAAAGTCACACAACTCAAAATTTTCAAATATTCAGAAGAGGCAAAAAACTGTATATGTAAAAATTATTGTATTATTTAAAAAATGTGGTTTTATTATGAAAAATGTCTATTTTGAGGAAAGTTTTGCTATACTTTTTTTTTTTAATATATATTGTGTTTGTGGAAATAAAATATAATTTTGAGTTATGACTCTCTGACTGAAATTTTTTAATTTGATATTATCTCAAGTTGTGCCCCAGATATAACGGCATTTTTACTGTTAAAGAAGATAGTTATGAGAAATAAATTTTTGCAGTAGTTAGAAATGTGTACTGTGAATTAATTTACGGAAAAAAGTAAATTTTGGAAATTTTGAGTGGTGTCACTTTTGTATTTAAGGTGCGATATGTTCAAATTTGCGACCAGTAGTTTGATTACACAGTTTATTTAGACACACATACGGACAGACAGACGGACGGAAGAAAATCGACATTTCACTATCTGATTTGGTATTTACAACAGAATTTCATTTGTTGTTCTAATAAAATTTTATGTAGGAAAACCCAATATTTTTTATCGAAACATTTGAATCGGTTTAATTAATTTGTATGAAGGCATTGTTTGGTAAGCTGAACTAATTTTTCTATCGAGAGTTCTTTCATTTTACACTATACCACTATGTGGTTTGGGTATAATGACATTGTGCTGCTGTTTGTAACTACCAAAAGTATTTGACCTAGACCCATCTTTTATTATACCGATCGAATCAGAATCACTATCTGATTCGATGTAACGATGTCTGTCCGTCCGTCTGTGTGTCCATGAAAAGCTTGTAATCAAACTGTAGGTCGCAAATATGAATGTATTGTGATATAATTTGGTACATAAGCTTTTACCGGCCATAGGATAAACGCTATTGTAATTGGTGAGAATCGGTTCATGTTCAGACCTAGCCCCCATACAAATGAAATCAACATAAATTGCCATAAGATCCAAATTGTCATATAAATCTTAGTCAAATTGGGTGTGTATGTGTTTATTACATCCATTAATCAGTAGTCCAAAAATGATACCTATGGGACAACTCTTAGTCATAGGCCCCATATAGAGCTGCTTCCCGATCTTCACCTAAATCTATCAAAAAACAAAAATATTGCACTGATTCTTCTCGAATTTTGTTTGTATATATTTTTGCAAAATACAAGAGACTTTACCAAACATGGTCAGGATCGGTCCATTTTTGGGCCTAGTCCCCATATAGATATATCATCCAAATTTATATCACTCAAATTTGATTTATGCTTATTTTCTATATCCAGTTAGTTGGGCCTGAGAGATAGGGTCTCTAAACGCATGGTATAGGGTATCGTATGGTCGGTCTAGACCGACTATAATTTTCTTACTTGTTTTAAATGAATTATGTTTATAAAGTTGTTAGCGAAGAATATTTGTTGCATTTTAAAATAGCTAAGAATTAAAATAAAATAAATATTATAATGGTAACCGAATTCCAAATTCCAAAAAACATAAATTATCATGAATAAAGAAAAAATTAATTCCATTAAGTCCAATTGATTGTAGAATATCCAAAATTGACATAGGTACCTAAAACCTGATTTAGTTGAAAAATTTTATAGTTCTATACAAAATAACAATAATTCAAAATATTATAATACTCTTTGCCAAAAATATTTGATTTCGATTCACCATTTATTATACTGATCGGCTCAGAGGCGATTTAACGTCTGTCTGTCTGTCTATCTGTCAGTTTGTCTATCAATCTGTCTATGTGCCCATGTAAACATTGTAGTCAAACTAGAGGTCGCAAATATTTTTCGATGAAATTTTGTAAATAAGTTGTTTGACTACAGCGTAATCGGTATTGAAATTGGTGAAAATCGGTGCTTTTTCGGACGTAGTCCCCACACAAATGCCCCTTGGAGAATGACTTTAATTGGCCAAAGATCCAAATTATCATATAGATCTGGATTAAATCTGCGTTTAATATTCTCATTAATGAAATATTCAAAAATTAACCCTATAGGCATAATCGTAGTAAAAGCCCTAATATAAAGTTATTTTCTATTTA
The DNA here is from genome assembly GCA_963682025.1 of Cordilura impudica. Classification (NCBI taxonomy): domain Eukaryota; kingdom Metazoa; phylum Arthropoda; class Insecta; order Diptera; family Scathophagidae; genus Cordilura; species Cordilura impudica. The sequence continues at coordinate 224,011,250 of OY821518.1, read as the reverse complement.
TTTCCTTTTAACATATGTTTAATTATGTCTAGCAGATTCCAGCGCTCGAAATTCGAGTGCAATTTCTAAGCAACTTTATTTCTCAACTTAGCCAATTCTCAAACCAACACTTTTTTGGCTTATGATTATTGTGAATGAAGATAACACACTCATTAACAAACACATTAACAAATTTAATAAACATACGCATAGCATATACATATATAATTTTATGTATGTGTTAGTAGCAACTTTAAATGCAATTTACCCAAAATAAAGGAAAAAATTTTAAAATCTGTAAAACTGGTGAACAGCTAAAAAGAAATACCTTTCAAATAATATATGTTTGGTCAATTTCGAGATAAAATGGTAGAACAAAACATCGGTAACAAGAAATCGCCTAGCCTATTAATATTATAGATATTATCATATTTAAATTTGTAATTTAATGAAATGAATTGGAGATAAAGAACAAGTTACAACTAACTAATTAAAGTTACTCTCCAATCTTCACGTACATACGTCTCTTAAGGAAGAAGAACATATTTAATAAACTTGCTTTATATATCTTTATAAGAAAAATAAGTGACTACTAAATATGTTTATGATCGGTCCATCGTCCGACTAATAACGATGTTACACAAATATTATCTCATCTCGCAGGTTTTCTAAGCCAAATTTGATCGCTATTTGTATGATCTGGATCTTACGGCAATTTAAGTCGATCTCTAGAAGTATTTTATATGAGGGCTATGTCTGAACATGCTTCGATAATAGTGATCATTCTATGACCAATAAAACCTTATGTACCAAATTTCATCAAAATATATATGTACATCAGCATATATAAGTTCATAAAATACAAAATCTAACAGGAAATATGTTAAATTTCTATTACAATACATGTCTATAAGAATGTGTTCAAAACAGTAAAAACTTTATATTATTGTCAATTGAGGATTCTGTTGAAGATATGTTAATTTTGAAATTCATTTACTAAAATATAAAAACCATTATTTTATGAAAATGAAACAAAATAGAAGAATGTTTTTTAAAGTGGCTCGATCGAATGCATAGTATACTTATATATTTTAAAAACAAATTAGATTTTTTTAACCACTTATTTTTTGGGGTCTGATTTTTTTGTTTTGCTATTAAAAAGTATGAGCATTTAATCCTAACTTGTTTCCATAATAACGTTATCGACAAGTCATTACTCTTATACCATAAAATAATCAATTATAAAACCAGGCTTAAGCTAAAGAAGTGACTTTACTAAAAAATTATATATAGAAAACAAAATTAAGTAATTCAAACACTTTGTGTCTAAGCAAATGTTAACACATTTCCAAAACGCATCAATTTTTAATATTTTTTGTTTAAAACTTCTTATCGAAATGAGAATAACAAATGCATTCAATTTCATTTAATCAAACATGCACTTGTTCATTTAATCTAATGCAAAAACTTAATTCTTTTGTAAACATTTAATATCAAAACAAACAGTAAATTGTCTATATACTTAATCTAAAATAAATCACTGGTACAGTGTCTTGACGAGCACGAGTGCTGTGTTTGGATGGCAATCTTAAGATTTGTGATATTTATCAGCTTTTTTAAAAATTGTACTTTAAACGAAGCTAATAATTAAGTGTTTTTTTATTAAAATATCTTTTTACCCCTGTTTTCAATTTGTACCAAAAAATCCCTTGCAACAAAATGAATAAAAGTATTCAGTTTCTTAAAACGTGCTCATTTACTCACAAGATTATGACAAAAAAACAATCGAAAACCTCATTCTCACCTGAAAACAAAACTACTTACATTTAACTAACTAACAAAATACAAAGAAACAACGAGAGAGAGAGAGAGATACGAGAAGAGAGACATAATTTTACAAAGTGTAACAAAATACACAAAATACAAATTTGAAAACAAAAAAAGTGTAATGAAAACCGTGCACAAACTGATAAATATACTACAACACAAACGACAACGATAACAAGAAATATTAAACCCAGGTGAGAGCTAGAGAGAGAGAGAGAGAGAGAGAGAGAGAGAGAAAACGTCTGAAGAACGTACTAACCGATGCAAAGATACTATTTAGTTCAACTCTTAATTTTTAACTCTGTAACGGACAGAGCTGACAATGTGGTACATTTATTTTGTAACCAAATTTCGAATTATTTTGTTAAAAATGCGAATACAGTTAATAAGTTTTTAAACTGAATTCCCTTATACGAAAATAGCGGAAAAATGCAAAAAAAAAAAAAAATGAACGTACGCACGAACAAAACTATATGGCCCACATCTAGATTCTATATGAATTAAAACTGTGTTTGCAGTGATTCTGTCTCCTTTTTAGTGGATTTCGAAATTACAATTGATTAAATTTTTCAAAAATATATATTTAAATTATTCTTCACAATCTTTAAGGCCATTAACAGTATCAATTAAAATGTTTTCATACATTACAATATGAGGATAAATGGATATCAATAATGTACTTTGAAAGTATAACGATTTTTAAAGTATTTAAAATTTTAAAAAGTGTAAAAAACTTTTTTTTTATAGGAGACGTAGAGTGAGCGAAATACTTGAAATGTCCTCACTAATCCAACTATTATTTTTATTTACTAATTAATTAACATAAGACTGATCTTAGGTTAATATTTCTTGGACAGTCTCTAAATCCTTGAATTTGATATATTTAATGCAGTTTTATAGATTTGTGGTGTTTTTACAACACTTAAATAATTATTTCCTTACACAACATAAAATAAATTTAAATAATAATATTGAAACTACTCATTCAAAAATAATAAATGTGTTTTATTTTATTATTTTAAAAAAAAAACAATTTAAATGGTATAATATTCAATAATACTCTTACCTCTTCAGACCATATAATTGCTACTGCTGGAAAAGTTTACTTTGTGTTGCGAATCTAATGGAAAACACAAAAATTCGCATACTATTAGCTAGAACGTATTTATATGGATGTGAAAGTTTTGCAAAAACTGATATTATAAGCTAACGTAAAAATGTTGCCTACAATGCTGTTGTAAAATGTGATTATGGTATCGGGAAGAATATGTCAAGGTTATATGTTTGCTTGTATACGAACTTTAAGCCTACTCCACAAAATTATTTATACTCAAGAACCTTCGTATTTCTATGAGAGATTAACATTTTCTCTATCATATAGGAATAATGATTTGACTCTAATTATATATCGAACTACAATAACTGAATGGCATTTTTATATCCATTGAGTACGTCTTTAGAACTCTCTAGCTTCGAACATTAAATTTTTTTTATATATATAAATACCATGCATTTCAAAATCTCCCTTTTTTGATTTTTATAGTTTTGCATAAACATGTTATTTTAAAATCAAAGTTTTAATGCAATTTAATTCTTTACGTTTTTAAAGGTATCATTTTTTTTATTGCAATTTTTTAAATCCGCTTTTATAAATTGTTTAAAATTAAAATTTTACTCGTAAATGTTTAAACATCAATGCTCGTTACTATTATTCCTTCTTTACTCTAATCATGAGAATATAAATGGTGTTTTTATCGGTAAACAAATTTAATAACTAAATAAATAAATGAAATTAAATAAAATAAAATAAAGTAAAATAAAATAAAATAAAATAATAATAAAAAAAAATAAAATAAAATATATTAAAATAAAATAAAATAAAATAAATTTTAAAAAAATAAAATAAAAATATTAAAAAAAAATAAAATAAAATGAAATAAAATAAAATAAAATAAAATAAAATAAATAAATTAAAATAAAATAAAATAAAATAAAATAAAATAAAATAAAATATTAATAAGAAAAATAAAATAAAATATATTAAAATAAAATAAAATAAAATAAAATAAAATAAAATAAAATAAAATAAAATAAAATAAAATGAAATAAAATAAAATAAAATAAAATAAATTTAAAAAAAATAAAAGAGTAAAATAAAATATAATAAAAAAAAAAAATAAAATGAAATGAAATAAAATGAAATAAAATAAAATAAAATAAAAATAAAATGAAATAAAATAAAAATTAAATAAAATAAAATAAAATTAAATAAAATAAAATAAAATAAAATAAAATAAAAGAAAAGAAAAGAGAAGAAAAGAAAAGAAAAGAAAAGAAAAGAAAAGAAAAGAAAAGAAAAGAAAAGAAAAGAAAAGAAAAGAAAAGAAAAGAAAAGAAAAGAAAAGAAAAGAAAAGAAAAGAAAAGAAAAGAAAAGAAAAGAAAAGAAAATAAAATAAAATAAAATAAAATAAAATAAAATAAAATAAAATAAAATAAAATAAAATAAAATAAAATAAAATAAAATAAAATAAAATAAAATAAACTAAAATAAAATAAAATGAAATAAAATAAATTAAAGAAATAAAATCAAGTAAAATAAAATAAAATAAAATAAAATAAAATAAAATAAAATAAAATAAAATAAAATAAAAATAAAATAAAATAAAATAAAATAAAATGAAATAAAATAAAATAAATCAAAATAAAATAAAATAAAATAAAATAAAATAAAATAAAAAAAAATAAAATAAAATAAATTAAATTAAAATAAAATAAAATAAAATAAAATAAAATAAAATAAAATAAAATAAAATAAAATAAAATAAAATAAAATAAAATAAAATAAAATAAAATTAAATAAAATAAAATAAAATAAAATAAATTTAAAAAAAATAAAAAAGTAAAATAAAATATATTAAAAAAAAATAAAATAAAATGAAATAAAATAAAATAAAATAAAATAAAATAAAATGAAATAAAATAAAATGAAATAAAATAAAAATAAAATGAAATAAAATAAAAATTAAATAAAATAAAATAAAATAAAAGGAAAGAAAAGAAAAGAAAAGAAAAGAAAAGAAAAGAGAAGAAAAGAAAAGAAAAGAAAAGAAAAGAAAAGAAAAGAAAAGAAAAGAAAATAAAAGAAAAGAAAAGAAAAGAAAAGAAAAGAAAAGAAAAGAAAAGAAAAGAAAAGAAAAGAAAAGAAAAGAAAAGAAAAGAAAAGAAAGGAAAATAAAATAAAATAAAATAAAATAAAATAAAATAAAATAAAATAAAATAAAATAAAATAAAATAAAATGAAATAAAATAAATTTAAAAAAAAATCAAGTAAAATAAAATAAAATAAGATAAAATAAAATAAAAATAAAAATAAAATAAAATAAATCAAAATAAAATAAAATAAAATAAAATAAAATAAATTAAATAAATAAAAACAAGTAAAATAAAATGAAATATAATAAAATAAGATAAAATAAGATAAAATGAAATAAAATAAAACAAAAATAAAACAAAATAACATAAAATAAAATAATTTAAAATAAAATAACAAAATAAAACTAAATTAAATGAAATTAAATAAAATAATATGAATACCAGATTGTTTTTGTAAAAATTAAATTACCGATGGAACAAAACTGTAAAATTAAGAAATGTTTTTCTGGAAAATTTGACTGGGTTTTGTTTAAAAACGTGAGGCCTGGTCTAATAAAAAATTACTGACGGTATTTGAAACTAAAATAGTTCCACATTTAAAATAAAAGTTAAATTCTAAAAAAATTATTTTCCTTTAAAATTAAATGGAGAGGGGTTTGAAAACGCCCAATGTATGGTCCTGTGGAACAATTTCTTATACAATTTAAGTTATAAACAGTTTTGTTACATAAAATTAAATTAAAATTTAAGCAATTAATTTTACTGAAAATTCTATTAATGTAAAGGTTTAAGCCACCCGACTATGGTCCTATCGGATTTAAAATAGAAAAGGGTTTCATATGTCGATTAAAAATAAAATTTTTAAAAACTAACTTTACTTTTAAATGGTCCAATGGAAAAAAAATTTTTATAAATAAATAAAAGAAATGTTTTAAATAATATATTTAACTGCAACATTTCGTTGGGGCAGTTCCAAAACCCCAAGCGGTGTTATTCTAAGAAATAGTTTGATGTTAAATGAAATACAACGAGATTTCTATAGTTGTACTAGAAAATTCGAAATATGGTGGAGGTTACAAAATCGCTAAGGGGTGGTCCTATAAAAAATTTTCTGCGATTTGAAAAAAAAAGAAGTTTCAAAATATAAAATTATTTGAAAATATTAATTTTCCTAGACTCTATGGGGCATTGGGAACTCAAAAACCTCCGAAACCCATCAAAATTTCAGGACAGCTTTTTCTAAATTATTATAAGCTTATTAATATTTTAAACCCAAACTTTTTCTTCAAAACTTTTGTGGCCAGCTTTAATGATCACACTCTTCTGATCGATATTAAATTTTCATGTGGAACAAAACTGCAAAATTTTATTAGCAATTAACTAATGAAGCCATAAGGATATTTATTTTTAATTTGAATTTAATCCTCATTATGATTTTATTCATTGTCTCATTTGATAGCAACAGCAATATCATAAATACATATTTCAAAAAAATAATCCTTTGAAATAATAATCTTTTAAAAACGAAATGATAGATTATAGGCGCAGTAAAATCTATTTAGTCTTTCTCTCAAGCTTTAATTTGGCTAAAACATGAATTCTTGAACCATTCGGAAAGTCCAAGTATACAATTTTACTAAAAATTTAAGAAAAAATTGTTCAGCCACTAAAATTATGATATGTTAGAGGGTTAATACTGCACATAAGGCATATGAGTGTGTGTGTATATTAGTACAAGTGTATTTAGTTTTAAGGTTTTGCATGATTTTTTTGTGTTATTTTTTGAGCGAAACCAAGACCAATGGTCGATTCGTAAGTTAAAGTAGAAAGAAAAGAAAGCAATTTAGTTCTTCAACGACTGCTGAATGAGTTGGTAGTTAAGCTTTAATATTAAGAGAGAACGGCAACGCGTTTGTTTTGTGGGAAACGGTTATAAAGTTAAGAAAATTTTTGGTTGATTTAAAAAGAAACGTGTATTATGGTTAAGAAGTTATGTTATAAGATAATTCATGGAAAAAATAATAATAAAATTTTAAACAAATTATACAGAATTTTTTCCACTAATTAAACAAAAGAGGTCGTATATTACCAGAATTAAAAAAAAACTTAAAAAATTTATTATGCAAAAAAAAGGTGGCTAGAAAAATCAGCAAGAAAACAAGTTTCCTTTCAAAGCAAAATTGAAGAAAAGTATTATAAGAAGTGATATTTTTGGAGTCTATAAAGAAAATTGTTGATTTAATACAAAAAAAAAAATTAACAACCAAATAATAAATTGTGAAATTTTAAGAGAATAATTTACAATAGAAAAAATTCTGTAGAAAAAATCTTGTAAAAAATTTGTGTCTCAAAATTTTAAGATAACATATACTGGTACTTCTAAGCAATTGGATTATTTTTGTCGACTTATTAAGGTAAGCCTTTAAAGTTTTTTTTTCTTCTGACAATTAGCAGTATTTGTATATTCTTGTTATTATTTGTTTTTAACTGTTTTTTGTTTTTTTGTTTTGTATCGAAGTTATTCATTCTAGCCAGCTGTATCTGTTTAGTTTCATTTTTATTTATTTATTCACTTGGTAGTATTTTTTTTTTATTCTTTTGAGATCATTTGACAAGAAGAAAATGTGTAAAAAGGAGCACCAACATTTGCAAAGTCTAAAGAAAAATTTGCATAATTCTTGTAATGCATTTATTTGTAGTATGACTGTTTTAGTAAAAAAAAATTTATCAAGAAAAGATATATATCGAAAAGGGTTGCCAATTCTTAGACATATGTTAACTAAACCAAAATATAGAAAGTTTGTAAAGAATTTAATAAATATAAATGTTTTGATTCATTAACAAATTATAAAAGCTTTTTTAAGTTTATTTAATACAATAACTTTATTCAATTTCCAACAAATTTTTGTTCAAAAAATAAAATTAAATTAAACAGTTTTATATATATTTTTAAAAAATTCGTTATTTACAATCGCATTTTTCTTTTTTTCATTTGCTTTTAGTTTCAAATTCAAATTCACATCAAATTTAAAAAATTGTAAAAATTATTTTTATTTTATAAAATTTTTTAAAATTATTTTTTTTAGTTACGTTTGTACAAGTCACATTTACATTAAATACAACATATCAGGAATTTTTTAAAGATATAAACATATCAGCCAATGAAGAAAATATCGTGTTTCAACTACACCCTCTTAAGATTTGATAAATTGTGGCATACAAAAGTTTGGACCTCTAGCTCCAACAATTCAAAATGGCGGTACGAAATGTGAAAAAATCATATTAATTAACTGAAATGGTCGAGAATAATACAGTATAAAAATTTTTATTTGCGATAGGTCAAAGGTCACGATTTTATGATAAAATTTTTGTGATTGAATATTTAAAAAATAGTTAAACAAATATATGTTATGGCTGTGCTAAATTTCAGGATTGTATTTTTTATTAGTTCCAGAGTTATAAAGAAATTTTCAAATTCAAATATGAAATATCAGTATAAAAATTTTAAGATAACAAAATTTATTTATTTATAGAGGTACAGTTTTTATTGTATATATTTCTTAGCTGATGAAAGTGAAACTTTTGTACCAATTTTTATTAAATGGAATATAATTTTTTTTTTACCAAGTATTGTCTGATAATATTGTCTATTCTTAGATTTTAAATATAAATTTGGCGAAATTAAAACAATTAACTAAATATTTTAATACAACTTGTTTAAAAATACCATTATTTATTCAAATTTGATGAAAAAACTTAAGTCTTTTTTCCCCACAATACAACATAAGAATAAAAAAATAAAAACTAATATTATTATATCACAGTCAAAAATTTTAATTATTTCAAAGAAGTTTTTTCAAGAAGATTTTATAAGTTATTAACGAATTTTATTTTTATACAACTTTGTTTTTGCAAAAGAAATTGATTGTAAATTCCAATTTATTGTAAATACCAATTTACAATGAATTTGTCCAGAACCGCTTCCGCAGAAACTGTTTGCGAACCAGTTGATATTAGTTTACAAATTTTTTAATAACTTTTATGTTTAACTTTTTTGGCAGAAATTTAATTCAAGGAATTTTAGAAAGGCTTCCGAGGATAAGTTTTCAAAATTTATGAAATTTTTCATATTGTGTTCTTTTATTAATTTAAAATATGAAAATATTTTGAAGTGTTATAAAAATGCCCCTAAAGAAATTATTTGGGAAGCTTCTCAAAAAAAAGGTATAACAACTGTTAATGAATTTAATTGTTATAATTGTTTTGAGCAATATTTCCAAAGAAGTACTTAATGAAACAGTTATATTATAATACTAATTTTTAAATCTTTGTAAAATTTTTTAATATCTATAGTATTAATAGGCAAGGTGATTCCTTGTTACCTCTTCTACGCTTTTAGTTATAAACCGATTTTGAAAAAAAATATACCATTTGAAAGGTATTTCTTTGCAGATGTGCACAATTTGGTACATTTTTTGGGAGTAATAATCATTTAAAGTTGCTACAAACAAATATATAAAACGCATAAAACTATATAATGCATGTATTTATTTAATTGGTTAATGTGTTTGCCAAAATTGTAAATCAAAAGCCGTGTGCTGAATTAGCTAAAATTGATTATAATACCGTTAAGCTCTTATAAAACTATTTATTAACAAACACATTTATATATATTCTGTGTGTTCAAGAAATATATAAAATGAATTATGAATTTTATTTTAAAATTCACAATTAAATGTATTTTACTTAAATATTCATAAATTTTTTATACATATACATTAGGGTGGCCCTTCGTTACATGGAGAGGAAAAAAAAGTGTTCAAACTGTCGGTCTCACCCCCTACAAATATGCGAATAGCAAAAAAACTGAGAAATATAAAGTTTTGGGCCAATCAAAAAACGTTTAGTCGTGGCGCAAAGCGATTGAAAATTTCAAGTGTGTTTATATGGGGAAAATATGATTTTTTTTTTTTCAGATTTTACGAAAATTTCGTTCTATAGTTTAATTTTACCGACAATCTGTTACATAATTCGGGATCAGTATTAATTATTCAAGAAATACAAATGCCCCCGACCCCTTTTGTGCCAAAAAAACTAGGTCAAGAAATTTGATGGCATTTTTTTCAACTTTGAGAAATTGATTAAAGCCATCATTCTTTTTCGGTCTCTGTACTTATAAGTACTCAGATATGAAGTATTGTTTTATTACCACGTTGTTAACCTATTGCGCATTGAGGCCGAAAATTGCAAATTTTTTTGATAAAATTTTTAAAACTCCTTTTTCAAGTTTGAAAAATGTTCTTAAACAAACTTTAAAAAAATTAATATATTACTTTATGGTTTTATTAAATACATGTTGCAAATTAATTGTGTGAATTTTTAAGTAAATCCCTCGGCCAGAATTTTTTTGACAAGGATTTTATTTTTGCGGATTTCGAGAAAAATTGGATTTTTGTGAAATATTCTGTAAATGTACTCTTTCTAAATACTCTGTTCAAAAATTCATCACTTTTCTACTTTTAAATGTTATATTTTATCTTAATAGCCTAGGGTTTCGGAAAAAAATAATATGACTCCATTAACCCTTTTGGAGTTGGGGTCACATATGACCCCAAACTAATAAAAGACAATATATGCAAAAAATTCACATATTTGGTAAGTGCTGTGCGATTTTTAGATGCGACGCTTCAAATATAATAACCGAATGTGTAGAAGTTTCGTTCCGAAAATTTGGGATAAATCCGAGAACGTTAACTCATTATTTGCCAAGGCCAGCTTTGGATTTTAAGATATTTTAAAATAAAAATGACCTAAAACGAGTTTTTCTATTAAACTCGTTGATACCACTATTTAGAATTTAAGAAAAACAATTCGGTTAATTTTTATTTATTTAACCCTTCAGTGCTCCTGAGATCAAAATTATCCATTGTGATATATCTCTGGTGCAATTATCTGCTTATTGCTCGCGAATATAAATTAAAACAACTTAGGTAATATGTCTCAAAAATAGGACGTTTTTTGAAATACACTTTGATTTAGTTTTGTGATTTATTCCATTAAGAGTAGTATTAATTTAATATTAACTTTATATATATTATTATATTTGAAATTTACTTTTATTTAATAAACTATTTAAAACTGGGAAATAAAATGTTAGAAGTTTGAAAAGATGTAGGTGACATTGAAGATAATATAAAGCGACCGATTATTAAAAATCAAAAATGTCAACCATTATAAGTTATGGCATCTTCACCGATTGACCTGAATTTTTTTTTTTTTTGGCGTTTTTTATCAATATCCACCAAATTGGTGAGTGAGACCGCAAGATATTCAACTATTACTTTATTATATAAAGTAATTTTATAACAAAATTGGTTAAAAGTTGTTTTAATATATATTCGCGAGCAATAAGCAGACAATTGCACCAGAGATATATCACAATGGATAATTTTGATCTCAAGAGCACTGAAGGGTTAAATAAAAAAAAAATAACCGAATTATTTTTCTTAAATTCTACATAGTGGTTTCATCGGGTGTAATAGAAAAACTCGTTTTCGGTATTTTTTATTTCAAAATATCTTAAAATCCAAAGCTGGCCTTGGCAAATAATGGGTTAACGTTCTCGGATTTATCCCAAATTTTAGGAATGGAAGTTCTATATATTTGGTTATTATATTTTAAAAAACGCTTTTAAAAATTCAACAGTATTTGCAAAATATTTGAGTTTTTTTTAATAAATTGTCTTTTATTAACTTGGGGTCATATGTGACCCCAATTCCAAAAGGGTTAATGGGGTCATATTATTTTTTTCCGAAACCCTAGGCTATTAAGATAAAATACAACATTTAAAAGAAGAAAAGTGATGAATTTTTGATACAAAGTATTTAGAAAGAGTACATTTACAGAATATTTCACAAAAATCCAAGTTTTCTCGAAATCCGCAAAAAATAAAATTTACTTAAGATTTACTTAAAAATTCACACAGTTAATCTGCAACATGTATTTAATAAAACCTTAAAGTAATATATTAATTTTTTGAAGTTTGTTTAAGAAAATTTTTTCAAACTTGAAAAAGGAGTTTTAAAAATTTTATCAAAAAAATTTCCAATATTCGGTCTCAATGAGCAATAGGTTAACAACGTGATAATAAAACAATACCTCATATCTGAGTACTTATAAGTATAGAGACCAAAAAAGAATGATGGCTTTAATCAATTTCTCAAAGTTGAAAAAGATGCCATCAAATTTCATGACCTAGTTTTTTTTTGGCACAAAAGTGGTCTGGGGCATTGGTATTTCTTGGCGAGGTTTCATACGATTTTGAAGTTTTATAGCCTTTTGGAAGGATAATTTAATACTGATCCCGAATTATAAACAGCTCGTCGGTAAAATTAAACTATAGAACGAAATTTTCGTAAAATCTGAAAAAAAAATCATATTTTCCCCATATAAACACACTTGAAATTTTCAATCGCTTTGCGCCACGACTAAACGTTTTTTGATTGGCCCAAAACTTTATATTTATATCAGTTTTTTTGCTATTCGCATATGTATTTCTAGGGGGGTGAGACCGACAGTTTGCACACTTTTTTTATTAAGGAGCACCCTAATATACATAGATTAAACAAACATTGAAAGAAAAAAATTTAATGAAAAACTTAAAAATTCCTAGAATTTGCACTCGAATTTAGAGTGCTGGCCTCTGCTAGTTGTTATTATTTTCACAATAATTTAAATTATTAAATTGTTTTCAGCTACTTTCACAAGTGCTTCCAAAAAGTTACTTGGGAAATAGAAAAATAGATATAATTTTTTTTTTTTTTTTCTTTTAAATTAATTTTTTTTATTCACGCAAGTAAGAAAATTATAGTCGGTCTAGACCGACTGTGCAATATCCTATACCAAACGTTGAGAGCATTGGTCTTAGGTGCAACTAATTGGGTATAGAAAAGTATAGAAAGGTATACTAAAAGATGGTCTAAGATAAATATTTTTGGTAGTTACAAACATCAGAACAGTGTCATTATACCCTGACCACATAATGGTATAGGGCATAATTATTTTCAGGTATATGCTTCTAAAAGTGCTGCCAAGGAAGTTGTTTGGCACCCAGTTCGAAAAATGTATAAGTTGTAAATAAATTTAATTATTATAATTTGTGAGCATTTTTTAATTCAAATTAACTCAAAAAATTTAACACCTGCTTCCAAAGAAGTCCTAAGAGAAGCAGTTATATTTTAATAATAATTTTTAGATATTTATGAAATTTTTTAATATTATTAGTGTTATACATCACAGTAATTTAAAATATAAAATTATTTTCAACTAGTTCTGGAAGTGCCTCCAAAGAAGTTATTTGGGAACCAGTTCAAAAAAGTTTTAAAGTTGTTAATGAATGTAATGCTTAATTTTTTGCAGCAAAACTTTTAAATACCAATTTATTCAAGCAATTTTACAAGAGCTTCCAAAAAAAGGAACTTTAAGAACCAGTTACATTTTAATACACCTTTTTAAAGCTTTATGAAACGTTTTCAAGTTAATATTGTCACGTAACAGTATTTTAAAATATAAAATTGTTTTCAGCTAGCTCTTAAGAAGTTATTTGGCAACCAGTTCAAAAATAGTTTAAAAGTTGTTAATGTATGTAATGATAAGATTTTTTTTTAGCAAAACTTTTATATTCCAATTTACTAAAGTTATTAAAGTAATAACAAAGTTTTAAAGCTTTATGAAAACTTTTCATATTATTATTGTTAAGTAACAGTAATTTGAAAAAAAAATATATTAAAGTATGTATTTGTAAAAATGCTTCTAATGAAGTTATATTGGAACCAGTTCAAAAAAGTTTTTAAGTTGTTAATGAATTGTCTTATTATTAATTTTTATACTAAAAATTTTTTAATTAAAATTAATTAAAGAAATTCTACACATACTTCTGAAGAAGAAATTAACGTAGTAGTTACATTTAAATAAAAACTTTTTAAGCTTTAAGAATTTTTTTTTTCATATTACAGGAATTTAGTATTATTTTTAGCCTAAGTCATTTGATAGCCGTGACCTGGTCTATGAAAACAGGTCATCGAGAAAGATAGAAAGAGCATCTCTCTCTATCCGAATTGGCAAGATCCCTTTTCATAGGTCAGGTCATATATAAAGTTTTTTAAATTTAAAGTGCTACCAAAGAATTTTTTTGGGCATCAGTTCAAAAAATGTTTAAAAATTGTTGTAGAATTTAATTAGTTAATTAATTAATTAATTCTTTATTTATATAAAATTAAAAGCTTACGTATTAACTAAAACTTATTGTAAGATATTATAATTTATAAGCTAAAATTTAGTTTCTGATGGAAAGCTATTAGTAAAAACCTTCAATATGACAAATAGAATTTAATTATTATAAATTTAATAAAACAATGTTTTCAAGCATTTTTATAAAAAAAAATTAAAAAATTTTTAACCAGTTTCTAAAGCTGCTTCGAAAGACTTTTATTGGAGCCAATTGAAAAAAGTTTTAAGTTATTAATGTCTTTTATCGTTATAAATTTTGTGAGCAAAATTTCTTTATATAAATTAATTCCATTAAATTAACACCCACTGAATATCGACCCATAAAAATCCTACCATTCCTCTCTAAGGCATTTGAAAAAATACTACATAATCAAATTACTTCATACGTTAATGATAATCGGCTACTTACTAACAGACAATCTGGTTTTCGGGCAGGACATAGCTGCATCTTTGCTCATACTGATGTATCCGAAGATTTAAGAAAAGAAGTTGATGATGGTTTTTTTACCATGTTAGTATTGTTGGACCATTCCAAAGCATTTGACACTGTAGACCACAACATATTAATTCAGAAATTACAGAAAATGATGAATTTTTCTTCAACATCGGTCAGCTTAATGTCATCTTATCTTAAAAACAGAATGCAGTGTGTGGAAACCCAGTCTGGAATGTCAAATTTACTTTATGTAAAAGGGGGAGTTCCGCAAGGGTCAATTCTTGGACCTCTTCTTTTTTATACCCTATACCACTATGTGGTTTGGGTATAATGACTTTGTGCTGCTGTTTGTAACAACCAAGAATATTTGACCTAGACCCATCTTTAATTATACCGATCGAATTAGAATCACTTTCTGAGTTGATTTAACAATGTCCGTCCGTCCGTCCGTCTGTCCGTCCGTCCGTCTGTGTGTCCATGTAAAGCTTGTAATCAAACTGCAGGTCGCAAATATGAATATATTTTGATGAAATTTGGTACATAAGCTGTTATCGGCCATGGGATGATCGCTATTGAAATTGGTGAGAATCGGTCCGTGTTCAGACCTAGCCCCCATACAAATTACCCATATGAAATCGACATAAATTTCCATAAGATCCAAATTGTCATATAGATCTTGCTCAAATTGGGTTTGTATGCGTTCATTACATCCACTAATGAGTAGTCCAAAAATGATCCCTTTGACCCCATATAGAGCTGCTTCCCGATCTTCACTTAAATCTATTAAAAAACAAAAATATTGCACTGATTCTTCTCAAATTTTGTTTGTATATATTTTTGCAAAATACAAGAGACTTTACCAAACATGATCAGGATCGGTCCATTTTTGGACCTAGTCCCTTTATAGATATAGCATCCGATATGAACTTTTTCATATCTGCAGCCAAAAAAATTAATAAAAATCCCACTAAAATTTGGTTTTTGCTTATTTTCAATGTCCAGTTAGTTGGGCCTAAGAGATAGGGTTTCTAAACGCATGGTATAGGGTATCGAATAGTCGGTCTAGACCGACTATAATTTTCTTACTTGTTTCAATTTACTCTAATGATCTTCCCAACCAGTTTTTGCATAGTAAGATTCGCTTGTATGCTGACGATGCACAATTATATATAAGCAACAGAAATGAAGGTGTTGAGGACTGTACCAGAAAATTGAATGAGGATCTTAACAGAGTTTTTCTTTCGGCTCAGCAAATGTATTAAGTTTAAATCCACGAAAATCTAAATGTATTGTTATACGCAAAAGGACTAGCAAAATTATAATTAGGCCAAACATATTTATAAATAATCAGCCGATTGAAATTGTTGAAAGCGCAAAAAATTTAGGAGTTATTTTCAATAATACGCTTACTTGGTCTGATGATGTAAATGCAGCATGTGGCAGAACTTATTCTGTGCTTAGAACACTCTGGCCCACA
Source organism: Cordilura impudica (assembly GCA_963682025.1). Lineage (NCBI taxonomy): Eukaryota > Metazoa > Arthropoda > Insecta > Diptera > Scathophagidae > Cordilura > Cordilura impudica. The sequence goes on along the minus strand of OY821518.1, from coordinate 223,995,089 downwards.
CAATGCTATACACCTATAAAAATTAGAATTTTACTCTCGAAAACATATTTGTTACGGATTCTGATGTATGTATGTGAGGTTTTCTCCTGTTGCGACTCAGAAAGTCAACGAAGATTAAACGTTGTTTACAATAACATTACAAGATATGTATTTGGACTGCGGAGATTTGACAACATTTCATCGTATTCGAAGAAACTATATGGTGTACAATTTGAGGACCTATTGAAAATACGTATTTTAATCTTTTTACATAAAATTATTATCGCTCGAGAGCCTGACTAGCTATTTAATAGATTAAAATTCAGTAGATTTAATAGAACCAAAAATATATTTCAAATCAGGCATCATTGATTAATATCAGAATGACAATTTTATATTAATGCTATTCGTCTTTGGAACATGCTACCAGTAAACATTAAAGATATAAGCAACGCACGTTTTTTTAAGAAAAAATTATTTGAGCTATACTCGTAAAAGTAATATATGTATTGTTTTTCTTTTTTTTTTCTTCTATTTTTTGTATTATTAAAATATTATTAAATACTATTATTTAAAATTTCAATACTCTTTTTCTTTATTTAACTAAAATTACTGATATAAATGTTAATTAATGCATTTTATATTATATTTTTTATTTTTAATTCTTAATTATTAATTTTTAATTTTTGATTTTTAGTTTTTATTTTTAATTTTTAATCTTTAACTTTTGCTTTTTAATTTTTAATTTTTAATTGTTATTTTTTTTTTTTTTTTTAATTTTTATACCCTATACCACTATGTGGTTTGGGTATAATGACTTTGTGCTGCTGTTTGTAACAACCAAAAATATTTGACCTACACCCATCTTTAATTATACCGATCGAATCAGAATCACTATCTGATTCGATTTAACGATGTCCGTCCGTCCGTCCGTCCATCCGTCCGTCCGTCCGTCCGTCCGTCTGTGTGTCCATGTAAAGCTTGTAATCAAACTGCAGGTCGCAAATATGAATATATTTTGACGAAATTTGGTATTTGACATTTTATCGGCCATGGGATGAACGCTGTTGAAATTGGTGAGAATCGGTCCATGTTCACACCTAGCCCCCATACAAATGACCCCTATGAAATCGACTTAAATTGCCATAAGATCCAAATTATCATATCAATCTTAGTCAAATTGGGTTTGTATGTGTTTATTACATCCATTAATCAGTAGTCCAAAAATGGTCCCTATTGGACAACTCTTAGTCATAGGCCCCATATAGAGCTGCTTCCCGATCTTCACTTAAGTCAATCAAAAAACAAAAATATTGCACTGATTCTTCTCAAATTTTGTTTGTATATATTTTTGCAAAATACAAAAGACTCTACCAAACATGGTCAGGATCGGTCCATTTTTGGGCCTAGTCCCCATATAGATATAGCATCCGATATGAACTTTTTCATATCTGCAGCCGAAAAAATTAATAAAAATCCCACTCAAATTTGGTTTATGCTTATTTTCTATATCCAGTTAGTTGGGCCTGAGAGATAGGGTCTCTAAACGCATGGTATAGGGTATCGTATAGTCGGTCTAGACCGACTATAATTTTCTTACTTTTTTTTTTTAATTTTTATTATTTTAATATATTAACTTCTTCTGAGACTCTTATTAACAATTTTGTTATTATTTTCATCAAAAGCAATGTCAAATTATCATATTTGTCCTTAATGTACCCCTGTGTTGTTTTAAGACTTCAGTCTTGTTACACAGGCTAACAAATAAATAAATAAATGTAAATGAAAATTCAAGGAATGCTACACCTGCTATCAAATAAGTTCTGAAAGAAACAGTTATATATTAATTATAATTTTTAAACCTTATGAAATTCTTAAATATTATTAATATTAAGCCGCAGCAATTTAATATATAAATCTGTTTTAAACTTGTTGTAAAGAAGTTTTTTTTTTTTTTGGAACCAGTTAGTAAAAATTTAAAAGTAATTAATGAGTTTTATTGTTAAATTATTTTTTTTTTGAAAAAAAATTTTATATTCCATTTTATTCAAACAATTCTACAAATGCTTCCAAAGAAATAATTTAGGAAGAAGTTAGAATATTTGTACGTTTTAAACTCTTTCTTTTAACTCATACTCTCTGTCTGTCTGTCTGTCTATCTGTTTGTCTGTCGTGGGCCAACCCCATTCCGCCTTATCCAATTGAACTGAAATTTGGCCCATAGTCTTTTTGTGTCCGTCAATTGATTTTGGGGTAGTCACGCACAGTCAAGCATAGTCACGCACAGTCATGGAGTGATCTAAATGTCATTTCCCCTCATCCGATTGATCTGAAACTTGATCCATACACATGCTATGAAAAAAGATTAACTTTGACTTAGTCACGCACATTAACGCATGGTCACGCACAGTCACGGAGTGATTTAAACCCCATTTCCCTTCATCCGACCGATCTGAAACTTGGTCGATAGACTTATTGTGACCATAGATTAATTTTAAAATAGTCACGCAAAGTCACACACAGTCACGGAGAGATTCAAAACTCATATGCATAAGGAAAGAAAGAGTTTTAACAAAAACTTTGTTTTTATGGGTTAGATTATTTCAGAAGTTTTAAGTTTATATTTTATAAATGTAGTTTGTGAAAAAGAAGTTTTTTGGGAATCACTAAAAAAAAATTTTTATGGTTTTAATGAAGTTTATTGTTAACTTTGTTTTTGCCAAAAAAAAAAAAGTGAAAATTCCAATATACAATTTTTTAAAGTACATATTTCCAAAAAAGAGAAATTTTTGGGAACCAGTTCATATTTTTACTCCCTTTATTTTAACTCGTGGTGTCTGCTTGGCTGTCTGACGAAAAAATTTGGATCAATTTTTAAGCGCCCCGGTAGGTAACGTGTTAGCCTATCATGCGTGGGTCGTGGGTTCGATTCCCACCAGAGGCTTTGGTCTGTCGCTGCAAAACTAGCCAAATCCGGCTTATCCCTGGACCCAAAATTAGAATCTACAGACAAGCAACTTGGTTTCGCGAAACTTAAAAAAAAATTATATTAAAAAAACACTTTTCCCGTCATCCAATCGATCTTAAACTTTGCAGGCAGACTCGTGGCGACGATAAAAATGATCTAACAATTTCTTTTTAATTTACAAAAAAAAAGGGAGTATGGGTTTATGGGTTCGTTTTTTTTATGAATTTTATTTTTATTAAGTTTTATTGCCAAAACTTTTAAATTGTCCAAGAATTTTTCAAATGGTTCCAAAGAAGTACTTTAAAAACCAGGTTTTACATAACTTTTAAAAATTTATGAAATTTTTAATTTAAAATATAAAAATATTATGAAGTATACTTCCAAAGAAGTTTTTTGGGAAGCTGCTCATAAAAAAGGGTTTAAAAAGTGTTAATGAATTCAATTGTTATATGCTTCCAATTAGTAAATATAAAAAAAAACGTTTTTTGCCTCTTCTGAAAATTTGTAAATTTTGAGTTGACTCACTTTAGAGGTACAGGTGCGATATAACAATTTAATTTTCTATTTAATAAATGTAAATTGCCATAAAGTTTTTCTTGCTTAAGAATAAACCTTTTAATTAAACCTTTGGATGTTTTTATAACATATATTTTTTCTTATAACCATATTAAAATTTGTAGTTGATTTGTTTTCTTAAATTTTTTATGTAATTTGATTTGAATTGATTAGATTTTGAAACATTAATAAAATTACGAAAACTTTAAAGTAAAACTATTTAACTTCAAAGTTTTTAATAATAATAAAAATAAATTTTCTTTTTGTATATCTCTCTGATAATATGAATAATGATTGTGGTAAAGACATAAAAAAATGTATATATGTGCTGGGATAAAAGTTACAACTTAAATGATTATTCAAGCTTATCAACCTTTTAACCAATGTTACTGGTATGTATTAACATTTCCTACTAACGCCAATACATACTTCCTATATTAATCGTAACTACTATAAATAATAAAAAAAGAGGGAATTCAAATATTACAGTACAAATAACAAATACTTTTTTTTTTGTTTATGCGTGTAAAACCCCAACTTTCTATTAGTTTTGAAATTTTGTTATGTAAAAATATATTGCTCTGAATTTCCGAATGTCAAGAATTTTCAAGCAATAAAAGCAAAAAATCATAGTTTTATCCAAAAAAAATCATATATTGACGAACAACTTTCTAAAGAAATTTTTATAATTTTTGAGGGTAATTAAAGTAAAAACATTAAAAAAAAAACTGAAAGTACTTGTCATTATCATCAAAAACCATTAAAAAGCATAAATTAAAAAAAACCTGACAACAACGAAGAGAAACATGTATCATATTTGTATAGAAACAGTTAAATGTCAGTCATAACACACGCTATTGCGTATGCGTAAATGTATCTGTGAGACACTTGTTCGTATCTAAACCATACAAAAAATAACAACAGATCGTATATTCTGTTATACAAATGACAGCATTAAAACCGTTTAAGCGGCTTTTTTATGTGATTCTTTTAATGACAGCGAAAATTTATTTTAAAAAAAAAAATTGTCATAAGCCACAGAAATTTATGAATATAGGGAAGTAGTAAGTTTTAATATTTAGCACAGATTATTTGCCATGGGATGAGAATGAGCAGCAGAGTCGTTTTAGGGTAAACAATATTTTTCACAACTGGATCCCAAAGTAGTTGATGGGAACCACTTTTGAAATTATTTTAATATTTAAATTTGAAACCACTTGGAATAATTAAATAATTATAATTGTAAGAAATTATTATTTTTTAAATCCTTTTTCCTTGTGGAATTACTTTTAAAAAATTGTCTTTTTAAAGCATTTACTAAAATTACTTAATCAAATTGTTAGGAAATGAGTATTGTTTTTATTTACACATGATTAAATTTTTCGCCACTGCTTTCCACAGTAGGTCAAGGGAAGCTCATCATCAAAATATTAAGTTATGAGTAGTGTTTTTATTTATAAATATTAACTCTTAACTATTGGTTTCCAAAATAATTCATAGGGAACACTTTTAAATTATTGTCAAACAACTTTCCCCAAATTAGTTCAATACCATAATAATAGCAATGAGTAATTTTTTTTATTTATGAAATTTCTTTACTGGTTTCTAAAGTAATTCTTGGGAAGCACATTTCTAAATATTGCCAACAAATTTTTGAACTAATTGCGGTAACAAGATAATTTAAATATTAAGTAAAGATTATTATTTTTTGTTTAAAACAAGTAAGAAAATTATAGTCGGTCTAGCTCGACTATATGATACCCTATACCATGCGTTTAGAGACCCTATCTCTCAGACCCAACTAACTGGATATAGAAAACAAGCATAAACCAAATTTGAGTCGGATTTTTCTTAATTTTTTTGGCTGCAGATATGAAAAATTTCATATAGGATGCTATATCTATATAGGGACTAGGCCCAAAAATGGACCCATCCTGACCATGTTTGGTAAGGTCTCTTGTATTTTACAAAAATATATGCAAACAAAATTTGAGAAGAATCAGTGCAATATTTTTGTTTTTTGATAGATTTAAGTGAAGATCGGGAAGCAGCTCTATATGGGGCCTATGACTAAGAGTTGTCCCATAGAGATCATTTTTGGACTACTGATTAAGGGATGTAATAAACACATACAAACCCAATTTGAATAAGATTTATATGATAATTGGTATCTTATGGCAATTTAAGTCGATTTCATAGGGGTCGTTTGTATGGGGGCTGGGTCTGAACATGGACCAATTCCCACCAATTTCAACAGCGTTCATCCCATGGACGATAAAAGCTTATATACCAAATTTCGTCAAAATATATTCATATTTGCGACCTGCAGTTTGATTACAACTTGACATGGACACACAGACGGACGGACGGACGGACGGACATCGTTAAATCGAATCAGATAGTGATTCTGATTCGATCGGTATAACAAAAGATGGGTCTAGGTCAAATATTTTTGGTAGTTACAAGCAGCAGCACAAAGTCATTATACCCAAACCACATAGTGGTATAGGGTATAAAAAGTATTTGTTTAATGGTTCTCGAAGTAGTTCATGGGAAGCACTTTTTTAATTACTTAAAAAATAATACAAAAAATATTTACCACATAGTTAAAAACTAAGGCCCAGTTTTTGAGATGTCAGTTAAACCTAGTTTAGTTCAACCGAGAATTAATTTTGTCAGACATGTCCAAATTCATAAAGGAGTTGATGAATAAATTCTGCGTTTAACAAAACTAGGTTTAACTGATATCTCAAAAACTGGGCCTAAGAGATGAGTATTGCATTTTTATACCCTATACCACTATGTGGTTTGGGTATAATGACTTTGTGCTGCTGTTTGTAACAACCAAAAATATTTGACCTACACCCATCTTTAATTACACCGATCGAATCAGAATCACTATCTGATTCGATTTAACGATGTCCGTCCGTCCGTACGTCCGTCTGTCCGTCTGTGTGTCCATGTAAAGCTTATAATCAAACTGCAGGTCGCAAATATGAATATATTTTGATGAAATTTGGTATTTGATCTTTTATCGGCCATGGGATGAACGCTATTGAAATTGGTAGAGAATCGGTCCATGTTCACACCTAGCCCCCATACAAATGACCCCTATGAAATCAACATATATTGCCATAAGATCCAAGTTATCATATGAATCTTCGTCAAATTGGGTTTGTATGTATTTATTACATCCATTAATCAGCAGTCCAAAAATGATCCCTATTGGACAACTCTTAGTCATAGGCCACATATAGAGCTGCTTCCCGATCTTCACTTAAATCTATCAAAAAAGAAAAATATTGCACTGATTCTTCTTAAATTTTGCTTGTATATCTTTTTGAAAAATACAAGAGACTTTACCAAATATGGTCAGGATCGGTCTATTTTTGGGCCTAGTCCCCATATATATATAACATCCGATATGAACTTTTTCATATCTGCAGCCGAAAAAATTAATAAAAATCCCACTCAAATTTGGTTTATGCTTATTTTTTATATCCAGTTAGTTGGACCTGAGAGATAGGGTCTCTAAACGCATGGTATAGGGTATCGTATAGTCGGTCTAGGCCGGCTATAATTTTCTTACTTGTTTTTTATTGTAATAGTTCGCAAAGTAGTTCATAGGAAAAACATTTGGAACTAATTTAAAAATTTTGATTTAAAAAACCACTTGGTTTAAATTCATAATTATAATATATAAATAATTACTAAGTTTTATAAAACTATTTTTTTTTTCTTATTTCCAAATTAGATCTAGGGGCAATTTTGGAATATTATTCTAAATTTGTTTTTGAAAGTGCTGCTAACAAATGAAAACTTATAATAATGAGTTAGAAATCAGTCAACCTCAAACTCAAATATTTCTAGTTTAAGTAAAGCAAAAAACAGCACACTTCTTTAAAAAATTGTTCTACATATATTATACAAGACATGTTATGTAGCTGTTTCGGATTGAGTTAGCAACCCTCATCAGTCATTAGTTACCAAAATCAGCAGACAGTTTGATGTGAAACCAACCTAATGAGAATCCAAGCATCAAAGAGTTATATTTAACTTTTTCCAATATAACAAACTAAAATGATAAAGAAAGAAAATAAGATTTTTTTATTTTTTTATCTATAAAAATATAATTTTATGTTTTAAGTAATATTTTTAAATACTTTAAATAAAGACTTATTAAAAAAAAAATCATATTTTTACTACTTTTTCCTTAGTGATCCCTGAGAAGCACTTTTGGATCTATTAAATAAAAAATAGCCTTTTAAATCAAGTACATAATAATAATCTAAAATTTGTATTTCTCATGAAAATTTTTTTTATATGGTTCCTCAAGTAAATAGATCCAGCGCAACTGTTTTGTAAAAACTTTAAATAAAATTTGCTTTTAAACCAATTGCAAAAATTACATAATCAAAACGTTAAAAATCTAAATTTAGATCTACTACTTCAACAAGTAATACCTGGAAAGCACTTTTAGAATTTTTATAGAAATTCTCTTTTATTACGATTTTTTTTTTTCTGTGAACATTTCTAGCAGCAAAAATTTTAATATTAGTTTCGAAAGTTTCATTTAATTTTTTTTAATGATTCTAAAGGATTTCGTTTCATTCACGTTTTGATTAAATTCGGCTCTCCCAAATCTTTGATACCTTGCTCCGGTGTTCTAAACACAATATTATATGCACGGTTTTCATCACCAAGAGACAAGATTTCAAATTATAATAGCTGGATTTTTTACAATGATGTTTAAAATTAATAAAATAATTAACACCTATTTGGTCTCGAGGCTTCAAGTTTAATGCCAACCGCCTGCAGATTATGCCGAACATTTGAAGACTAAGTAGTGCGACCCACTCGACCTACTGAGAAGAGGAGAATGTTTCCAACAAACAGACAGACAGACAGACATACAGAAAGACAGACGAACAATGCCAGATCGACTTCTATTATAAGGTAAGGAACACATATAGTTTACGGGGTCTCCGGAATTTTTTGCGATATAAAACTACTGCACAGTATTGTGGATGATATTAAAAGGGTGATTTTTAAAAAAGGGTACTCCTAAAATAAAAGCGTAATTTTTTAGAAAAATTAGTTTCTTTTAAAAAAAGGGAAATTCCTACCTTAAAAAAACTTATTTTAAAAAGAGTACTTTTTTAAACAGAAGGTATTTAAAAAATGGGTGCTTTTTAAAGAAAGGTACTTTTAAAAAAAGGAGCTTTTTTTAAAAAGGGTACTTTAAAAAATATGTATTTTTTCAATAAGGGTAATTTTTAAAAAAAAAAGGTAAATTTTAAAAAAATATACCTTTTTAAAAAATTTACTTTCATAAAAAATTAGTTTTAGAGAAAAGCCACTTTTTAAGGAAATGCACTTTTTTTAGGGACTAATATATTCTCTTTCATACTTGCGATATTCTTTTTTAAATCGTGATAACGATAAAAATTATATGGCAATACTTGCATAAGATAATGTGACACGTGCAGTACACATTTTGACGATTTTGACGATTTTAAACAGAAACTTTCTTTGGGATGTTAGTAACTGATTTCATATAAAAAGAGAAGAGCCTAGCTTAGATATGAGGAGTGATCTTGTTTTCCACAGACAGACGGACAGACGGTCATCGCTAAATCAACTTCCCTTGTTATGAGTATCAAGAAATTATATGATTTTGGAGTCCCCGGCATTTATGTCGTATAACAAACCTATATATAACCTCTGCACAGTGGTATGGAGGGTATAAAAATAATATAAAATGAATGTTTTTTTTTTTTCTTATTTTTATGCCCATTTTTAATTGTTTTTATACCCTATACCACTATGTGGTTTGGGTATAATGACTTTGTGCTGCTGTTTGTAACAACCAAAAATATTTGACCTAGACCCATCTTTAATTATACCGATCGAATCAGAATCACTTTCTGAGTTGATTTAACAATGTCCGTCCGTCCGTCTGTGTGTCCATGTAAAGCTTGTAATCAAACTGCAGGTCGCAAATACGAATATATTTTGATGAAATTTGGTATATAAGCTTTTATCGGCCATGGGATGAACGCTATTGAAATTGGTGAGAATCGGTCCATGTTCAGACCTAGCCCCCATACAAATTACCCATATGAAATCGACATAAATTGCCATAAGATCCAAATTGTCATATAGATCTTACTCAAATTGGGTTTGTATGCGTTCATTACATCCACTAATGAGTAGTCCAAAAATGATCCCTTTGACCCCATATAGAGCTGCTTCCCGATCTTCACTTAAATCTATTAAAAAACAAAAATATTGCACTGATTCTTCTCAAATTTTGTTTGTACATATTTTTGCAAAATACAAGAGACTTTACCAAACATGATCAGGATCGGTCCATTTTTGGACCTAGTCCCTTTATAGATATAGCATCCGATATGAACTTTTTCATATCTGCAGCCAAAAAAATTAATAAAAATCCCACTCAAATTTGGTTTTTGCTTATTTTCAATGTCCAGTTAGTTGGGCCTAAGAGATAGGGTTTCTAAACGCATGGTATAGGGTATCGTATAGTCGGTCTAGACCGACTATAATTTTCTTACTTGTTTAATTATAAAGTATTCTTTTTTAAATTTTCTAATTCATTTTTTATTAGAATTAATAATAAATAAAAATAATAAATAAATTATTCATTATTTGTATGGGAGCTGCCACGCCCACTGGTATTTTCCGCTTAATAAAGCATTTTTTAAGTGAAAATTTTATACTTTTTTTTACTACATACATGAAAGTCGCAGCCCTGGTAATGGGGAATAAAAGAAACTTGTTTAAAAAACCTGAAATTTTTAAGAAAATGCTTTTAAATCTGTTGTTTGTTCTCAAAGATATTTATAGAAATATTGCAAGATTATATTTTTTCAACAATAGTTTTAAAATAAATTTTCTTCCACGTGGAATGATCCTCTTCTGTTTATTCTCATATAACGTTACTGACGATCTCTACAAATGTATAAAAAATTGTTATATTTTTTATTTTATTACCTTTACAAAATATTGAACCTTATATTTAGAACGGTTTTCAGTGACTGTGTGCATGTCTGTGCGTGTGTCTGGTTGTTTGTTATTTTCAGTTTTATCATAATTTAGCGGAACCCTGTGAAGTGTGTGGCATATGAAACCTGACCTTTTATCCAAGTTAACTTAATGATAAAATTTTATAAATTATTTTTTCAAACAGGAACTCCCTTAAATTTCACTTAAATGGTTTGGTTCTCTCTTTTCCAGGCAATGTTTGTTGAAATCTTTTTTTTTTTTAGTATCTTTATTATCACATTTTATTTCATGCTTCTTAAATAAAGTTTCTTGTGAATTGCAAACAATTTGAGAGGAGTCCGTTTTTTTTTTTGTTACTATTGTTGTTGTTGTTGTGTATTCTTTTTTATTGACTGTATGAGGATATTTAGTTCTTTACGGTTAATGGTAAAAAAACCAAAAACAATAAACAAAGATGAAGATGAAGAGCTTTTGTAGTCGCTGATTTTGGTAGGTTACTCAAATTCGTTTTGCTATTGCCTTCTTTAACTTCTTTAGCTTACTAAATTCATCAGTTTTGTTTTGTTTTTTTTTTTTTTGTAGTTTTTCGATGATCTTTTTTTTCTTGTATTTACCAGTTTTTTTAATTTTAAACTGGTTTTTTTATATATATATATATTTTTTTTTTTGTGAAAACAAATAGCAATATTTAAAAAATTTATATTTAAACAAAATGTTAATTGTTTATTGTGTTTTTTTATGTATTTAAATTAAATTTTAATTTTGTATAATTTTTTGTTGCTATTAAAAATCTGGTAAAACCTCAAATTTCCTTTTGTTTGGTGTTGCCATTTGATAAATCTCGTGTTTAAGACAAAGTCACGTTTTATTCATCATCTCCACTGCCTATACAGTTTTTATTAAATATGCCAAGTTATAAGTTATTCCATTCAGTAAGAGTTCCCTAATTAAATCTGATAAAAAATTATTTCGTTGAGCTAGTAACAAAAACCTAGCTGGTTGTTTAATTTTTTAACATGCAAGTAAAAGTTAGGCATATGGTGAAATCTTGGCAAAACCTTAAAGGGTTCACTGATGAAAATTTGAAAAATTTTTAAAAATTCTTAAACAGTCTCCAAATTCAAGTTGTTCGAAATGGAAGTTTCTAGAAAGTACTTTCTAAAACAACAACATTTTTCATTAATACACATACATACACCCCTGTTCTTGAAACCACTATCACAAAAAAAAAACTCGTAAATGAAAAAATTCTTAAATGTACGAGTTTTTTCTGTTCTCTAATTTCAATAAGAATATTTTTTCTCGTTTTAATTCACATAGAAAAGGCTTTGTGAAATCAAAACAAATGCCCTTTTTTTCTACTAAGCAGGTCTTAGGAGATAAAAAAAAATAATTGATATTTAAACTCTAACATGTTTTTTATTGAACCTTGTCATTATTTTAAAAAATTAGACATTAATTTTATGAAAAAAAAAACGATTTTAAAAACGTCTATATTTTGCGCTGATTTAAAAAAAAAAAAACTCGTAATAAGTGGTCGTTGTTAATAAAACACACTTATTGCGATGATGCTGTTCTATAACTATAATAAAAACTTTTTATTTACACAATCTATTTTCCATTATAATTTTTTCAATTATAACATAGATTCTTTATGCACTAATTATTACAAATAAAGGAATTAAAAAAAAATTTTTCATCAAATCACATATTTTTATTTTTTTGCATATGTTCGAAACAGTAGTGATGCCAGTCAAATACAATTTATTTGAATATCGAAATTTTTTTGGTGATGCCTAACTTTTTAAAAATAGAAAAGTCATTTTTAATTGAATGAAATAGAAGAACAAAAACCATTAAATGAACAAATAAGTTGTTATTTTAAAAGAAAATATTTTTCTTTATACTTTTTCTACAAACTTAAGAAAAAACATGTACAAAATACTTAAAAGTTTTTTGTGAAACTGAATAAAGAACCATATGGAACCTCGGTTTCTAGATAACATATGTTCTTAACTCAAACATATGGTTCTGAACTCAAACATATATTTCCATTAAATAAATAAAAAAAGTGGTTTCAAGAAACCCAAAATTTCATTTTCATGTGATTTTAAATTCACTCTTATTCAAATAACAACGTTTCAAGAACAGGGCTGATAGTTTCTTTATTTTACATTATAAATTGTTTCTATAATACTAGACAGCAAAATAGGAAAAAATATCTGCTCCTTAAGTTTGAGCATTTTTTTATATGAACTGTGAGCTGATCGCACTAAAATGCAATAAAAAAATGGTATGGGCTAGTTCCTTTAATGATTTTTATACCCTCCAAACCACTGTGCAGAGGGTATATATGTCATTGCATTTGTAACGGATCGAAATAAATTCGAAGACCCCATAAACGAGATATTTTATTGGTCCTTTTAACAAGCGAATTTGATTTAGCCATGACCGCTGTCCGTCCGTCTGTGAAAATAATGAATAAATAAGCTAGAATCTTCTCTTTTGCGTAATATCTTATACTAACATCCTGACTGAGTTTCTATTTAAAATCGGTCTAACAGGTCACGAGATATGAATCAAAATATCAAAAAACTTTTGAAAAAAAAAAATCAATGTGTTTGTTGTTATTTTTTAAATATTTGTTGTAATTATTCTTATTGTTGTAGTCGTTGTAGATGTAACATTTGCTTCATGAGGGTGTGTGTATGTTTATACTGCAAGTGTCATATTAGCTTAAGTAAGTATTGCTACAATTTTTGTTATTGTTATCCCGATATAATAAAAAACACTAGTGGAGCCCAGCACTCGAAATTCTACTTCAAATTCTAGGAAATGTTATTTTTGCATTAAATTTTTTTTTCAATGCTTTTTTAATCTATATATGTATGTATACATATATAAAATTTGTGACTATTTAAATGAGCCTAAAAGTATGCTAATCAATTTTAGCAATACGCAATTCAACACAGAGCGTGTGCTATATAACTTAAATCATTCGCATAAACAGGGTGTAACGAATTATTAGATATATTTTATTTTATTTAATTTAATATATTTTTAAGACAGATTAAACATAAGTTTTATCATTCTCAGCTTCTCCTCCAAATGAACTATCACTATGCCAATTTTCACACTCCTCCGTTCCCCCATATTGCTTAAAAAGGGAACAAAAATTTTTCCTTCACGTATTAATATATAGATATCGTCAATATGAAAGACAAAATATAATATCTTCTTCTTGTTTAAAAAGTACATTTTCTTAAAAAATTACCTGTTAAAAAAGTATTTTTTTTTAAATTTTTTTTTTAAATATCTTTCCTGTCCAAATGGGCTTTTTTTAAGTACCCTTTTCAATAAAGTACACTTTTTTATATAAAAAGTATCCTTGTATAAAAAGGACCCTATCCTTAAATTAAATCATTTCAAACAGTTAAAAAGTACAGTTTTTTTAAGAGCACCCTTTCTTTTAAAAAAATACTAATTTTTAAAAAGTATAATTTTTTAATAGTATAATTTTTTAAAAATTACCAATTTTTTAAAAAGTACCCATTTCTTAAAAAAAGTAACTTTTAAAAGAGTAACTTTAAAACAAGCGTCTTCAAAAATAGTTTTTTTTAAATAGTTCCCATTTTTAAAAAACCGACTTTTGTTTAAAAAGGCACTTTTTTAAGTACACATTTTTAAAAAAGTACCCTTTTTCAAAAGGAAGCTTTTTTAAATAAGTGAAAAAAGTACCCCTTTTTCAAGAAAGTAACCTTTTCTAAAAAAGTACTTCATTTTTTTTAAAGTACTTCGTTAAAAAAAATACAATTTTTAAAAAAAAAGTAAATTTTTTCTTTAAAACTTACCCTTTGGAAAACGCTTTTTAAAAATGTTCTCTTTTTTTAAAGTACCCTTTTAAAATTAACATGTTACTATTACTATTTTAAAATTCGCTTTTTTAATATAAATATCTGGACATTTTTAGCTAAGAATCATTTGAAATTTTTATGAATTATCGTATGACTTCCAAGGTCTCAAAACGTTCTTATAGGAATTAAACTTTATTTTAACGCCGCACAGTCGACCATTTCACGAGAAGGCGGTCAAAAATCCATAACTTTTGATTAGATTGGGATTCTGATATGCGGTTTTTTGTTTGGTAGGTGAGACTTTAGCCTTTAATTTTTGCTATAAAACGTAAATATCGACCGATAATAAAAAAAGTTATAGAGGGTTTAAAATACATTTTCATTTCTAGTTGAATTTTAGTACAAAAAGTGTTAAAAGGTTTAAAAGGGTTTTTTTTATACAATGTCTTATTTTTTCAGTTAATTTTACAACTAATATTTTTCAAAAAGTTAAATTTTGTCAGAAAACGCCAAAGTTTGGCCCCTGTACACTTTATAGTCCTAATGTTCACAAGAACCAAAGGTTGGCTTTTTTAAAGAGTCCGAGTTAAAATATAATTTATTAAGCAGCGAATGAAAAAGTTACCAGATATTGGTTCAAGATAGAGAAGTTTAAATGAAAAAGTCGTATGTTTTTACTTTAGTTAAAAATTTTTTTATTGTCTTTAAATATTTCTATATCAATTTCTATTGTAAATTTATAAAATACATACATAAATTTTTATACAATATACCCCTATGTGGTTTGGGTATAATGAATGACTTTGTGCTGCTGTTTGTAACAACCAAAAATATTCGTTCTAGACCCTTCTTTAATTATACCGATCGACTCAGAATCACTTTTTGAGTCGAAATAGCAATGTCCGTCCGTCCATCTGTTCGTCCGTCCGTCCGTCTGTGTGTCCATGTAAACCTTGTAATCAAACTACAGGTCGCATATATGAATATATTTTGACGAAATTTGACATATAAGCTTTCATCGGCCATGGGATGAACGCCCTTGAAATTGGTGACAGTCCGTCCATGTTCAGACTTAGTCCACATACAAATGACCCCTATGAAATTGACATAAATTGCCATAAGTTCCAAATTATCATATAGATCTCAGTCAAATTGGGTTTGTATGTGTTTATTACATCCATTAATCAGTAGTTTCAAAATAATCCCTATAGGAAAATTCTTAGTCATAGGCCCCATATAGAGCTGCTTCCCGATCTTCACTTAAATCTATCAAAAAACAAAAAAAATGTTGCACATATTTTTCTCAAATTTGGTTTGTATATATTTTTTCAAAGTATAAGTGACTTTACCAAATATGGTCAGGATCGGTCCATTTTTGACCTAGTCCCCAAATGAATATAGTATCCGATATGAACTTTTTCATATCCGCAGCGAAAAAAATTAATAAAAATGCCACTCAAACTTGGTTTACGCTTATTTGCTATATCCAATTAGTTGGACCGAAGAGATAGGGTCTCTAAACCATGATATAGGGTATCGTATAGTCGGCTAGACCGACTATAATTTTCTTACTTGTTATATCTAGAATAATTGTCAGCTATATTAAAAAGAATATAACTTATTGTTAGTGTACTGAAAAGCTACTTTAAGCAATTTTAGTAAATATTTCTTCTAAATAGCCTTGATTTTCATCTTCTAGAAGTTGTTTAGCTTCTTTATCTAATTCAATAGAGGAAGTTTTCCATTTTTGTCAAATGCTGGACATATATGGATCTGAAGTGCACAATAAAATAGTGATAAAATCTTCATTAGTGCTACATCTGGACATTTTTCTTGTGTTGTGCTCGCGAAAGAATCTGTAGTCATTGTTCCTTTTTTCTTGCACTTCTTCAGGTAGATTTCCTATTAGTAGCAGAGTGGATGGCATATATCTCCAAGAGTATTTTTCGTTATAAGGTATAGCTGTTTTACTGGCGTACTCTCAAATTTTTTTGCATTTATCTTTCTGCTGCATGCTAGAACTTGTAATATGATTTTGAATCGTCATATTAATTCATGATAGATGCTGCAGTTTCTGGATCGGAAAAAAATATCCTTGCAGTATTTCCATAATTTGAGTTTCCTTCACCTTGTTTGGTGAGTCGATTGTGCGGCCTAGCTGTAGATATTTTTCTTGAATTCTAGCATGAAGAGGGGACATTCCAAATTCGTAGGCTTCCTTAAAACTATCGTCTTGTGGTGGGGGTTGGCTTAATTGCCTTGATGTCTCTTGGCATATAATGCAGCTTGACGATGACTTTGTTTCGGTTAAAGCTTGTGCAACTTTTCCATCAATCATTGTGAGACATATTTTCTACCACTATGTGGTTTGGGTATAATGACTTTGTGCTGCTGTTTGTAACAACCAAAAATATTTGACCTAGACCCATCTTTAATTATACCGATCGAATCAGAATCACTTTCTGAGTTGATTTAACAATGTCCGTCCGTCCGTCCGTCCGTCCGTCCGTCCGTCCGTCTGTGTGTCCATGTAAAGCTTGTAATCAAACTGCAGGTCGCAAATATGAATATATTTTGACGAAATTTGGTATATAAGCTTTTATCGGCCATGGGATGAACGCTATTGAAATTGGTGAGAATCGGTCCATGTTCAGACCTAGCCCCCATACAAATTACCCATATGAAATCGACATAAATTGCCATAAGATCCAAATTGTCATATAGATCTTACTCAAATTGGGTTTGTATGCATTCATTACATCCACTAATGAGTAGTCCAAAAATGATCCCTTTGACCCCATATAGAGCTGCTTCCCGATCTTCACTTAAATCTATCAAAAAACAAAAATATTGCACAGATTTTTCTCAAATTTGGTTTGTATATATTTTTTCAAAATAAAAGTGACTTTACCAAATATTGTCAAGATCGGTCCATTTTTGGACCTAGTCCCTTTATAGATATAGCATCCGATATGAACTTTTTCATATCTGCAGCCAAAAAAATTAATAAAAATCCCACTCAAATTTGGTTTATGCCTATTTTCAATGTCCAGTTAGTTGGGCCTAAGAGATAGGGTTTCTAAACGCATGGTATAGGGTATCGTATAGTCGGTCTAGACCGACTATAATTTTCTTACTTGTTAAATTTACTTTAATGTCTTGGTCATCAAATTTAAATATTACTGGTTGAAGTTCTTTAATTTGATCTTTTATTTTTTTAACTTCTTCAGTTATGACATCTTCGGTTTCCTTTTGGAATGCGTCTAGGGCTCGCTTTATTTTTCTTATTTCGTGTTGGTTGAATTTGGTGCATAAATGAATCCTTAATAATTCTTAGAGAAATTTCTTTATTGATATTCTCCAGCGCCTTCAAGATTTTTCGCTACATCCATCAATTGGTTTTGCTAGTCGATCCTTTTTTCCACTTTCGTTGGCAGTTGTAGATAAAATCTCAAAAATAAGTTACTTCAGTATCCAGTTTTGGTGACGTTCGTACATCTTTGCCTTGCTATGAGAGCATTCAATATAACGTTTTTTCAAATTTAATGCAAAAGTTGTAATTTTTCAATTACAATTCTGAAAGAAATGGTTGCTCAGTATGTGCAAAATTATACCGTCTACATCTTTTTGTTGAAAACAAATATCAGCGAGATCCCTTTAACAGTACTTAGCCATTGTTTAAACTGTAATGAATATTAATTGTGGAAACATCTATAATATTAATAGGCTAGGCGATTTCTTGTGACCGCTGTTTTGTTCCACCGTTTTATCCCGATTTTGACCAAACGTATATTATTTGAATGGTATTTCTTTTTAGCCATTTTGCAGATTTACAGATTTTTGAATTTTTCTCTTATTTTGACTAAATTGCAGTTAAAGTTGCTACTAACACATACATAAAATTATTCAATGTATGTGTTTATTAAATTTGTTAATGGTTTTAAATTTGTTAATGTGGTTTTCATTCGCAATAATAATAAACTATAAAAGTGTTGGTTTGTAATTTGGCTAAGTTGAAAAAATTGCCTAGAAATTGCACTCGAATTTAGAGCGCTGGAATCCGCTAGTTATTATAAATACTCTTTCTTTTAATTATGTGAAATACTATTTTCTATCTTTTATTACCACTTTTTGAAGCATAAAAAACCCAGACCTTAACCCCTTTTAAAAGTTGAAGCATACCTGGTCATATCCTAAAGGGTGTGTCGCAATAGTTTTTTTTACCATCTATATTATTTAATTTTTTCCCCATTTTGTCAGGTATTTAAACTATATAACTCAAGTTCCGACTATTAATGTTTTTCGAAAATACCTATGTAAATGTAACTGTCAAAATAGAAAGGATTTTACCCATTAATATAATTCAACAATTAAGCGCATTATGTCTAAACCCTTTTTATAAGTATATAACAAGTCGTGTCAACTCTACCGTTTCCTTTTTCTGACAGTTTAAAAAACAAATAAACTCATGCAAAAAAATACACCGGTACGACCAACTTTTGTATTCATAACACACAGACGGACGAACAGACATCGTTAAATCGACTCAGAAAGTGATTTTGAGGCGATCCGTGTAATTAAAGGTGTAATATTTTTGGTAGTTACAAACATCAGGACAAACTCATTATACCCTAACCACATAGTGGAAAACTTTTGTATTGATAAATTTTGCACAAAATATCTGACGTTTGGTCAGAAAAATAGTTCTGCTGCACACGGACGGAAACTGGCGGGTATATAATGGGCTGTAAGAGTGTAGGGGAGTGTTCGGACTACAGAAAAGTACAAGATTTTTTTTATGGCTATTGATGAGCAGGAGTTATGCTCTATTAAGTAGGCGATTTTTGGGATATTTTTACCTTTGTAAATTTTTTTTTTTTAGATTTCTGAACGACTCCAGTGAATTTATATATCTTACATTAATAGCTTAAGGCCGTTAGCAAAAATATTAAAATGTACTTCAAGTATACTTTATTGTATGTTTTTCATACAAAATTTGTTGATAAACTGTATTTGAAGTGCACTTTAATTTTTTTGCATACGGCCCTTAGAAATTAAAAAATTATACAAAATTTATTTTACTGTAAAATCTTTTAAAACAAAAAGTTACAGTCATTTAAAAATTGAAATTTACAAACAAATTTTTAATTTTAGGAAAATACTGAGAAAGTCCATTTTCGAAGGCCCTGTTCGCTGTGATATGGTTGACGAGGTTCACTGGTATTTACTTGCAAATGAATAATATAACTTTAAAATTGGTAACCATAAAAAAAATATTTTTGGTCGCCTTCTCAAAATATGGCCCACAGTGCGCCGGCTGCGTTAAATAAAGTATTTTATTGGTGTTCTATGAAGTACTTAGGGAAGTTAAAGATTTTCTACTCTAGTAAGAGAATCATAATGCAATTTTGTAAATAGTAATTAATTCTTTATATAGAATATACGATCACTGTTTTTTATAACAAGAAATTATAATAGAAACTGGTAAAAAAAAAATTAAGTGTTGAAAACGTTATTAAAGTGGTAGCCGTACACAACATTGGTTGTAATAATGCAGCTGGAGTCACCATTGTGCAGAGGGTATTTATAGATTTGTCATTCCGTTTGTAACGCATCAAAAAATGCATTTGATCCTTATAACAACTATAGTCGACATAGCGATGTCCGCCTGCCCGAAGTACTTTGGAGGCAATTTTTGCAAAAAATCCGAATGGTTCATACTCAAATAAATGCTAAAGTTTAACTCTCAAAAAAGTGGCCTAATATTAAGTAAAACACATTAATTCTTTTGATATTTAAAAATTTTTTCTTAAAAAATATTCGATAGCTAAAAAGTTGTTAGAGAATCTACTTTAAAATGTATAGTTTTGTGCAGAATTTGAGTTTTGGGGTGTCTTAAGGGGAAGCAAAAAAAATTACTTATTTATAACTGATTCCGAAATAGCTTCTTTGGAAGCACATTTGACATTGAATTTAATATTTAGTTTAAACGATAAACAGAGCATCGTTTTTGTGTAATTTTTAGATTAGAATTATTCTTAAATTTGTAATAAATTTCCTCTTTGAATTTATATGCAAAAATTTTAATTTTTCATTCTATTTTTTTGTTAACCAATTATATTATTTGTTTAAGAAAAGACTTTTGTTTGAGTTTCCTTTACATGCAACACTAGTTAAAAACAATTCTTTATTATGACATGTTGCAAATTTATTAGATTATCCAGAACTTTTTCATCTCATACACAATTTCTTTTTAAGACTTCTAAATATTTGTATAAATTATTTAAATATTTCAAATCAATTTAACATAATTTCTCATTAATTATTTATAAAAATTGTTTTTTTTTACCAAGTTTTGTAACTTACATATATATAGTATAAATGTATGTTTATTTTTTTTTTTGTAAATTTTTGTATAAATATTTGTCATAGTCAGGTTTCGGTTTGTTTTTGTCTCTTTTTTATGTTCGTTATCATCGATCAATGACTAAATTCTAACAATAGAAGTGTTTGATTTCTTTCTTCGTTTAATTGGAATTACACAATATAAAGAAATATGAATAAAAAAGTTTTTCTTATGTAAATTTTTGTTTAAAAAATTTGTTAAAGGTTTAAAGAAAAAAATTGTATACAAAAGCAAATGCAGATTTCGTTTAAAAAAAAGGTGTTATAATAAAAATAAATTAGATTATTGTTTGATAGCTTTTCGTCAACAAATACATATTGTGTATTTATTTGCATTATTTATTAAAGGTTTGAATAAATGTCGTAATTTTTGGCAAGTGTTTTATATTATTGAAATTCAAAAAAAAAAAAAAAAAAAAAAAAATTAAAAAATACATTTTAAAATTAATATCTGTTTATTCAAAACTGATAAAAATCGATAAAAACATGATATTAAAAACAATTATTAAAGATGAGAATGGGTTTAAACAAAAAAAAAGTACACTTATTGTTTGTTTATAAATCGAAACAAATATGTTCAAAAATAATTTAATGTTTTTAAAGAAAATTATGATTTTTTAGGAATTAAGAATTATTTTAAAGTTTTTTAGTTTTTCCCATACATTTATTTATTGATCTTCATTTAACTTATGTGAAATAATAGTAATTATATAAATCTTAAATCTATAAGTTATTGGAAGCCCAACTGATACCAGAGTAAATTAACAATCCGCAGAGGATTATTTGATATTTAGAACTATTTTAGAACTAGTTATAAGGTACCCGATAATTTGTGATAGTATTTTGTTACACCGAGTTCATAAACCAATTATTTTTGTTTTATTAAGTCCATAAACCATTTTTACAATGTTGGCATTAACTAACATATATTAACAATTAAAGTGGCTTATACAGCGTTACAGACTCAGTCAGAGAGTCAGTATATTTGCTTTTAATAATTTCTGTATAGTGTTATGTATCGTTATCGTTCCATGTTAAACTTTAACATGGAATACAAAAAAAATTATAGAGATTCCTCTTAAAAAATAAACATATGTTAAAAACTTTTTTTCACAATCATTTTTCTATGGGAGTATATCTTAAATTTTGGAATATCAAATATTTTTATACAAAATGGTTATGTACTCATAAAAATAAAATCATTAATATCCCATATCTCCCATTTATGAACAGGGTTGCCATTATACACCATAAGTTGACGCTTAGGTATAAATTGCTATATCGAAAATTCGTAACCCAATTCATGGAATTTTGTCATTGAGACAGCTGCGGAGACAGGTCGGATCAATAAGTCCGTGACTTTTAGAATGAAACACAGTTTTTTTTGCAAAAAAAAAAAAAAAAAAATATTTTTCAACATAACCGCCTTTTCGCTCAATACACTTAGTCCAACGTTTCTTCAAATTTTGTATCACTTCCAAAAAATAAGAATTTCCGAGGTCCATAAAATAGGCATTTGTTTGATCAATAAGTTCATCGTTGGAGCTAAATCTCTTTCCACCGAGCCATTTATTTATTTTTGCAAATAAGAAATAGTCACTGGGGTTAAATCTGGAGAATATGGCCGATGAGGTACCAATTCGTAGCCCAATTCATGGAATTCAGGTGGTACTTGATGGGAGCAGTGTTGCATTTCATATAACTACGAGGGAAGTTCGAAAAGTCACTGACTTACTGATCCGCCCTCGTATGTATCACCATTCAAAAGCTTTTAAAATTTTTCGGTTTTTTAAATAACACCAGCATTTATGTATGGTCAGACAAGTCTTATACTCTATTGGTTATGCTTTGCAAATATATTTTATAATTTGTGTGTTTGTCTTCTTTGGAGCAAATATGAAAAACTGCAAAAATCGAAAAAATTTCCCTTTTGTGGCACCATTTATTTTTTCATATTTTATATAACATATCCAAATTTCGTTGCAATCTGCGGTTGCTCCTGATGATACCTTCGTTGTTGGCGTTTCTTACGGGACTAAATTTTTAAAATTTTTAGTGCATATTTTTAAAGGTTATTGCATATATATATATATATTTTTTTTTAATAAAATATGATTTAGGTTGTACTAAGATTATACCACGAATTAGTTTTTTTATACATACAAAAAATTAATTTAAATTTGTGTATAAAATTTATTTAATGAAATTTTTTAAAGATTATTTTCGTGTATACTTTTTTGTAACTGTTAGCTAACTTTCAAATTTTTTTTGTAAATATAATTGTAAATTAGGGTGATTTATGTAACTTTTATATATAAATTTAAAATAAATTTTCGTTTAAAAAAATAAAAAAATTTTCATAAATTCTTTATGCCTGGTTTTCATTATGACATATAAACTGACAACAAACTGACATCTCGTAATTATAATTTAATTACGCTTGCATTACATCTTTTAAACTAGCAAAAAAAAAAAAGTCCGGCTGTCAAACAAAAACAAATTACCAACATGTTGGCAATTTCACTTTTTATGTCAAGTGTTGCCAAGGGTTGTAAATGACTAGACATTACAACCCGTTTTCATACAACTGACAATAATTGACAAATATTGACATTGAAAATGACATAGTGAAACTAGACATTAGTCATGTATTATTTTTAAAACTATGTTACAAAGTTCAAAAATAAACTATAACAACAAAACACAAAATATAAGAAAAAATATGCGCTTGAAGGGAAAATATCGATGCAATATGCACATATGGTATGCATATTCGGAAAAGTCTATGGTCTACTGACTACAAGCCTGCATTGCCATTAAATTCATATTTTTCGTAAGTTTTTTTATATACTTTACATTGCATTTATTTTGTTCAAATAAACCTGGACTGGGCTGAAAGCAATAATAATACCAGCTAAATTGGCAACACCTATTATACACATAATTGATAAGGCAGAACTTGTTAATAGCCTGAAGAAACTTAAAATTTCATTTACTCATGGACCTGATGGAATACTTAGTTCTATACTCAATTATTGTGTTACTTCCTTGGCAACACCACTGACTCTTTAGTTTAATGTGTCAATAAAAAACGGTTATTTAAATCTGGAAATAGATCGGATGTTTCTAATTAACGTGATATTGCTAAACTTAGTGCAATCCCTAAGCTTTTCGAGAAATTTATTACAGATTTTTTGTGCTATCACTCATCGTCAATTTTGTCACCATTTCAACACGGCTTTCGGAAAGGATGCTCTACTAGGGTGGCCCTTCGTTATATGGAGGGGAAAAAAAAGTGTTCAAAATGTCGGTCTCACCCCCTAGAAATATGCGAATAGCAAAAAAACTGAGAAATATAAAGTTTTGGGCAAATCAAAAAACGTTTAGTCGTGGCGCAAAGCGATTGAAAATTTCAAGTGTGTTTATACGGGGAAAATATGAAATTTTTTCAGATTTTACGAAAATTTCGTTCTATAGTTTAATTTTTCCAAGAAGCTGTTATATAATTCAGGATCAGTATTAAATTATCCTTTCAACAGGAATTAAACTTCGCCAAGAAATAGCAAATGCCCCAGACCAAAAAAAACTAGTTCATGAAATTTGATGACATTTTTTTCAACTTTGAGAAATTGATTAAAGCCATCAATCTTTTTTGGTCTCTATACTTACAAGTACTCAGATATGAAGTATTGTTTTATTACCACGTTGTTAACCTATTGCCCATTGAGACCGAAAATTGGAAATTTTTTTGATTATATTTTTAAAACTCCTTTTTCAAGTTTGAAAAAATTTTCTTAAACAAAATTTAAAAAAATGAATCTATCACTTTAAGGTTTAATTAAATGCATTTTTCAGATTATCTGTGTGAATTTTTAAGTAAATCCCTCTGCCAAAATTTTTTTGACAAGGATTTTATTTTTGCGGATTTCGAGAAAAATTGGATTTTTGTGAAATATTCTGTAAATGTACTCTTTCTAAATACTTCGTATCAAAAATTCATCACTTTTCTTCTTTTAAATGTTATATTTTATCTTAATGGCCTAGGATTTCGGAAAAAAAGAATATGACTCCATTAACCCTTTTGGAATTTTGGTTACATATGACCCCAAGCTAATAAAAGACAATTTATTCAAAAAATTCAAATATTTTGTAAGTGCTGTCCATTTTTTAGATGCGACGCTTAAAATATAATAACCAAATGTGTAGAAGTTTCGTTCCAAAAATTTGGGATAAATTCGAGAACGTTAACCCATTATTTGCCAAGGCCAGCTTTGGATTTTAAGATATTTTTTAAAAAAAATGACCTAAAACGAGTTTTTCTATTAAACTCGTTGATACCACTATTTAGAATTTAAGAAAAATAATTCGGTTAATTTTTATTTATTTAACCCTTCAGCGCTCCTGAGGTCAAAATTATCAATTGTGATATATCTCTGGTGCAATTGTCTGCTTATTGCTCGCGAATATAAATTAAAACAACTTTTAACCAATTTTGTTAAAAATATCTAATAAAACCCACAAATACGAAAATTTCAAAATTATTATAAAATGTTTATTTGTTTGAATTACATTTATTAAATTTTGGTAAATGTTATTTTTATTTTAAGCATCGCACCTAAAAATATTACAAAATATTTGAATTTTTTGAATAAATTGTCTTTTATTAGCTTGGGGTCATATGTAACCAAAATTCCAAAAGGGTTAATGGAGTCATATTCTTTTTTTCCGAAATCCTAGGCCATTAAGATAAAACATAACATTTAAAAGAAGAAAAATGATGAATTTTTGATACGAAGTATTTAGAAAGAGTACATTTACAGAATATTTCACAAAAATCCAATTTTTCTCGAAATCCGCAAAAATAAAATCCTTGTCAAAAAAATTTTGGCAGAGGGATTTACTTAAAAATTCACACAGATAATCTGAAACATGCATTTAATTAAACCTTAAAGTGATAGATTCATTTTTTTAAATTTTGTTTAAGAAAATTTTTCCAAACTTGAAAAAGGAGTTTTAAAAATATAATCAAAAAAATTTCCAATTTTCGGTCTCAATGGGCAATAGGTTAACAACGTGGTAATAAAACAATACTTCATATCTGAGTACTTATAAGTATAGAGACCAAAAAAGAATGATGGCTTTAATCAATTTCTCAAAGTTGAAAAAAATGCCTTCAAATTTCATGCCCTAGTTTTTTTTTGGCACAAAAGTAGTCTGGGGCATTTGCTATTTCTTGGCGAGGTTTTATTCGATTTTGAAGTTTTATAACCTTTTGAAAGGCTAATTTAAGACTGATCCCAAATTATATAAAAGCTTGTCGGAAAAATTAAACTATAGAACGAAATTTTCATAAAATCTGAAAAAAAAAATCATATTTTCCCCATATAAACACACTTGAAATTTTCAATCGCTTTGCGCCACGACTAAACGTTTTTTGATTGGCCCAAAACTTTGTATTTCTCAGTTTTTTTTTTTGCTATTCGCATATTTCTAGGTTATGAGACCGACAGTTTTAACACTTTTTTTTCCCTCCATATAACGAAGGGCCACTCTAATGCACACTTATCATATACTTATATTTTGTTATAATACCCATTCCAACCTAGGACCGCGAAGTGAACAGGCATCTGAATCTGGGCACTTCTCGTTACGCGGATATGTTAAAAAGAGCTCTTTGTGAGTAACACAACTCGCGACATCTATAAATATATAAATGAAAATTTGTTTGCGGGTTTGACATTAAATGTGGTTAAAACATAGGACCGATATTCTTGAAATTTTCACAGTGTGTAAGTTTGTATCGGGAAAGTAAAATAGGCCATTTTTTTTTAATATATGAAGTAGGCGTGTAGCTCTATGATAGCAAGAGTCTTGAAACCTTGTAGGAGTATATAAGTTAGTAATGTGAAAAGTCGGGCTAAAAATGGGCGGGATCAAACAAGTGGACGTGGCACCTTACATACATGGAATACTATGATGGCCAGAATATTAAAACTTTCTGCACGTCAGTTGGTTG
The DNA here is from genome assembly GCA_963682025.1 of Cordilura impudica. Lineage (NCBI taxonomy): Eukaryota > Metazoa > Arthropoda > Insecta > Diptera > Scathophagidae > Cordilura > Cordilura impudica. The sequence continues at coordinate 223,968,283 of OY821518.1, read as the reverse complement.
TTAATGTAAATAGTCGTACCAAAAATGGGCGGGATTGGGTTTGAGGGCGTGGCACCTCCCATTCAAAAAATTATCTTGAGTACTATAAACCCGACAGTCTTGAAACCAGCTGTGAGTTCACGAATGACGAGTGTGAGAAGTTATGTGAAAAATGGGCGGGATCAGACCTGTGGGCGTGGCACCTCCAATACATGGTAAATTCATGTCATCATAATTAACAACAAAAATACTCACTAGAAATAAGTTATATGGCAAAACAACGTTTGCAGGGTCAGCTAGTACTTAATATAATTTATTATAGTAATTAAATAATTTATTTATAATTTTTATTTATTCTAATTTAATTAAAAAAATAAATAAGAAAGAAGACTATATAATTAAAAAAAATTTAAATTCTAATTTAATTTTTATTAAAAAAAAAAAAACACTCAAACCCAGGAGGCATTTTTGTTTTGGATTTTTTCTTACGCTAAGAAATATGCGTCCAACGAATATGCCTGTCTACCTACGGTTTATGGAAATTCGTAAACTAATTGGAATATTTTTCTTTCTACTGATTGAAACATTTTTTTCTTTTTTAAATAGAAATTTGGAAAATCCACAAATTGTTCAAACAAACATCATTCAAATAAACATTGATTTCTAAAAGCTGCTAATCCATTACAAAATTGGGTTTTTTAGTTTCGAAATTTCCAATTATTAAATACTTTTAATAATGGAAATTTTAAAACTTATTGGAAAATATATGGAAAAATACTATAAGTATGTTATTAGTTTTCTTTCAACTTAGCTGGTTCAACAAAAATAAGAAATTTCTTTTAAGATCTAATATTTCCTAACATATGTTAAAGTTCTTACAGCTTCTAAAAATAACCCGTTTGTTGAGTTTCTTTAAGGTTTTTTTTTCTGTTTTATCATATATAATTGGTTTAGAAAACCCCTAAGGCTGGATTTCAAACAACATCTGTAATGGGCACGCGTCTTTTCTATAACAAAGCAAAAAAGAAAAAAAACGTAAAATATATGCATAATAAGTCAATGTTACATTTACTAAAATTTGAAAATCCCATTAGAATAATAAACATATGCTACGAGTATAATGATTGATTTAAAAAAAAATGAAGCAAAAACAACAAATTATTTTTATTATATCTTTGCGCTATTTTCTTATTAAAAAAGGCGCCATAATTAACATATTTTATATGTAAGTTTATATTTAGCAAAAATCTTAATACGTTTTTCAGGGCTTACAGAGCGACAAATGTAATGCCATTTTTGAGAAATCACACAAAGAACAGAACCTTCTATGGCTATAACAGCATTTTTGCTATGTTATGGTCATATTAGTACTCAAGTAAAATCGATTTTAAACCTTTAGTGGCGCCATTAGAATTGCACTTTGTTTTATGTTCTTTAATAGTTTTAAGCTTACAATTACGAATGTTCTTAGGGGAAAAAAACTCAAAGGCGCTCCTTGAAATTACTTGTTTTTGTTCTTTTGTTTTTAAAAAACCGCTATTTTTATTAATTTTATTTTTATTTATGCTCAGTCATTATTTTTAGATATATTATTTGCAAAAAAAAAAAAAAAAAAAAAAAAACAATTTATAAAATAGAATCATAATTAATAATCATAATTCTTTTTTTAGTTTCAAATACATTTATAACAATTGTTTCTTAAATGTCAGTTATATTTATCTATTTTTAAATATTTTTGCAACGGTTCGTTCATTAACAGGGAATGGCAAAATTAATTTATCAACAAAAAAAAAAAAATAATAATAATGAAAAAATTTGTCTTCAGAATAATATTATTTACTCAAACATATGCAACAAAATGCTAATTTGTTTATGGCACCTGATAACCACTATATTTTTTTTTGATGGATTATGGTCCTCTAACAACAAAAATAGTGTATATTTAAAATTTGCATTTTCGAAACGGATGCTCCCCCGATTTTACCATAACTTGAGAACAACTGAATCAATTTTGTTATAAAGAACAACAAACATTTTTTATTTTAATTATCCCACAGTTATGCTAATATTATTTTTTATACACCCAACAGTTCCGGAGTTATTCAGAATGAAATGATGAAAAATATATTCACACGTTAAAATAATTCACATTTTAAAATAATCCTCATAGGACTGCTGTAGGGCAGTTGAGAAATAGTGTCACTTTTTGCGACGACATATTTTCCGTACAAAATTTAACAAATACCTGTTCCCGTCAAATCTTTGTGAAGTCAGCAAGCCCATAGAGCACGTTATTAATGATAATGGAACGAAAATATGATGGAATATTTTATTTGGTTCCTTGTAAATAAGAATCAAAACCTGAAGTTCACATCAGACTAAATAAAGTTGAATTCATTTTTAAATATTTTTTTTTATTTTTGTAACACTTACTTAATAGAAACCACTAAGCTAACTAAAAAAAACGCCTTCCGATTAATAGGAATGACTTATAATGACTTAACAAAAAACGTCATATTTTTGGCAGTTTAGATTTTTTTTATAAATTAAAAAAAAACAGATATATTTCAATTCATTTCGAATAACTCCGAAACTATTGGGTATATAAAAAATATTGTCATAACATAGAAATAATTTAAATTAAATTTTTTTTCATTGTTTTTATAACGAAATTGGTTTTTCTCAAATTATGATACAATCGGCGAAGCATCCTCTCCAAATATCCCAAACTTTCGAAAAAAAAAAATTTAAACAAAAACATGTAAGCAAATTAAAGTCGGTCTAGACTGACTATACGATGCGTTTATAGACCCCATCTCTTAGGTCCAATTAATGAGATAAAGAAAATAAGCATAAACCAAATATGAGTGGCTTGTTATTAATTTTTTTATTTTGCCTTTGGGTATGAAAAAGTTCATATCGGATGCTATATTTAAATGGGGACTAAGTCGAAAAATGGACTGATCCTGATCATATTTGGTAAGGTCACCTATTTTCTGCAAAAACATACATAAACCAAATTTGAGCAAAATCTGTGCATTATTTTTCTTTTTTTATAGATTTAAGTGAAGATCGGGAATCAGTTTCATATGCTGGCTATAAATAAGAATTGTCCTATAGGGTTCATGCTTGGACTGGTAATAAATGAATGCAACAAACATACACAAACCCAATTTGACTGAGATCTATATGATAATTTAGATATTATGGCAATTTAAGTCGATCTCATGGGGGACTAAGTCGGAACATGAACCGAATTTCACGAATATCAATAGCCTTTATTAGATGGATAGAAGTATATACATATACCAAATTTCATCAAAATATATTTGCGACCTGTAGTTTTATTACAAGGTTTACATGCACACACAGACGGACGGACGGACATACAGAAGCATGGACGGGCGGACTGACGGATATCGCTAAATCGAAATAAATAAATATATTTGGTAGTTAAAAACATCAGCATGGTCAGAGTACCCTGATCGCATAGTGCTATAGGGTAAAATTATCCATGGAATTTTTTGTTTGTTTTTGTTATTAGAATCTTTGTTGTCAAAAAAATATAGTGGTTAGCTTTTTCATTTTTTCTTTTTGTATTTGTTGCATAGTGTAATTTAAAAACATATCAACACATTTTTGGCTTAATATTTTAAATATTTGATTTTTTTGTAAAATTTAAAAAATGGGTTCCATATTCATAAATATTATTTAAATAAAGGTTCTGGAACATCTTATATGTATATTAAAAGAATTTATGAATAAACTTTGCATTCAAGATTTTTTTCAATATTTTTCTTCTCTGAAACCTCTATAACTAGAGTTCTGATTAACGTAGGCTGTTGACATAGGTCTAAGAACACTTAGTGGATCAAGCCCCTTCTTTTGAGCTATTAACTGCTTAAATTCGTTGGGTTTGAGGAAAGTTATGCGTGGAGAATCAACTTTACTTTTACTGTACGTTAACTTATCTTGGCATATTTTGGCATTACTACTGTACGTTAACTTCTCTTGGCAAATTCGTTGGGTTTGATGAAAGTTATGCGTGGACAATCAACTTTACTTTTACTGTACGTTAACTTCTCTTGGCGTATTTTGCCATTACTGTACGTTAACTTCTCTTGAAAAATTTTGGTATTGTATTATAAAAATTAATATAATATAATATAATGCTGCGGAGCAGCAGGGGTCCTCTAGTTTATTTTAAAAAAATTCGAGAACGTCTTCATTTTTAAAATTTTTAATACGTTATAAAATTCAAAAGGGAGGTTTCACTTTTTTAAATTTTGTCTAAAAACACACAACTTTAATAAAAGATATTTATAAAAATCTTTTTTTATCTTGTTTTTTTTTTATTTATGTTTATATATATTGAATTTCTGAAATTGGATCTACATAAAGAAAAATAAATATTTTTATATAATGAATTTTTTTCAACAAATTTTTTTGTAAAATTTTTTTAATATTAGTTTTTTAAATAATCAATATTTTATTATATGGGTTCAAAAATATTTTTTTCAAGAATTCGGCATGTCTTGTAGTGAATTTTCACATTAACCTTATTTAATTAAAAAAAAAAACCGTCTAAAATATTTTATTTCGACTGAAAAAACATAACATAACATAACATAACATAACATAACATAACATAACTTAAAAAGAAGTTGAACTGTTAAAAAAATTTATGAAAATTTTATTTCAAAAATTTAAAAAAAAAAAAACGGGAAAATTTTTAAATAAATAAAAGTTTTCTTCAAAATTAATAAATTGACTCAAATATAAATTAAAGAAATTAAATTATATTTAAGAAAATCATAACACATTTGTTGTTACAAAATGGGAGGAAATGGCAAAAGATAACAAATTTGAAGTAACAAAATGAGAAAAATTTTGTATACAAATTTTCAAATATAAATAAAATTTTATTTAAGATAATCTCAACTAACTTTCCCTTTAATTTTTAAAAGAGTTAATTTTTATACAACTTAAAATTGAAAATGTGTCTAAAATGGTTTATTCTGGCTGATAAACTTTTGTATACAATTTTATATAAAAATTAAAAAAAAATGATAAAAACAGTTTATTAATTTTTAATTTGAACTTTTTCAACCAAATATTTTTCAAATCTATTTTTTTGTGAAATTTTCTTTATTTTTATTTTATTTGAGTTGAAAAGTTTATTGTTTTAAGAATTTGACATGTTCTTTTAATGATTTTTTTTTTTTAATATAAAAAAAAACATGTAAGAGTGTTAAATTCGGCTGTGCCGAGGCTTTGATACCCTCCACCTCGGTTTGAGTATTGATAATAAATGTAAACAAAATATTGGAAAAATATGCATGCGTTTCCTATATGCATGCGTTTCCGGTAATATGACATAACTTCTCGTTTAATTTAGTTTTTGCTAATTAAATAGCTCGCCTTAACCTCCATTGCAAGGTTGTCGTGCTAATTGGAGATGGCTGTATAGTTTCTTTTAACTGGCGAAATATTTTGTCATTGCGGCCATATAGGTCGGATGGAGTAACAAAATAATAACCAAAAAAAAAGCTCTCTCAACTTTTTTATTAAAATATTGCCATATTTGGAAAACATAGAGAATAAATTTATAACAATAAATAATCAAATTGGGGATGCCAAACGCAAAAAACCAAATTTCCCAAACATTTTAAATAAAATAATTTGTTATCTTTATTTTCTGAAAAACTTCAAATATTCATCCAAAAAAAATTTTGAAAATTTATATATAAATAACATTCTCATCAAATTGCGTTTATTTATGTAACAATTTTTATGTTCGCAATTCTTAAATATCATTTGAGGTTTTCTAAAATTCATTGAATTTAAATTAATGTTTTCTGTAGTGCGAATTCAACGATCCGACAGAATTTCAACGATCCGACAGTCGCAAAATATATCGACAGCTATTGTTGTTTGCACTGAGGATTAAGTGATTCACTAAGTACATACATCTTAACGACAGTCGACAAATTTATTTTTCTATTTATTTAAATTGTAAAGGAGTGACATCTCTGTCAAAATAAGCGAAAAACACAAAGAAGAATAGAAAAAAACAAATTACATCGTGTTTGAGAGGAAGATTTTATGTTTATGTTTAATATCTCTATTTTTTTTACTAATATTTCTGTTTATTTATTTGAAAATGAAATAATGAATATAAAAAAGTTTTTTAATAGAAGTAAAATATTTTCACTTAAAAATTTTCAACCTAAAAATTTAAGTTTTTATCGATTGAATAAACAACACAAAAATGATTGTCGTTTAGCTGATTTTAACAATAGCGAATATCGTTTAAAAATTTTACTGATAATTTTGCTTTTCTTTTTTTAACGATTCGATTATCGTTAAAAGAAGTTATTTCTCCTGAATGCCAATATTTTTTTTTATATATAAACATTTTTAGTTGTAAACATATTTGGTGTTTTTTTTTTTGGAATTTTATGCAATTGATGTCTTCTAAATTTAAAATTATTATTTCCGACGTTTTGATATGATTTTCTAAAATTCAATTAATATTTTCTAATTTACAATTGGAAATTTTAGTTCCAGTTTTTAGAATTGATATTTTCTAAAATTTGAATGGAAAATTTAAAAAGTGCAATTTTGTATTTATGCGAATAATAATGCTTTAGTAATTATAAACAATTTTTAAAAATTAGATGTAATCGCAATCAGATATTTTGTAGGTAAAGCAGAATAATAATTCTATATAACTATGTAGAACTGTTTTGAAAGCAAAAAACTCATTGATGAACTCGGTAACTCTATTTTGTAAAGACAACAAAAAGTTAATATGCCAAACTTATGTTCATATTTGTAAAAGAGTAATGAAAAAACGTATGAAATAAAAGATCAGCCCGTGTATACTCTTAACATTGTTCTGTATGATATCTAGTTGAAAATATTAACATTCATGTTAAAATAGAAATAACTATTGCAAAGCTAATTAGAACAAAAATTGTGGCGCCATCTACTGTGGCATAGTCACGCTGAGCAAAATGAAGTGACACTCTGTTAATGCAAAATAAATGTATTTTCCCCACAACAAAATATTGCAGAATTTTATGTAAATAAAATAATATACCGATTTATTTCTAACATGCAGTTGTTATGGATATACATGTATAGAATATACATATGTATATTATTTGTATTATCTAATATGTTCAACTAGGTACATATTTTAGCATTATTTGCTTTAGATGCTGGTGAATTTTTACTCCCTTTATATTAAATCGTAGTGTCTGCTTGTCGAAAAAATTTTGGATCGATTTTAACCAATTTTCCGTGACCCAATCGATCTGAAACTTTGCAGGCATGTTCGTGGCAATGACAGAAATGATCTAGTAGTTTTTTTAAGTGATGCCAAAACAATGGAAACTTTTAATTTTTTCTACCAGAGTTGATAAAAAAATTTAGAAAGGGTTAGTTTTTATTATATTATTACCACAACGACCACAAAAACAACAAGTCCAGCTATGACAACAATACAACATTTAGAATAACAACAAGAACAATATAGAAACATCATATTTTTCATTTTTTTTTTAATTTTTCAGAGATTTCCCTAGACCTGTTCCACCGATTTTAATAAATTTTGAAATGCAAATCTTCCCATGAATTTGTTGAATCATTCTCACTAGAAATGATCACCTTAGCTATCCCATGGAGGGCGTGATCGTGACAAGAACAACATAGAAAATTATATTTTTTCAAGACTTTTTTTAGTTCTTTATTCAAATCTCGGGCTCTAATTGACCGATTTGGACGATTTCAAATAGCAAGCTTCTCAGGATGTAAATGAATCATTCTTTATGTCAACGAGTACCCTAGCTGCCCGATTGATGCCGTACTCGTGATTTCCACAGACGGACAGACGGACATCGCTATATCAACTCCGGTTGTTATAAGGATCACAAATATATATATTTTATGGGGTCCAAATTTGTTTTTCTAATTATTACAAACGGAATGACAAACTTATATATACCCTCTGCACACTGGAGTGGAGGGTATAAAAATGATAAAAAAACAGTATTTAATTTTTAATTTGAACTTTTTCAACCAAATATTTTTCAAATCTATGTTTTTGTGAAATTTTCTTTAGTTTCATTTTATTTGAGTTGAAAAGTTTATTATTTTAAGAATTTGACATGTTTTTTTAATGATTTTTTTTTAAATATAAAAAAAAATTGAGTCTATAATATTTTATTTCCACTGATAAAACTTAACAAATTTTAAATAAAAATTTAAGAATCTGTTAATAATAAAACAATAGATTTTATGAAAAAATATTTGTGGGCATGCCGAATCTTTGACGCCCCATATGGGTTTTACATTTACATTATTATTTGGATTTATTGCACTATTATTTACAACGAATGTAAACAAAATATTTGAAAAAGTAAACAACTTGATCAACTTAATACTGAATTATTATAACAAACGCACTGAATTTTCAGCATTTTTTAGAGTTGTCTGTCTGCACATTGTAGCACATATCTTGGTAGTGAGATGCGCGATTTTCCCCACTTTAAATTACAACCTGCTCGAAACAAAGATAAATAATATTATCTCAAGTAAAACCAGGTAAATGGTTTATTTGTTCAATAATTGTGATTTCATCAGACAGACGGACAGACGTTAAAAAAATATAGAAAAATATTTAAAAAACAAAAAAACATTTTCTTTAGTCACTTTGATTAAAAAAATAAGCTTATACAATATAAAATAAAAATTTAGTCCCTTAAAAGGCTACAAAAAAAGGGAAATAATCAATATTAATCAATATTATCAGAAAGACGGACATTGTAACATCCACTGTAATTATATACATATATGTGAAAAAATTAGGAGACAAATAAAATTGATCCTGAAACTATTATGACATAATTAATTATTATTGGATGTTTCGCTCGTTTCTAATTTTTTTTTTCAGTAACGATCAGCACTTATTTTTAAGCAAAATTTCATTTAAGAAATACAAAGCCGTTAATTTTAAGGAAATTTTATATATCTTTTAAACTTAGAAACACTACTAAAAACTAATTCTTCTGAATTTTAATTAATTTAAATAATGTCCATTATAACTGGTGCACACACTGTTTGTTTAACAATACAAAACTTCATTTGTCGTTTTTTCATTTGGTTTTTTGTATTATATAAAAGGGTTTTTTTTATTTAATTCCATTATTGCTGTGTTAAGCTGTTTCTTTTGCAAAATAAAAATAATAAAACAAAAAGTGCCTCTTTGTGCCTGTATTTATTTTAACATGGGTTTTTTACGATACATTTGATATTTGAACGTTACCTTTTTTTTTTTCTGTTAAAGTCAAGGTTAAATTTTGCTATGACCTACTATTTTGTTTCAAATAAATGAAAACTGAAGATTGTTCAACAAAAAAGACGTTTTTTATATTATTGTAATAAAATAGAATTAAAATAATAAATTAATGTTAAAAAAGCTAATTAGGAAGGTTGTTATCTATAGAAGTTTCATAGCCACAGACTTTAAATATCTACGTTACTATTTAAAAACATATACATATATTTTAAAACACATAGGTATGTTTTCGAAATGGAAAATACAATTTTTTTAAGAATTTAATTATTAAATATTTATATCTGTACAAAAAATTTATTCAATGTCATGAAAATAGTTTTAAAAAAATGTCAGCAAATTGTAATGGAAAACTGTAAAGTAAATTAAGCTATAAAACTTATAATTATGATAAGAACTATATCTTAGTTAATCCGAATGAAAACTAGTAGGGTTCACTTGGTGACTGCCAGTGAACTTTTAGAATTAAAAAAAATTTTCTATATTTTACAACTGCAATTTAATATTATAATCGTATCTCGTTTGTTTTTTTTTTTTTATACTAAAATCCTTTAATTTTGAAAAAAATTATCTTATGTTGTTGATCTCAGTATATGTCAAAATAGTTTTAGCGGCTAAAAAGACAAAAAAATATATGATTTTTAAACAAAATTTTTGGAATTTACTAGCGGTTTTTTCTAAATTTTATTCTTTGTTTCAGTTAATACTAAAATCGTTTATACTACTAAAAACACAATACTAAAAATTTTTTCAATCGAACAAATTTTAAACAAATACCTAAGTTGAATTTTTGAAATAAAACTTAATTTCAAATTCTGATTAAAGTTGGAAACACAACTGAGACGAACGACGAATTTTTCGTTCCGAATGTTCGTTCGTTCCGAATATTCGTCGTCAGAAATAAAACACATTTGTGTATATGAAAATGCACACAATCAGTGCGTCGAACGAATTACGCAGTGCGTAACGAACTCTGCGATAGGTTTATTTCTATTTCTTACGCCGCACAGTGGACAATTTGACGAGAAGGCGGTCAAAAATCTATAACTTTTGATTAAATTGGAATTTTGATATGCGGTTTTTTTTGGTAGGTGAGACTTTAGCCTTTAAGTTTTGCTATAAAACGTAATTCTCGACCGAAAATAAAAAAAGTTACGGAGGGTTTAAAATACATTTTCATTTGTAGTTGAATTTTAGTACAAAAGTGAAGTGTTAAAAGGTAAAAAAGGTATTTTTTAATATAATGTCTTATTTTTCAGTTAATTTTACAACTAATACTTTTTAACAATTTTTTAAGTTAATTTTTTCAGAAAATGCCAAACTTTGGCCCCCGTAAACTTTTTAGTCCTAATGTGCACAAGGGCCAAAGGTTGTTTTTTTTTTTTTTTTTTTGAAAGATCCCGAGTTAAAATATAATTTATTAAGCAACGAACGTAAAAGTTACCTTATATTGGTTCAAGATAGAGAAGTTTCAATGAAAAACTCGTATGTTTTTGCTTTAGTAAAATTTTTTTTATTGTTTTTTAAATATTTCTATATCAATTTTTATGGTAAATTTATGAAATATAACAATTTTTATTGCAAGTTTACAAAATATATAAATTTTTAAATCAAGAAAAGTTTTTAACTATATAAAAAAAAGTGTAACTTATTGTTAGTGTAATGAAAAAGTACTTTAAATCAACCAATTTTAGTAAAAATTTCTTCTAAATAGCCTTGATGTTCATCTTCTAGAAGTTGTTTAGCTTCTTCGTCTAATTCGTTCTAATTCAATTTTTGACGAATGTATATAGATCTGAAGTGCACAACAAAATAGTGATAAGGTGTTCATTAGTACAACATCTGGACATTTTCCTTGTGTTGTGCTCGCAAAAGAATCTGTAGTCTTTGTCCCTTTTTTCTTGCGCTTCTTCAGATAGATCTCGTATTGGTAGCATATTGTTTTGAATTATTTGTTCCCCATGGTACAAAATTTTATGAACTGTGGATGGCATATATCTCCAAGAGTATTTTTCATTATAAAGTATAGCTGTTTTATTGGCGTACTCTCCAAATTTTTTTGCATTTATCTTTCTGCTGCATGCTAGAACTTGTAATATGATTTTGAATCGTCTTATTAATTCATGATCTACACCTGTGATAGATGCTGCAGTTTCCGGATCGGAAAAAAATCTCCATGCAGTATTTCCATCATTTGTGTTTCATTCCCCTTGTTTTGGTTGGTCGATTACGAGGCCTAGCTGTAGATATTTTTGTTGAATTTGTTTTTTTTTTTGCTTTTTTTTTCTTCATTTTCTTTGTTTTTTCTCACTGTTTCGCCTAACGGACCAAATTCCAAATCATAACCCAATTTAAGCATGAAGAGGGGACATTCCAAATTCGTAGGCTTCCTTAAAACTATCGTCTTCTGGTGGGGGTTGGCTTAATTTACTTGATGTCTTTTGGCATATAGTGCAGCTTGACGTTGACTTTGTTCCAGTTAAAGCTTTTGCAACTTTTCCATCAATCATTGTGAGACACATTTTAAAATGTACTTCAATGTCTTGGTCATCAAATTTAAATATTAATATTAATATTATTAATATTATTTTGAACTTCTTCAGTTATGACATCTTTGGTTTCCTTTTTGAATGCAAATTTTATTGGTCTGCAATACTTTGTTGAAGAAGGAATTTCATTTTTCCATGTATCAATTTCTGTTGCTCTACTAGTTGACGGCTCTAAGACGCTTTACCTTCTTGTTAAGCGCAATGGAACGAAAGATACCATAAATAAATTAGCATCTGATGAATTTTCGGCATTAAATTGCTTGTACTGTTTCTGACCAGATCCATCACATCCCCATTTAGAAATGAAAGTTATGCTGCCATTACCAATTTTTTTTAAATGATCAGTATCAAGCGTATTTAGCAATCGTTCTGCAGTATGTTCAAGGAGATCTTGCAATTTCATTTCTGCTGATTTTGAAGTGACACTAATAGCAGATTGTGCAGGTAAGCATTCCTTTTTGGCAGAAACTAAATCTCGATACTCTGGAAAAATCCCACAATTCTTTTCATTGGTTTGCTTCCGCAATTCCTTATATTGATTTTTGGTTAATTTCAAATCCAAAAATAGGGCGAACGCTACTTCCGGCGTAAATTTCTTATCTTCAATTGGTGTAGGAATGCTTTTAAAAATCCTCTTTGTGCGCCTTGTGCTCGCTTCTACTATTTTTTCAATTATTTCAATTTTATTTTTTTTTATTTTGGGTTGGTTGAATTTGGTGCAAAAATGAATCCTTAATAATTCTTTGAGAAATTTCTTCATTGATATTCTCCAGCTTGCGCCTTCGAGATCTTTCACCTTTTTTCCACTTTCGTTGGCAGTTGTAGATGTACTCTCAAAAATAAGTTCCTTTATTAACCAGTCTTGGTAACGTTTGTACATCTTTGCCTTGCTATGAGAGCATTCAATGTACCGTCTTTTCAAATTCGATGCAAAATTAGTAATTTTTCCTTTGTGCATTTCAATGTCTTCTAAGTTACAATTCTTAAAGAAGTCGTTGCTCACTATGTGCGAAATTACATCGCCTACATCATTTCGTTGAAAATAAATATCTGCCAGATCTCTGTAACAGTACTTAGCCATTGCACAAATTGTAATGAATAATAATTGTGGAAACATTATTATAAATACTCTTTCTTGCAATTATGTAAAATAAAAATTTTTATCTTTTATTATCACTTTTAGAAGCATAGAAAACCCACACCCTAACCCCTTTTAAAAGGTGAAGCATACCTACTCATATCTTAAAGGGCTATGTCGCAATAGTTTTTTTTTTACCATTTACCTGTTATTTAAATTGTTTCCCGTTTTGTCAGATATTTAAACTATATAACTCTAATTCAGACTATTAGTGTTTTTGAAAGATACCTATGTAAATGTACCTGTAACAATTAAGCGCATTGTATCTCAACCCTTTTTTATAAGTATATAACAACTCCTGACAACTCCACCGACACGCAAAAAAATACACCGCGGTGCACCGGTACGACCAACTTGTGTATTCATAACACTCAGACGGACGGACGGACATCGTTTAATCGACTCAGATAGTGTTTTTGAGTCGATCCGTATAATAAAAGATGGATAAAGGTTCAATATTTTTGGCAGTTACAAACAAACATCACCTCACACTTAATATATCTTAACCACATAGTGGACAACTTTTGTATTCATAAATTTTGCAGAAAATATCTAACCTTGGGGCAGAAAAATTGTTCTGGTGCACACGGGTGGAAACTGGCGGGTACGTAATGGGGTATAGGAGTATAGGGGAGGGTTCGGACTATAGAAGAGTGTAAGATTTTTTCTGACTGCTTTTGACTGGCAGGAGTTATGCTCTATTAAGTAGGAGATTTTCGGAAAATTTGGACCTTTTTTAAAAAAAAATTTTTTTTTTAATTTCAGAATGACTCAGTGATTTTATATTTTGAATATTAATAGTATGGAAGCCACGAAATTATACAAAATTTATTTCACTTTAAAATCTTTTAAATCAAAAAAGTTACAGTCATACAAAAATAAAAATTTACATAGAAATTTTTAATTTCAGCAAAATACTGAGAAAGCCCATTTTCGAAGACCCTGTTCGCTGTGATATAGTTGAGATAGAGTCGCATTTTTTTGGCTCCCGAGGCTTACTAGTATTTACTTTCAAATGAATAACATAACTTTAAAATCGGTAACAAAAAATAAATGATTTTTGGCCGCCTTCTCAAAATATGGTCCACTGTGCGCCGACGAACGACGAATAAATTGGTGTAGAGTGGCCGTATTTTATTTTAGTTTTTCAAATGTTTTAGTAAATAAAGTTATTTTTGTCTTTAAGAATTGTTTTATATTTTATTTGCTACTTATAAGTTAAATAAAATCTATTTTTAATTATATAATTTTCTTTTACATAGTTTTTATTAATATATATTCCTTTTCGTTTAGTGCTTTTTTTTCTTAAATATATCAGCTACAACATGTAACTAAAAATAACATAATATTAATTTATTAATGAAAATTTATGTAATTTTTTTCAGAATTAAAAAATTAAACGCTGCCTTACAAAAACAAAGGCTTTTACCATCGTGAAAGTGATGTTTACAATTGCAAAGACTCGTACAAAGTTATTCATATTTTTATTCATATTTTTCCAATATTTTTTTTATATAAATTACAAACAATTTCAAGTGACGTTACAGCTGTTATGTGAATTCGTCGAAATTGTATATTTCATTCGACGAATTTACGCAACGAATTGTTACCGACAAATTCGTCGAGCTGTGCGAAATTCGTCGTTCGTGCCAGTTGTGTTTCCACCTTAAACACCAAAATTATTGAAGCGATTTTACTAAAACGAATTTTACACAAAAATTGTTGAAGTTTCCTAATTCCGTATTGTAAATTATAATCTAAATTTTAGCAAATTGTTTTTTACATATAAATTGTTGATTTTTACTTTTTCGTTTAAGCAGCTGAAGGAATAGTGTTATAAATGCTTTTAATTACAGAATTTTTAAAAGAGGAATTGTTAAATTTTAGTAATAACTTTACGTAAATTTTAATATAAATTTCCTATTCTTATTAAATATCACAGTTTATATTTAATTAAATTCAAACATAAATATTTGAATGCAACTGATAAAACCGCAATATCGCGAAATTTTTTATTAAGCGAATTTTACACATAAATTGTTGAATTTTTCTGATGCCTTATTGCAAAGTCTAGTCTTAACTTCCAGATCTCGTTAATTACTAAAATTGCTGATACTGTGAACTATATAGTATATAAATAAAAGAGTTTTAAACAAAAGTTGTTGAGTTTCAGTAATGCCTTATCTTAAATTTTAATCTAAATTTACAAATCACGTTATATAAACGATTTTGGTATATTATGTTTATAATGCTAGCATTATCAATTATCAATTTCGTTAATAAACTAATCTTCATTTTCTAACGACTAACTAACGTCATTTATACTACTAAGAACACAATTTTACGTTTTTACACCCTCCACACCACTGTATAGAGGATATATATCAGTTTATCATTCTGTTTGTAACACATCGAAATAAATTCTGGATCCTTACACAATAGAAGTTGATTTTACGATAACCGTGTGTCCGTCTGTCAGTGAAAATCATGATCACAGCCTCAATAATAAAGCTAGACTCTGCGTTTTTACATAATATCGTTTACTAACATCCTGATCAAAATTGGTCCAACTGACCACAAGATATGAATGAAAATGTGAAAATGTACTTGTTCATATTGTTGTAGTCGTTCTAGTTATAGAATTTGCTTCATGATGGTGTGTGTATAGCTTAAGCAAGTATTGCTCCATATTTTGTTATCGTTATCACGATATACTAAAGAAAATGGTCAATATGAAAGAAAAAGTATAAATCCTAAAAAATTACATTTTTTGAAGTACTTTTCTTAAAAAAAGTACATTTTCTCCAAAACTACCTCTTTTAAAAAAGTACTTTCTCTTAAAAATTAAATTTTCTTAAAAACTAGATTTTTATTAAAAAGTAACCTTTTCTAAAAAAACTATCTTTTCTTAGAAAGTACCTTGCTTTAAAAAAGTACTTCTCCTGAAAAAAGTACATTTTCTTTAAAAAGTAATTTTTTTTAAAAAGCCGGTTTGTTAAAGCACCCTTTATAAAAATCATATTTTTTTAAAAGAAATTTTTTTTCAGTACTTATTTAAAAAAATACCTTTTTAAGAAAGTACTTTTTTAAACAAGTACTATATCTTAAAATAATACCTTTTGAAAAAAATTGCCTTGTCTTAAAAACTAACTTTATTTTAAAAGTACCCGTTTTTAAAAAACAAACCCCCTTTTTAAAAAGTAGCTTTTCTAAAAAAGTGCTTTTGATTAAAAAAGTACCTTTTGGTAAAAAAAATTATGTTTCTGAAAAAAGTGCTATTATTTAAAAGTGCCTCTTTTTAAAATATGTGCTCGTTTTTAAAAAAGTATAATTTTTTAAAAAAGTAAGTAAGCATTCTTTTTTCAAAAGCACCTCTTCTTAAAACAGTACGTTTTTACAAAAATTTACCTTTTTAAGGAACTAGCTTTTTTATACAAGTACCTTTACTTCAAAAATAGCTTTTCATAAAAATTATCTTTTCTTAAAAAGTACCTTTATTTTTAAAGTGTCCTTTATTAAAAAAAAAAAACTTTTGCTGGAGGAATATGCACAGATATCTCAATATTACTTAAATATCATGTTGATATATTCGAAAGGTCTTAGTTTCCTCTTTACAAATCCGCTGAGAAATTCAAAATGGATTGATATTCAACAAAGTTACTGGCTTATATGTGCAAAAGGACCGAAAACCCGGTTTTTTACCCGTAACTCAAGATTTTGGAAGTGTTTCAAGGACAGGGTCTCGTTGTTCTTGACAAGTACTATCGCATCCCAGAAATTTTTTTCTGTCACACAGTGTTGTTTATTATAATAAAAAAATTATTATACAAACTGGCCAAAAAGAAAAGCAATTAACTTAAAATTTATTTGGTATTCGAATTTTCAGTTTCGGCAATAATTTTAGCCGTACCCATACATTCAGTTTAAAGTGGAGGGGATCAAAGATTCGGCTTTGCCGAAATTAGTAATGCTAGCAAAACAAAGTTACTATTAATCAAACTTTAAATAAAATTTGTTGAACTTTACTAATGGCTTCTTATTTATTTATTTTTTTTTTTCATTAATTTTATTTTAAAACGTTTGTGTTATTGCAGTTTGATTTATCCTTTTATCCCTAAACTATGTAATAAATCTCAAAAGAACTCTTTGAATCGTAGGCTTTGAGAAGATTAATGATTGATCTTTGGCCATAAAAAAAATTATGTAGACACAAAACCAAATCAGCAAACAAATCTCCTTTCTTTCTTGTGGTGCACCATCACCTTTGGTTTATATATCTAACTGCTGCTAATTCCATATTACTTGAACCGACAACACTCTCATATACAAGACCATGCAATTTTTCATTTTATTATTTTCTAAACAATAAATGGGTTTGGCTTTGATTACTTAGCTCCTAAACTTGGCAAATAGTAAAAATAAAAAAAAAATAAAAAATACAATATAATGTAAGTATGGTTGAAAGGTATGATTCAGTTTAAAGATTTTTATTTGATTTCTTGCTCACCTACAAAAACATAGAGATATAAATAAAGAAAACAATATATGGAGTCTTTAATGAAAGTTGTATTTTTTTAAGACTTATTAATAGGTTTTATGAGGCAGACCAGCAAACACGATAAATGAAGTTAAACTCTATTTTGTTGAGTATATTGTTTTGGTTTTAAATTTTTCGAATCTAAAATGATTTTTATAATATTAAAAAAAGACATAAGAACATTAATTATTTAGTTTACAATTACACAAGTTTGCTGGGATATTTGTTATTGATTTTTTTTATGATTATTAAAAACAATCATAAACGACCCCGGATAACTAATAGGAACTGTTACGATATTGTTTCATTTTGTTATTTATATTTATCTTTAAGAATAGCCAATAAACATAATCATAACAAACAATTTGTTTTAATAGTTTATGGTAATTATAGATTAACAAAGATTATCGTATCGTGTTATAGAAAAGTTGAGGCTATAAAAAAATATGTATATGATGTTTCTTAGAAAACGTTTACCCTATAAACATTTCAGTTAAAATTTTATTAAAATTATTTAAATGTGTATGTCTGTGTAATCCAAATTATTAAGCATATTACTTGTTATCTAATTTGTCATCTGATACTTTTGTTTTCAAGAACACAGGTACTTATTTTAAGACTAGACGAGCTGTAGTTTTATCTTTATTAGCCCGTTTTTTTACGGCCACTTCATTATTCAACTCTTTTTTTTTTTTAGAATTAAGTGACGAAACGACAAAAAAAAACAAAAACATTTGTTAAACATTAAATCTTAATGTTAGAGAAATGATATCACAATAGTACTAATAGTATAACAACAACAATGAAAATTAAATTGAAATTTAAGATTTTATGTAAAGAAAAAATTCGAAATATAAAAATTAAGGGCATTCACTTTAGCCTAGGTCAAAAATACATTGCAAATATTTTTATTTTGGTGCAATTTAAATTTTAAAGGTAATATAATTTAGACTAAAAAGCGTTTAGACTAAAAGAGTTTGTTCATTAAATGTATTATTTAAAAAAATATATAAACTTATTTAATCTCTAACTAAAATTATATAAAAAGGTCTTACACCTAGAAAATTAGTAGAGATTTTGAATTTGCAATGTACATAGATGAGAAAAATCAATAAACTAAAATAATCTGTGGAAAGATTTTTAATTAAATCCACTTTGAACATTTTTGCGCATTGCAATCAGAAACCGATAGAGAAAAACGTAAATTTTATCCACCAGGCATCGAAAAAAAACTATTCGAAATTATCGCAAATAGTTAAAAAAATGTGCGCGAGTATAATATCGAAAAAATCTGACAAAGCTCAGAAAAAATTATCACAATAAAAATCTGACAAACTTCAGATAAATTACAAAAAACCCGTAGAGTTTTGAAAAATTGAAAACTGTTGTTAACTGTTGTTAAAACACGTTTAACCTTATGTCGCAGAGCAAATTTGCTATCAATTATTTGGTATCTAAAAACTGTTAAAATGTGTCTTAGAATTGTTCAGTGAATGATGTCGTCTAAGGCTTTGACTCACGATCAAAATCGGGGAAATGTAAGTTTCCTGTGTTTTCGAAAACAAAAACAAAGGTATATTATAGAGAATCAGTTAAAAATTGACATGAAAAATCACGTTGACAGCTATGAAGAAAACTATTTCAAGAGAAGACTGAAAAAAAGAAATTAGCATCTCCACATTTGTCTATTTTTAAGCCTGAGCAGGCTACGCGATCAAGATGATAATGCAAAATTTGTGAAATTGCACGCGAAATACCCGCTAAAATTTTTTCACAGTAAAAAATATATTTTTTTTTTTGTTAGTTTGTTCTTAAATTTTATTGTTTTTATTTATTATTTTAGGCAAGTCTAAACAACTGTGAGACGTGTGCTTCAGTGAGATTAAAAAAAAGCAAACTACATAAATGTGGTTTGAAATCTCGAGTAATATATCTATCAAATCATATATCAGATGGATCTTTAAAAGCGAATAATCAAATCATGTCACGTGTGATTAAAGAAAAAGTAAAAGAAGATTCTAAGGGTGATCAAGAGCCTTCAGTTTTGCTGTTGTCACAAATCCACGGCAAACCACTTCAAATCGCAGTAGGCAATAAAAAAAAACCTTTCTACAACAAACTCATCTACATTATCCGTGGATGGTATGTTGAAAATCAAAAGCGATTCGAATTTAAGCGATCGAACAACTTTAAAAATGGCAGCTTCCATTCGTGTGTGTACAAGAAATCAGACGAGGATGAAGGAAATGCATGCAAAACACTTTTGGATAAAGTAGACCTTCTGCGCCAGTTTGAAAATCTAGCAATACCTAAGAATGTTAAAGTATTTGACGACTTCAAACAAGTAGTTTCTGCATGCTTCGGAAATAATCTTGACCAAAATTACAAAGCATGTATAGAAGCTTTCAAAAAGAGCTACATGGACTTAGGTGTCAGCGTTACAGCGTTCATGCAGTTTTTTTTGATGTGTAAACATCTATACGCGCAGGGGGGTAAATTTCTATTTCACAATACAATCGCAAAAACAGAGTAACACATCGGTGTGAGCTGAAGTGTAAATCGGTGTGACTTTATCTGATTGTATTTGTGAAAAAATTATGATATGTTCTTTTCTAAACATTTTCCAATTGTCTTTCAAAAAAGATCAATTGTATTTCAGAAAACATCAAAATAATTTCAGAAAACATCATTTGAATTTCAGAAAACATAAATAGAGTTTCAGAAAATATCAATATAATTTCAGAAAACATCATTCGAGTTTCAGAAAACATCAATTGAATTTCAGAAAACATCAATAGAATTTCAGGAAACATCATTTGAATTTCAAAAAACATAAATAGAATTTCAGAAAACATCAATATAATTTCAGCAAACATCATTCGAGTTTCAGAAAACATCAATTGAATTTCAGAAAGCATCAATAGAATTTCAGAAAACATCAATTGTATTTCAGAAACCATCAATATAATTTCAGAAAACATCATTTGAATTTTAGAAAACATAAATAGAATTTCAGAAAACATCAATATAATTTCAGAAAACATCAATTGTATTTCAGAAACCATCAATATAATTTCAGAAAACATCATTTGAATTTCAGAAAACATCAATATAATTTCAGAAAACATCAATTGTATTTCAGAAACCATCAACATAATTTCAGAAAACATCATTTGAATTTCAGAAAACATATATAGGATTTCAGAAAACATCAATATAATTTCAGAAAACATCATTTGAGTTTCAGAAAACATAAATAAAATTTCAGAAAACATCATTCGAGTTTTAGAAAACATCAACTGAATTTCAGAAAGCATCAATAGAATTTCAGAAAACATCAATTGTATTTCAGAAACCATCAATATAATTTCAGAAAACATCATTTGAGTTTCAGAAAACATAAATAAAATTTCAGAAAACATCAATATAATTTCAGAAAACATCATTCGAGTTTCAGAAAACATCAATTGAATTTTAGAAACCATCAATATAATTTCAGAAAACATCATTCGAGTTTCAGAAAACATCAATTGAATTTTAGAAACCATCAATATAATTTCAGAAAACATCATTTGAATTTCAGAAAACATAAATAGAATTTCAGAAAACATCAATATAATTTCAGAAAAGATCATTCGAGTTTCAGAAAACATCAATTGAATTTCAGAAAGCATCAATAGAATTTCAGAAAACATCAATTGTATTTCAGAAACCATCAATATAATTTCAGAAAACATCACTTGAGTTTCAGAAAACATAAATAAAATTTCAGAAAACATCAATAAAATTTCAGAAAACATCAATTGTATTTCAGAAAACATCAATATAATTTCAGAAAACATCATTCGAGTTTCAGAAAACATCAACTGAATTTCAGAAAGCATCAATAGAATTTCAGAAAACATCAATTGTATTTCAGAAACCATCAATATAATTTCAGAAAACATCATTTGAGTTTCAGAAAACATAAATAAAATTTCAGAAAACATCAATAAAATTTCAGAAAACATCAATTGTATTTCAGAAACCATCAATATAATTTCAGAAAACATCATTTGAATTTCAGAAAACATAAATAGGATTTCAGAAACCATCAATATAATTTCAGAAAACATCAATTGTATTTCAGAAACCATCAACATAATTTCAGAAAACATCATTTGAATTTCAAAAAACATAAATAGGATTTCAGAAAACATCAATATAATTTCAGAAAACATCATTTGAGTTTCAGAAAACATAAATAAAATTTCAGAAAACATCAATATAATATCAGAAAACATCAATATAATTTCAGAAAACATCATTTGAATTTCAGAAAACATAAATAGGATTTCAGAAAACATCAATATAATTTCAGAAAACATCATTCGAGTTTCAGAAAACATCAATTTAATTTCAGAAAACATCAATAGAATTTCAGAAAACATCAATATAATTTCAGAAAACATTATTCGAGTTTCAGAAAACATCATTTGAATTTCAGAAAACATAAATAGAATTTCAGAAAACATCAATATAATTTCAAAAAACATCATTCGAGTTTCAGAAAACATCAATTGAATTTCAGAAAACATCAATATAATTTCAGAAAACATCATTTGAATTTCAGAAAACATAAATAGAATTTCAGAAAACATCAATATAATTTCAGAAAACATCATTTGAATTTCAGAAAACATAAATAGAATTTCAGAAAACATCAATATAATTTCAGAAAACATCATTCGAGTTTCAGAAAACATCAATTGAATTTCAGAAAACATCAATAGAATTTCAGAAAACATCAATTGTATTTCAGGAAACATCAATTGTATTTCAGAAATCATCATTTGAATTTCAGAAAACATAAATAGAATTTCAGAAAACATCAATTGAATTTCAAAAAGCATCATTTGAATTGCTGAAAACATTAATTGTATTTCAGAAAACATCAATTGAATTTCAGAAAACATAAATAGAATTTCAGAAAACATCAATAGAATTTCCGAAAACATCAATTGTATTTCAGAAATCATTTGAATTTCAGAAAACATCAATTGAATTTCAAAAAGCATTATTTGAATTGCTGAGAACATTAATTGTATTTCAGAAAACATCAATAGAATTTCAGAAAACATCATTTGAATTTCAGAAAACATAAATTGTATTTCAGAAAACATCAATTGAATTTCAGAAAACATCAATTGCATTTCAGAAAACATCAATTGAATTTCAGAAAACAGCATAATCGACTTATTTTTTATGCACTGGAAAAAATGATGTTGATGTTTTCTTTAATTATTAGATGTTTACACATCTCCTTGTGATCGGACTCACATGAATTTTTTTTTCACATTGAACAGTTCTGTGAAAAAAACGTTGAAGGATTAGCATTTTTTGGGGAGCAGGCGATGGAGTCCGTACATTATGATTTCTTCCTCGGAAATGAATAAGGTTGCTGCGAATCACCCGGATTATCCTAAACACCTTCTGAGCGCTGTTTGTAGATATAATGTTTCACATGTTTAAATTGATGTAATTATAATTAAATTATGTTACATTTTTATATAAGTTTAATAGAATTACCACTTAAAAATTATTATAATATCATTTTTTCCCATCTATTCATATAAAACAATGTCATATTTTCCAGAATATCGTACTTCGTGCGCAAAAATGTTCAAAGTGGATTTATTTAAAAATCTCTCTACAGATTATTTTAGTTTTTTGATTTGTCTCATCTATGAACATTATAAATTCAGAATCTCTACTAATTTTCTAGGTGTAAGACGTTTTTATATAATTTTAGTTAAGGCGCACCGTGTCTAGCATAACATACATAATTTTATTTAAAATTTATTTAAAATTTTCCAAGCAGAAACTTCCAAAATAACAAAAAAAAAAAAAATAAAGTACTGGCAAAGCACTAATAAAGTGATGGTAAAACGCCGATTTGGATCTCTGAGACAACGTACCTAGACAAAAATTGATGATGGTACGAAAATTAAACCTGATAGTCAATGTTAAAAAAAAAGTGCTGGCAAAACACTTACTTAGAGATTAATATGAAAACAATAAACTATATGAAGAGCACTGGCAAAGCGCTACATTAAAGTGCTATACCGATGTTAGCAGAAACAGGATTGGTCAGCGCTTGGTTTACAAAATTAAAAACTGTTTATGAAATTATATATATACTAGCAGATTCCAGCTCTCGAAATTCGAGTGCAATTTCTAGGCAACTTTATTTTTAAACTGAACCAATTCACAAACCAACACTTTTTTGGTTTATAATTGTGAATGAAGATAACAAATTTAATAAACACACACTAGCATATGTATAATTTTATGTATATGTTAATAACAATTTTAAATGCAATTTACTCAAAACACAGGAAAAAATTTAAAAATCTGTAAATCTGGAAAACAGCTTAAAAGAAATGCCTTTGAAATAATATACATTTGGTTGAAATCGGGATAAAACAGTAGAACGAAACATCGGTCACAAGAAATCGCCTAGCCTATTAATATTATAAATATATAATAAAGCTCTGATTAAACTCTTACTTGGAACGTTTTGCCAAACTATAGTAAATTGACGGAAAGAAAATAATGTTTGATCGGTAGTGAAAGAAGCCAAGTCCTCAGAATTAGATTAAAGGGAAACACGGTGTTAAATGTTTAAAATAAAATAATGTTTATTGCACATAAATTAAAGCTTGAGATCCATATTATAAATTTGCATAACAATTTTTTCATATTGCTCGTATATAAAGTGAAAAATAACAAATATGTCAATAAAATAAAATAAAATATGTAAAAAAAGAAATTGTTATTTCGTTTGTAAAAAAGTCTCGCTACTAATTTTTTACTTTAGTATTGATCAAATACGGTTTTAAGTTAGTCAATGTATGTGTTTAAAACTGATCGGTCACTAGTATTGTCAGAAGAGGAAATTTCAACAGATTTAATTATAAAACTATGAAAAGAAAATAATTCAACGTGTGAAATTGGGAAAAAAAAAAAGTAAAAAACCACATAGTACCGCCCATTACATTATAAAAACCTCTCAAAGAAATAATTCTTTCGAAAGACCCAGTGGAAGTGGCCGCCCCAAAAAAAAAAATAAATATTGCTCAGATTGAACGGAAAATGTGCTTTTTTGTGAAGAAAGGTTCAAAAGTTTCTGCTGTTTATATCGCTAACGAACTTAAAAACTATGAAGAAATGCCTAATGTATGCAAAAGAGTATATGAATAAAGATACTGCTTTGTGGGAAAGAGTTATTTTTATAGACGAGTCTAATTTCAATATTTTTGGCAGTGACGGTCGAAAAAATGTGTGTTAATTACGGTGGTGGAAATGTAATGTTGTGGGGTACTATGATTGAAAATGGAGTGGAAAACCTTCTTTTTGTGGAAGGAAATTTAAAAAAATAATTTGGCACAATCTGCCCAAAAATGGGTTTGGGAATAGCTTTGTATTCGTCAAAGATAACGATCAAAAACACTCGCCCTTGGTAGTCAAGGAAGGGCTGCTTTACAACACAAAAAAAGTATTACCCCATTCACCCCAAAGTGGATTTAAACTCGATAGAGCATCTATGGGCACATATGAAAAAAAGTTAAAGGATTACCAGATTTCTACCAAAGAAACCCTAAAAATCACCTTAAGGATATATGGAGTTCTATTACCGGAGAAGTTACAAAAAATTCGGTCCATTCAATGCAAAAAAGACTTTTGCTTCAAGATATAATCGGCCAAGTCCTGTTGAATGTTACAACTTTGGTTGGCGAAATATATATTTTAACATTGTCAAAGAAAATTGAAGCTTATATGTTCCGCAATGCTATACCCTGAGTCCGCATCGGTGTTAACATTTTTAGGCTAGCATAGCACTTGAACTACCGTGAAAAAGGCTAATGCTTTGTTGTTCAAATTATTCTGATACTTTTTCACAAAAGGTTCTTTGTTGGAAAGGGTATATGAGAGGAGGTACATTTTTGGAAAATGTGTTTTAAGAAAGGTACTTTTCGGAAAAAGTTATATGTTATGAAAAGGTAATTTGTAAGAAAATTGACTCATTTTAGTAAAGGTTTTTTTTCTGAACTATAATTTTTTAAGAAAATCTACCTCTTGTAGAAAAGGTGAGAAATGATGCTCTTTAAGAAATGCTACTTTCCATTAAGAAAATTTACTTTTGGAGACAATATATTTTTTTAAAAATGTGCTTTTTAAGAAAAGACACTATTTTAAGATAATTTACTTTTTACGAAAGTGAATTTTTTAAGAAAGTGTAATTTTTAATGAACTTTTTTAAGAAAATTTATTTTTTTAAGAAGAGGCGCCTTTTTAGAAAATTTAATTTTTAAAGAAACTGCACTTTTTTAAGAAAATGTAATTTGTTAGGAAAAGGTACTTTTTTACGAAGACGTACTTTTTAAAGAAAAGGTATTATTCTAAGAAAAATAATTTTTTTGCGAAAATTTACTTTTTTAAGGAGGCTAATTTTTTAAGAAAAGGCACTTTCTTAGGAAAAAGTACTTTTTTTATGAAAGGGTACTTTTTAAGGGAAATTTTTTAAGTAAAAATACTTTTTTTGGAAAAAGAAAGGAAAAAGTATTGCTTTTAAAAAAGACACTTTTTTAAAGAAAAGGCCTTTTTTAAGAATATATATATATATCAAGGTTCAGAAAATACACACATGAAACACACAATGTTCTGTTCAAAAGCAGCCAACACATATCTTTATTTTCATATCAATTATGTGCGTTTCTAAATTTTCTACGGTGCCCAACACAACCATGACTGTGTTCGTTTTAATATTTCGTTATTTACACGAACATTTTTGTATCACATACTTTAAGTCGTGTTTAAAATATAACTGAACTCGAACCTGTTTATTGTACATGTTGTGTTTTTTCTTACTACACGAGCCACAACACGACTTAAAATATAACTGAACTCGAACCTGTTTATTGTACATGTTCTGTGTTTTTTTTCACTACACGTACCAGAACATGAACTTCAAATAAAGCAGCACTCAAAAATGTGTGCTTTATTTGTGATTGAAACAAAAAGTATGTGATAAAAAATGTTCGTGTAAATAACGAAATATTAAAACGAACACAGTCATGGTTGTGTTGGGCACCGAAGAAAATTTAAAAACAAACATAATTGGTATGAAAATAAAAATATGTGTGTGTTGGTCTAAGTTATGTTTGTTTACATATATGTACGAGTTTTTTATTCAGTGTGTGTTTTTTTCTGAACTCTGATATATATATACTAGCAGATTCCAGCCCTCGAGATTCGAGTGCAAATTCTAGCAAATTTTATTTTTTATTAAATAAAAACCCTAAGGGTATGCTAATCAATTATAGCCAATTCACAAATCAGCACAAAAAACTCATTTTTATTACAAACACATTAACAAATTTAATAAACACACACATAGCATAGTATAGTTTTATGTATGTGTTAGTAGCAACTTTATATGCAATTTAATCAAAATAAAGGGAAAAAATTTAAAAATCTGTAAATCTGCAAATCGGCTAAAAAGAAATACCTTTCAAATAATATACGTTTCGTCAAAATCTGAATAAAACGGTAGAACAAAACATCGGTCACAAGAAATGGCCTAGCCTATTAATATTATAGATATATATATATATTTTTTTTTTTAAATACCTTTTTATACTAAATTTCATATTCCTTGATACATGTTCCTAGATACCATTTATCTTGTTGGTGCTTTTGACAACATAAGCAGACGAAATTCTTTACAGAATCACTCAGTTTGTCAGTAACATCGTAACATCGTTGTATGAAGACTTTTTTTTTCAATTTTCACGTTTTCACCGAAACTCATGGAACAACTTTCATCCTATAGTTATATTGCTATGTTTACATGACATTTTCTAAATTTACTTAGAAAATTAATTTGACGGTTGTGTAGGGCACACAATTTTTCTTTATCGACAAAGATCTACTGAAGCTGCTACGAATTTATTTGTATTTTTTTTAGTTTTCATTATCTTGATGCCAAAATTTAAATTTTGAATAAAGTAAAACCTAAATATATGTATCATTACGGAAATGTTAATATTTTTTATGAGAAAATGTTAAACATAGAAAAAAAAGCCAAATGTGTACAATAGTCATAAAAAATCTGAAGCGAAAGTATTTTTCTAAGTTTATGCGTTAAATTTCTGTTAACAAGCTCTGACGGAAATGTGTTGTAGTTGATGTATCACATTGAAAGAGACAATTTTCTACTTCCTGCTTAATTAGAGGCACATAAAACAGAATCTTAAATATTTTATCTTAAGAAAAACATGCAAGAATGATGTATGTATATACGTGAAGAAAGTGAATTTCTTTTAATTACAATATACAATTTAAATAAAGTCAGAAAAGTTTTATTCCCAGTTAATAAAAATCACAAGATATAACTTGTCATGCATAAAATCATTTTGAAATATCTGTGTAATAATGTGAATTTCTTTTTGTTGTTCTGTAGTATATTAAAAGGTCTGACACATCCGAATTTAATAAGTCTTATTTGCTTTAAATGGTCTCGTTAATCTAAATTCGAGTGGGCGATTTATAGAAAATTTGTATTTTCTTCAAAAAGTAAATTTAAAAAAAAATACCTTATATTAAAAGTACCTTTTCTTAAAAAATACCTTTTCGTAAAGAAGTACCTTTTCATAATATAATACCTTCTCGTAAAATAGTACCTTCAAAATAACACATTATCTTAAATAAACTTTTCTTAAAAAAGTATATGTCCTTAACAAAGTACCCTTTCTTGAAAGAGTACCGTTTCTTAAAAAGTAAACTCTTTTAAAAAAGTATTTAATTTTAAAAAAGAGAATTTTTCTCACAAAGCACATTTTCATAGAAAGTTTCTTTTCGTAAAAAAAAGTATTTTTTCTTAAAAACGTATGTCTCCTTAAAAAAGCAGCTTTCCTTAAAAAAGGACAATTTCTTGGAAAAGTCCGTTTTCATAAAAAATATATTTTCATAAAAAGGTACCTTTTTCCAAATAGTACCTCTTCTTGAAAGTAAATTCTCTTAAAAAATTACTCTTTCTTAAAAAAGGAAATTTTATTCAAAAAGTAAATTTTCTTAAAAAATTACCTTTTCTTAAATAAGTACAATTTTAAAAAGTTTTATTTGTAAAAAAGTAATTTTTCTTTTTAAAAGTTTCTTTTCGTAAAAAAAGTAATTTATCGTAAAAAAAAGTATATTTTCTTAAAAACGTATGTCTCCTTAAAAAAGCAGCTTTCCTTAAAAAAGGACAATTTCTTGGAAAAGTCCGTTTTCATAAAAAGTATATTTTCATAAAAAGGTACCTTTTTCCAAATAGTACCTCTTCTTGAAAGTAAATTCTCTTAAAAAATTACTCTTTCTTAAAAAAGGAAATTTTATTCAAAAAGTAAATTTTCTTAAAAAATTACCTTTTCTTAAATAAGTACCATTTTAAAAAGTTTTATTTGTAAAAAAGTAATTTTTCTTTTTAAAAGTTTCTTTTCGTAAAAAAAGTAATTTATCTTAATTAGTATGTCTTCTTAAAAAAGTGCCTTTTCTTTAAAAATACTCTTTTTTAAGAAAAGTACCTTTTAAGTTTTCTTAAAAAATAAATTTTCTTAAAAACAGGTACTTAAAAAAATTACTTTTTCATAAAAACTATATTTTCTCAAAAAATTTTATTTTCATATCTGTATAATTTCTTTAAAAAATTACCTTTTCTTAAAAAAGTAAATTTTCTTTAAAAATTACCTTTTCTTAAAAATGTACCTTTTCTTAAAAACTACATTTTCTTAAAAAAATACATATTCATAAAAAGTATATTTTCATAAAAAATATCTTTTCTTCAAAAAGTACCTCTACTTGAAAAGTATATGCTCTTAAAAAGTACTTTTTCTTAAAAAATAAAATTTTCTTAAAAAATAAAATTTTCTTAAAAAAGTACCTTTTCTTAAATAAGTACCTTTTTAAAAAAGCTTCTTTCCTTTAAAAAGTATGTCTTCTTAAAAAGTACCTTTTCTTAAATAAGTACCTTTTCTTAAAAAAGTACCTTTCCTTAAAAAGTACCTTTTCTTAAAAAAATACCTTTTCTTAAAAAATTATCTTTCTTTAAAAAAATACCTTTTCTTAAAAAGTAAATTTTCATATAAATTAAATTTTCTTAAAAAAGTACATATTCTTAAAAAAATTACGTTTTCATAAACAACTATATTTTCTCAAAAAAATATTTTATTTGAATAGGACACTTTATTAAAAAATTACGTATTTTCTTTAAAAAAAAATAGCTTTTCTTGAAAAAGTACATTTTCTTAAAAAACTACCTTTTCTTTAAAAAATAAAATTTTCATTAGAAATTGCCTTAAAAATGTACCTTTTCTTAAAAAATTACCTTTTCTTAAAAAAAAGTAAATTTTCTTGAAAAATACATTTTCATAACAATTACCTTTTCGTAAAAAAGTGCCTGTTTTTAAAAAAGTACATTTCTTAAAAAAGTAAATTTTGACAAAAATTATCTTTTCTTAAAAAAGTAAATTTTTTATTAAAAATTATCTTTTCTTCAAAAAGTAGCTTTTGTTAAAATTAAATTTTTATAAATAATTATATTTTTATATTTGTATAATTTCTATTAAAAAAAGTACCTTTTGCTAAGAACGTACCGTTTCTTAAAAAGAATGCCTTCCTACGCAATAACAATATTGATCAAAAACTTTGTACAAAATAAAATGTAAGATGTTATTATACATTCCTTGCTAATAACTAAATTATCGAATTTAAATATTTGTTAACTTAACAAAGTTAGTTAACTAAAATTGTAAATTACCTAAGTAATTTTTTTGTAATTTTATTCTAAATTTAAATTTTTTTTAACTTTTGAGGGTTTTTGTGTATACAAATATAAAAATTTACTTTTTAACGAAAATAATTTAACATTATAACAGCTGTTTCGTATATACATTGTTATACCTTTTGTTACCTTTGTTATATATATATTTTTGTCATTTAATTAATCAACCTTTTTCCAGTACAATTACCCATTAAAAACAGTACAACTTAACAAACTATTTTTCCTTTTAGGGTTTTGTTTAATTTAAAAAGAATATAACAATAGTTTTACAACAATTATAACAGTTGTCTAAATAATGACGGTACATTCATACATACGCCATTAAAAACTACTGTAAATAAATTGTGTAAATAAAATTTGACTACTCCGGTTTTTGGGTTTTTTTTGGTTTATTTGGGAATAACCAATTTTGTAAATTAAATTGTCACAGTGAGCCATTTTTATTCTATGTATTAGGGGCACTCACAAATCTTAGAAAAGAATATATAAGTATTTATTACGGATGATACAAGATGATATATGATATGGCTGAATTCAAAATGTAAAAATAGTTTGTTTTGGAAAGTGTAGTCACTCAACATTATTAAAGTTGGTGATCAGTTATAAATAGTATTGTAACCTTAAATTTCACAACAATTGCTCGATTCATGTGAAATTTGCATGTATAATTTTTTTTCTCTTTAAATATATTTATTGTTTCCATTCAAAAGACAAGGAAATATCGTATTTAAAATAATTTTTTTTTTAATAGCAAGCATCTATAAGCGCAGGGGGATAAATTTCTATTTCACAATACAATCACAAAAACAGCGTAACATGTGAGCCGTAAGACAAAATCGGTGTGACTTATGATTGTATTGATGAAAAATTTATAACCTGTTTGAAAATGAAAAATGAAAAATAAAAAATTTAAAATTAGAAATAAAAAATGAAAAATGAAAAATGAAAAAAAAACAAGTAAGAAAATTATAGTCGGTCTAGACCGACTATACGATACCCTATACCATGCGTTTAGAAACCCTATCTCTTAGGCCCAACTAACTGGACATTGAAAATAAGCAAAAACCAAATTTGAGTGGGATTTTTATTAATTTTTTTGGCTGCAGATATGAAAAAGTTCATATCGGATGCTATATCTATAAAGGGACTAGGTCCAAAATTGGACCGATCCTGATCATGTTTGGTAAAGTCTCTTGTATTTTGCAAAAATATGTACAAACAAAATTTGAGAAGAATCAGTGCAATATTTTTGTTTTTTAATAGATTTAAGTGAAGATCGGGAAGCAGCTCTATATGGGGTCAAAGGGATCATTTTTGGACTACTCATTAGTGGATGTAATGAACGCATACAAACCCAATTTGAGTAAGATCTATATGACAATTTGGATCTTATGGCAATTTATGTCGATTTCATATGGGTAATTTGTATGGGGGCTAGGTCTGAACATGGACCGATTCTCACCAATTTCAATAGCGTTCATCCCATGGCCGATAAAAGCTTATATGCCAAATTTCGTCAAAATATATTCATATTTGCGACCTGCAGTTTGATTACAAGCTTTACATGGACACACAGACGGACGGACGGACGGACGGACGGACATTGTTAAATCAACTCAGAAAGTGATTCTGATTCGATCGGTATAATTAAAGATGGGTCTAGGTCAAATATTTTTGGTTGTTACAAACAGCAGCACAAAGTCATTATACCCAAACCACATAGTGGTATAGGGTATAAAAATGAAAATTGAAAAATAAAAAATGAAAAATGATAAATAAAAAATACAAAATGAAAAAAGAAAAATAAATAATGAAAAATAAATAACGAAGAATGAAAAATTAAAAATAGAAGATAAAAAATAAAGAATAAAAAATGAAAAATGAAAAATGAAGAAGATCTTCCTTAATCTAGCAACTCTCTAGGATTGTGGTCAGGTGGCTGTGGTGGCTACGCCAGAACTTTACAGTTTCTATCTGCTTCCTGTGTCTCTCAATATTGCATAAAAATTTTTGCTGTATGTTATGGGTGGTTATCTGGTCGAAATATGAATTTCCGACCCACAATTCTTAATCCATGGCACTATCTTTCAGGATAGTTTTGTACTGGGTTTTATCGAGTATTGCTTCGATTCTGCATAATTCGCCAACATTTTCGTGAGCAAAGCAACCCCAAACTATTACGAAACCTCCCCCGTGTTTGACTGTTGGCACTAGGCATTCGTCTGACGCACGGTCTACAGCTGAGCGCCTCGCAAAAACTCGCCTCTTGGAACAAGACACTTCAAACTTCGATTCATCGGACCAAAGGACCTTGGACCAATCGTTGAAAGCCTAGTTTTCATATATCTGTGGTTACAAGCATTAGCCGCCTAAGTCAAAAATCTGCTTTCGAGAAAAATAACTTTTTATATAAATGCAGTGAGGCTTCATTACGACTTAGATCAGTATATCTGTAATATTAATAGGCTGGGAGATTTCTTGTGAGCAATGTTTTGTTCTACCGTTTTATCCCGAATTTGACCAAGTGTATATTATTTGAAAGGTATTTCTTTTTAGCCGTTGTGCAGATTTACAGATTTTTATTTTTTTCCTTTATTTTGTGTAAATTGGATTTAAAGTTGCTACTAACACATACACAAAATTATACAATGCTAGTGTGTGTTTATTAAATTTGTTAATGTGTTTGCAATACAAATGAGTTTGTTTTTTGTGATGATTTGCGAATTGGCTATAATTGATTAGCATACCTTTAATGAAAAAATAAAATTTCCTAAAATAGGCACTCGAATTTCGAGGGCTGGAATCTGCTAGTTTTTATTAATATCTTTTCAGTAAATATAAAGCTTTTTTGTGTTTTTCGTTTTTTGAGCTTCCTGGTTCTTCAAATTTTAATGCAAATAAAATATATTCATTTCATTTTTTCACCCAACTTTTCGTCAATTTATGTTGACTTCTTCAGGGGTAGATTTATTTTAAATTTTTATTGTGGCTCAATTTTAAATTGAAAATCGTCAAGTATTAAAAATTTTTTATGGTCAAGAAGTAAAAGAATTAATATAAAAATTTTAAATAATTGCAAAAATAATTTAGAGCGTTTTTAGTAGAGCATGATAGCATACATAACCAAAATCGTCGCATATCATGCTTTTGAGAAAAATAACTTTTTATATAAATGTAATGAGGCTTTATTACGACTTAGGTCAACATGTTTTCATTAATAACTTTTTAATAAACAGTGATAGAGAAATGCGGATTTCACGTAAATATAAAACGTTTTTAGTAGAATATGATAGTATACATAACTCAAATCATTCTGAAGTCGACTTAGGCGGTTATCGCTTGTGACCACAGATATTTTACCGTATTCTAATCGTTTTCTTTTATTTTGTAAGGGAAGATGAAGTTTGCCATGACGATTCTACCGTTAAAGCCAGTCGCTATAAGGCGTCGTTTTACTGTGGTCTGTAGCTATTAGGCAAGGATTTCGTTTACATGTCGTTATTATTAACTGATCCTATAATTTTGTTGTTACTTTTTAGATAAAATAGTTAAGCTTGGGGCCATTGGTTGTTGTTAGAATTCAGTTATTTATTCATTCAATATTTCGCTATCAATTAGATAGAATCTTCAGGAATGAGTAACAATAATCAACACAATATACGTCACAACATTCAATATTGTACACTCAGTGGGCAATGTTAGATGTTAGATAGCGATGATAGCGAAATATTGAATGAATAAATAATTGAATTCTAACAACAACCAATGGCCTCAAGCTTAACAATTTTTCTAAAAATTATCGGATACGCCCACTTGTCCGATCCTGCCCATTATTTTTTGCGATTACTCACATTACTAACTCATGAACTCAGACAAAGTTTTTAGGCTTTAACTCTTACGCTACTCCAGATATATGACATTTAATATTTACTTTGTATGGGGGTGCCACGCGCACTAGTCCGATACCGTCCATTTTTTATGATACTACTCACATTAATAACTCATAAACTCAGACAAAGTTTTAAGGCTTTCACTACTACAGTACTCCCGATATATGATTTTATATATTTACTTTGTATAGAGGGTACCACTCCCACTAATCTGATCCCGCCCATTTTTTTCGAAGTACTAACGTTGATATAACATATGAACTCACACTAAGTTCCAAGACTTTATCTATTACAATGCTCTAGATATATGACATTAAATATTTACTTTGTATGGCATGTGGCACGCCCATTAGCCCGATCCCGCCCATTTTTTTCGCCACTCTTCAAATTAGTTTAATATGTACATGTGCATAGTTTCAGAACTATTGCTGTCATAGCACTCCAGATATTATATGTTAAACCTTTGTGTGAGATCTGCCACGCCCACTTGTCCAATCACGCCCATTTTCACTTCGACTGCTAATATTAATAATTTATAAACTCCCACTCACATTAGTGACATATGTAGTATTGCAATGTTTCACAACTCTTGCTATAACAATATTCAAGAGATGTTTTTCAATTTATGTGGGAGGGGCCACGCCCACTTGAAATACAAAAAGATATATAGCCGTAGAAAAATGTGTAAAAGCCTTTTCCAGTACACCTTTGTAACTATTTGCTGTCATTCTAGATGAAAGAAATTGGTGCTCACAAGTACCATAGTATGAAATTGACCCCCACACCATCACATTACCCTCACAACTATGCATATCATGGAAATAATAATTATAACCATCAGGATCCTCAAACTAAACTTCTTTTCGTCCGAAAAAAATACAATACGTTGTCATTCCTCTTTATAACGCACGTATTCACGGGCAAACTGAAGACGTGTTGCTTTACGAATGGCATTGAGAGGTGTTTTTTTTTAACTTTTTAAATGTTAAGCATTTCAGTAGCGTGTAACAGTAGCTAGGCTTGCTGTAACACCTGTTTTTTGTTTAATTGTTGCAGCATAATCAGTGGAATTTTAAGGCAGCTCTTACGATGGATCTTCTATCCGCTTCTGTTGTGACTCTATGTGTACGTCCTTTCATATTTTTTCCGTAACCACATTGATTTCTAACAAAATGGCTGACAACATTTTGACTTCGTCCAATTTTTTTTTTTGCAATATTCCTATGGCTTAGCCCGGATTCCATAAACGCTTTTATTTTGCCTTTTTCTTCTTCGCTTAATGACTTTCCGCGACCCATTTTTAACGATTGTTGTATAAAAGTAATGCAAATATTTAGAAAGCCAAGAATTACAAATTTGATCCGCTGTCTAACGCAAACTGAATTTATTCTTATTGAACCTGCATTTTTACATAGAAGCAAAAAATCAAAATAACGGTTAATTATAATGTTAGTACTTCTTTTCTAATCTATAAGTATAGAAAATATCTCAAAATTTTGGTTTAAATAAATCGTTTTCTTAAGGTATATATTAAGAGAAATGAACATAAATTTGCAAAAAAAAAAAAACTATGAACTTTGGAACCGACCACTTAGATTTTTATTCGTAATTGAATTTTTCATAATATTGTTCACGGTTCGACGCGATATTTTGAGTTCCTTTGAAACTGCTTCATTGCTTTTCCCAATTTTGTGTAAGAAATAAAATGTTGACGAGTTCCAATTTTTTGTGCTTGGAATGAATTATAGTTAATTATTCTGCCTGAAGATGTTGGATTTGTATACCAGTTAAATAGAAGTTTGTTGTCTGATTTGTGTATTTTTAAGTCTAAAAAGGGTATGTTATTATTTTCTTCTGTTTCTACAGTGAACTGTAGTTTATTGTGTTCACTGTTGAGTTCTTTGAGTACTGTATCTACGTCCTGTTATTTGACTATGGCGAACATATCATCAATGTATTTTGTCAAAAATTTGATCTGTAGATATAATAAGTTTAATTGTAATTTTGGTGTAACAATGCAATGTGTTTTTAGTGTAATAAAATCTCCCTGAAGAAGCCGTGAAAATCCGAGAAACGTTGGAGAAAAAAGAATAAATTAGTTCTTCTTTTAGTCTTGACCAGTATAGCCAAGTAAGTGTACAACATTAAAATTGTTACTTTTAATAAAAAGCCCACACTAAGATTTTACCCACTAAGGAAATTTAGGAGAAAAAAAACACCTATTTTTACCAAAGTCGCTATTTTCTGTTACCTTAAAATAAAAAAAGTTTATGTTGCATGTAATAAAAAAATCATGTGTAAACATCTAGTAATTAAAGATTTTTTTATGTCACTTTTTTTAAAAACAAACAGAAAGCGTCATCTATGTATAACCAGGGGCTCTGGTTATACATGTGGGGTTGTTGAATTATGTATATGTTATACGTTTATTTTGTGAAATTTTTGTCGTTTTACAGCAAAGGGTTGTTGAGTTAGCTGAAACAATTTTATATAATAATATTTCACCAATACAATCATAAGTCACACCGATGTGTCTTACGGCTCACAGCGTAACATGTGAGCTCACATGTTTTTCTGATTGTATTGTGAAATAGAAATTTACCCCCCTGCGCGTATAGATGTCTACAGATCAAAAATTACCTCAATAATGAATGAAAAATTCCATTTGTAGTTATTTTATGACTTTCAAACGGAAACTATTAGTGAAAAACCACATATTTTAGGGATGGTAGAGTATGTGCATTGTAAAATAATATTTCTATTTCTGTTCTTCACTACTTCTTTTTTTTAGACACAATTATTTAATTTAAAATAAACACTTCTTATCTCCCTAAAATATTTATTTCATATTTCATTTCTGTCTTAAAAAATTGTTGGTTTTTAAAAGGTGATTAACCGAAATTTATTTATGTACTAAATATGAAAAAAAAAATTACTCAAATATTGTGTTTTAATTTATTTGCATTTAGTTACGGTTGGACAAACTGTTTTTAAGTTATTTACATACCGTTAGTTATTTGCAAAAGCCAGCAAGTGAAAACGCCTAAGGAGATGTTTTATTTTTTTCGTTATTAATTCACAATATTGAAGAAACTTAAACTACAACAAACACCAGTTAACAATATTTTATTAAATTGCTATATACAAAGTCCTAGAAAAGAACTCTCGAGTATAATAAAGATATTCATATATCTATAAAGAATACGGTATAATGTAAAGCTTAATTGTTATGAAAAAATTATTTAAAAACATCACATCAAAGAGGTAAAAAATAAAAAGAGTATAAATGAGTATTTAGTTAACCACCAAAACTACTACGTTTAATATGTATGACCGAAAAAAAATTGTTATTCTCATTATTAAAAAAACAAATTTTGTAATTAAAATTTTTATTAAAAACTTTACTAAATAATTTTTTTTTTTTAAACATTCTGGATCAGAGCGTGGGCCAACTTGAAGGCTGTGGCGGGCCATATACCATAAGTTTAGAGAAAAGATCTTAGGTCAAACTAATTGTCATTGTTATATATTTCTTGTGTGTCGTTATATGTGTGAACTATATCTAGAAATGAACCGAAAAAATATATATTTAAAAAAAATCTGTGCATTACTTTTTAGATTTTAGCTAGATTTAAGCGAAGATCAGAGGGCAAATCGTCGCATTCGATATCGAGTAAAATTAATCTAAATTAAATATTTTGTTTTATTATTTAAAGAAGACGGACAATAGTCAGACCTCGTTGCACTTTACTTGTTAGCTGTGACAGAGTAAAATTACTGTTAGTATTTAAATTTGGAAAATAAAAAAATAATTTTGATCGAAAAATTTCGATAACGAATGCGACGATTCAACCCCAAGAATTAGTTTTATGTGGGACTGTGACTTAAAATGGTCCTACAGCGTTATGTTTGAAGCAAATGGGTGTATTGAACACATACAAACCAAGTATGATTGAGATTAATATTATAGTTAGGATTTAAACACAATTTAAGTGGTTCAAGTTGGGGCTATTTGTTTAAGGTCTAGGTCACAAATACCATAGCATTTGACATATTTCCGACAGAAGCTTATATACCAAATTTCATCAAAATATTTTCATATTTGCTTACTGTAGTGTGATTACAAGGTTTACACTGACAAACAGACAGACGGACGGACTGATATCCTTTAAGTGACTCATAAAATGAATCCCAGTCGAGCGGTACTATAAAAGGTGGGTGTGGTCAATATAATTGCTAATTGCAAACATCATTACAAACTCATTATACCCTCATCTATAATACTAATAGGCTAGGCGATTTCTTGTGACCGATGTTTTGTTCTATTGTTTTATCCCGATTTTGACCAAACGTATATTATTTGAAAGGTATTTCTTTTTAGCCGTTCTGCAGATTAACAGTTTTTGAATTTTATCCTTTATTTTGAGTAAATTGCATTTAAAGTTGTTACTAACACATACATAAAATTATACTTACATATGCTATGTGTGTTTTTATACCCTATACCACTATGTGGTTTGGGTATAATGACTTTGTGGTTTGGGTATAATGCTGTTTGTAACAACCAAAAATATTTGACCTAGACCCATCTTTAATTATACCGATCGAATCAGAATCACTTTCTGAGTTGATTTAACAATGTCTGTCCGTCCGTCCGTCTGTGTGTCCATGTAAACCTTGTAATCAAACTGCAGGTCGCAAATATCGGCCATGGGATGAACGCTATTGAAATTGGTGAGAATCGGTCCATGTTCAGACCTAGCCCCCATACAAATTTCCCTATGAAATCGACATAAATTGTCATAAGATCCAAATTGTCATATAAATCTTACTCAAATTGAGTTTATATGCGTTCATTACATCCATTAATGAGTAGTCCAAAAATTATCCCTGTGGCCCCATATAGAGCTGCTTCCCGATCTTCACTTAAATCTATCAAGAAACAAAAATATTGCACTGATTCTTCTCAAATTTTGTTTGTATATATTTTTGCAAAATACAAGAGACTTTACCAAACATGATCAGGATCGGTCCATTATGGATGTAATAACCACACACCAGAGCTGTAAACGATTGCAATCGATTTAATTGCAATCACATGATTTCTCGTTAATGATTGCTAATTTTTTGATTGCATTCCAAATCCTAAATTGATTGAATCAATTTTTTGAAATTAATTCATATATAAATTGATTGCAATCAAATTTGATTGCAATCGATTTGATTGCAATTACTTTAATTTTACTTTAATTGCAATCAAATCCAGTAATTGCAATCAAAATTAAATCAGAATCAGAATCAAAATCTTCGTTCTCTTCAAATAAAACTCCTTCTTCTAGAAACAAAGATGACTCTGATAATTTTGAATTACCAACAATGTAAATTTTTGTTTGAAGTTTAAAGTTTTGTAAAATTGGTAAACATAATTTTTAATTGCAATCAGTTTTGTGTCAAATTGCTAATAAATTAATTGTTCATATCAAGGTTTATGTATACAAGGTTACGCCATCCCAGCCCCCATCCCTTTTCTGTTTTTCTTTTGACGTCTTACTCGTATGACGTCACGCAAAGTTTGTTCCTATCTAGCAGATACGGACACATCGTTTGAAATGCTTGATCGTTATCCGATTCTGAAATCCACATTTATGAAATTCAACGCACCTTTACCGTCATCAGCTGCAGTAGAAAGGTTATTTTCTTTTGCAACTTTGCTAAATAATCCGCGTCGTGGATCGCTTTCAGATGGTAACTTTGAAAAGTTACTTCTATTAAAAGCCAATAGAGAGCTAACTAATGTAAAAAATGCTCAAAGTAATGAGTTAAATATAAGTGGAGGTTTTTACTAGAATCTGTTGTTTTATACTAAAACTTAGTGGTTTTCACTAAAATCTGGTGGTTTCCACCAAAAATTTGAGGTTTCCACCATATTCTAGTGGAAACCGCTAGATTCTAGATTTCAAGTGTATATTATTACGTAGAACTTTCCCTTTAGTTGTGATTTCAGTGCAATTCATTGAAATCGCATGATTTCAACAAAAATTTGATTGCAATCGAATTGATTAAATTAAATTAATTGCAATCAATGATTTCTAAAAAAGTGATTTCAAAATGATTGCAATCACAAAATATTGCAATTTTGACAAGATTTCATTTTGAAATCTAAAATCGTTTTGAAATCAAAGAATGAAATCAGTTTGGTTGAAATCACTTTGATTTCAATGCCAATTGATTGCAGTTCTTCACAGCTCTGCCACACATGAACCTAATTTCACTGAGATCTATAATACAATTTTGAAACTAAACGAAACTCTGCAGTAACTGCCCTATATTTTCAAGCATTTCAATGATCGGGTAGATAATTTCTTTTT
This sequence comes from Cordilura impudica, assembly GCA_963682025.1. Lineage (NCBI taxonomy): Eukaryota > Metazoa > Arthropoda > Insecta > Diptera > Scathophagidae > Cordilura > Cordilura impudica. The sequence goes on along the minus strand of OY821518.1, from coordinate 223,927,599 downwards.
GTCATATCTATTTAATGTAAGTATATTTGAAAAATATATTATTTCAATATTAGTTTTGAAAAAAAATAATTAGATAACAATAATATGTAGTTTAAAAATTATTCAGGTTTTTTTGATGGCATGAAAAAATTCAGTGTTTTTAGTTTTTCTTGGACAAAAAAGGTGAGCCTTATCGACCTTTGTGTTGGGGTTGTAAAAAAAAAACTTAAAGACGGAAGTGTATTCTATGGATTTAATAAATATAATTCGGATGTTATTGTATACTGTTGAACCAAGTATTTGATTTTATAAAAAAAAAAGTCAGACGAAATTTCATTTCTGTAACTCACGATGTAAAATGGTGAGTACTTTTAGTTCCATGTGTTTTATAGCAGGTATAGACTAATGTTCTCCAGAAAGTGAAACAGAGTAGCAACAAATATTGATCCATCGCCTTCCAGTATCGTCAGATCTTTAAATTATTAGCATAAGACGTCAACCTCATAAACGTGTTTTGGAACTAGATGATGTCGTTAAAGAATTGATAGTAGATGATTGAAGGACTATATATGCATATGCAGTTTTTTTCATGGACAAATATTGTTACTTATAGCTTTTAATCCGAATTAGAAAACATTTTCAGTTTATTTCGAAACCAAATTTTTTAAATAAAAAATTTTTATATTGGGTTTAATACTCATAATTTGAGAAAAGTTATAAGACCAAAAATTATTATTCGGGTATTTGGGTGTAGGCGATGGGCGTGGCCGATTTCCATGACGTCCAGTTATCTCACCTTTATAACACTGATGACTTTTGCCAAGTTTCATGACTTTTGATAAAGAAATTTGTGGCTAAAAAATGTTTTCGGGTTATATGTGCGGAGGGGCGATGGCGTGGTCAATTTTGATGAAAATTTTAATTTTTCTTAATTAAGTTGATAAACGGCTCTGGTGCAAATTTCAATATTTCACGAGCGCTCCTTATACTTTTTGCCAAATGTATGAAGCGATCCCACTGTGCCACATAGATGAATTGGGTATAATAACATTGCTTTAATTGTTAGATTATTTTGTTTTTAACAAATTCAACCTAAATAAATAATTTCAACCAGAAAACAGTTGCATTTAATTTTTTTTTCAGCTTATCTAGATACAAGTAATGCGTCATAAAGTGAATTGCCCTGAGAAATTACCATATTAAAACACCAGCAAACATAATCTTTAGAAAAAAAAAACGAAACAAAGTCATTATTTCAATATATAAACAAAAAGATAAAACTTAAAAAGCAAACAAAGAATTACCGTAATTTCAGTTAAATTGTGTGTACACTGGAACACATGCGAGTATTTAAAAGTCATATGTGTTACAATAATAATTAACATTTTACGTATTTTTTTTTTTTTTTGAGTATGTAAATTTACTGTTAAGTTTAATGGGGCTAATAAACCAGATATTAACCTCCGTAAATGATAGTAAATTTGACACTTTGTCTTTCATTACTGGACTGTCAAACTAGCTTTAAACACTTAATAGTTATGTTAAGTTTTATGGCAAGCAAAAAGAGAGTTTAAGCTTGTATATATGAAAAAAAAAGTCTATATCACTAAAATGACCTTCTTTATTTCAACAATTTAGTTGATTTTTTATGACTTTAACATATTTTTGTTTTCGGTTTTTCTTTAAAATTAAACTTTTGCCGATTGCAATTTATCTGCTATTTTAATCGTTGTCTAATTTTTATTACACAAAATTTATAAAAGCACGTCTCATATTTAATCTTGGAAATGGTGTGGAAATTAAGTGATTTTGGCTTTGAAGATTTAAAAAAAATTAATACAAATTTTTGATTAAAAAAAACTAACATTATAGTTTAAATTTCTGACTTCTTCTCTCTGCTCTCTCCCTCTCTTTGATGTAACATATTGCCAGTTTATTGATTAATAAAACTAAGCACAGTGCCAATAGGAAACTAAATCCAACAAAGAACTCGTTTCAAGTTTTTTGCTTTTTATAAATTTATTCGATTAAAAATTTATTGTTTTTTGTTTAAACATTTTTCTACTGTTTATAATTTTTTTTTGTAGTTTATTAATGAAATTAATTTTAATGTATGCTCAGCACATTTTTTTATAAAATTTTTTTTCTCTCAGATTATATTTTACTTTAATTTGTGTGTCTACATTTTTTTTTTTTTTTAATATATTCTTATTTTTTATATGTATTTTTATACCCTATACCACTATGTGGTTTGGGTATAATGACTTTGTGCTGCTGTTTGTAACAACCAAAAATATTTGACCTAGACCCATCTTTAATTATACCGATCGAATCAGAATCACTTTCTGAGTTGATTTAACAATGTCCGTCCGTCCGTCCGTCCGTCCGTCTGTGTGTCCATGTAAAGTTTGTAATCAAACTGCAGGTCGCAAATATGAATATATTTTGCTGAAATTTGGTATATAAGCTTTTATCGGCCATGGGATGAACGCTATTGAAATTGGTGAGAATCGGTCCATGTTCAGACCTAGCCCCCATACAAATTACCCATATGAAATCGACATAAATTGCCACAAGATCCAAATTGTCATATAGATCTTACTCAAATTGGGTTTGTATGCGTTCATTACATCCACTAATGAGTAGTCCAAAAATGATCCCTTTTACCCCATATAGAACTGCTTCCCGATTTTCACTTAAATCTGTTAAAAAAGAAAAATATTGCACTGATTCTTCTCAAATTTTGTTTGTACATATTTTTGCAAAATACAAGAGACTTTACCAAACATGATCAGGATCGGTCCATTTTTGGACCTAGTCCCTTTATAGATATAGCATCCGATATGAACTTTTTCATATCTGCAGCCAAAAAAATTAATAAAAATCCCACTCAAATTTGGTTTTTGCTTATTTTCAATGTCCAGTTAGTTGGGCCTAAGAGATAGGGTTTCTAAACGCATGGTATAGGGTATCATATAGTCGGTCTAGACCGAATATAATTTTCTTACTTGTTTCTTTTGTTTTTGTTATAAATTAAAACTGAACGTATTTGGTGTTTGATTTGTTTTCATGTTATTTTCAGTTTCTTTTTTCTGTTTAGCATTCACATTATTATTAGTTAAGGCACGTTTTTGGTGCAACTGACATTTAGTTGATTTTTTTCGTTTTTTGACCATAGTTATGATTTTGTTTTTTTAAATAGGTCACACACGATTTGTGTATGTTTTTTATATAGATCATATTTTTTTTTTTTTTTATTTATTAGTATTATTTATTCGGCGATTGGAATTTTTGGGCAAATTTTTGGTTTCTTTGTTTTAAATCGTGATATTTTAAAAACACACGATTTTGTAGTTACAAAAAATGTTGGTAAATTTCAACAAAAATTAATAATTTCAAAATTGATTAAAACATATTTTGTTCAAATTGCTCTGAAAAAAAATTTTTAGTTTTACCTTCAATTTTTTCATACAAAATTGCATGCTTCGTTTCGCCAAATAAACAACATTAGTTATTTAAAAATAAAAAATAAACTGCAATTAATTAAAAACTGATTTGTATGTCTCATAAAAACTAAAACATAATTTCAATTGAAACAATTTTAGTATTTTCAATTTTTCAGACCGAAGAACATCTAAATATAAATAAGATGTTTATTGGGTTATTCTTATTACTAGTAGAAATTTGTAATTGGTATTTTGTCAAGTGTATTAGATATTCAATGAAAGGACGTGCAATTATTTTTAGTCATTCAAACTGGTTTATAAACCATTCTATGCAATTTTTTATTAGTTTTAAACGAAAATCAATATAAATAATTTTAAATTAAATTTTTTTTAAATGTAGTACTTCAATTCCAAAAACAATAAATTCAAAATTTACCTAAATGTTATTTAATAGAAATTAAGACAGATATTTTCTAGATTATACATTTAAAAACAAGTAAGAAAATTATAGTCGGTCTAGACTATAAAGACTCCATCTCTCAGGCCCAACTAACTGGATATAGAAAATAAACAGAAATCAAATTTGAGTGGGATTTTTATTAATTTTTTTGGCTGTAGATATGAAAAAGTTCATATCGGATGATACATCTATATGGGGACTAGGCCCAAAAATGGACCGATCCTGACCATGTTTGGTAAAGTCTCTTGTATTTTGCAAAAATATATACAAACAAAATTTAAGAAGAATCAGTGCAATATTTTTGTTTTTTGATAGATTTAAGTGAAGATCGGGAAGCAGCTCTATATGGGGCCTATTACTAGGAGTTGTTGGATCATTTTTGGACTACTGATTAATGGATGTAATAAACACATACAAACCCAATTTGACTAAGATTTATATGATAATTTGGATCTTATGGCAATTTATGTTGATTTTGTAGGGGTCGTTTGTATGGGGGCTAGGTCTGAACATGGACCGATTCTCACCAATTTCAATAACGTTTATTCTATGGCCTACAAAAGCTTATATACCAAATTTCATCAAAATATATTCATTACAAGGTTTACATGGACACACAGACGGACGGACGGACGGACGGACGGACGGACGGACATCGTTAAATCGAATCAGATAGTGACTCTGATTCGATCGCTAAAATAAAAGAATGGTCTAGGTCAAATATATTTGGTAGTTACAAACAGCAGCACTAAGTCATTATACCCAAACCACATAGTGGTATAGGGTAAACATATGTAATTGATATTGATTGTTGATTGTTCAGTATATCTTCCAACTAAATTAAAATTATTTTAAAAAAATGCAATATAATTGACAAATCTCTACAAAACTTAATAATAGTTTTGACTTAAACAATATACAAATTCTAAGAAATTTTAAGTCAATTTTTCAGATGGAAAAATGGACTCAAATATACTTTTGTTAATTAAATTTTTAAACGGAAGGGCGGATACTATTGTTTTAAATATCATAATATTTTTTTACATTCAATTGCAAAATCATATTTAAATCTATAGTTTTTTTAAATTTAATAACAAATAAATAATAATAGTTATTTTTTTAATCCCAGTAATTTTTTAGACGCACAGAAGACTATATTTTTAAAAACATTTAAACTTTTATAAACACATTAAATGCAAAACCTTATTTAATAATATTCTACAAAGAAAATTAAAAAAATAAAATTAAGATCGAAAATTTTGTTTGGGTTATAAAACTTTTCATTATGTGATGTGTAAGAAAAAAAATTTCATAATTTCTTTTAGTTTTTGAGTTATTAAATATAATATAAACAATTTTTTAGAAAACATTCTTCCGATCCATTGGATATTATTACAAATGGAGTTAAAGAAAAAATGCTTTAAAATAGTTGTTAAAAATAGCGCATTCAATAAAAAATTTATATCTCCCGAAAACTTAACATAATTTTAATGAAAAAAATTTCAAAAAGTAAGTCAATTTGCAGACGAAAGGAAGGACATTCGTTTTTTAAAATCATTTAAAATTATCTTTAAAAATACATTACAAAAATGTGGCTATGTCGAATCTTTGTTACCCTCCACCTGGGTTTTACGTTAACATTAATGTCTAGAATTATTGCAAATGTATTATAACAAATGTAAACAAAATATTTGAGAAAGTAAACAATTTGATCAATTTCGTACTGAATTATTACAACAAACACTTTGAATTTTAAATTTTATTTAAAGGTTTCTCCATATTTTAGGAGATATCTTGGCCCACTGATGCCCGATTTACCTCATTTAAAATATCAACCTGCTCGAAATAATGGTAAACAATTATTTACCATTTACCCAGGTAAATGGTTTATTTCATGAATGGGCGTGATTTCAACAGACACACGGACAGACCGATTGACTAATAGAAGTTTCTTGTGTTTTACTTGAGTACCTGACCCGTTGACATAACCTCTCGGTGCTCTTAACACTGGATCGGAATATGCGCCGACCACCGCCCCATTGTGTAATAAAACTGCACTCCGGTACCAAGATTTGTGCATTTGGGCAACAAATCCCACTCCTAAATGGGGAGTCGAGGCCTACCTTACACACCTCTGCTGTTCTAAGGGTCACAGCGCCCGGTTGAATGCAACTCCACATCGAGCTGAGCTCTCCCCGCGATTTGGGTATAAACCACAGCTACCACGATACTCCCCAAGAGGCCGTACCCGCAAGTCAGCTTCTGACTTCCCGTGGTACCAGATATATATATATATATATATATATATATATGCTCATTAACACTATTACTAACTCAATTCTCTCGATGGCCACCACTGCACTAGAGCCATATTACTAACTCAATTCTGATGCAGTGGTGGCCATCGAGAGAATTGAGTTAGTAATAGTGTTTATGAGCATGTGTTAGTTGTACTACACTGATCGAAATCCATGGACGTAACACAACGCCGATATTAAATGGATTTGTGTAGATTTTGTATGAATGTTTATATGAATGCATAAAAGGGCAAATAGTTGAGTTCACGAAGAATATGGTAAAATTTTAAATATATTTTGTTGTTTTAAAATTTTAAATCTTACATTCTGAATAGGCAAAACAAAATGTGAAGAACATTTAATCTCTTTTATCCATAAGTTTGAAGTTTATTAAATCAAATAAGTAATAATAAGTAATTCATTTCTTTAAAAAAAAAAAAAAAAAAAACACAAAATAGCAAAACTAAAAAAATTTCCAGTAACTGGATATTTTTTAAAATTAAAAAAAAATGCATAAAAGTCAGCTATAATGTTGTCAAATGGAGGCGACGTATGTTATTTATAGAAAATGTTTAATTTATAGTTTATCAAGTCTTCGAAATTTTCTCAACATTTTTGGTTTCTTTTAAACAAATATTCTCTGTGTACCTATTAAAAAAAAATATATATGAATTTCAAAAGGCAATGCGACATAGACCTGCTTTGTTCAAAAGCTTTCATAAGACTGAATGAAATTGGTCTTTACTTTTACTCTTAGGTGAGTATTTTTGTTTTCGTTCGGCCGTATACATATAAAAAGCCGAGCACCAGTGTGTTTGGCAAGGCCTTCACTGCTCTAGTGAACTAATAAAAACCGAAGCAGTTCACAATGTCAAATTTGTTCACATTTTCGATTGTAAAAATTTGTAGCGCCAAACTGTGTTATTTGCTTAAAAAGTCTAGAAAGTATTGAAACTCTTGATATTTATAACATAACATATAACTTATTGAAAACTTAACGATTTTTTATTTAATAATAAATATACTTTTTATAATAAATATTTACTTAAAAAAATAAAATTAAATACTTCAGCTCATTGTATAAAAATATTATCAATAAGGTAAATAAATATTTTAGGTAAGGAAATAATCGGTTATAATGTTTTGAGTTTTTTTTTTTGTTCTAACAAATTGCTGCATCCTTTTATTTCTTCAGAACATTTATATCTTTATTAAAAATTTCGACAGCTTCCTCGGGTTTTATTTTGTTTTTAATAACACATTCATCATCATCGGATATTTCGTCTAAGTCATTTTTATTAAATAGCGTTATATTTTTATGTGGGTTATGATTCCATTCCTGGATGTTTGTCGCAGTACATACCTCCTATGGTAAAGACATTTTTTTAAAATAAAAATATCTGAAAAACTCTCCAAAACTCTAATCTTTGATTGCCATCAATCTCTTAAAACACTGAAAGGGACATTATATACAGGATCATCATCATCACTAACCATATCCAGTATATTTTTCCAGCATTAAGCCAAGGTTTCAGGCTGCTTGTAAAAGATTAATGGCTTCTATTTATGTAAGTTGTTTCATTGCTTCCAGCCAACTCATCTCCTTCGCTATTATTGTTGCCAGAAGACTATTTCTATGATGGAGTTTTGTGATTCTAATAGCATTCTCATCCATTGGCTGTATTAAAGGAGTTGCGTTTGGTGACATGAACATCGCTTTTATGGCACCATCCTCAGATTTGAGTTCTGATTCAGGTTGATAAGAGGAGCATTATCTAATAACAAAAAAGCTTTTACTGGCAATCGCTTTTTCGTCAAAAAATCTACAAGCTGAAAGAGAAAAATAAAATGTCAACCTGAATAATTTGATGCATTGGAGTGTACTTACCTCGGGAACAAAACAGTAGTGAACCCAATTTTTATACCCTATACCACTATGTGGTTTGGGTATAATGACTTTGTGCTGCTGTTTGTAACAACCAAAAATATTTGACCTACACCCATCTTTAATTATACCGATCGAATCAGAATTACTATCTGAATCGAATCAGAATTACTATCTGATTCGATTTAACGATTTCCGTCCGTCCGTCCTTCCGTCCGTCCTTCCGTCCGTCCATCTGTGTGTCCATGTAAAGCTTGTAATCAAACTGCAGGTCGCAAATATGGTTCATGTTCAGACCTAGCCCCCATACAAATGAGCCCTATGAAATCAACATATATTGCCATAAGATCCAAATTATCATACAAATCTTAGTCAAATTGGGTTTGTACGTATATATTACATCCATTAATCAGTAGTCCAAAAATGATCCCTTTTGGACAACTCTTAGTCATAGGCCCCATATAGAGCTGCTTCCCGATCTCCACTTAAATCTATCAAAAAGCAAAAATATTGCACTGATTCTTCTTAAATTTTGTTTGTATATATTTTTGTAAAATACAAGAGACTTTACCAAACATGGTCAGGATCGGTCCATTTTTGGACCTAGTCCCCATATAGATACAGCATCCGATATGAACTTTTTCATATCTGCAGCCGAAAAAATTAATAAAAATCCCACTCAAATTTGTTTTATGCTTATTTTCTATATCCAGTTAGTTGTGCCTGAGAGATAGGGTCTCTAAACGCATGGTATAGGGTGTCGTATAGTCGGTCTAGACCGACTATAATTTTCCTACTTGTTAAAAATTGAAGAAGTCATCCAAGCATGCTTTGAGTTTCAGTAGTGCTCTGGACAGATGAAAATTTAAAGCTGCGAGGATTCTTAGACTTCCCTATAACAAGAAGTTTGGTTTTATGCGATCCAGATGTATTTGCACAACAAACAAATGTAACTTTTTGCTTCTTCATCTTCGCACCTGGTGCGTTTCTTCCAATGACGTTACATACGTCTTTGGAGGAAGAAGTTTCCAAAGTAAGCCTGATTTATGTGCATTGTAAAGCTGATTATTTGATAAACCGAGTTCATCTATCTCTTAGCTTCAATTTAAAAGGATCTACCAGCTGAGGTTACGCTGTAGGATTTTCTCCGCTAATCTGTAAATCTCGGACTCCGTATCTCAGTTCGAATTTTTAAAGCCACCCATTGCTGGCATTGAAGTTGCGTCCATTTTCATTTAAATTAGAAAGAAGATGTTTCTCTTTTTCTTTCAGCATTAATCCACTTATCGGAAGGTTTTTATTTCTCATGTTAACAAGCCATTGTATAGAAATATTTCCATCATTGGAAGCTCTGAAGATCGCTGCGTGTTACGTTTCCCTGGTCCATAATATGTGTTGTTAACACACTTAGTAATTTTCCTCTGCGGAAAATTTCCCGAAAAAAATTTCCCAAATACAATTCTCCGAAAACAATTGCCCGAAAAAACAATTCCCCGAAAACAATTTCCCGAAACTACAATTTCCCGAAAACAATTTCTCGAAAACAATTTCCCGAAATTACAATTTCCCTATTTTTAGTTTACAACTTCCCATATATTCTTGATTTCCCCCATAAAAAAAACTTGCTGCATATTATTTCTCGAAAAAACAATTTCCCGAGTATACGACTTCTTGAAAAAACAATTCCCCCACCCCGCACCGCGCCCTTCCTCTTCAACCCTCCCTCGTCATCCGGGCCTATTTATTGGAGTGTCATACGCTTATTTTTTCATTGTGACTTTGAACACTTCGGAATTCAGACCTCCCGACGGATAACGCTCACTGCTAAAGAAAAAATCGTTAATGAGCTGAAAGATCTTGCCCGGACCACTACATCAAGTGGTCATGAACTGAATTTCTGATGGTATTGTTTCGGAAATGCCATCAACAAGCTATTTGAAGAAATAGTAATTTCGGGAAATTGTGTTCGGGAAATTGTATTTCGGGAAATTGTAATTGCGGGAAATTGTATTTTCGGGAAATTGTGTTTGGGAAATTGTAATTTCGGAAAATTGTCATTTTGGGGAATTGTGTTCGGGAAATTGTAATTTCGGAAAATTGTTTTCGGGAAATTGTTTTCGGAAAATTTTTCGCAAATCAGTAATTTTATTCTTCTTATTGCTTATCGAACAAATGGTAGATTTCCCAACATTATATTTTACACAACAAAAGTCAACTGACCTTCATTAACAAAACTCAAAGTACTCAACTCAAAATTTTTTTTCACTATTTAGAGCCATTAAACTTTATTCAATATCCATTACTTGATAGTTGACTATATTAGAAGTTCATATTATCGAGTACTAGCAAATAGATACTTTATGGGATCGTAAATTAATTTTTCGCTGCGTTACAAAGGGATGATAAACTAATATATACCATCTGCACAGGGATGTGGAGGGTACAAAAATAACGATAAGGCGCCTAGTTGCCCGTGGAAAAGGTACTTTTAAATGAAAAGAAATTTTTTTATAAAAAGTTATCATTTTAACAACAGAGGCTTATAAAGAAAAAGTTTTTCTTAAGAAAATGTACTTTTGAGGAAAAGGTATTTTTAAAGAAAGGTACTTTTTGAAGAAAATGTGCTTTTTGGAAAAAAGGTACTTTTAGAAGAAAATATACCTTTTAAATAAAGACGCATTTTCAAGAAAAGGTACCTTTTCCATAATTACAACATTCTTAATAAATAGCACTTTTTTAGAAAAAAATATTGTTTGAGAAAAGCTATTTTTCTAAGGAAATTTAAATTCTTAAGTAAATTTACTTTTTTAGGATAAGATGCTTTTTTAAAGGAAGGTACTATTTTAAGAAAATGTACTTTTTAGACACTCTGTGCTCAGGGTATAATGAGTTTTTTGCCGATGTCTGTAACTACCAAAAATACTATAAATGATAAATGAGATAAATGATAAAAATCACGGTTAAAATAAGTGTACGTGTGTGCTTCTAAATCATTGTCTGGGCGTGAGATTTTCAAAGTCAGAGTGAATATACTGGGCCAGTATAGCAAAGCCTTGAAAGGGTTTGGCATTCTCAGGCTAAACTGTTTTTATGACCTTTCATATTTACTAGCAGATTCCAGCCCTCGAAATTCGAACGCAAATTCTAGGAAATTTTATTTTTTCATTAAATAAAGGCCCTAAAAGTATGCTAATCAATTATAGCCAATTCACAAATCAACACAAAAAAACAAACTCATTTTCATTCCAAACACATTAACAAATTTAATAAACACACTAGTAGCAACTTTAAATGCAACTTACTCAAAATTAAGGAAAAAATTTTAAAATCTGTAAATCTGCAAATCGGCTAAAAAGAAATACCTTTCAAATAATATACGTTTGCTCAAAATCGGGATAAAACGGTAGAACAAAACATCAGTCACAAGAAATCGCCTAGCCTATTAATATTTTAGATTCCTTATCTTGATGTTTTTTTTTTAGTTTTGCGGCTATAACTCAGGAACCATTGATGAGTTCTCATTTCATTCTTCAATATTCATGTAAAAAATAGAAAAAAAGTACTGATGTATGTTTGATTCAGTACAAAACAGCAATTCACAGTGAATGGTCGTATTGAAAACTGAAGTGAAAGCAATTTTATTTGTATACCAAAAATAAATATATTATTTTATTTTGTAAATAATAAAATTCGTTATTATCTTATTATCACAAAGAAACAAACAAATCGGCAAAAAGCCAAAAACCTAAAATGAATGATCCACCAGATCGTGGTGGTGGCCAACCGACACCCCCAATTACATTTGACACTAAAAGAAGACTAACCATACATTCTCCAGGGGAAAAGTATCTTATAATGCAAAGACAAGAAAGTACTGAAACACTCTCTACCGTCTCTCCATTTTTAATTAAAAAAGTGATAGACAGCGTTGCTGGAGGAGAAGTGCAGCAATGCAAAAAACTTCTCAATGGTACCATACTCATCCAAACCAAAACATTTGTCCAAGCCAACAAATTAATTCAGCTAGCTTCATTGTCGAATGAAATCAAAGTTGAGCTAAAAGAACACCCAGCTCTCAATTTTGCAAAAGGAGTAATTTATTCCAATGATTTGCGTGGCATTAGTGAAACAGAAATCTTATCGGAATTAAAAAGTCAGAACATTACAGGTATTAATAAAATTTTGAGAAAAAATGATGACGCCCTGATAGAAACAGGTCTTATTATAGTCACCTTCGCCTCCACCAATCTTCCAAATGACTTATCTATTGGTTACGAAAAAGTCAAGGTACGACCATATATACCTCTACCCTTAAAATGTAAAAACTGTCTCCAATACGGACATGTAGCTAAATCCTGTACCAGCGATAAAATATGTTCCAACTGTTCCAATACTTTCCATATCGATGCTGAATTAAATGAAAAATGCACTCGCCAACCTTCCTGTATCAACTGTAAAAACTCTCATATTATTGACTCCAATCATTCATCAAATGACAGAAGCTGTCCAATTTTCTTGAAGGAAAAAGAAATTCAGGCCATTGCCACACTTGAAAAAGTAGGTAAAAAAAAAGGCTGCCTTTCTATACAAACAACGTCATCCGACACAAAACGCATTATACTCCACTACCGCAAAAATTCCAAACAACGATAAGCCCTCCTGTTCTACCAATATGTATCCTCCAACACAAAACAACAAGCCACGTTTTATTAAAGATTTCTCTGATGTAATAAGCGATAACGACAACTCAATTTCTGAAATGGAAACTGATCACAACAGTAACTCTTCACATAGCAACCAACCAATAATACTGCCTAGAAATGCATCAAAAAAATTAAGAGATCAAATTAAAAAAGAAGCAACCCGTAGATCAAAACGACATAAGTAAAAACTTATTTATATTCTGTATTCCACAACCACATTACTTTTGTTTTTATCGAGGTATGACTATAGTTTCATTTCTATCATATGTTTTTGACAATCATCGATCTCATTCCAAATTTAAAAACAAATCATTCACGAATTGTCAAATATATTTAACTTCACCATTTGTCGCTCTTTTAATTCACGACAACTTCTTGATATTTTCTCTTAGTAACTTTAAAATAACAATTAGCATATTGCCTTTATACATTATTTTCAATAGTAACTATACATTATCACCTCCGACAAACATTCATTCATTCACATGCTTTTTATTTAATTATTACCATTTCTCTTTACTCATTGCTCTTTACATTATTTATGTATTTTCTCTTAAACCAAAAAATCATATAAAATATTTGTTTTATTGCACATTAGGGCAGTTCATATATAATAACAAAACAATTCTTAAATATTCTATGCAAAACTATTTTATAATAACTAATCTAGTAATAATTTATGAGTATTAACATTATACAATGGAATATGAAAGGCTATTTAAACAATTATGCTGAACTGCAAATTCTTATAAAATCTTATAACCCTAAAATTATTTGTATTCAGGAAACCCATATTCACTCCCTTGCAAATATTCCCATACCTATTAATTTCTCTTTTTATTCTACTAACACATCTTCTACCAGATATGGGGGTACTGCAATTTTAGTACATACGTCTTTACAGCATAGACAAATAACTACATCAAATGACTTCGACGCAGTTTGTGTAGAAATAATATCAAAAATCAAATTCAATACTTTTAGTGTTTATACACCACCTCCACCTAAATTCAGTATTGTCCCACTTTATCAATGACTCAGACTTAGTTCTACTAAACGACAAATCTCCAACACACCTTAATACTCATGGAACATTCTCACATATCGACCTTACCTTCTGCTCATCCAATCTAGCTGCTCAAGCGGACTGGAAAATCGATGACACTATAAGTGGTAGTGATCACTTCCCTATCATTATTGAACTATTTCCCAAAATGGTTTGCCTCCCTGCCATCAGCAAACCAAAGTATAATACCAAACGTGCAGACTGGCTAAAATTCCAGAATCTTTGTCAAATTCACGACAAGAACAGAATAATTTCTGCAAATATCAATAAGGAAACAGCAAATATTTGCAAAATAATACACCAAGCTGCTAACGTATCTATTCCCTATGTAAACAACACATCAACCAAACAAGTTCCCTGGTGGAATAATAAGTTAGAAGAGCTCAAATCACTAAAAAATAACCTCTGGCATACCTTTAAAAGAAATATGACTCAAACAAACATGCTTAACTACAAAAAATCAAACTCAATTTATACAAGAGAAATTAAAATAGCAAAAAGAGCATCTGCTACCTCATTTACATCCACAATTAACCCCAGCACACCCATAGAAAAAGTATGGACCAATATCAGAAATTTCACTGGATACAAATGTAAGCAAACCATCCACAGCATATCTTCCCTAGATAACCCGGACGAAATCATTACAAATAAAATAAAAATGGGTCAAGAATTCGGTAGATACTGGTCAACTAACTCATCTGATCCAAATTTTTCAACAACATTTCAATCAAATAAACAACACGCGACTTCTAATCTGCCAATATTTGTTCCATGTAATCAAGCAATTACAATTGAAAACGATATAAACTACATCGAGCTTTCTTCTACTCTTAACAGGCTGAAAGGTAAAACCCCAGGACTTGACAGAATATCTTACCCAATGTTAAAAAAGCTACCATATCAACTGAAAGTAAGAATTCTTAAACTATATAATTCTATGTTCTCCAACTATATCCCACAACAATTCAAGAACAGCATAGTCATACCCATTTTAAAACCAAAAAACAACAAATCACTGATCAAATCTTATCGCCCTATCTCCTTAAACCCCTGTCTCTCCAAAGTTTTGGATAAAATTATTGCCAACAGGTTATGGTGGTTTGTTACTTCTAACAAACTTTTAAATAACCGCCAATTTGGCTTTAAAAAGGGGAGCTCAACAATTAATAGTCTACTCTATGTCGACTATCAAATTGCCCATAGTCTCTCAGTTCGTAAACACACAACTATTATATCTCTCGACTTTGAGCGAGCTTTTGACAAAGTAGGTATCCATTCAATAATAGATCAACTAACAGAATGGAGAGTTGGCCTAAAAATAATAAAATATGTTACAAATTTTATGAAAAACAGAAAAATTACAGTTCAAATAAATAACAACTATTCTACATCCTATCCTTTATACAATGGTATTCCACAGGGATCACCCCTGTCAGTAATCCTTTTCATTATAGCCTACAACAAATTATGCTCTCTAATATCGCTACATAAGGAAATTGGTTTTTGTGCCTACGCAGTTGACTTTAACTTGATAATACCGTCTTCCAGAGAAAAAAATCCTGTGTTAAACCTCAATAATCTATTTAACGACATCAATCGTTGGTGTGATTATTCCGGCGCTACACTTTCTACGTCAAAGTGCAAATATATTCATATTTGCAGACTCAAAAACTGTCATTGTGATATAGCCTCACCCAACTTTGCTATAACTGAGGTTGAAACTTTAAGGATTCTTGGCATATTAATAAATAAACACTATAGATGGAATGACCACATTGACTATTTAACATCATCATTGACGAAAAGATTAAATATTATTAAATGTCTCGCTACCCATAAATTTAACTGCAACACTAGATCTTTAATTTCTGTTGTAAAAGCTTTAATTTTATCAAAAGTCAACTACTGTCTGCCAATTTACGGTTCAGCCCCCTACTCTGTTCTGAGGAAAATTAATTCCATAATTAATGCGGCGATAAGATTATCGCTGGGCGCCCTGCGCTCAACTCCAATAAAAAATATGTATTTTGAGGCTAACATAAGGTCTTTAAATGCACAAAATCAAATACTAACCTCTAAATTGTTTCGTACACCACTGTACAACAGTAACACCCCTCTGACTCAAATAGTTAAAGAAACAAAACTGTCAAAAAAGATACCTAGAATACCTTCAACTATATATAGAACAATTCAAAACTGTAGAAAACTAGAACTACCATCATTCATTAATAGCAACAAAGTCAAGAAATTTCCTCCCTGGTTACTAAATGCAGACAGCATAGATACATCCCTACATCAATTTGCTAAAGCCAATACAGATCATTCCCAATACAAAATCTTATTTGCTTCGATCAAAAGTAAACTTTGCGACTCTAAGTTTATTTTCACTGACGGTTCTAAAACCGATATATCGATAACGTACTGTATAACTACTGAAACTGAAACAATTAAAACAGCAATTCTTCCCACCCACAGTTCAATATTTACTGCAGAGTTGATAGCCATTCACGAAGCATTGTTATACGTTTACAACAAAACAGGAAAATTTTAATAAAAAAGGTTCCCGGACATAACATTAATCTGGGTTCCTGGCCACTGCAACATAAAAGGAAATGAATATGCAGATTCCGAGGCGAAATATTCAGCAAAACGCCCTTTACTTACGACACAAAACTATAATCGTAAAGACATTGATAAACTAATTGACAAACACTTTGATAATATTGACAGAGACCATTCTTTCAGTTCATCATCACCCTGGTACAAAAACATCAATCATTTTAAAAAAAATATTTATGACGTCATGACTGGCAATCAAACACATGCTAAAAGACTTGACTACATCATATTCGAAAGGCTTCGACTAGGCCATACCAGAGTAACACATGGATCACTATACAATCCAAATATTACACCCTTTTGTAACTGCAATATTTCATTACCAACTACACCATCACACTTTCTTTGCCAATGCACTAAAACTGAAAACGCCCGAAGAGTAACATTTAAAAATACTAGTCCTCTACATCCACTATCCACACCCTCTCCCGATAACATATCATTAATGATTAAATTTCTTAAACTATGCAACCTTTATAACAAAATATAACACAATTCCCTAAGTTAAGTAAACTTTTTGTAATATTGCTCTTAGTAAAATTAGCTTATAATTTCAATTATGGGTTAATAAATAAATATGTTTGATTTAATATTAAAAATATCATTCATACGTATGCATCTCTTGTATTCTACTAATAAATAATAATTATACGGCATGATATATATATATATGCATATGTTTTGTTATTCAAAAAAAATATTAAAAAGAAAGGGGTAAATTTAAATTTTTGCAAGATTTCATCGATAAAATAAGTCCAACTTGATTTGCTGAAGAATACATCAATAAGACCGCCAAACACTTTAGATATTTTACTATACTGGCCTAGTACATTCACCTTGACTTGGAATTTGTCACCTCCCAGAATGGTTGTTGTACAGTGATAGGCATAATCCCCATATAAAGCTGCTTCCCGACCGACACTTAAATGTATAAAAATGTGTGTATTTTAGATTGTTCTCAATTTTGCTTGACATATGTTTTTAAGAAAAATAAGCGTTTTCCGACCTTGTTCCCATATAAAAATAACATTCAATATGAACTTTTTCTTATCTGCGGGCCACAGATTCATAACAATATCACTTACATTTAGTTTATTCTAATTTTCTACATCTAGTTGTGACGGTCCAGATCGTGAAAATAATTTTCAAACGGTGGTCAGATGTAACCTTTAAAATCGTTTTCTTAACTTAATTTTATTTAAAAAAAAAATATAGTATTTTTTTTAGTTTTTAATAACAACGGAAGGACGGACAACCCTTATTTTTTAATACCAAAAAATTCGATATAAATCAAAATTTAAAGCTTATTCCAAAACATGCAGTGGAAATACAAAAAACCATTTTAAAAATTTTTAAAATTTTTTTTAAATAAATGGTTTTAGAATTAAAAAATCAATTCAATACTTAATCTTAAAACTTTAATACAAACCTAAATATTTAACTCGTATAAAAAATACCTGTTCTATAACAGTTTCATTGGGAGTGGTAGAAGAAGTGTGTTGCAAGTATGTAAAGTGTTTTTTTTTTGTATTATTATTAATATCTGATATCCATCATGTTTTTTTTTCTATTCTTCTAATATTAATTATCTTGACCAATTAACGGCCCACCTTTATTTGGAAACCAAATATGCCTCAAAAATATTATTTCATGATCACTTCAGACTGTGAAGAGTCCAAATAATAATTCTTAAAATCTAATTTAATTAGTTTCAAAATGTTATGAAAACGACTAAACAAATTGAAAGCAAAATATTTTAAGCGCAAAAAAAAATAAAAAAAATTATAATGAACTTATCTATTTTATAAGATAAACACTTGAAAATGACAAGAAACTAGTTTTGATTTTAATATTTTTTAAATTTATCAAATATAGACAGTTCATTAAACCATAAATAATTAAAAAAAAAACATTAAAAATTAATTAAGAAAAATATTAAAGAGTGAAACACAAATAATAAAGGTCACTTAATAATAATAACAACAAAAGAAAAAAAGAATAATAAATTTAAGTATTTTAGAATTGTTTAAGTATGTTTTTTTCATTAAACATTTTAAAAATGCTTTAACATCAAGATAACTGATAGATCAAGGTCTTTTTTTTTTAACAAAAAAGGTTAGTTTTAAACAATATAAACAAAATGAACAGTTTTCTTATTTATATTCAAAAAAAAAAAAAATTATAACAGTCTTTGTAATCAGCAATTATTGATAAAAACAATAATTCATTTGAATAACTATTTAAGTAGAAAATATTATATAGAGCAGAAGTAATTATAGTTTTTTTTTTTTTTTTTGAAAAACCTTTTAAGTATAAATTCTGGGTTTGATGTTAAAGATTTTTCTTTAAAAAATACAATTAGTATGTAGGTCAAAGTCATGGTAGCACAACTTTCCCTTTAAACCATTTCTATCATTTCTTTTTAAATATAAATTTCTGCTTCAATAAATTTGATTTGAAAGCAATTATTTTGAGTTCATGTCATGTTGGTTTGCTTTTTTAAACCTTAAAAAAATTATTCACGGTTAATTAAAATTGATTTTTTTGGGCCATGACTTCTGTTTTCCATTTTATTGAAAGTAGCACAAACAAAAATATGTTGGAGTCGGCTTAATGCTTAATTTAAGTTCTTTTAATTTCTGTAGCCATTCAATACTTTCAATATGTTCTACAAACTACTCAAAATTTATAATTGTTATTTTTCACGGTTTTTATTAAACATAAAAACAGAATTTTTTTAAATCCGTTTTTTTTTTTGGAGAGCGCAGTAGAAAATGGTAGAAATATTTCAAGTAAGAAATGAGTTTAAATCGTGAAAAACAAAACAATTTTAAGATAACTAGTTCATGGACTAGATCTTCAATAATTAACTAGCTAAAGGTGAAATATATCCCTGGTATTTTTTTAATATTTTTTTTTTAATTTTAATCCACCAGGTTATTTATTGATTGTAACAGTTAAAAGTTAAAAACTAAAGAATTTTTTGTGCAAAATAAAAATTTTGACATCAAACTTTTTTGTTTAATTTTTTTATTTATGTTTTTATTTTAACAAAATGTTTTATAAGTGTAAATATTAGGTGATAAAAAAAATTAATGTCAAACAAATTCAAGTCAAGGTGAAAGTAGTAGGCCAGTATAGTAAAACCTCGAAAGGTTTTGGCGTCCACAGGCCAAACTTTTTATGACCTTTTATATTTTTTCCTTATCTTGAGGTTTTCTTGCTTAGTTTTTCAGGTATAAACATTCAATTAAAAGCGAAAAATTACTAATTACAATAAACATAAAATGTGGTGTATAATTTTTTATAGTTATAATTCGTAGAACTCGAGTAAATACGTTATTTTTCAAAAAGAAAAAGTTTTTTTTTTTTAAATAAAAATTACGTATTTCATTGCTACGTGCTCAAAATTATATTGAATTGTCATTGGCTTTATTTCTTCAGTCACTTGTGGCCAGAAATTTGGAGTTATTGACGATTTATGAACGAAATTTTTGTTTAAATTTGTTAAATTTGTTTAAGAAATTATTCTATAAAATTAGAGCAAATAGATATAATATATATAGATATATTAATAAAAATTATTTATATTAACCATAGCTACAATTTTGCTGAAGAATGAAATGAGAAATTTCATGTGCGCTTACGATACTCATCTTATAGGAAATTTTTCAAAGAAGGTTGACCTATTTTCAGACACATTTTTTTAACGATTTTTAATAAAACGTTTCTGGTAATTGTTGTAATCCGCTTGCAAATAACTCCGAATAGAAATACGACACTGCATTCATAAAGATAATGGATAAGGCGCCAAAAAAAAAAAGAATAAATAATAAAATGCGCGCCAAAACTGAGGCATATAAGAAGAAGCATAACATTTTATCACATTCACTTACCTCTCGGGAACTAAAATGTACAACATGTATAATTTACAATTTAGTTAAGCTTTATAACGTTTTTAAGAAAAAAAAAATAAAGTTGATATTGAAATAAATAATTCGGGTTTGCTGTTTTTGTTTATTTATAGGAAAAATAAAATTTCGTAACAAAGTAAAAACTAGGTAACTAATCGTATTTTTTTTTTTTTGTTTCTACTTAGTATTCAGTATATTATAGAAAAAATTTTACTGTTTCCTTTGAGTTCCTCCAGGTAAAACGCTATCTACTGTCATTGACGCCACTGTGCGTCGTCAGATTTTTTTTTTCAGTTGGGAGGGTGGCTAGATAAATACCCCAAAATTGGGTTAAAAACAGTTTTATACGAATATCTGAGTTAAAATACAATAAAAAAAAAACAAGTAAGAAAATTATAGTCGGTCTACACCGACTATATGATACCCTATATCATGGTTTAGATCACCTATCTCATCGGTCCAACTAAGTGGATATAGAAAATAAGTATAAACCAAATTTGAGTGGGATTTTTATTAATTTTTTTGGCTGCAGATATCAAAAAGTTCATATCGGATGCTATATTTATATGGGGCCTAGGTCGAAAAATGTACCGATCCTGACCATATTTGGTGAGGTCACTTATATTTTGAAAAAATATATACAAACCAAACTTGAGAAAAATCTGTGCAATATTTTTGTTTTCTGATAGATTTAAGTGAAAATCGGGAAGCGGTGTTATATGGGGGCTATGACAAAGAATTGCCACATGGGGTTTATTTTTGGACAACTGGTAAATGGATGTAATAAACACACACAAACCCAATTTGACCGAGAGCTATCTTATGGCAATTTAAGACTATTTCAATGGGGTCATTTGTATAGGGACTAGGTCTGAACATGGGCCGAATTTCACCAATTTCAACAGCGTTAATCATATGTCCGATAAAAGCTTATATACTAAATTTCATTAAAATATATTCATATTTGCGACCTGTAGTTTGATTAGAAAATTTACATGGACACACAGACGGACGGACGGACGGACGGACGGACGAATGGACGGACATCGCTAAATCGACTCAGAAAGTGATTCTGAGCCGATCGGTATAATAAAAGATGGGTCTAGGTCGAATATTTTTGGTAGTTACAAATAGCAGCCCAAAGTCATTGTACCCAAACCACATAGTGGTATAGGGTATAATTAGTCCAAAACTGTTTTAATACATACCTTTTTTTTAATGCAACTTTAAAATACTAGTAATTATTTCCGAAATTTGACTTGACATTGACATCAATTTTATCATATTAATATGATTAATTAAGTGATTAATTAAATTTGTCCATCTGATTTTATTTTTGAATATTAAAATTAATTTAAATCGTCC
This sequence comes from Cordilura impudica, assembly GCA_963682025.1. Taxonomy (NCBI): domain Eukaryota; kingdom Metazoa; phylum Arthropoda; class Insecta; order Diptera; family Scathophagidae; genus Cordilura; species Cordilura impudica. The sequence continues at coordinate 223,905,862 of OY821518.1, read as the reverse complement.
ATTTGATGTTTTATAAGGCAGTCTTATGGTATTTGTCCGTCCTTCCGGCTGAAAAATATATTTATTAAATTAAAAAAAATAATAATTTTTAATTTTAGAAAGAAAAATACTTACAAATTACATAATTTATATTAATAAAATTTATATTATTAAATAAGTTTGTAAAACTATGTGGAGAAAATGGGGTTTGTAGACTTGGACTAGTAGTTTTCAAAAAGATGAAAAATTTTAAAATCGTTCGTTACTAAAATGCTAAAATTATTATTATGACTAAGCTTAACTTTATTTTTCCGTCTTTAAAAGAACTTGGTTCACAAGATATATTTTATGTTTCCATTTTTTCATTAAGTCTGCCGATATAATAGTAGAAATAAAAAATCATATATTTAATCATACTTTTAATATATTTAATTATTATTTTTGATTAAAGATTAAAGCCGAAAACGATTTTTGAAAATCGTTTACATTTTTAAAAATTTATTATGAAAGTGTTGTTGTATAATTGACTAAAATTGTCTTGATTGTGATCTTTAAAACGAGATACTACCCAAATTGGTTAGAACAATCCAGAAACATTTTGTTTTAAGTTTCAAAACGAATTTGTTTTTGTTTAGTTTCATAAAGAATATATTTAAAACACTTTCCTTTAGATAGTTTCATAATAGAGTTATACATCGTTGAAAAAATCTTTAAGAACGCCTTCATATAGTGTACAAAATATATATATATTATATATATATATATTATATATTATATATATATATATAATATATATAGGGTGGCCCTTAATAAAAAAAAAGTGTTCAAAATCTCGGTCGCACCCCATAGAAATATGCGAGTAGCAAAAAAGTAAGAAATACAAAGTTTTGGGCCAATCAAAAAACATTTAGAGGTGGCTCAACGCGATTGAAAAATTCAAGTGTGTTTATATGGGGAAAATATGATTTTTTTTTTCAGATTTTACGAAAATTTCCTTCTATAGTTTAATTTTTCCGACAAGTTGTTATATAATTCGCGATCAGTATTAAATTAGCCTTTCAAAATGCTATAAAATTTCAAAATCGAATAAAACCTCACCAAGAAATAGCAAATGCCCCAGGCCACTTTTGTGCCAAAAAAAAAACTAGATCATGAAATTTGATTGAATTTTTTTCAACTTTAAGAAATTAATTAAACCCAACATTTTGTTTTAGTCTCTATACTTATAAGTACTCAGATATGAAGTATTGTTTTATTACCGCCTTGTTAACATATTAAGCATTGAGACCGAATATGGAAAATTTTTTTGATAAAATTTTGAAAACTCCTTTTTCAAGTTTTGAAAAATTTTCTTAAACAAAATATAAAAAAATTGATCTGAATTTTTAAGGTCTTATTAAATGCATGTTAGAGACTAACTGCGTCAATTTTTAGGTAAATCCCTCTGCCAGAATTTTTCTGTTTGGCAAGGATTTTATTTTTGCGGATTTCAAGAGAAATGGGATTTTTGTAAAATATTCTGTAAATGTACTATTTCAAAATACTTTGTATCAATAATTCATCACTTTTCTACTTTTAAATGTTAAGTTTTATCTTAATAGCCTAGGGCATCGGAAAAAAATATTATGACGCCATAAACCCTTTTGGAATTGTGGTCAAATATGAGCCCAAGCTAATATAAAAAACAATTTATTCAAAAAATTCAAATATTTTTTTTAGATGCGACGCTTAAAATATAAAATTTGAGATAAATCCGAGAACGTTTTGGATTTTAAGATATTTTTAAATAAAAATGACCGAAAACGAGTTTTGTTATTAAACTCTGTGAAACCACTATTTAGAATTTAAGAAAAATAATTCGGTTAATTTTTATTTAGTGCTCCTGGGATCAAAATAATCAATTGTGATATATTTTTGGTGCAATTATCTGCTTATTGTTCGCGAATAAAAATAAAAAACAACTTTTAACCAATTTTGTTATAAAATTATTTTATGTATAAAAACTATCTATATTTTTCTAAATAAAATAAGAAGACCCACAAATGACCCAAAGCTAATAAAAGACAATTTATTCAAAAGAATATGAAATATAAAATTAATATAATAATATAAAATTAAAGAAAGGCAATACTTATTGCAAGTCGTAAGTGATTACAGAAAACAATTTGAATCGCACACTAAATCATCCTTAAATACACCAAAATAAATAGAATTAATTTTATATTTCATATTCTTTTGAATAAATTGTCGAGTTTTTAGTCGATTTTGAAGCTTTATAGCTTTTTGGAAAGATAATTTAATACTGATCACGAATTATATAACACTTTGTCGGAAAAGTTAAACTATAGAACGAATTTCCACATATAAACACACTTGAACTTTTCAACGCGTTGAGCCACCTCTTAATGTTTTTTGATTGGCCTAAAACTTTGTATTTCTTAGTTTTTTTGCTATTCGCATATTTGTAGGGGCTGCAACCGAGAGTTTGAACACATTTTCTCCATATAATGAAGGGCCATAAACTAATCCACAATAACCAAGCTTTTATTGTAATTCCTTTCGTTGTAAATTAATTATACCATCATATAATCAAATAATTGATTGACTGAAAATTAAATATTTCTAGAAAAATAACTATGTTAAATTTGTTAAATTCGTTAAAATTACGAAAAATCCAAAATTATACTATAATTAAATTTTATGAAACGAAAATTTTTTACATCATTGTTATCGTCACCAGCTCGATTGGATCACGGGAAAAGGGTTAAATATCGATCCCAATTTTTTTTCGGTGCCATGAACAAATTTTATATAAACAAACGTTTGCTTAATACGTTCGCCACTCAGCGTCACATATGTGTGACGTGGGATTTTTCATAAAAACTCATGTCACACATGTGTGTCGCATAATTGTAAAATGTATTAAGCTTGTATTTCACGAAAGTTTGTAGGAAGTAATTTTCTGGTATGTTTTAGTCTCTGGCAATGTGTCAGATATGTATGAGTGCTGCGGTTTAAGGATACACTAAGCAGTTACTTAAAAATTTCTTTTTTTCGGGTATTCCCCAAAATTTTGTTATGTACTAATTTATATGAAAACTAACTTTAAATGCGCCTTTAATAGTTCATTCGTGTCACAATAGCAATAGAAGAAGGTACTATTTTGTAAAAGTGTAAATATTGTTATTGATATCAAGAATTTTAAAATAAGTTTTTTGTAATTTTGCAATTTTTAGCTATCTATGTATATTAGCAGATTCCAGCGCTCGAAGTTCGAGTGCAATTTCTAGGCAGCTCTATTTTTAAACTTAGCCAACTCACAAACCAACACTTTTATGTTTTATTATTATTGTGAATGAAGATAGCAAACTCATTAACCAACACATTAACAAATTTAATAAAACAAAATAAAGGAAATAATTTAAAAATCTGTAAATCTGCAAAACGGCATAAAAGAAATACCTTTCAAATAATATGCGTTAGGTCAAAATCGGGATAGAATGGTAGAACAAAACATCAGTCACAAGTCACAATCGCCTAGCCTATTAATATTATAAATGCTTATATAGAAAGCAGGTATGTGTGTATGTATATTATTCGCTGATTGTTTAGAAAGGAAGGTCCTAGAAAAGAAATTGTTTCTGAAGAGGAAATTCTTGAGGCTATTTTGAATTCCAGTGATATGGATTTTGTGAGTGTGAAGAGTGTGGGGAAGAGAGTTGCTTAGCAGATAATGATATAAAATAAAAGGCGATCATGGTGGAATTGTTACAAATGAAAATGATTGGATTGATGTGGAGCCCGAAACGCAACATATTCAATTTACTGGTGAAGAGAAAATATCGATTGATTTACCACGTAATGCAAAACTAATAGATTATTTTATGCAGATTTTTGATGACGAGTTATTGAAGAAAATTGTTTTGTGGACAAATACACTCGCTAATTATATGTCTTAAAATAAGAAACTAAGCGCAAAATCTAATATTCTTAAATGGAAAGATGTAACCGTTGAGGAAATAAAAAAAGTAATTGTTTTTTGTATTACAATGCCCCTTAATAAAAAGCCGGAAATGAGACTATTTTAGAGCAAAGATCCGATTTATTTTTAAAGTATTTTCGGTGTAACTGTGAGCCGCATTAAGTTTGAAAATATGCCTCGTTGCATGGGTTTCTATTTCCCTGAACAATGTGATAAATCTGACCGCCTACACAAAATAAAAAATTTCGTATATCATATTCTTCAAAAAATAAACACAATCTACAGTCCCCCTTAAAGCTTGTTTTTGGATAAAGCTCTTCATTTGTGGAGACGAAGACTTTTATTTCGGCAGTATATTCCGAACAAGAGACCTAAATACGGAATAAAGTTTTACGAAGTATGTCATCAAGATGGATTTTTAATAAATATGGTTATTTACGCTGGAAAAGCTACCGTGTGCAATGGAAAAGGACATCAGAATTATTTGCAAGACACACACTATATATGGACAACTATTACAGACAACTATTATAGCGTAGATCTGGCATAATATTTCTTGTGTAACAAAACAACAACGTATGGAACCTTAAGAGCAAATAGAAAACGTAATCTCACTTATATTATAAAAAATAAGCGCACCAGAGGAACAGCAGCATGGAGGCATAACGCAAAGGCGTTATTGTTTTAAATTTCTGTTTTATTGATAAAACAAACCTTTTAGTGACTCACATATGTGACACGAAGTCATCACAAAACTCATGTCACTTATATGTGACTTCTAAGTATGTCACATATACGCGACACGCAGTTTCTCTTAAGAAAATTTTTTAGAAAACTCATGTCACATATATTTGACACATTTTTTTTGTTCGTGAGTTTTTATTGAAAGCTCGAAAAATTGGTGAGTGGCGAACGTTTTAAGGAACATTTTTATTAAGAAAAAAGAATGAAAGAATGAATAAAAATATTTTTTGAAACTGGAAAAAAAAAACTACAAAATGGATAGAGTTAAGAGCCGTATCATAAATTTTAATTAGGTAAATACAATAATTTGTTGAGAATAACTATTGTAAAAGTTTAAATAAATATTTCTTCGGAAAACAACGAAATTTTGATTTTTACCGCAGAACGAACTGTTGGCGATTGCACTGTTGTACGAGTGTATCCAATTATAACCTCTGCAAAGTTGGATTAAGACCTTTTCTCGAAATTCATGGTATAGGTTATCGTATTGTCGATCTAGAGCGACTATAATTTGCTTGTTTTTTTTTTTTGTTAAGTTTCCATCTGCTTTTTTTTCATCTTCCAATAGAACTTGTAAACCCGGATTATAATTTTTTTCCATCTTCTAGTAAGAATGAAAGTTGTCATATAATTAAATAAAGAAAGTGAAGTAGTTTTTTATGCGGTCATATCATTTCAATCGAGTATACAATTAAATTCCCCCTGGTTGTTTTATATCAAACTTAAAATCAAAACTGTGTCTCTAAGCTTCGTTCTTTCATTTTTATTTTTTATTTTTATTTCATTGAAAGCTTTTCTTTCCATACTACTAACTGTCTCTTTTATTATATATATCTATGTTACATATACAATTTATGTATTTCTATTGAATTGACAGCATTAAATTCTTAACATATTTAGAAACTAATTACCTCAGTTGATTGGTTGGTTGGTTAGATATTTTACTTACTTATATTTCGATATCATGTCTGTTTAAGTACTTGCATTGATGTTCGTGATGATAGGTTTTCAAAAAAAAAAAAAAAAAATTCGAGATTGGTCTACTTGAAATTGCTTCAAAAGTGACATGTATTGAATGCGTCGTGTGTCTGCTAGTGTTTCTTTTCTTTCTTTGTTTCTATATTTTTTTTTTATAGGAATGTGTTAAAATATTTATGGTTTCAATTGGAGGCACATATTGTTTTCAAAACAAACAAAAAATTGAGGTTATACATGATAAGTGAAATGAGGAATTACACAGTTTTGGAAAATCTAAGAATTGAGTATTTAGTTTCAGAACTTGTACTGTTAAAAGATCGTAGATTTAAGCAAACTTATTGTATTTTTCTTTAGGAATAATAATTAAAAAGTGTTTGCAGGAAAATGTAACAAAAAAAAAATTGTCACAAAAATACTCTTAAAATCTAGCTATAGCTTAAATATTTTCATTATTTTTTTTAAATTAAAAATTTTTTTAAAAAAATTTTGTTAATTAAAACATTTTAAATTTCAAAAATAAAAATAATATTTTAATTAATTAAAAAAATTTAAATCAAAATTATTTACAAATAAATTTTTAAAAATGTTAGAAAACACTTTAAGCACTTTAGTTTACTTGTGTTTCAATATAAATTCCTAACAATACTATCCATGAAGCTTATGCTTATTATTTTATTATAAATAAAATAATTTTGTCACTTCTTGTTAAACTATTGAATAAATCGTTTGTATTTTGATAAATGTCTTGCATAGATTTCATACATAGGTTTAAGGTCTAAGTTAACAATGGTTTTATTAGATCACAAAGTTAGCCATTAATCCGTATTTATTTGAAGATTTATTACATTCAAAACTAGGCCCCAATCCTTTTAATTTTGATTTTAATCAGAACTAATTCTGTGCTTGACTGTATGCCACCCATGGCTTTGGTTCTTACTGTTTACGATTCTATAATATGGAATTATTAATTACTGAATACATCTGATACAACTCAAGGCTTTTCATATGAAAACTTCACTTAAGTTGTGTTTAATATTACGATCCAGATAGTTAGTAGAAGCAGATCCCTAGAAGGAAGCTCATGTAGGTACTAAGAAAACCGTGGTGCTGTTGTAATACATGTGAATGATAGTACTCCGTCGCACAGTGGTAAATTTCGCGAGATAGCGGTCAAAACTCTATAACTTTTGACCGGATTGGTATTTTTTTACGCAATTTGTTTTGTTCAATAGGAGGGACTTTAAGCTTCAATTTGCGTGTTCAAACGTAAAAATCGACTGATAGGAACGTAAGTAATTTGGAGTTAAAAATACATTTTAATTTTTTGTTGAGTTTCCATGTAAAAGTTGAAGATTTTGACATTTTAAATAGGTATTTTTTTTATAATTTCTTATTTTCTTCAATCGTATTTTACAATCAATACTTATTTATTATTCCTAAACTTAATTTTGGTCAGAAAATGCCAACATTTGGCCCCTGACATTTATTTAGTCTCAATATTCACAGGGGCCAAAGGTTGGTTTTTTTTTGGAAGAAAGCTAATTCTTGTGAGGATTAAACTGAAAAATAACACTGAAATTCCCAACAATATCAATACCATTTGGATATATTATATACAGAACACAACATCGATAAAATTTTAAGTAAACTTTTACTATTGATTTAAAGTGCACATATATTTTATTTAAATGTATTAATAAAAATTTATACTAAAATTAGAAACAAATTATAATCTTTAAACTAGTATTAATTAAACAATATTAGTAAAAATTTCTTCCAAATAGCTTTGATTTTCATTTTGCTGTAGTTGTTTAGCTTCTTCATCTAACTCTAATGAGGTTGATTTCCATTTTTGTCGAATACTGGACATATATGGGTCTGATGTGCACAACAAAATATTAATAAGATCTTCATTAGTACAATATCTGGAAATTTTTCTTGTATTGTGCTCGCGAAAGAATCTGTAGTCCTTGTTCCTTTTTTCTTGGGCTTCTTCTGAGAGATCTCCAATTGGAAGCATATTGTGCTGAATTATTTGTTCCCCATGGAACAACATTTTGTGAACTGTGGTTGGCATATGTCTCCAAGAATATTTTTGGTTATAAAGGGTTGCTGTCTCATTAGCATACTGACCAAATTTTTTTGCATCTATCTCTTTGCTACATGCTATAACTTGTAATATGATTTAGAATCGTCGTATTAAATCATAATCTACTCCAGTTATAGAAGCTGCAGTTTCTGGATCGGAAAAAAATCTCCTTGCTGTGTTTCCATCATTAGAATTTCCTTCTCCTTGCTTTGGCTGGTCAATTATAAGGCCTATCTCACGGTATTTTTCTTGAATATCTTTTTTTTTTTTGCTTTCTTTTTTCCAAATTTTCTTTGTTGTTTCTCACTGTTTCGCCTAACGGGCCAAATTCCAAATCGTATCCCAATTTAAGAATATGCTCCATAAAACGAACTCTAGCATGAAGAGGTGACATTCCAAATTCATATGCTTCATTAAAACTATCGTCTTGTGTTGGTGGTTGGCTCAATTGACTTGATGTTTTTTGGCATATGGTGCAGCTTGACGATGACTTTGTTTTGGTTAGAGCTTGTGCAACTTTTCCATCAATCATTGTGAGACACATTTTAAAATTTACTTCAATGTCTTGGTCATCAAATTTAAATGTTACTGGTTGAAGTTCTTTAATTTGATCATTTATTTTTCGAACTTCTTCATCTATGACATCTTGAGTCTCCTTTTTGTAAGCAAACTTTATTGGTCTACAAAATTTTGTTGACGAGGGAATTTCATTCTTCCCTACATCTATCTCTGCAGCTATACTAGTTGACGGCTCTGAACCAATATAAGTTTTTGTTAAACGTAATGGAACGAAAGAAATCATGAATAAATTGGCATCTGATGAATTTTCCGCATTACATTGTTTGTATTGTTTCCCCATTTAGAAATTAAAGTCATGCTGCAATTTTTAAACTTCTTTAAATAGTCAGCATCAAATGTCTTTAATAATCGTTCTGCAGTGTGTGCAAGAAGATCCTGCAATTTTATTTCTGCTGAACTTGAAGTTACACTAATAGCAGTTGGTGAAGGTAAGCAATCTTTTTTGGCAGAAACTATATCTCGATATGATGGAAACATTCCACAATTTTTTTCATTGGTTCGCTTCCGCAATTCTGTATATTGGTTTTTAGTCATTTTCAAATCCAAAAATAGTGCCAATGCTTCTTCTGGAGTAAATTTATTTTCTTCAGTTGGTGTCGGCATACTTTCTAAAATCCTTTTTGTGCGTCTGGGGCTTGCTGCCACTATTTTTTCAATGATAGCAATTTTAACCTTTTTAGTTTTCGATGGTTGAATTTGATGCAGAAATGAATCCTTTATGATGCTACAAGAAACTTCTTCATTGATATGTTTAAGCTTGCGTCTTCGTGATCTTTCACTACAATTATCAATTGGCTTTGCTGGTCGACCACCTTTTCCAGTTTCCGTGGTAGTTACTGATGGCTTTTTAAAAATAAGTTTATTTCTTAGCTATTCTTGGTTGCGTGAGTAAAACAATTTCTTGTTTCTGGAACTTTGAATGTACCGTTTTCTTAAAGTATTTAAAAAGTTTTTTATTTTTAAGTTATGAATTTTAATTTCTTGTTTGTCCCATATTTTGAAGAATGGATTATTCATTATATGTAAAATAATGTCGTTTTCATCTTTCCGTTCAAAATATATATCAGATAGAACACTATAACTGAATTTAGCCATTGTTTAAACAATAATGAAGAAAAAAAAATGAATGCATGGATTAATATACTATTGCTCGAAGTTTCAACATGATCTTTTTTACCTCTTTGAAACGTAATATAACAGATAGTTGGTTTTACCAGTTATTTCCATTGGTTTTAAATTTATTTGCAATTTTCACGTATTTAAGTTGTGTAATATTAGATGGCAATAAAATCTTTTTTACCTTTTCCAAATGAATTGCCAGATACCACATAATTTGAGAGTTCTATTGTCATTTTTGTCAAAATTTTGATACACCCTTCTATGTGGACTAGGTCCAAATATGGGCCAACTTCTCCTAATTTCAGCAGAATTATTTTTTGGGTCAATAAGAACTATTGTACAAAATTTCATCAAAATATATGCATAATAGCCACTTTCACATACAAATAACTTCTCAAAAAATATGACGTGCATTTGTACCGAATATCTTACCTTGGGTCAGAAAAATTGCTGTAGCTCAAAAAGTGCAGTCCCGATGCATGGACATGTATATATAGGAATGTAGGGGAGAGTTAGGACTACAAAATAGTAAATTTGAGTTTTGACTCAGCTTGACTCACAGGAGTTGTGCTCTATGAAGTAGGAAATTTCCGAGAAATTTGACCTTTTTTAAAAAAAAATTTAAATTGTTCTGAAAACAGTAGAGCTTCAATTTTTTTACCAGTAATAGGAAATAAGTTAAGTTACAACACAAAATTTATTTCGTCCAAAAATCTTGAAAAACAAAAAAGTTATGATCATTTAAACTTTAAAAATTAACTAAAAATATCATAAATTTACTAAATTCTGAAAAAGCCCATTTTGGACCACCCTGTTCTCAGTGAAATGGTTGAAATAGAGTTCTAATTTTTTGGCTCCCGAGGTTTACTACTGTCTACTTTCATATGAGTCTAATAACTTTAAAATCGGAGAACAAAAACCAAAAGGAGTTTTGGCCGCTATCTCAAAATATTGACCACAGTGCGGAGGTTGGGACGAAAAATGGACCGATCCTGATCACATTTAGTAAGGTCACTTATTTTCTGCAAAAATATATAAATACCAAATTTTAGCAAAATCTGTGCAATATTTTTGAATTTTGATAGATTTAAGTGAAGATCGGGAAGCAGGTATATGGGGGGCTATGACTAAGAATTGTCCTATAGAGTTTATTTTTTGACTACTAATTAATGAGAGTAATAAACATACACAAACCCAATTTGACCGAGATTTATAAGACAATTTAAGTCGATTTCATAGGGGTCATTTGTATGGGGACTAGGTCTGAACATGCACCGATTTTCACCAGTTTCACACAACACAACACAAATGAATGGCAAATACATTTGAATGTTATAAGGTTTGGGAAATCGTCTTTCAATAGTGAAGCCATTGAATGATGAATACATGTAGTAAATCAGTAGTAAATCATAATTTAAATTTGTTTAAATATAAGCATATCTAACAAATAAATATATAATGAATATTAAAATAATTCCATAAAAAATTAATTACATATTTTTTTCATTATAAATAAAAATAAAATAAAAAACTTCATTAATTTGAAAAAACTGTTTTTTTGGGAAAAAATCTGAAAACCTTTTCAGCATTTCAAAAAACTTCAATAAAAAGATAAATCTTCACAAATGGCAATATTGGGGACTACACACAGTGGCACCATTTTAGTTTTTTCATTGCAAAAATCATACCTTTTGAACCGATTGAGAAAATCTAATAAGTTAAAAGGTATATGGTATGAAATAAGTATTTGAACAAGGTGGTACACCTTCTATATGCTTACTTATAGGTTATCAAAGTTAATATTTGTTACCGGCATTAATAAACCATGTCTATGGCAACTAAAAAATATATTCTTATGTTTCTTTTTCAAGGTTTTTATGTTTTAAAATTATTATCCGCAAATTTTGATACCCTCCACCCAATGTTGGGTACGGCTACCACTTTGAAACTGTTGCCGATACTGAAACTTAAATCCGAATACCAATTAAATTTAAAGTTAATTGGTTTGCTTGTTGCCCAATTTATATTATAACAAATAATGATCCATAAAAAGAATTAATTACTATTTGAAAAATTTCATTATTTTTCTTTTACTAGAGAGAAATTTTTAATTTTTAATTTTTAATTTTTAATTTTAAATTTTAAATTTTAAATTTTTAATTTTTAATTTTTAATTTTTAATTTTTAATTTTTAATTTTTAATTTTTAATTTTTAATTTTTAATTTTTAATTTTTAATTTTTAATTTTTAATTTTTAATATTTAATTTTTAATTTAAATTTTTAATTTTTAATTTTTAATTTTTAATTTTTAATTTTTAATTTTTAATTTTTAATTTTTAATTTTTAATTTTTAATTTTTAATTTTTAATTTTTAATTTTTAATTTTTAATTTTTAATTTTTAATTTTTAATTTTTAATTTTTAATTTTTAATTTTTAATTTTTAATTTTTAATTTTTAATTCTTAATTTTTAATTTTTAATTTTTAATTTTTAATTTTTAATTTTTATTTTTAATTTTTAATTTTTAATTTTTAATTTTTAATTTTTAATTTTTAATTTTTAATTTTTAATTTTTAATTTTTAATTTTTAATTTTTAATTTTTAATTTTTAATTTTTAATTTTTAATTTTTAATTTTTAATTTTTAATTTGTTATTTTTAATTTGTAATTTTTAATTTTTAATTTTAAATTTTTAATTTTTAATTTCTAATTTTTAATTTTTAATTTTTAATTTTTAATTTTTAATTTTTAATTTTTAATTTTTAATTTTTAATTTTTAATTTTTAATTTTTAATTTTTAATTTTTAATTTTTAATTTTTAATTTTTAATTTTCAATTTTTAATTTTTAATTTTTAATTTTTAATTTTTAATTTTTAATTTTTAATTTTTAATTTTTAATTTTTAATTTTTAATTTTTAATTTTTAATTTTTAATTTTTAATTTTTAATTTTTAATTTTTAATTTTTAATTTTTAATTTTTAATTTTTAATTTTTAATTTTTAATTTTTAATTTCTAATTTTTAATTTTTAATTTTTAATTTTTAATTTTTAATTTTTAATTTTTAATTTTTAATTTTTAATTTTTAATTTTTAATTTTTAATTTTTAATTTTTAATTTTTAAATTTTAATTTTTAATTTTTAATTTTTAATTTTTAATTTTTAATTTTTAATTTTTAATTTTTAATTTTTAATTTTTAATTTTTAATTTTTAATTTTTAATTTTTAATTTTTAATTTTTAATTTTTTAATTTTTAATTTTTAATTTTTTAATTTTTAATTTTTAATTTTTAATTTTTGATTTTTAATTTTTAATTTTTAATTTTTAATTTTTAATTTTTAATTTTTAATTTTTAATTTTTAATTTTTAATTTTTAATTTTTAATTTTTAATTTTTAATTTTTAATTTTTAATTTTTAATTTTTAATTTTTAATTTTTAATTTTTAATTTTTAATTTTTAATTTTTAATTTTTAATTTTTAATTTTTTAATTTTTAATTTTTAATTTTTAATTTTTATTTTTAATTTTTGATTTTTGATTTTTCATTTTTCGGTTTTCAGAACGATTTTAAAACGCTATTCGCTCCCTCATTTTATCTCCAAACACTTCCTAATGAACTCGTGCCTTCATTTTATCTCCAAACACTTCCTAATCTTTTCACCAATACAATCGTACCTCATGTATCTAATCGCACTCTGTTTTTGTGATTGTATTGTGAAATAGGTTTTTACCCCCTTGAGCGTATAGATGTTTACACATCAAAAAGAAGAAAAAAATTTTTAACCGCAGGTATACCTTAAAGCTTTGCTTCATTTCTTCGCACAATTTCACAACCAAAATCTTTGGCTTTTGAGCCAAACAAAACAATGACCCGCTCCTGGCTTGATGTAAATTTTATTGAGCATCCACATCGTTTTTTGACCTATTTTATGATGCTTTTTACACTAGTATAAGAAATTTGTACAATAACTCCAATTTCGCTTTTAGATTTTCCTTTCTCGTGAAGATTTATAATGATTTTGCAGACGTCTAAGGAAATTTCTGAGCGATTGCACGTTTTGCTATTTTCGCCATGAATTTAATATCGAAAATGAGTTTAAACATTTTAAATTTGGCTACTGTGTAATTAACATTTGCACTAAAATGAATTACAACGAAACAAAGTGAAAAATTTCCGTTATAATAACAAATCAAAAAGTTAGACAAACGTATGTGCCTAAATTTTTTTACATGGATTTACATTATTTTTTAATCTTTGAGGCGTTTTTATCTCAGAAATAATAGAATATCAAATATTTTTGGCGTTGAATGGTCAGTAAAATGATCAACTTATAAAACGATACCAAAATAATTTCTTCAAGTAAAGGAGAAACAATGTTATTGACAAATCCTTCTTGAAAATCATGTTGTGCCTAAACTTTATTGATACACTGTATATATTTTTTTAATTCCATTTTTTTATCGGTGTGTCATCATTTTATAATTTTGACATTTGTCATTGTCGATTGACTTAAGAACTCATGTTTTTGAAACGTCAATTCAATAAAATCTATCCAGGAAATATCATTGCAAAAATGTCTGTTTAATCCGGCGTTTGCGCCAAAACGGCCATTGGATCATATTTCTTCAGAGAAGAAAAACTGCAAATGGGAAACAATATCGATGGACGTTAGCTCATTATATCTGCCCGAAAATCCGTGAAAAATGTCGCATGCCGCACTGCAAATCAAACAAAACGGTTTCTGCAATAAAAATTAGAATGTCAAAAAAGCCCACATTGGCTGGCCTCCCAGATCTCTAGATCTGACCCCTTCGGACTTCTTTTCGTGGGGTAGAGTTAAGAGCAAGGTATACCCCAACAAGACTCAGACCATTGACGGCAATTCAAATATATCTTTTTGTCGTAAATTTAAAAGTTAAAACCTAAAATCTTTTATTTCATTATTATTATTTATTTATTTTATTTTTTTTATTTTAAAATGTTTTTATTCACATAAAAAAATGTTTTTTTTTTCGTACAAAAATTAACAAATACTCCAAGCTATTGTACAGGAGCTATGAGGCCAAACTTCATATCCTTACTTTCTTATAAAACATTTTACCTTAATTGTTTTAACTGCATACTTGCACGGAAAGTTTTTATTGGATTTGAAATCTCATAGCTGGTAGAAAATAAAAATTAATGTAATGAATTGACGAAATGTACAATAAACGAAATTAATTTCTTAATGTTTTTTTGGTAAACCTTTTATTCTCAAAGTGTTCAATTTCCCTGTTGTCCTTAAAATAAGGCTTCTTGGTTGAACACTTATACCCCATAATCATTCTGTTTTAAAACTAATAACTTCCGCTTTTTGTTTTATTACCTTTGCAAGCATGCTGGAAGTCTTACAAAATTTTTTTTTTTATTTATATTGTGACGGTTTTTGTCTCTTATTCTCAGACAAAAGTGATATATTTGTTTTATGTCTTTTCAAAGCCTACCAACAATTTACTACTGCCTTCGAACACATTTTGCATACAAATTAGCAAAAATTCTAGCATAAAAACAAAAACACTACAGAACTCTAGTAGTTTTCTGTTTCTGTTGCTTTTTTATTTAATTCCATTTGTAAGCCATGATTAACCCATTCTTTGGTAAAATAATATTCTTTTCACTGATAATATTTTTATATGGGCGTTGTATTTGGTTTTCTGTGCATTTTACATGCAGGCAGCCGTGAATACCTTTAGTGTGACTTATGTAAATTTTGTTTTAGCTTGTTATCAACATTTTGTTTTTTTTATTTAGACTAGAAGCCAATTAAGTTAAAATAGTGGCAAGTTTTTTGATACGTTATGGCTTTGAAGTAAAAGGTAAATGAACTTAAGTTTTATGTAGGTTTTGCAGCTCTTCTGAAGGTAATAATAAAGTGCTAAAATCTAGTCCTTTATAACTTATGAATTTGCAGAAAATCCCGTTTCCGGTTTGAGGTTGATGGATACAGTTTCAATATAAATTTATAACTTTTCCAGATTTTTTTTTTAATTAATTACAATTTTAATATACGAGTATTATAAGAAAAATTGTTTACCTTGAGCCTGATAAAGATCAAAAATTTTGGAATTGTGTCCACAATTATGAAAGTGGTCGAAGTCAAAAATTAGGATATATTAATTTCAATATAAAGTTATGCTCATAATTGGCCCAATTTCACTAAATTTGCACTCCTATGTTTAAGTATTAAAACCAGTATCGAAAACATTTTACAAAAAGTACATTTCAAACAGAAGTACCTTTACTTAAAAAAAAAATACCTTTCCTTACAAAGTGCCTTTACATAAAATATACTTTCTCTTAAAAATATTGCCCGTTCTTAAAAAAACACTTTTTCTTAAAAAAGTACCTTTTCTTAAAAAAGTAACTTTTCTCAAAAAAGTTCCTTTTGTGAAAAAGTATATTTTCTTAGGTTAGGTTAGGTTAGGTTGATAAGAGGAGCTATGTTTACACATAGCTCATATCCGTTGTGTACGGATATACACCTAAGTCAATAGGTCGGCTTGTTGTACGCTCTACATCTCTACGTTCACCCGGTTATCTATCCCTCTATTAACTTAGAAATTCGGTTTCATCAGCAAAATTCCTGAGTGCTTTCCAGCTTATCCCCCTAAGACTCGTCAGGCCTGGTAAGATGTCGTTGGATAGATATCTGACCCTTGTACTCGCAAATGCAGGACAATAACAAAGGTAGTATTTTAGGGTTTCGTCATCCTCTCCGCAAGCTCTACAAGTGGCCGATATGGTATAGGTGAGCCCTCAGCTCAGAGTGTCCAGTGCGGATGCCAATTACCCTACTAAGTTCTTCCCTACTCAGATTAACGATTTCCCTAGATTTCGTTGTGTTGAGAGTTGTAACCTTACCCATGTCAGTCTCTTCCCAAATTGATACATGCGAACTGGTCGCCCAGTCTGCCAGTTCCAATTAGAGAGACTTGAAAGGTATTGGGTTTTCCAAATTGACTCTTTCCAGGAAGGAACACTTCCTGCCCAGTTCGTCAGCAATATCATTTCCCATTATACCACTGTATTCTGGGAACCAAACGGTTTCAAGTCTTCCTCTTCTTTAGAAGTTTGCAATCTCCTCCTTACACTCGAGGATAGTCCTTGATCTAGTTTTGTCCGCGGATGCCGCTCTGATAGCCGCTAGACTGTCCGTAAATATTTTCACGTCTTCGGGACTTAGGGAATCCCGTGCGTTAATAGACCTATTTTCTTAAAAATGTACTTTTTCTTTCAAAAGTACCTTACAAAAGAACATTTTCTTAAAAAATTCCATTTCTTAAAAAAGTACCGTTTCTTAAAAAAAAGTACCTTCTCTTAAAAAGTTAGTTTTCTAACAAAAGTACATTTTCTTAACAAAGTACATTTTCTTAAAAAGGTACATTTTCATTACAAAGTACCTTTCTTAAAACAGTTCCTTTTCTTAAATATTACCTTTTCGTAAAAAGGCACCTTTTCTTTAAAAAGAACCATTTTGAAAAAACGACCTTTTCTTAAAAAATGCTTTTTATTAAAACATTTATTTTCTTCAAAAAATATATTTTTTTAAAAAAATTTTGTTTTATATATATCTTTTCTTAAAAATACTTTTTATTAAAAAGTCTCTTATCTTAAAAAGATGTATTTTCTTTCAAAAAATACCTTTTCTTAAAAAAGGGCCTTTTCTTATAAGGGTATCCTTTCTTAAAACAGTACTTTTTGAAAAAAAGTACCTTTTATTAAATGGTACCTTTTCTTAAAAAGGCTTATTTTTGTAAAAAAGTTAATTTTCTTCAATAATACCTTTTATTAAAAATATGCCATTTCTTAAAAAGCACCTTTTCTTAATAAGATATATTTTCTTAAAAAAGTACCTTTTCTTAAAAAATACCTTATATTAAAAAGTACCTTTTTGAAAAAAAGGCATATTTTCCTAAAAAAAGTAAATTGTCTTAAAAAGTACCTTTTCTTAAAAAATAACTTTTATTAATATAGTACCTATTTTAAATAAGGTATGTTTCCTTAAAATAAAAAAAATACTAGTTTTTAAATGGTACCTTTTCTTAAAAAGGCATATTTTCGTAAAAAGTACATATTCTTAAAATAGTACCTTTTCTTAAAAAGGCACCTTTTCTTAATAAGGTATATTTTCTTTAAAAAGTACCTTTTCTGAAAAAACATCTTATATTAAATAATATCTTTTCTAAAAAGGCATATTTTCTTAAAAAAGTAAATTTTCTTAAAAAAGTACCTTGTCTTAAAAAGCACCTTCTCTTAAAAAGTACCTTTTTTTAAAAAATACGTTTCATAAAAAAATACCTTAAAACGGTATACTGTCTTAATAAGTACATTTTCTTTTAAAAAAACGTTTCATTAAAAAAAACTTTTATTATAAAATGCTTTTTTTTTAAAAAGTACCTTTTCTTAAAAAATATCTTTTATTAAAATTTTAGCCTTTCTTAAAAGGGTAAATTTTATTAAAAAAGAATCGTTTCTTAGAAAAGTACATTTTCTAGAAAAAAGTACTTCTTATAATAGACATTTTTAAAGTGCCTTCTTCAGAAGAACTTTCTTAATAAAGAACCTTTTTTCAGAGCACATTTTTTAAAAAAAGTATCTTTTTCCAAAAATGTAAATTATATTAAAAAGGACCTTCTTAAAATAAAATTTTTTTAAGAGGGTCCCATTGCTAAGACCTCCTTCTGAAAGCCAATTTTTTTTTAAAAAGTACCCATTCTTTAGAAAGTACGTTTTTTATTTAAAATACCTATTTTTTAAAAACATCTTTTTTAAAACGTATATTGTTTTTAAAAAGTACTTTTATTTAAAAAGTACCTTTTCTCTTAAAAAGTACATTTTCTTTAACAAGTACCTTTCTTTAAAAAGTACCCTTTCTTAGAAAATTCATTTCTTTAATAAGTACCTTTTCTTGAAAAAGTGAATTTTCTTTAAAAAAAAAATGTTTTCCTTCAAAAGTAAGTTTTCTTAAAAAAGTACCTTTTTTAATAAATTATGTTTTCATAAAAAATTACCTTTTCTTAAACAAGTACCTTTATTGTCTTAAAAAAGTATGCTTTCCTAAAACAATACATTTTCTGAAAAAAGTTTAAATTTTTAAACTAAACTTTTCTAATAATTTTAATTTTCTCTAACTCTCATTACAGACTTGAAAAACTCAAGGGATTATTTTATGACATAAATGTTTCTGAAGAGATTTAAAATATGGTAAGTTTATTTTAACATTTCTATTAAAAAATGTTGTTCTTAATTATAACTTGTCTTTGAAATATTACTTAAGAGCTCGTACCTTAGAATATACTTGTATGTAAGTATGTTAAGTACTCGTATTATTTACCTAAACATTATTCACTATTAAATTCATTATGATGTGTTGATTCAGGGTTTTAGATTTGAAATAACTTTTAGATTCAATATTTGTTTTGTAAATAATGGTACATTGTGGTGTTTTCTTTTTATTATATGTTTGGTGTTGAGTTAAAAAATGACAGTTGTTCTTCATTATCATCCAAAAGAAAATAATAATATCTTAACTTTCCTCATGTACTCGTATGTAGAATGTAATGAGAAGTGATATATTTTTCCCATTCGAGATAAACTTTCTAAATAAATATTTATCAAGACAACACCGAGAGACAAGCAAACAATGAATGCATTAATGAATTCAAAATAATGAAGAAAAAAAAACATGAATAAATGAATTACAAGTATGAGAGAATTTTCTTGAAAAACAAATAGATAAATAAATATAACAATTCTTGAAGAAATGAATAAATAAAAAAAAGTTATTTAACCTAAGATAGGAGATAGAAATAGACTCAGAAATTTATTTAGGCTCAAAATTTATTCAAATTGAATGAAGATCAACAATGTAAAATTTTAAATCAACGAAGAAAATAATGATTTTCTGAACTCACCGTCTTTGAAATTCGTAAAATTTTAAATAAATATTCTATCTAACTAAATTAGGCAATATTTAATATTTATATTTCATTTTTGACCTCTAGCTCTAACAGTTCATGAAATAGGGCGGCATGGAAGGTGAAAAAATACTTAAAGAAGTGGTCCAGAAGAATTGAATTTTACTTAAAAATTCTATATTCCAAAATTCTAATCGAGTCACGTTAAAAAAGTATTGAGTCATCATCTATTATAATGACATGCACCAAAATTTTATCTGTCAAAGATCGAATATCATAATAACATGACACATTTTTTAAACAAATATCTTAAAAGGCGATATTTATTTTTTTTTTCTTTAATATAAGTTCTTGCTGATTTGCCTCTCTATTTTTTGGAATTTTGATTTTATTAATATGTTTACAATTTTCTTTTACATCCTTTATATGCCGAATAAAAAATGTTTTAGAGTTCCCTAAAATATTTTTGTACATGATTCAATTTGTTATATAAAAGTGCAAAAGTGTAAAGGATAAAACTATTTGAATAAACTTATGTTCTCGATACCAAATATTAATTTCAAATTTACTTTTTTGTACTAAATTTTATATGTCCCTTAAAATTGTTTTTATAACTTAAGAGCCAATAAAAACTAACCAATTAAATTTAACACAAGTGTAGAAAAGGTTACCAGCACCAAAATATATATTTAACATTTTATGGCCAGAGGGTATATATAAGTTTGTTATTCCGTTTGTAGAATTTAGAAAAAAATCCGTACCCCCTAAAATATGCATATTCTTGACCTCTATAGCAAGCAAAGTTGATATAGCGATGCCCGTCTGTGGATATAACGATCACGCCCTCAATAGATTAGCTGGGTTGCCCATTTTACGTGATAATGATTTACTAACATCCTGAGCAGATTGCTGTTTAAAATCACCAAAGTCGGTTCAATATGTCCCGAGATTTCAATGAAATTTAAAAAAAAGTTTTGAAAAACATGAGTTTTCTATGTTGTTCTGTTACTGTTGTTTTTCTAAATTTTGTTTCTTTGTGTGATAGCTGTAATTGTTGTTGTTATTGTGGTCGTTGTATTTATAGCATTTGCTTCATTAGTGTGTATGATTGGTTAACATCCAAGTGTCAAGAGGTTCAAGTCGTACAGCTTTGTGCTGTCACTGGCGCCGGGAGAAAATGTATAAATAAAATTAAAAATACTGCTACTGAAAAGAGTAAATAAAATCCTTCGTTTTACGGAAGCTTTTAATGGCTATTTATTCCCTATACCACTATGTGGTTTGGGTATAATGACTTTGTGCTGCTGTTTGTAACAACCAAAAATATTTGACTTACACCCATCTTTAATTATACCGATCGAATCAGAATCACTATCTGATTCGATTTAACGATGTCCGTCCGTCCGTCCGTCCGTCCATCCGTCTGTGTGTCCATGTAAAGCTTGTAATCAAACTGCAGGTCGCAAATATGAATATATTTTGATGAAATTTGGTATTTGATCTTCTATCGAGCATGGGATGAACGTTATTAAAATTGGTGAGAATCGGTCCATGGTCAGACCTAGCCCCCATACAAATGACCCCTATGAAATCAACATATATTGCCATAAGACCCAAATTATCATACAAATCTTAGTCAAATTGGGTTTGTATGTATATATTACATCCATTAATCAGTAGTCCAAAAATGATCCTTATTCGATAACGCTTAGTCATAGGCCCCATATAGAGCTACTTCCCGATCTTCACTTAAATCTATCAAAAAACAAAAATATTGCACTGATTCTTCTCAAATTTTGTTTGTATATATTTTTGCAAAATACAAGAGACTTTACCAAACTTAGTCAGGATCGTTCCATTTTTTGGCCTAGTCCCCATATAGATATAGCATCCGATATGAACTTTTTCATATCTGCAGCCGAAAAAATTAATAAAAATCCCACTCAAATTTGGTTTACGCTTATTTTCTATATCCAGTTAGTTGAGAGATAGGGTCTCTAAACGCATGGTATAGGGTATCGTATAGTCGGTCTAGACCGACTATAATTATACCCTATACCACTATGTGGCTTGGGTATAATGACTTTGTGCTGCTGTTTGTAACTACCAAAAATATTTGACCTAGACCCATCTTTAATTATACCGATCGAATCAGGATCACTAACTGATTCGATTTAACGATGTCCGTCCGTGTGTCCGTCCGTCTGTGTGTCCATGTAAACTTTGTAATCAAACTGCAGGTCGCATATATGAATATATTTTGATGAAATTTGGTTTGTAAGTTTTCATTGGCCATAGGATAAATGCTGTTGAAATTGGTGAGAATCGGTCCATGTTCAGACCTAGCCCCCATTCAAATGAACCCTATGAAATCGACATAAATTGCCATAAGATCCAAATTGTCATATAGATCTTACTCAAATTGGGTTTTTATGCATTTATTACATCCATTAATGAGTAGTCTAAAAATGATCCCTGGGACAGCTCTTAGTCATAGGCCCGATATAGAGCTGCTTCCCGATCTTCACTTAAATCTATCAAAAAACAAAAATATTGCACTGATTCTTCTCAAATTTTGTTTGTATATATTTTTGCAAAATACAAGAGACTTTACCAAACATGGTCAGGATCGTTCCATTTTTGGGCCTGGTCCCCATATAGATATATCATCCGATATGAAAATTTTCTTATCTGCAGCCAAAAAATTAATAAAAATCCCACTCAAATTTGGTTTATGCTTATTTTCTATATCCAGTTAGTTGGGCCTAAGAGATAGGTTCTCTAAACGCATGGTATAGGGTATCATATAGTCGGTCTCGACCGACTATAATTTTCTTACTTGTTTTTAATTGTAGTAGGGTTTAGCCGATTTCTTTTCTCGTTTACGCATGACCCAGCAATGGAAACCCTATCCTAATAACAGAAACATAATGAAATTTTTCAGATATAAGTTAATTCTTTGTATGAAAAAATAATCGTTGTATTCAAAAAGAAACAATAAGAAATTTTAATAAATAGTGGTTGAAAAAGAAAAACAATTAATAAAAAATTTTAATGGTATTTAGATTTAAAGGTTAAGTATTGGCAGCTGTATTGAAATGGCAACAATTCCAACATTGGTTATAATATTGAGTTTAAAATAAAGGTGGAAGTATCATAGATTTCGCAGAGCCAAACACTCAACACTCTATTTGTTTTTTTTTTTTTTTTTTTTTTAATTTCAAAAAGTATAATTTATTCAGACATATATTTATTTTTATGACCTTTGCCATTTGGCAAAAAAAAATAAATCAATTATCAAATTAAAGGCGGCTCTAATACCTTCCAAGAGACATTTCAACTTAACTTATATGTAAACCATGTTTGAAGGTAACCGTAATAATGTTTATAATTTTTAATGTATGCGAATTTTTAACGGTGTTTTTGTGCCTCAATATTTCGAGAACTCTAAAAGCCAGAGGTCAGAATTTTTCAATATTTAATAGCTGACTAAGTTGCAATATTTGTATCAATTTTTAATGAGTTCTGAGAGGATTCCATATAACAATATAACTGACAAAATATATTTAATATTAAGCTACAAGGGCGGCTTAGTAAGTCCGTGACTTTCAAAATGAAGCACAGTTTTTTGCAAAAAAAAAAATTATTTTTCAACATAATCACCTTTTAGCTCAATCCAATTTTTGTATCCCTTCCGAAAAATAGGATTTTTCGAGGTCCATAAAATAGGCATTTTTGATCAATAATTCGGAGCTAAATATCTTTCCACCGTGCCATTTATTTAGGTTTTTAAATAGCAAATAGTCACTGGGGGCTAAATCCGGAGAATATGGCGGATGAGGTACCAATTCATAACCCAATTCATGGAATTTTGAAGTTGTCACACGATTACGTTTATGATCAATTGAAAGCAAACGCGGCACCCATCTTGCAGACGGCTTTCTTAAACCCAACTGATCATTTTTTTTAGTATTTTTTTATATAAGCTGCTTGGTCGTAGTTTATTAGAACACAGTTTTATATTTTCGCCAACGTTTCGTCAAACAGTTGTGGACATCTTCAGGGCTAATTTTTTATATATTATAATACAAATGTACAATAAGTAAAACAATAGAAATTTACACATTTAAAGATATTTTATCTTAAACAATTTTTCTACGTCAATTCTAAGGTTCAAATAAGGCGTTGTAAGCCGCGCTTATGTTGTCAAAATCTTCTTTTTTGTTTACTGTTTCGCTTTGGTACATTTTGATGTAGAGGCTTTCTAATGCCAATCGTTTGTTTTGTTTAGTTTCTTTATCAAATATTTTTGTTGTTGTAAAGTCAGCTGTGCGGTTTTTATCTATCATGTGTTGTGCCAAAGCTGTGTTTGGTTTCTTTTGTTTTATTGTTTTTGCATGTTCTTTTAATCTTGTTTCTAAATGTCGTTTTGTTGTCCCCATGTAGATGTCGTTGCAGGTTTCGTTTTCGTTTCGATTGCACTGTATTTGGTAAAATCGAAACCACACTGCCATATGAAATGCCTATGACGTCAACAATCTTCGATCGGCTAACACAATATCGCGGATTTTTTCGACATTTTCGGGTGTATTGACCTCAATTGGCCATCCAGAACATTCAGCGTCATTTGTATTTGTGCGACCACAACGAAAGTCAGTAAACCACTTTTTATACCCTATACCACTATGTGGTTTGGGTATAATGACTTTGTGCTGCTGTTTGTAACAACCAAAAATATTTGACCTAGACCCATCTTTAATTATACCGATCGAATCAGAATCACTTTCTGAGTTGATTTAACAATGTCCGTCCGTCCGTCCGTCCGTCCGTCTGTGTGTCCATGTAAAGCTTGTAATCAAACTGCAGGTCGCAAATATGAACATATTTTGATGAAATTTGGTATATAAGCTTTTATCGGCAATGGGATGAACGCTATTGAAATTGGTGAGATTTGGTCCATGTTCAGACCTAGCCCCCATACAAATTACCCATATGAAATCGACATAAATTGCCATAAGATCCAAATTGTCATATACATCTTACTCAAATTGGGTTTGTATGCGTTCATTACATCCACTAATGAGTAGTCCAAAAATGATACCTTTGACCCCATATAGAGCTGCTTCCCGATCTCCACTTAAATCTATTAAAAAACAAAAATATTGCACTGATTCTTCTCAAATTTTGTTTGTACATATTTTTGCAAAATACAAGAAACTTTACCAAACATGATCAGGATCGGTCCATTTTTGGACCTAGGCCCTTTATAGATATAGCATCCGATATGAACTTTTTCATATCTGCAGCCAAAAAAATTAATAAAAATCCCACTCAAATTTGGTTTTTGCTTATTTTTAATGTCCAGTTAGTTGGGCCTAAGAGATAGGGTTTCTAAACGCATGGTATAGGGTATCGTATAGTCGGTCTAGACCGACTATAATTTTCTTACTTGTTTTAACATTGAAATCGATGGTGCAGGGTCCCCATAGTATTTATCAAGCTTTTCCTTGGTTTAATTGACGATTTTTTTTTCGCAAAAAATAATTTTTAATGAACACTCGAAATTCACTTTTTTCCATTAAAAAAAAAACACGAGGTTGTATGTTTTGAACGGCTGTTAAACGCAAAGTAAATGACGGAACTTGCTCAAAATTTTACAGTGGTCTATTAGCAGGTGGTACTTGATGAGAGCAGTGTTACATTTCATATAACTACGAGGGAAGTTCGAAAAGTCGCGGACTTATTGAGCCGCCCTCGTATTTACTTAGAAAGCAGCATAAGGGACATTTGTTTGTAAATCAAAATATATAAGGATTAGCGTTTTTGTGTAAGTGTAATCCACTTTAAAAATAAACTTAAAAAAATTACTAACTTATAATAATAAATCTTTTTATATACGGGTTTATTTAGTACATAGTTAGTACATTTGGAAACATAACTAAATTTTATTCATAATTTTAATGTACTTCATTCAAATTTACTATTTTATCTCGTCATAAATGGGAGTGCCTATCATATTGATTTAAAAAAACGTTTTTAATAACTGGTCAATTGGGGTATACATATTTAATAACCGTTAATTACCACAACTTTTCTCATTTCTTTTTTTTTTATAAATATCATGATTTAAATAAATTTAAATCATAATTGGAATTAGATTAAAAAGCTGTTAAAATAGTATTAATACAACTTTACCAGAAAGTGGAATAAGTGAGAATTAACACTTGTATAATAATAAAATAATTATCTGTGAATGTCACAATATATAGTTTAGCACATCATTGACTCACTGACGCTGTTACTGCATATGATTTATATCTTATTTCATAAAATTATCACTTCTAAATTCATGCAGATTTTAATATAATAACTTGCATCGCATAAATTTTACATGCACATACACCTTTTCTGAAAAAAAAAAATAACTTTTTATAACTATTTTAAAAAGTACCTTTCAAAAAGTACCTTCTTCAAAAAGAGCTTTTTCTTAAAAAAAATACATTTTCTAAAAGAAGCACCTTTTCATAAAAAATAATCCTTCCTTAAAAAAGTAAATTTTCTTAAAAAAGTACATGTTCTTAAAAAATTGTTCTTTTTACAAAGTCTCTTTTTTAATAAAGTACCTTTTCTTAAAAAAGTATTTTTTCTTAAAAAGAACCTTTTAAAAAATCATTTTTCTTAATTTCTATTTCTTAAAGTACCTTTTCTTAAAAAAGTACATTTTCTACAAAAGTACCTTTTATTAAAAAGGTACCTTTTTTTACAACCACGGCTGTGGAGTCGTCAAAGGATATTTTCAACTCAGATTCCGACTCCTTTCGCTGAAGTTTTTAAAGTCCGACTCCGACTCCTACTCTAAATCTGACTGCGATGTACCTTTTTTACAACCACGGCTGTGGAGTCGTCAAAGGATATTTTCAAGTCAGACTCCGACTCCTTTCGCTGAAGTTTTTAAAGTCCGACTCCGACTCCTACTCTAAATCTGACTGCGATGCTACATGTATATAACCCTATTTATAAAAACAGTGAGTTAAACATTTATTTTGTTAATATTTTATATATATTTATTAATACTTTTAATAATAAAAAAATACTATAAAAATACTACTCTGCATTTGTCTTTAGAAATACGTTAACCTCAATAATATCTGGCTTGATTTATACTCTCAATCGGATCTTATACTTTTGTGGACACTTGTTTCGGTATTCAGAGAAGTACCCTGGATAATCTCAGGCTCTTCGGAATTGCGTCTTTTTAACCAAATCTGTAAAATTTCTCTACCTCTTTTAATGCCTAGTAAAAGTCTATTTAAATGTAGCTAAGACTGTTGGATTTTCTGTGTTTCCGACGACACTTGGACTGCTAAAATTTACATAAAATGATTAAGTTAAATTTAGGTTCATTAACACAATCAAGGGCATTTTAATTCTTTTAATAAATTTCAATTCAATTGTAGGTGAATTTTTTAAAGAATTAAGTTCACTTTTTATTAGACGAATTATGGTTGGGACTTAAATTTTTGAATGTGTCTCGTGTTGTTTTTAACTAATTTTAGTAATGTTTTTTTAAATTCCTTTTAAGAAATTTTTTTTTTGTTTTATTTTTTTATTTTGTTATTATTGTCATTTGGCAATAACTTGTTTTTTTAATACAATTCAAAAGCAGCTACATTGGCGCATATTATCGTTTAATTTGTAAATTTTATTTTAAAACTTCCCTATACGAAATACATATGTAATCGTACGAACATTCACTTTAGGTAATTTTAAATATAGTTTTTTTTTGTATTTTGAAAACATTGCTTTGTTTTTTTTTTTTTTGTTATTTAATGAATGTTTTTTTTTTGTTTTTTTTTTTTTTTTGCAAATTTAAGGAATTTGCAATATTGGCATTTAATGATTTTGTTTTTTGCAAACTTTTTTTAATTTTGTTTTTGCGTACGTATAAAATAAGCGTATGTTTTGAGAAACTAAAAAATTTTGAAGGGCATTAACATTTTTGTTTGAAAAATATGGCTTTAAAAGGAATTGATAAATATTTCCGGTGAATTCTGTACACTTGTTTGTGATAATAATATGAAAAACATTTAAATTTACATATATATGTACATACATATGTAATTATGTACTCATATATTAAAATTATTATTATTTGCATTTAACTTCGGCTTGAAAGTAAATCACACGTGTTCAACAATTTCTGTCTTAAGTATTTACGTTTGATATTTTAAATCCTCTTCTACCCGCCCTCCTCAACCAACATACATTATGTATTAAACTGGCTTAAGTGTCTGCTAATAACAATCGATACAAACCAAATTGAAGCCATATTGTGTATTTATGCTGTATATTTTTTTGCTCTTTTAATTTAAATAAGCTCATGCTTTAAATGTATCACCGTATTTATGCGTGCACAACTAGAAACAATTTAAAATGTATTTCAATAAATTTGCTGTTTGACTCATAAACTTTGACAAGCCTCTTTTCAAAATGTGAACGTTCAATTTACATTATGAACTGTTAAGAAATCAAGTAACACTACTTTTCATTATTGTTGTTGTTATTGTTAACTGCAAACAATAACAAACGGGTACTTTTTTTATGTTGTAACACAGGCACAAAAAAAAACTGCAAAAAAGGGGCCAAACTAAATGTAACAAAGTATGAGTCATAATTGCGAACAAATAAATTGTGGCTTATGGCCAGAAATAATAAAAAAAAAAAAACAAACTGAGAAATATAAAAGTAGTTATCCTATTCAAAAAATAAAATATATAAAAATAAAAAAATTTGTTTAAGGTAAAAAAAAAAATTTTTTTTTTGCATACTTTTATAATAAAATCATAAATGGTACAGTACCTAAATAAAACAAGTAAGAAAATGATAGTCGGTCTAGACCGGCTATACGATACCCTATACCATGCGTTTAGAGGCCCTATCTCTCAGACCCAACTAACTGGATATAGAAAATAAGCATAAACCAAATTTGAGTGGGATTTTTCTAAATTTTTTTGGCTGCAGATATGAAAAATTTCATATCGGATGCTATATCTATATGGGGACTAGGCCCCAAAATGGACCGATCCTGACCATGTTTGGTAAGGTCTCTTGTATTTTGCAAAAATATATACAAACAAAATTTGAGAAGAATCAGTGCAATATTTTTGTTTTTTGGTAGATTTAAGTAAAGATCAGGAAGCAGCTCTATATGGAGCCTATGACTAAGAGTTGTCCCATAGAGATTATTTTTGGACTACTGACTAATGGATGTAATAAACACATACAAGCCCAATTTGACTAAGATTTATATGATAATTTGTATCCTATGGCAATTTAAGTCGATTTCATAGGGGCCATTTGTATGGGGGCTATGTCTGAACATGGACCGATTCTCTCCAATTTCAATAGCGTTCATCCTATGGCGACCTGCAATTTGATTACAAGCTTTACATGGACAAACAGACGGACGGACGGACTGACGGACGGACATCGTTAAATCGAATCAGCTAGTGATTCTGATTCGATCGGTATAATAAAAGATGGGTCTAGGTCAAATATTTTTGGTAGTTACAAACAGCAGCACAAAGTCGTTATACCCAAACCACATAGTGGTATAAGTTGAAAAAATAGAATTTTTTTTTTAAGATTGTACAAATGTCTCAATACTACTTAAATATTATATATGTACATTTCTTCAAAAGGCCTCAGTTTCTTCTTTCCAAATCCGCTGAGAAATTCAAAATTGGTTGTTATTTAACCAATTCAAAGTTACTGGCCTACATGTGCAAAAGGGCCGAAAACCAGTTTTTTACCCGTGACTCAAAATTCTGAAGGCCTTTGGCAAAATTTCAAGGACAGACTCCTATTAGACATACATATATGTATATTAGGGTGACAGACATTTTTTTTGGAATATCGAGACGTGCGGTTCGGATTAGTGCGGAAAATTTGAGCCAAATCGGACAATGCTTTTTGGACGCGCATTGAGTTCAAAGTTCAAATATGCATTTATATGTAAAAATTATCAAAAAAAAAATCATTTTTCACAAAAATTTTGATATTAATAATTGCGTTTCAATTAAATTAATGAATAAACCATAATCTAGAGTAAATTATCTTTCTAATGAAATAAGTTCAAGTTCGCCAGGCAATAAATGCGCCACAGTCCACTTGATTAAGAAAATCGAGCTGACATTTTTAAATACATTGAAATAATTTACAAAAACAAAATTTTTGGGATTTCCTGATCCCAGAATGATCTTATGTAAAGTATTTTGCATCTCGTCTATTTTTATGCCGTTCTAAATAAATGTCGTTGCGAAACCAACGATTGGACTTTAAGGTCTAATTAACAAAATATATGTGATTAGAAATGCTAAACATTGTAAGTATCCTGTCCTTAATTTGGCGAGGGCAGCGTTTTTATTTCAGCCGATTTGAAGAAAAATGTGATTTTTCATACTTTTTCAACTGTTAGGCTGCATCTTTTTCGTGTTTTCATATTTCAAATATCTTTTGTCAAAATATTATACTCAATCCTGTAAATTAAGGTTAAATTGAGACACTATATATTGTCCCCCTTTAAGATCAAAAGTCAAATTTAAGGATATTTATATTTTTTTAAAACAAAATATCGAAATAATATATATTTGTGGAAAGATTTCGACAAAATTTGTTGATAATATTTGAATAATTCCAAAAAATAATATTCTGGACTGAATTTCCGAAATTAACCCGTGGCTCTATTTGAAAATCCATAAATATTTTCGTCATCAGGATTTTTTTTTTTAAATAAAATAAATTTAATGTATTCATAAAATTCCTCAAATTTATTCGTTATTTTATGAAAATATTTTGATTAATTAGTTTTAATATTTAATACAGTATAAACAAATTTGTATATCGAGGGCTTATATTCAAAAAGTGCTATCTGCATTAATAATTATTTTAAAGAGAGCGTGTAAAACCAATTTATTTTTTTTTTTGAAAATGTTATAAAAAAAACTACTGAATATTATCTCAAATTTCTTCTTTTGTTTGAAAGTACAATCCTTCCGGTTAATAATGGAAAATAATTTCATTCAAATGGCTGCCTCGGCTGGCCATGCAGAAGCCTACACGATCGGTCCAATTTTTAAGCACATTATCGATTGTGTGCAGCTGTATTTCACCAATGGCTTCACGAATATTGTCCTTTAAAGCGTCAATTGTCTCTGCCTTGTTGGCGTGACACTTGTCTTTGAGGGCACCCCACAAATAATAGTCCAAGGTGTCAAATTGCAACTCCGAGGTAGCCAAACCACATCAGCTCTGCGGCTGATAATGCGATCTTCAAAAACAGGACGCAAAACATCGAGTGTAGCTTCGGCTGTGTGGCACGTAGCGCCGTCCTGTTGAAACCAAATGTTGCCAATATCCTCCTCTTCAATTTTTGTGAACAAAAATTCGTTCAACATGGCCCGATAACGATCGCCATTGACTGTAACGGCCACTCCTTGCTCACTTTCGAAGAAAAATGGCCCAATTATGCCTCTGGACCAAAATCCGCACCAAACAGTGACTCGTTTTGGGTGTATCGGCTTTTCAATGTATGCGTGCGGGTTTTCTGTGCCCCAAATGCGACAATTTTGCTTGTTTACATACCCGCCAAGATCAAAATGAGCTTCATCTGAAAAGATGATTTTTTTTTTGGCAAAATCGGCATCTTCTGTAAGTTGATCGCAGGCCCACTTAGCGTAGCGAAAACGCATTGGATGGTCAGTTGGCTTCAACTCCTGAACCAATTGGACTTTGTATGGCGTCATACCAAGGTCTTTATGCAAAATTCGAAATGTTCAATTCTTGAGAACGACGGTGAATTGATGTTGATGGCGCTTCACGCACACTTTCTGCCACAGCAGCAATATTCTCGGGTGTACGCACTGTTTTTGGCTTTTCACGCTTTGGTTTATCGATGGGATGCCAGTTTCTTTCACTTTTTTCACAAGATAACGAACATACGGAGCTGACTATGCTTCTCTTCTTCCAAAATCCGTACGCAATTTTCGCACACATTCTGCAACATTACCATGATTTTCAAAGTAATGTCGCAATATTTCCCAGCGTTGTTCAAGCAGATACACAACCATATTCGTTCAGCGGAAGGATAAAACTAATTATCCGTCAAATCAGACATGAGCTAAGTGTTACCATTCACGAAGTAAGCACTAGTTGAAAAAAAAACGTTAGATGGCGGACCCTTTATTTGTCGATCGATTTGCTATAATTTCTATTAAGAAATAGTCATATTTATCATGTATGATATCAAAATTAATATTATATTTGACAGTTCGGCAGTTTTTTAACAAACAAACTATCTACTGCTTTTGGTTACTCATGAGGGTTGGTGACTCTTACCGAAACAGCTGTATAACCTGGTATGCAGAATATAGATCAATTGTTTGACACAAATGTGCCAATGTTTTTTACTTTATTTAAAGTAAATATATTTAATCTTGAGCCTGAATAATTTCAAACTCTATCATTAAAATATTTATAGATTTTCATAGTCAATTTGACATCAATGTAGCCTAACAGTTGAAAAAGTATGAAAAATCAAATTTTTCTTCAAATCCGCTGAAATAAAAACGCTGCACTCGCCAAATTAAGAACAGGATACCTACAATGTTTAGCATTTTTGATCACATATATTTCGTTAATATGACCTTAAAGTCCAATCGTTGATTTCGGAAAATTTCTTGAACAAAATTTTTTAAAAAGTTAAAAAAGTAAAATTTGAAATAGTACTAAAAAACGTACTGCTTTGACATTTATTTAGAATGGCGTAACAATAGACGAGATGCAAATTACTTAACATAACATCATTCTGGGATCAGGAAAATCCAAAAATGTTGTTGTTGTAAATTATTTCAATGTCTTTAAAAATGTGACTTCGATTTTCTTAATCATGTGAGCTGCGGTGCATTTATTGCCTGTGGAACTTGATATGACTTGGCTCTTTTTCACCCGATTATATGTTTTGTTGTTTAATTAGAAAGATAATTTACTCTAGATTATGGTTTATTTATTAATTTAATTGAAACGAAATTATTAATATCAAAAATGTTGAAAAAAAATGATTTTCTTTTTTTTTTTGATAATTTTTACTTATAAATGCATATTTGAATTTTGAACTCAATGCGCGTCCAGAAACATTGTCCGATTTGGCTCAAATTTTCCGCACTAAAGTTGTAGATCCAAGGTCACTATAATCCGACCCGCACACCTCAAAATTCCACCAAAAATTTTTTTTTCATACAAACCGCTGTCACCCTAATGTAAATATACCTATGTATATATGGGGGGTTTCATGTCAAGTGCACCAACTTTTGAAACCGATGTCTTCCGATCGGGATGACCGAGGTTAGTCCTATTGGATAGTAGTTTAAACACAATTTTTCAACAAGATCGGTCCAGATCTCTCTGAGTTAGAGGGGATCAAAATTTTACATTTTGGCCAAACAGGTGTTTTTTCTCATCCACGTAACTTATTACCTATTGTTCTTAGAAAATTTTCTCCCAAATAGTTTAGATAGCTATTTCTTCAATATTTCGAAAAAAAATACTTAAAAAAAAAATTTTTGGACCTTCTTTTTGCTAAATCAAAATAGTGCATTTGTGAAAAATTGAAAAACCGTTGTCTTGAGTTACAAAACATTTATTTTGATAGATATCCCACTCCCATCCCACTAAGCGACCAAAAAGCTCTTAAAGGAAAAATCCTAAGCTTTCTTATGAAAAAAAAGAAAAAAATGCCCTTTTTGAAAAAAAAGGCAAAAAATGCTTTGATTTAGCCAAAAAAAGCCTAAAAAAAATTTTTTTTTAAATTATTTTTTCCGAAATATTGAAGAAATAGCTATCTAAACTATTTGGGAGAAAATTTTCTAATAACAATAGGTAATAAGTTACATGGATGAGAAAAAACACCTGTTTGGCCAAAATGTCAAATTTTGATCCCCTCTAACGCAGAGAGCTCTTGACCGATCTTGCTGAAAAATTGTGTGTAAACTACTATCCAATAGGACTAACCTTGGTGCAAATTTCATCCCGATCGGAAGACATCGGTTTCAAAAGTTGGTGCACTTGACATGAAACCCCCCATATATATATAGTATTTATACCCTATACCACTATGTGGTTTGGGTATAATGACTTTGTGCTGCTGTTTGTAACTACCGAAAATATTTGACCTAGACCCATCTTTTATTATACCGATCTACTCAGAATCACTTTCTGAGTCGATTTGGCCGTCTAACCGTCTGTCCATCTGTGTGTCCATGTAAACCTTGTAATCAAACTACAGGTCGCAAATATGAATATATTTTGATGAAATATGGTATATAAACTTTTATCGGGCATAGGATGAACGCTATTGAAATTCGGTCTATGTTCAGCCCAAATGAAATCGACATAAATTGCCATAAGATCCAAATTATCATATCTCATTCAAATTGGGTTTGTCTGTGTTTATTATATCCATTAATCAATAGTCCCAAAATAATCCATATAGGACCGCTTCCCGGTCTTCACATAAATCTATCAAAAAACAAAAATATTGCACATATTTTTCTCAAATTTAGTTTGTATATATTTTTTCATAATATAAGCGACTTTACCAAATATGGTCAGGATCGGTCCATTTTCGACCTAGTTCCCATATAAATATAGCATCAGATATGAATATCTGCAGCAAAAAAAAAAATTAATAACAATGCCACTCAAATTTGGTTTTATGTTTATTTTCTATATCGAATTTGTTGGACCGAAGAAATAGGGTCTCTAAACCATGGTATAGGGTATCGTATAGTCGGTCTGGACCGACTATAGTTTTCTTACTTGTTTTCATTATCTTCATCAACAGCTAACAGATACTTCCACAAAAGAAGAAAAAAAAACAAATTATACATAATCAAAAATAATTGCACTTAAAATATAATTAAAATTTCAGGTCCAAAATAGCCCTTTTTAATTAGCAAAATGCAGGAAAGTGAAACTTCGATCGCAGTATAAAGTCTATTGTAGATTTTATCTTTGCAAATTGGAGACAATCGAGAATCTTGTCATCGCTAAAATTTAGCGTAAGACATTTTATGCTAGATCTCTTTAAAGGCGGCCTATTCTTCAAACAAAATCTAAATTAAATTTATTTATTTATTTATTCATTTCGGTTTTCCATGCTACAAGATTACAAATCTTATTATTATCCCACAGAATTATTACATAGTAAATAATAACAATTTGAAGACAATATAAAGATATTATAAATAATTTTAACAATAAAAAAAATAAAGATAACAAAATTAAAATCAAAAATTAAATCGAAATTTAAATCATACAATAATAAAAAAAAAGGAAAAACTTTATCCATTTGAAAGCGTTAATTAAAATTTTTAAATACAAAGCGTTGCTTATTAGATTTTAAATTTGATTGTAGTATGTTCCAAAGACGAATTGCAAAAATATAAAAATGACGTTCTGAAAAGAGGTTTAGTACATGATCTGTATCATTTCATTGGAGCGTCTAGAGCGAGTAGGGACTAGGTTGTTGAACAAGTAAATTTGTTGGAGAATGCTGATATATGATCATGTTTTCCTAAATTAAAGACGTATCTTAATATTGCATTGTATGTTCCTTTAATTTTCTCTCTACTAGCAGAATCAAGATTTGCAAATATTTCACAACCATGCAGTAACGTCGGGATTAGATAAGTTTTCGCAAGACAAAATTCGGATATAATGAGGGGTTAAATGTTGAGTTGACCACAGTGTACGCCGCAATGAATTCAATCATAGATCTGAAACAATATTCAGAATTTTTAAATTTCGAAACAAAGAGTAAATTATAGATCACTAGTTACACATAGAAAACAGGGGTTCATTGTGCCTACCGAATTTAATGCCAAGCGAGTTTCGATAAAATTTTTTACCGTGTTTCGAGATGATAATGATCACAATTCTGTTGTCTTAACCGTAAATATTTTATTGCAATAGAAAATGGTTAACTGTTTTAAAATTTTTGCTGATACAAACGAAAATACAGTTTTTAAACTTTGGCGATTTTTTTCTCTGTGTAGTTAAAAGTTTCATCTTGCAAAATGATGAAAATACCTTTTTTCAATAAAAGTAACTTGTTAACTAGATGCTACTTTTCTAAGAATATGAACTTTTTAGAATAGTTACAGTTTTTAACAAAATGTGCTTATTTAAAAAAATAAAACTATTTTCAGAAAAGTACATTTTTTAATAAAAATAAAAGATGCAGAAGAGGGACAATTTTGTGAAAATCAATGTTAATCGTACAATGTTACATATCAGTGAGTTATTGAAAGTTATACATACGAGTATATAAAGAATTGCAAAAATAAAGAATCGATTCAGAAACATTTTGTAGTGGAAGCTAAGAGTAATTTTGAAGCCGAAATTTAGTCAATCGCAAGTATTTCATACAGATTAATTTCATATATCTTTCTTGGCTATATAATAATCCAAGCATTTTGAATCAATCGTAGATATTTTGCGAGTCGCTATATAATGTCAAGCGTAGATCTGTTTAATGGCAATATTAGCATAGATCTGTTTCAATTCAAAGGTAGATATTTAAAGTCAAAGGTAGATCTCTTTAAAGTCTATATATAAGGTCAAGCGTAGATATCTATACCGTTGTATTAAGTCCAGCCTAGATCTATTTATAGTTAATATGTATAGTTATGTGTAGATCTCAATATCGTTATATAAAGTTAAGCAGAAATCTCTTTAAAGGCAACATATAAGGTCAATCGGAACGTAGATCTATACTATAAAGCGTAGAGCTATTTCTATTCGATATATCGATTAAAGTGTATTCCTATTTAATGTCGTAGAAGTATAGACTTGTTCAGACTCTATATTTAAAGTAAAGCGTAGGTCCCTTTATAGTCAATACAATCTATTTACACTCGATATTATAAGTAAAGCGAAGATTCACTCTATATATAAAGTCAAGCGTAGGTTTATTTACACTCGATATATAACGTCAAGCATAGTTTTTTTTAAACCGAATATAAGTGAACTTTATACCTAAAGTCAAGCATAGATCTCTTTATGCAACAAAATATATAGTGTATATCAAATTAATCGTTGGAGTCAATCTCAGATCTCTTTATATGTGAAATTGTATAGTATATTCTAAAAGACAATTGCTTTAAAGTTCATTAAAAATTATGCACTGATCTCTTTTAGGCCGGGGATATGATGGGGCACTTTAAAAAACTTGTTAATATCTTATTTGATCCTTGAATTTTGGGACACCAGTTATATATTACTTATAAAATGTGTCCCAAAATTCACAGAAAACATAGCTTTTATACCCTATACCACTATGTGGTTTGGGTATAATGAATCACTATCTGATTCGATTTAACGATGTCCGTCCGTGTGTCCGTCCGTCCGTCTGTGTGTCCATGTAAACCTTGTAATCAAACTGCAGGTCGCAAATATGAATATATTTTCACGAAATCTGGTATACAAGCTTTTACCGGCCGTCGGATGAACGCTGTTGAAATTGGTGGGAATCGGTCCATGTTGAGACCTAGCCCCCATACAAATGACCCCTATGAAATCGACTTAATTGCCATAAGATACACATTATCATATAAATCTTGTATGTGTTTATTACATCCATTAGTCAGTAGTCCAAAAATAATCTCTATGGGACAACTCTTAGTCATAGGCCCCATATAGAGCTGCTTCCCGATCTTCACTTAAATCTATCAAAAAACAAAAATATTGCACTGATTCTTCTCAAATTTTGTTTGTATATATTTTTGCAATATACAAGAGACCTTACCAAACATGGTCAGGATCGGTCCATTTTTGGGCCTAGTCCCCATACAGATATAGCATCCGATATGAAATTTTTCATATCTGCAGCCAAAAAAATTAAGAAAAATCCCACTCAAATTTGGTTTATGCTTATTTTCTATATCCAGTTAGTTGGGTCTGAGAGATAGGGTCTCTAAACGCATGGTATAGGGTATCATATAGTCGGTTTAGATCGACTATAATTTTCTTACTTGTTTTTTACCTCTGTTTGATTTGGCAAATCGTATGTGATTGCATAAGTATTGTGGCTTTCCAGTATATATTATCTTATGAAGAAAAATTAGCACTCTAATCTTTAGTAGGTTTTCAAGTGATACTCCGTACAGGCTTTCGAGAAGGACGATTTGTGTTCAAATTTCCTTAAACCATACACACACCTAACAATATTGATGTAAAGCATTTCAAGTTTTTTTTTGCTGATAGAATCGCAATTCGCAAACAGTTCGCATCCATAAGTTAGTGTTGGAATAAGGTAAGCCTTTGCCAATAGTGTTCTTACTCTTAATGGTGTAAAGAATTGCGTTGCCCATAGGGCATTTTGATTTGGCTTGACCAATTTAAGTTGCTGTTGAAGACCAATTCAAGATTTCCAGCTGTTGAAACTATCTCAATTCTTTGATTATTTATTGATATTTCCATATCAATAAGTGGGTTTATAGTCCTTTTGTGTATCATTATGCATTTAGATTTATTTGGATTTAAGCAAAGTCCATTAGAAATGCCCAACAATTTATTCTGTTACATCATCTACATACACGTGAACATTGCAATATGATAAGTGGTGGGGTTAATCATTGGCATAAATAGAGAAACGAAGCGGTCCCAAAATTGACCCTTGGGGTACACCTCTACTAATAGCTAATGGTTCAGATATTGTATTATTAACGAATACTGATTGTATCCGTTCTGAGAGGTATGTCGATATTAGTTGTATTGATGTTGATGAAAAATACATAATGTAGAATGATTGACAGTATCAAAAGCTTTGGAATGATCAAAAAGAACCAAAAAATTAACTTTACCGTCATGAGGTTTTGGAAGGTGGACGGATGGTTGAAAATATGAATGTCCGTCTTTTACTATATGCTGATGACATAGTCATATTAGCCGATGATATTGCCATTATGCAACAAATGATTACAAATCTGGAAAATTATTGTTATATGTGGAATCTGGAGGTTAATCTAAACAAATCCGAAATTCTAATATTTAGAATGGTGGACGATTAAGTCGGCAAGAAAAATGGTTTTTTAAGGGAGAAGAAGTAAAAATATCATCCGAATTTAATTACTTGGGAGTAATCTTTACGCCGAAGCTAAAGTTCAATAAACATTTAGAAAAAAGAAGCATACAAGCGAAAAACGCAATAAACACAACACGGCAAGATTTAATTGGGAAACATGAAATTAATTTAAGAATGAAGTGGAAGGTTTATCTTGCAGTATGTAGAGCAATACAATCATATGCGGCTCAGGTATGGGGTTTTAGACATTTTGAAGAAGTAAATAAGCTGCAACGATATTACATGAAAAGAATTCTAAATGTACCAAGCTTTACTCCTAACTACATTCTTATGCTAGAAACTAGTGCTGAAGACAGTCATATGTATATTTTGGGGCTCAATCTTAAATATTTAAGCAGAAAAATGTTCCATTATGGAGAAGACAGATTGCCTCACCAGCTATCCTTAATATTACTATGTCGTAACATTTTCTGGGCAAATGAATTAAAGGCGAAAGCTTTGTCATTTAACGTTAATTTGCCAGAAACAAACCCAACGGAGCTACAATGGAATCAATTTTGCACGGAATTACTAAATAATATGAAAATCTGAATCAATCACAAGAATTTACAAACATCTGGATTATGAAAGAGGAAACCATTATATCCAGGATAATTTTAACACAAATAATATCACTTGGATCTTCAAAGCACGCAGTGGACTTAAACTACAACAGGTTTGGTGCGTCAGACATAGACAGGTGTTGTAAATTGTGCAATTTGCATGAACTGGAAACTTTTCAACATTTTCTTGGGGGCTGTCCAGTGCTTAAAGAATTTAGGCTTGCTTGCTTTCAAAAATCTAACTTAACGGAAGAAGAGATAAATCATATTTTAAATGGTATAAATGAAGAAGACTGGTCAAACTTAGTTAAATATTTAAAATGTACTTTAAAATACTGAAACTTTTTGTTAACTGAATTTAATTAATTTTATAACAATAATTGTTACTTATTTTTTACCAAAAATACTGATAATTAATTGTGATCGTTCGACAGACGTTTTAAAAAAAACATGTCGTTAATATTCTATTTTATTTTCTTGTTTATATGCATATATGAATCATTGAATTAAACTTGTAAATTAATCTTTAATATATTTATAAATAAAGAAAAATTCTAATTCTAATTCTAATTCTAACTTTACCGTCATCTAACTCACGTTTTATATTTTCGGAAACATCAGTAAGGGCAGTAACGCAACTATGGTTGGGACGAAAGCCGGATTGCTTGTCAGTCAAAAGTTCATTTACATGTAAGTATGTGCTCATTTGCAAGTGTAGTAGTTTTTCCAAAATTTTCGAAAGAAAGCTAAGTATGGCAATTGGGCGATATTCTGAGTTTGATTTCGGTAGCGGAATTATCTTTGCGTGTTTCCATTTTGTAGGAAAACGGCTCGACGTGATGATGGTGTTGAACAGATGAGTAATATAAGGCAAGATTAGTGGTAAAAGAATTTTAATAAATTGGGGGGTGTAAGTTATCATATCCAACAGCATTAGATTTTATTTGCGAGATACAAGAGAAAACATCAGACTGGTTGACGCAGGAAAACTCAAACTTGTTTTCTTCTAGAAAGAAATTATTATTGACGTTTGCGAAAAAACCAAACGTCTGTTGGAATCATGGGTATATTAGTGAACATCTTATTGAGTTCATCAGCATCAACAGGACAGTTTCTGGTTTTATCAAAATTACCAATACCAATTTCGCGAATAGTATGCCAAGTTTTAGTGTAATATTCTGATTTAGCGATCCTAATTTGGTGATTGACATCGCTTCGAGCTGATCGGAATTAAGTTTTCAGTTCAAGTATTTTGAAACGGTTCCATCGTGAGTAGGCTGAATCTCTTCGGTATATTAGTTGCTGAATTCAGTTAGTAAACCACGGTTTATTCTTTGGTATTATCCTTTTCATTCTTAAGGGAACCGGAAAGATGCAGGTGGCCGAAATATTGTTCAAAATTATTGAAGCGCGTTGTTCTATCATGTAACACAGCTGTCAATCTGTATTTTCTTTTGGTTGCCAACACTTTACTGTACAATCAAATTCAAATCTTGCGCGAATTTCAGGAAACCTTTATTTGAGTGCTGAACAGTTTCGACTTTTATAGTTTGTTGGGTGGATTGTTGTTTCCACAGCGATTTTTTTTCATATTGGTCTTCGTTCGGTGCAAACAAATCCATATTTTTGCCATCGTAATTTTTAATAAAAACCCAAATTAACAATAAATTCGTTAAGCTTATTTTTTTAGTTATTTTCAGCTGGACGTGTTTTTTATACCCTATACCACTATGTGGTTTGGGTATAATGACTTTGTGCTGCTGTTTGTAACAACCAAAAATATTTGACCTAGACCCATCTTTAATTATACCGATCGAATCAGCATCACTATCTGATTCGATTTAACGATGTCCGTCCGTCCGTCCGTCCGTCTGTGTGTCCATGTAAAGCTTGTAATCAAACTGCAGGTCGCAAATATGAATATATTTTGATGAAATTTGGTACATAAGCTTTTATCGGCCATAGGATAAACGGTGAGAATCGGTCCATGTTCAGACCTAGCCCCCATACAAACGACCCCTATGAAATCGACTTAAATTGTCATAAGATCCAAATTATCATATAAATCTTAGTCAAATTAGGTTTGTATGTGTTTATTACATCCATTAATCAGTAGTCCAAAAATGATCTCTGTGGGACAGCTCTTAGTCATAGGCCCCATATAGAGCTGCTTCCCGATCTTCACTTAAATCTATTAAAAAACAAAAATATTGCACTGATTCTTCTCAAATTTTGTTTGTATATATTTTTGCAAAATACAAGAGACCTTCCCAAACATGGACAGGATCGGTCCATTTTTGGGCCTAGTCCCCATATAGATATAGCATCCGATATGATCTTTTTCATATCTGCAGACAAAAAAATGTTTTGTGAACTTATCACATTTGCATACCGCTTAATGACAACAAGTGAGAACGACATAGCCTAGAATTTTGAGTTGTACTGCATCAAAATCTAAATTTTCATTAAAAGTGGACCCAGTATGTTTGTGTACTAAGCTAACGATATTGTGTTCCTTTAAATAAACTTTCATTTAAGAACAACAACCAAAGCTCTCTAAGGTGTTTTCAATATAACAACGAACTTGAGCTTAATACCTCTGTGCCCATGGTTTAATTCCCTATTGAATGTTTTTTTTAAACAACCAAAGCCCTTGTGTTTTAAATAGTTTTTTGTTTTTGTTCATTTATAAATTCACTTTCATTTCATACCGGTAGTAAATCATTTACATAAAGGTCATTTTGTTAATGACTGACATATACACTCTCGAAAACCAAAATAACCAGGAATTTACAAAGTCATGGTAAAAGTTTAACAAAAGCATATTAACACACGCGAATTTGCGAATTTTTAAGCTACAGCCTTATAAAAAAAACAAAATATTAACAAATTTGTACATCATTTATTTGAATGCTAAAAAAAATCGAAATAAAAACAACCTGGAAAATGAAAAAAATTCTCAACAAAAGAAAAAAAACTATATGACATTAAGCAGTTGAACAATAATTTATTAATGCCAAGATTTTCTTAAGTAAATTGTAATGAAAACAAAAGTGAACTTATGGGGGCGTCATTTACGAAATGCTCTGCATTTTACACAGACAATAATATTAAATAATGAAGACGATTATGATGACTTGGTCAACAGATGGCTGGCGCTGTATTAATACTTTAAAAGCAGTTAATTTTTATTTCGGTTGGTTTTAAAATACTCACAAAATATTTTTAAATATGTTAACCTTTTATAAACATATAAAATAGTTAAGCATCAGCTTCTTTTTAGAGAAACACAAAATAATCTTGAATGTTCACCGAGTAAAAAAAAATTTATTATAATCATAAACACAGAAGTGTTAACTTTCACTTTTTTCGCGGTTAAGAAAATGTTTGGATGATTTGAATTTTTTTTCTTCTTCATTAAAATAAATTGTGTCTACTCATGTAACAAAAAACGTTCAGAAAAATTCATATGATTACAATGATTTTGTAAACATCTTGGTTAAACAAGTTTTTAATTGTATTTTAAAGCTCGTTGAAACTCTTCTTATCAAATTCACTTTCATTTGAAGGAAGTATTAGAAAATAATTCTTAATTAAAATTGAATTTTTTTGGGTGTATGCTGTCTATTACAAGAAAAAGTAAATTGAAAACAAATTATGTATAAAAATTAATTGTTTATTAGAAAATTTAAAATACGAATATTCAAAATTTTAACACACCTATACAAAATTGAAATAAATCACCCCTGTTCTTGAAACCACTATCACAAAAAAATGAAAAAATTCTTAAATCTACGAGTTTTTTGCTGTTCTCTTATTTCAATAAGAATATTTTTTCTCGTTTTAATTCACATAGAAAAGGCTTTGTGAAATCAAAACAAATGCCCTTTTTTTCTACTAAGCAGGTCTTCAGAGATAAAAAAAAAACTAATTGATATTTAAACTCTAACATGTTTTTTATTGAACCTTGTCATTATTTTAAAAAATTAGACATTAATTTTATGAAAAAAAAAAGATTTTAAAAAACGCTGATTTAAAAAAAAAAATTCGTAATAAGTGGTCGATGTTTATAAAACACACTTTTTGCGATGATGCTGTTCTATAACTATAATAAAAACTTTTTATTTACACAATCTATTTTCCATTATAATTTTTTCAATTATAGCATAGATTCTTAATGCAGTAATTATTGCAAATAAAGGAATTAAAAAATTTTTTTCATCAAATCACATATTTTTATTTTTTTGCATATGTTCGAAACAGTAGTGATGCTAGTCAAATCCAATTTATTTGAATATCGAAATTTTTTTTGGTGATGCCTAACTTTATAGAAAAGTCATTTTTAATTGAATGAAATTGAAGAACAAAAACATTCAAATGAACAAATAAGTCGTTATTTTAAAAGAAAATATTTTTCTTTGTACTTTTTCTATAAACTTAAGAAAAAACATGCACAAAATACTTAAAAGTTTTTTGTGAAACTGAATAAAGAACCATATGGCACCTTGGTTTCTAGATAACATATGTTCTTAACTCAAACATATGGTTCTTAACTCAAACATATGTTTCCATTAAATAAATAAAAAAAGTGGTTTCAAGAAACCCAAAATTACAATTTCATGTGATTTTAAATTCACTCTTATTCAAATAACAACGTTTCAAGAACAGGGCTGAATATGTGGAGTTATTCCAAATTATAACAACGATCTTTGATCTTCTTACATTTAAAAGATAACTAGAACCTATATCTTAACCTAGCCCATATATTGAAACTCTCTTTCATTTTTATAACGGAAAAATTACAACAGTTGCAAATAGTCTTACAACGATAGAAGTTTTAGTTTTTAGTTTTTTAGTCAAAGATTAATTTAACACCATCAGTAAGTTATAAGAAGAAAAAGTCACCCGTTTAAAATAGATGAAAATGTTTTTTAAAAGAAAATTTACTTTTACAGGTTCCCTGTCCAATGTATAACGTATGATACAAAATATTTTTCTTGTACCATGTTTACAGAATCCATTTAACTATCATATAAAAAATTTTATAGGTCATTTAGAAATTTTTTTTTTTAACACAAATGAACAATTTCAAAATTTAGTATATCGACGTACTGAGTACAAGGTCCTGCTTGAAAAAAAAATAAACAACACAGTAATTATTCGATTTGTTATTATTTATTTATTAAATTATATAATAATATAAATAATAATAATAATATAAATGATATAAAAGGACCATGTGACGTTGAAAACTTATTTTTGTGTGAGGACAGGGAATCTGTTAAGAAGAGATACTTTTTTAGAAAAGAATTTTATTTAAGAAAAAGTACTCTTGAACTTTATAAAGAAAATTTAAATTTCTTTCTTAAGACCAGGTTCTTTCTTAAGAAAATTTAGAAAAGTTAATTTTTATAACAAAGTTCTTTTTAAGGAAAATTTACTTATTTAAGAAAATTTACTTTTTAAAATAGGAACTTTTTTTTAAGAAAAGGCAAATTTAAGAAAAGGTAATATTTTAAGAATATTTACTTTTTTATAAAAAATCCTTTTTTATGGAAATGTAGTTTTTTAAGAAGAAAATATTGTTTTGAAGAGTAGT
This sequence comes from Cordilura impudica, assembly GCA_963682025.1. NCBI lineage: Eukaryota > Metazoa > Arthropoda > Insecta > Diptera > Scathophagidae > Cordilura > Cordilura impudica. Next base: position 223,861,092 of record OY821518.1, on the reverse strand, counting down.
AGTACCTCTTCAGAAACAGTATAATTTTTTTATATAGTTCCTTTTTTGAGAAAATTTATTTTTTTAAGAAAAAGATAATTTTTGAAGAAAATTTACTTTTTTAAGAAAATAGACTTTTTTTAAAAAGGTACTTAGTGTTAAGAAAAGTACATTTCTAGAAAACTTACTTTTAAAAAAAAGTTAATCTGCAAGAAAAGGAAATAATTATTTTACAAAATTTGCTTTTTTAAGGAAAGGTACTGTTTAGAGAAATATTCCTTTTTAAGAAAAGTTTACTTTTTTAGGAAAGGGTAATTTTTAAAGAAATTTTACTTTTTAAGAAAAGGTACATTTAAGAAAGGTTTTTTTTTAAGAAAAGGTACTTTTTAAAAATGCTATACTTCCAAAAAAAAAGGTAATTTTTTGAGAAATTGTACTTATTAAGAAATTACACTTTTTAAGAAAAGATGTTTTTTTTTAGGAAAAAGTACTTTTTAAGAAAATTTAATTACTTAGAAAAGGTAATTCTTTTTAGGAATATGTACTCTTTTAAAAAAAGTTAGCTTGTAAAAAATTACATTTAAATTTACATTTTTACATTTAAATTTACAGTTTTTGGAAAAAAAAAAATTAAAAAATATATCCTTTTTGAAAAAATTTACGTTTTTAAGAAATGGTTCCTTTTAAAGAAAATATACTTTTTAATAAAATGTACTTTATAAGAAAATGTATAATTTATAAGAAAAGATGCTTTTTGAAGAAAATGTACTTTTTAAGGAAATCCCTTTTTTATAAAATGTACTTTTTGAAGAAAAGGGTTCTTTTTAAAAAAAAGTTACTTTTTAAGGAAAGGTACTTTTTTAAGAAAATTTACTTAAGAAAAGGTACTTTTTAAGAAAAATTGATTTGTTGATTTTTAAAAAGGACACTTTTTCAAAATATGTACTTTTTGAAAATATGCACTCTTTTAAGGAAAGTTACTTTTAAGGAAATGGTACTACTTTGAGAAAAGGACAATTTTAAGAAAAGGTACTTTATTAAGAAATTGTTCTTTTTTAAGAAAATTTACTTATTTAAAAAAAGATTATTTTTAATGATTTCTTTTTAAGAAAAAGTACTTTAAAAAAGGCACTTTTTAAGAAAAGCTACTTCTTTAGAAAAAAAGTCACTGTACTTTTTTAGAAAAGTCCAAAAGTGGCAGAAAAAAGGTTTTACTATCCCTAACAAAGTTCGAAAAATATTTACAATTTTTTATTAAAAACCCAAATATTTTGGGGGGAAAAGCAGCTCAAAAAATCAATTGCTCGAAATTTTTCGTAAAAAAAAGTGAAAAAAGAGGTAAAGACCAAATAGATATTCTTCTTAAAATACGTAAACGAAATTTCAACAAGAAGTACAAATGCTGCATTATAGTCGATGCAAGATATGCACTTGGCGTCTTCTCACATTTACCAGGAGTGAAATTTTACGTAGCCGATACTAGCGGAAATTTTCGTGAACAGTTCAATCACAATCAAAATAAATGCGAATCCACTAAATAGCTCAGAACTAAAGTCCATAGAAATATTTTGGGGTCATGCAAAAAGATTGATGAAAAGCGTAAAACAAATCGCCAATAATACCACAGTTTTTGCTAGGTAAAGTCTGTGTCCAGTAAAAAATTGACTGTAATTACTATAAAAGGGCTAATGGTAGATATTCCAGAAAAACTTAAAATTTCATACAAAATAATTATGTTTGAAAAATAACATATATTATGCTCATTTAAATAACACTAGTATATCCCAGCACTCGAAATTCAAGTGCAAATTCTAGGATATTATTTTTTCATTCAATTTTGGTCTTCCACTGTTTTTTTAATCTATATATATAAAAAATTTATGAATATTTAAATGAGCCTAAAGGTATGTTAATCAATTTTAGCAATTTACAATTCAAAACAGACCGTCTGATATATAATTTAAATCATTCCCATTACAGGGTGTAACGAATTATTATAAATATTTTATTTAATTTAATTTAATATATTTTTAAAATAGATTAAACATAAATTTTATCATTCTCAGCTTCTCCTACATATGAACTATAACTATGCCAATTTTCACACTCCTCCGTGCCCGCATATTGCATAAAAAGGGAACTAAATTACCTTCATGTATTAATATATAGATTCCCCCATCAAAATCGGTTATTTATTTTAAGAGTTATTGCGATTTATTGATGTTATAATTTTTATGTTAGCAATCTTTTTAAAATGGAACTCTTTTGGAAATTAAATTGAAGGTGGAATTAATGTCATAATCTTCAAATATTTTGCTGATATAATTGTCATTAAAAAATAATATTTTAAACATTTATTAGGTAAAAATTACTTTAAAAGTTATAATTATACTTTTCGACCAAAATTACATCCATTATTGGGCGAATTATTTGTTCTTTTACTCATCAGAAGATTATTTTAGCCTTATTATGCAAAACTTTTTATGTTTTGGGAACCCACACTTGATATTTAAAACTAGAAATTTTAAGGCACCTAAATCGTCTGATAATATGGATGGTATTAGTTTTTATGCGAAGCTAGCGCCAATGTAAATCAACAACTAAACACAAATAGTATCATTAATGATATTCGATTACAAGTCAATTTCTGGTTTTTATTTTTATTCTAAATATTTTCCTGAAAATTGGATTGTATACGCTTTTAAAAATTAACTGCAAAAATTCGAGCAATTACCGCAAAACTATGTTAAGTGACATGATATTCGATTCTCGTTTCTGTCGAAATTTCGATCATCTGTCAAAGATTTAATAAGCTCCGTTATGAATTTACAGTAATTACAATTTTAGGCATTTCGATAATGGACTTAATTTAACGACACTACACTTCGAGTTATTAAGGTTTGAAGTTCGGATACACTGAATCCCTTAAACAATTAATTTTTACCGCGAATAATTTTTTCGTGATGATTTATGCGGTTGTATAAAAAAGTTAACAGCAAAAAAGTTGAAAAAAATTTATTTATTTATTGTCGCAAATATTTCAATGTTTTAAACAATTCTGTGAACCAAGTTTCAGATTTATTGGATGAGGGGAATCACATATATGACTGTGCGTGACTATGCGTGACTGTGTGTGACTATCTTAGAATTAATCTTTGGCCACAACAAGTCTATGGACAAAGTTTCAGATCGATCGGATGAGGGGAAATAGTTTTTAAAACACTCCGTGATTGTTCCGTGACTATGCGTGACTGTGCGTGACTACCCCCAAAATTAATCTACAGTTACAAAAAGACTATGGGCCAAGTTTTAGATTAATTGTATGAGGGGGAATGGGGTTGACCCATGGCAGACAGACAGAGAGTATGAGTTAAAAGAACGAGTTAAAAAAACATTTTTCTTCAAAATTTTGATTTTGCCACTTAAGCTATTTTCACGGTCTTGAATCGATATGATCATGATTGAACCATTTTTCTACCTAGTCCCCATACAATAATAATATCATACGATATAAACTTTAACATATATATACATCTATAATAATAATAGGCTAGGCGATTTCTTGTGACCGAGGTTTTGTTCTACCGTTTTATCCCGATTTTGACCAAACGTATATTATTTGAATGGTATTTCTTTTTAGCCGTTTTGCAGATTTACAGATTTTAAAATTTTTTCCTTTATTTTGAGTAAATTGTATTTAAAGTTGCTACTAACATATACATAAAATTATACAATGATATGTGTGTGTTTATTAAATTTGTTAATGTGTTTGTAATAAAAATGACTTTGTTTTTTTTGTGTTGATTTGTGAATCGGCTATAATTGACTAACATACCTTTAGGGTCTTTATTTAATGCAAAAATAAAATTTCCTAGAATTTGCACTCGAATTTCAAGGGCTGGAATCTGCTTGTATATATTATTCTGTTTGAACTGTAGAAGCTGAATTATCAAATCCGTAGATATTTTATTATTTTCTTAATGTTAGATCACTCAAGTTATTATACATTTAATTTTAATATTTGTTTACACATAACGAAACGTAATGAGTAATGATTAAAACATTAAAAATAAATTATATATATTTAGTTGCACAGTTTTGTTTCCTAAGTTTCAGCAAAACAAAATAATTTTTTATTAACCTTATTTTAATTATTTAAATGTCAATGTCATTTCTTTAATACTTAACAACATTCCTCACTTATAGCGTAGTTTTATTCTGTATTTCTTGCTAAGTTTATTTTTATTATTCTGGAAAAAAAGCAATTATACTTTTTAAAAAAAAAAAAAAAAATTCTCATATTTCACGTTTTTGTCAGTGTTAAAAAAAAACGCGATACAGCACAAAATCACTCAACAGTTAATTATAACTGTTAAAAAATGTTCAGTTATTCATTCATTTACAATTTACATGCCTACATTGTGGTGATAATGAACTGACATGTTTTAGCTATAAATTCATATTAACGGAAATTAGTTTCAAGTTTTTAATATGTTCTTCATAGTTAAATCAAGAATTCAAAGCAAATAAAACCGAGATAAAATTCAAGTTTTAAAAATATATATGATTGATTGTTCTTATCAGATATAAGACATTTTTCAATGCATTCTTGCATATGTAACTCCAAAATGCGATTAATTGGGGTTTTACAAAGAACTTCCTATCAAACTTCTGGACTCAATAGAGTTTAATATTTTGGAATTTTAACAAACGTCAAAATTTATAATTTTATATATTTGTGGAATAAAAATTATAAAAAAGCATTATTTATTTTTAACTATATCCTTAAATTTCTTAAAAATAAAATTTGTGTTCTTTATTTCATTTTATTTTGTTTTATTTCATTTTATTTTATTTTATTCTATTTTATTTTATTTTATTTTATTTTATTTTATTTTATTTTTATTTTTTTTTTTTATTTAATTTTTATTTGTTTTCTATATTTTATTTTAGAGTGTTTTATTTTGTTTTATTTTTTATTTTACTTTATTTTTTATTTTATTTTATTTTAATTATTTTATTTTATTTTATTTAATTTCTATTTTTATATATATATATATATATATATATATATATATATATATATATATATTTCATGTTATTTTATTTTATTTTATTTCATTTTATTTTATTTAATTTTATTCAATTTTATTTAATTTAATTTTATTTTTATTTGATTTTTTTTTTTATTTTATTTAATTTTTATTTTTTGTGATATTTTATTTTAGAGTGTTTTATTTTTTTTTTATTTTTTTTTTATTTTAATTATTTTATTTTATTTTATTTAATTTCTATTTTTTTTTTTTTTTATATATTTATATTTTATGTTATGTTATGTTATTTTATTTTATTTTATTTAATTTTATTCAATTTTATTTAATTTAATTTTATTTTATTTCATTTTATATATTATTTTATTTCTCAACTTTTTCAATGAACTTATGTTGAAAGCATAATAAATTTATCTATTTGCATATTAAAAGAGAATATTTATAAAAATAAATATCCAATTAACACCAACAAAAATACTTATATGAGTAAGAAAATAAAGAAACCTATTAAAACGTGTAGCTTTTTATGGGCCTAAACTCCAACATAATTCCACTAAAAAATTTACAAAGTGAAGAAATTAGAAACAAATAATATTTATAACTCTTGAAAAACCGGGGAAACAATTTTCATGAATCTTTTTATCTTATTTTATTGTTTTGTTATCTTATTTAATTTTATTTTATTTTTTAATTTTATTTTTTTTATTTTTTTTTTTATTTTATTTCTTTTATTTTATTTTAATGATCAATGATTAAAAATCAATTATATTTAATTGGTTGAACATTCTTTCTTTTTAAGATTCAGCAAAAAACAAAAATAATTTTTTATTAACCTTATTTTAATTACTTCATTGTCAATGTCATTTTTTAACACCTAACTACATTCTTGTTGTCTTTCTTTGCATTTCTTGATAAGAAAAGTTTGTTTTTACTATTCTACAAAAAAAAAACAAGTAAGAAAATTATAGTCGGTCTAGACCGACTATACGATACCCTATACCATGCGTTTAGAAACCCTATCTCTTAGGCCCAACTAACTGGACATTGAAAATAAGCAAAAACCAAATTTGAGTGGGATTTTTATTAATTTTTTTGGCTGCAGATATGAAAAAAATTCATATCGGATGCTATATCTATAAAGGGACTAGGTCCAAAAATGGACCGATCCTGATCATGTTTGGTAAAGTCTCTTGTATTTTGCAAAAATATGTACAAACAAAATTTGAGAAGAATCAGTTCAATATTTTTGTTTTTTAATAGATTTAAGTGAAGATCGGGAAGCAGCTCTATATGGGGTCAAAGGGATCATTTTTGGACTACTCATTAGTGGATGTAATGAACGCATACAAACCCAATTTGAGTAATATCTATATGACAATTTGGATCTTATGGCAATTTATGTCGATTTCATATGGGTAATTTGTATGGGGGCTAGGTCTGAACATGGACCGATTCTCACCAATTTCAATAGCGTTCATCCCATGGCCGATAGAAGCTTATATACCAAATTTCATCAAAATATATTCATATTTGCGACCTGCAGTTTGATTACAAGCTTTACATGGACACACAGACGGACGGACGGACGGACGGACGGACGGACGGACGGACATTGTTAAATCGACTCAGAAAGTGATTCTGATTCGATCGGTATAATTAAAGATGGGTCTAGGTCAAATATTTTTGATTGTTACAAACAGCAGCACAAAGTCATTATACCCTATACCACTATGTGGTTTGGGTATAATGAATTTGTGCTGCTGTTTGTAACTACCAAAAATATTTGACCTTTTATTACACCGATCGACTCAGAATTACTTTCTGATCGACTCAGAATCACTTTCTGAGTCGATTTAGCGATGTCCGTCTGTCCGTCCGTCCGTCTGTGTGTCTATGTAAACCTTGTAATCAAACTACAGGTCGCAAATATGAATATGTTTTGATGAAATTTGGTACATAAGCTTTTATCGGCCATAGAATGAATGCTGTTGAAATTAGTGAAATTCGGTCAATGTTCAGACCTAGTCCCCGTAGAAATAGCCCCTATGAAATCGACATAAATTACCATAAGATCCAAATTATCATATAGATCTCAGTCAAATTGGGTTTGTATGTGTTTATTATATCCATTAATCAGTACTCCAATTCTTAGTGATGGGCCCTATATAGAGCTGCTTCCCTATCTCCGCTTAAATCTATCAAAAACAAAAAAATCGCACAGATTTGCCTCAAATTTGGTTTGTATATATTTTTTCAAAATATAAGTTACCTTACCAAATATGGTCAGGATCAGTCTATTTTTCGACCTAGTCCCCATATAAATATAGCACCCGATATGAACTTTTTCATATCTGCAGCCAAAAAAAAAAATAACAACGCCACTCAAATTTGGTTTATGTTTATTTTCTATATCCAATTAGTTGGACCGAAGAGATAGGGTCTCTAAACCATGGTGTAGGTATCGTATAGTCGGTCTCGACCGGCTTTAATTTTCTTACTTGTTTTAAATTATAAAGGTCCCATATTTTATTTTTTTATTTTACTTTATTTTATTATTATACCCTATACCACTATGTGGTTTTGGTATAATGACTTTGTGCTGCTGTTTGTAACACCCAAAAATATTTGACCTACACCCATCTTTAATAATAGCGATCGAATCAGAATCACTATCTGATTCGATTTAACGATGTCCGTCCGTCCGTCCGTCCGTCCGTCCGTCCGTCTGTGTGTCCATGTAAAGTTTGTAATCAAACTGCAGGTCGCAAATATGAATATATTTTGATAAAATTTGGTATTTGATCTTTTGTCGGCAGTGGGATGACCGCTATTGAATTTGGTGAGAATCGGTCCATGTTCAGACCTAGCCCCCATACAAATGACCCCTATGAAATCAACATATATTGCCATAAGATCCAAATTATCATACAAATCTTAGTCAAATTGGGTTTGTATGTATATATTTCATCCATTAATCAGTAGTCCAAAAATGATCCCTATTGGACAACTCTTAGTCATAGGCCCCATATACAGCTGCTTCCCGATCTTCACTTAAATCTATCAAAAAAACAAAAGTATTGCACTGATTCTTCTCGAATTTTGTTTGTATATATTTTTGCAAAATACAAGAGACTTTACCAAAGAGCTCTGCGCCGGCTGCGTTAAATAATAAATTTGATTGGTGTTCTATGAACTACTTAGGTAACTTATAGGTTTTCTACTCTAGTAAGAGAAAAAATATTACATTTACAGATAGTAATTAGTTCTTTTTATAGAAGACGCGATCATAATCATAAATCGAGATGTGTATATTGGCATATTTAAGACAAAAGAGAAAATTATAAATATATTAGCTAATTAACATAAATAAAAATCTTTAGCCATGCATGAGTAAGAAAGTAGAAAAAAGCTACAAAAACGTTTTGCATATTACGGGCCTAAAATCGAAAAAATCTATATAAAAAAAAATACAAAATGAAGAGATCACGTGTTTTTTTATATTTATAATACGTGAAAAATCCGTGAAACAATTATCATGAATCTTTCTGTTATTGTGCAATCCTTGTTCAGAAGACGTTTTTATTTCTTAAAATGGTCATACATTAATTGTCTTTAAGAATACTCGTAAGCAATACCGTTTATTTTTTTTTTATTTTTTATTTTTTTTATCTTTTATAGAGTATTTTGTTCGATCGTATTTATATGTTTGTATATAAATAAATTGTTATTGTTTTATTTAACATTTTTTATAGTTTTAACAGAGAAAATAATTGCTGGCGAAATACAAAAAAGGAAATTCATGTATGGGGATTTTTTAGAATTGTCTGTGTTATAGTAATGGAAATATCCCGCATGAAAACAAAGCAAATATTTTGAAATTATTTTTTAAAACAATTAACAATCAACTACGGTTTTCTTTTACATTAACAATGAAACGTTTAATAATATTAATAGTAAATCAGACTTTTATTAAGATACTCGTATCTACAAGGTACGAACAAGGATTCGAACACCAATCCTCTGCATTCCTAGGAAGGTCATTTTTTAAATGGCATTGAAATTAAGTTACTAAGGAAATTATTGTCAGTTTAGCCGACTATATGTCAAAAAGGTGCTTAGGTCCAAAAATAGATCACAACCAAATTTCGTACGTAGTGAATAAACTCCTTTTAAATTTTAATGAGTAGCTACTTTTTGAGCCTTTCTAACCTAAAGATAGAAATGTAACAATTTTTATGTTTTTAGTGTTGTAATATACTCTGTGATTAGTACAAAGTAAAGCTAAAAATCATCAAAACATTCTGGCTTTTTTCCACTAACGATGTCTAGTTTATTTTTACCGATCCTCTCTTTAATTCCAACTATCTGAAAATGAGCGGGTTACGAAGAAAATATTGTTTTGTTTAATTTAAACATACATATATACTCGATTGTAAATATTTGTTGGGCTTATGTAAAGCAATCAATTCTAAAAAGAGGTGCTGCTTTTGAGTAAATCTAGTTAATGGAAATTCCTAAAAAAAACATAAATTCCTATTATCTGTTTAATACTCTTATTTTAAAGGGAATTTGTAAATGCGTACTCCGCTGATATGAAAATTTTGTCCAGCCTAATATTTATTTTACAATTTACCCAACAAGAATCATATTACAGAACTAATGGGGTTTGTATGTAAAACATATTTTCAAACTGTTAAATATTTGTTTTTATAATTGTTTGTATTTAAAATAGGTTTCGTTAGAATCTACTATGGCGTTTAGAACGGAAAAGACGACCTTAATTTCCTAATAAAATAAATTTGTTAGTCAGTTTTGTGTACATTGTACTCGTAAGTACTTACACACACGTTTAGAAATACTAATAATAATAACAACAAGTAACGCATTAGAAGTGTGAAGTGTTTAATAAAATAGTTACTTCCTGCAACTACTGGAAAGTTTAATCGATTCTAGCACTTATTTGTCAAAAATGCATTTGAAAAGGGCTAAATGCATTCCAGTGGATATTTTATTAAAAATTATTTATTGTCTATTAAAAAAAAGTTTTTTTCTTTGTTTGGCTCTAAAAATCGAAAAACTTTGGAAATATTCAATTATTTAAATTTTAAACATTTTTTAAAAGTATTACAATTTTTGTTGATTAATTTGATTAAAATTAAAAATGAAAAAAAAATTTAAATAAAATTTTTTAACATTATCTTGGCTTTTTTTCGTTATTTTGCATATAATAGCTTATACAATTATCGACAAACCCAGTAAGTTACAAAATGGAAGCTCGGTAACTTTTAGAATTGCTTTAATAGTACCTTCTATTTTGATCAAATCAAAACAAAAATATTGCACAGATTTCTCAAATTCGGCTCGTATAAATTTTTTCAAAATATATATCAAATATGGCCAGGATCGGTCCATTTTTCGACCTAGTCCCCATATAAATATAGCATCCGATATGAACGTTTTCATATCTGCAGCAAAAAAAAATTATAACAATGCCACTCAAATTTGATTTGTGATTATTTTCTATATCGAATTAGTTGGACCGAAGAGATAGGGTCTCTAAACCATGGTATAGGGTGTCGTAGAGTCGGTCTAGACCGACTATAATTTTCTTACTTGTTTTTTTTTTTGTTTTTTTTTTGTAAATATGAATAATTTTGGATTGTTTATTTCATATACACATTTGAAGGATCTTTGAAAAAAATTTCAATTAAAAATATTAATGAGTCCGTGACAGCGAATCTCCAGAGGCGCCTCGAAAAAAGTTGTTTTGCGGTGAACATCATAACTCGTTACCGGATCATGTGAAATAAAAAATCGAAATGCGTTTAAAAGGTGATAATGTTCCCGAGGTAATCACGAAGAGTTTCTTATTTTTTTTTTTTTTTTTTTTTGGCAGCATTTTTGTTATAAAATTTCGGTGAATGGTTTAAAAAAAACTCTTCGTGATTACCTGGTGATTTATGTGTAGAAATATTGTATAAAATTTCAAAAGGATCGGTCAAGTAGATTTTGAGTTATGATGTTCACGGACTTCAAAAATGATTTTTGCGAAAAAATTGATTTAAAGTTTTTAACATATACGATACAACGTATGAGGGCCGATCGCTGGAAACGCTGTATCTTCGTTAGTTTCGCTCCGATTTACTTGAAATTTTGACACAACACTTTCGATATGTTTTACATTCAGAAAAAAGGAAGGATAATGATAATAACATTAACATTAACATTTTTTTAAAAAGAGGTACTTCTTAAAAATGCACTTTCTTAAGAAGAAGTACTTTTAATAACAAAGCTACCTTTTAAAGAGTGTGTACTTCTTCAAAGAAAGGTACTTTTTGAACTACGGATCTTTTTAAGAAAGGTACGTTTCTAAGAAAAAGAAAATGTGTTTATTAAGAAGAGATACTTTTTTAAAGATATAACACTTTTGTAAAAAAAATACTATTTTAAGAAAAAAAATTTTGAAAAAGATACTTTTTAGGAAAATGTACTTTCTAAGAAAATTTAATTTTTAATAAAAAGCACTATTTATCAAAAAGGGAACTTTTTTAAAGAAATGAGACTTTTAAGAAAAGTTACCTTTATAAGAAATTTATTTTCTTAAGAAAAGGTACTTTTCTAAAAACATATACTTCTTTTAAGAAAAAGTACTTTTTAAGAATAGTTCCTTTTTTGGGAATAATTACTTTTATATGAAAATGTACTTCTCTACAAAGAGTCATTTTCTAAGAAAAGGCTCATTTTTACGAAAAGGTACTTTTACAAGAAAAAGTACTTCTCTCAAAAACGGTACTTTTTTAAGAAAAGGGAATTTTTTTTACAAAAAACGTCCTTGTTTATGAAAAGGTATTTTTTAACAAACTGTGCTTTTCTTAACAAAAGTTTTTTTTTTAAGAAAATGAAGTTTAAAACAAAGGTGCTTTTTAAGAAAAGGTTTGTATCTTTTTTGTGGCAGGTTTTCCTGAGTAGGGTGTAGGCTGGGTTCTGGCTGCTCCCATAAATGCTATTGGCCTGTAATCTAGCAGTGCTACGAAAAAGGTTAATATTTTCTTTATAATTTCTCATAAGTTGAGAAATTATAAAAGTATTGTAGGAGTTTGGAATGTCGAGGTGAGGGAATTTAGGGTTATGGTTACTCCAATTAATATTTGTTCACTACAGGTTTATTTATTAAGTAAACATGGGGTGTTCACCATTCTAGTGTTAGAATCCGACTAACTCAAATTTTACATTTCGGTTTACAATTTTAGTTTATGATTTTCGAAAGCTTACATAGTAAGAAAAATAAGTAGTAAAGAAGTAAAAGTGAAATTTATCGATACTTATTTTGTTATTAATAATAAAGGAAATGAAAAAGAAAAATATTTTAAATTTGTCTAAAATATTGATTTTACACACAGAAAACAGATTCATTGTGGCTACCGAATTTATTACCAACCGAATTGCGATAATGCTAATAACCGATTTTCGGGTTCACGATGATTACAATTATATTGCCTTAACAGTAAATATTTTATCATAATAGAAAATTTGCAGATGATATGAAATTTCTGTTGATACAATCGAAAATACAGTTGTTCCACTTAAGACCAATTCGGTTGGCAAATATTTTTTCTGTGTGTAGACAAGGTTTAAGAAAATTAACTTTTAAGGGACAATGTACTTTTTTATGGAACGGCACTTATTTAAGAAAAGGTACTTTTTTAAGAAAAAGAAAAGGTGCTTATTTAGCAAAAGTTACATTCTTAAGAAGAGGTACTTTTTATAAAAGGTACTTCTTTGAAGAATAGATACTTTTCTAAGAAAGTTTCCTTTTTTAAAAAAATTTGATTTTTTTAGAAAAAGTACTATTTTAAGAAAAGGTGCTTATTTAGTATAAGTTACTATCTAAAGAAAAGTTACTTTTTATAAAAGGTAATTTTTTGCAAACTAGGTACTTTTTTAAGAAAATTTATTTTTTAAAAAGGCAATTTTTCAGGAAATAGTGTATTTTTAAGAAAAGGTACCTTTTACAAAAACTATTTTTTTAACAAGAGGTACTTTTGTTCAGCTTATTTAATAAAAGTTACTTTCTTAAGAAAAGTTACTTTTTATAAAAGGTAATTTTTTGAAAACTAGGTACTTTTTTAAGAAAATTTAGTTTTTAAAAAGGCAATTTTTCAGGAAATGGTGTATTTTTAAGAAAAGGTACCTTTTACAAAAACCATTTTTTTAAGAAGAGGTACTTTTGCTCAGCAGTCTTAAGGTCAGGTTAAATAAAACCTCTTTTTTGTTTTTATATCAAAATTTTTATTAATCCAATTTTTCGAACGTCATTGACATTCATCTTCAGGAAATGGGCAAACATAAAACAAGCAAAGGCACAACTGCTCTCTTTATTGTTTAGACGAATACTGATTTTTGTCTAACACCACTCTGAAATGAGTTTGAAAAATATCCATCGATACATTCTAGAGTTATCGATGATCATACTTCGTCCCTCTGTCTGTATGAAGTCGCACAATCGGCCCAGATTGAAATCTCTGCTTAAAAATTTTTTTTAGTTTAAAGGAAGTAACCTGAAAAAGAACTCAACATTTCAAGCTCTGTCATCTAAATGGAAAAATAACAAAAATTAATTGTAGTTTTTTTCCCCCAAATTGAAGTTTCACTAAAGGCAATTTTTCAAATTTCAAGCAACATTAAATTTAAAAAATCTTTTGGCTTTGATTGATTTGCTTAAAAAAATAAAACCTACTGCAAATTTCCTACAAAACAACATACAGGTGTCAGTTACCCACAACAATTACAATCATAATTTTAACAACACCTCTCGGAACAAATACACCACAATTAATTTTGTTAAATACGCCTCTATATTAAAACAATGACCAAAAAATTTTCATTAGAAACACATACAAGAAGAAAAATGATGGGTTCAAGTTTTTTTTTATTTTTTTTTTTTTTTTGTGAAATAAAAATTTTGCGCAACGTGAAACCAAAAAGACAATAGAAAATGGAATCAGCAGCAGAAGCCTTGAAAATAAAAATTGTTTTTGTTGGCGTAAAATAAAGGTAAATTGCACAGTACATTAAAAAAATAAAAATTGTTTTTGTTGGCGTAAAATAAAGATAAATTGCACAGTACATTTAAAAAAACAAACCACTATTAAAACTCAATGTACCTGTCACAGAAAATCCATGCTTAATAAGACAGAGGTCCTTTAAAGTATAAAACAAGTATAGATAAAAAAAATTGTTTCTTTAAAAATGTATCTAAAAATATAAATGTTTTTATATTAATTAAACTGACTATCTTCTAAAAATATCTTGGATTAAAGGTCAAGAACTCCAACTTATGTTCACTTCTATTTCAACTTTTTTCAACTTGTCAAACAAAATTCTAATTTTACTTTCATTTCGTGTTTGGGCCACCCATATTCCATTATGAAGATTTAGTATCATGTAGATTAAATAATTTGTTACCTCCAACAGTTTTATAGAAATTTAAAGTGTCATCTGTAGGTTTAAAAAGGTCTTTTTTCTTTGTTTGTTTTAAACCTTTAAATCCTTTTGTTCTAAACACGTTCCTGTTACCTAAAATAGATCATAAATTTTCTATAAAAGATTCTTTTGTTTAAAATTTGTTGTTGAATTTTTAACTGCGTTCTAATTTCATGCAGTGTTAGATAATACTAAACAAAAAGAAGTTCCTCAATAGAACATGGAACTTTCTAAAGATTGAAGAGAAGAGCAAAAGAAAAAGAAAAAAGAAAAAGTACTAACAAGGGTAAATAGAGAAATCTGGTTTTATTTAAAGGTCTTTAAAATTAAGTTAAAAAAAGAAAAAAGAGATATAAATAACTACCCACCAAAGAACAGAGTCATTTTCATTGCTTCCAAAAGAAGAACTTCTTTATATGCGGTTTTAAACCATTTCCGAAGATGTTAGTATAACAAAACTGTAATTTTAAATCTTCACAATATAACATAGAGAATGAAAATATTTATTTTAATTCGTAAATTACAAAATAAAGGAAATGTGTGGATATAATAAATTAAAAAAGAACTGAAATGGGAAAAGGATAATTGCTATTAAAAGAGGTAAAATTGATAAACAGTTAATACAAGATTATATTAGGAAAAGGAAAATATTATTAAAAATGAAAAATTTAAATTAAAAGTACCTATTCAAAAGAAGCGATTTATCACTACCCAATACAAAAGTGATTACCAATATGTAGAAAAATATCTACAACTGGTGAATATTTAAAAAAATTTTAAATAATAAACGAACTAAACTAATAAAAATAAAACAAAAAATGATTTCTTACTAATCAGGACTTGTGTAAAAATCGCCAAAAAGGGAAAAAGATACATTTTTTACCTTTAAACTTCGGCAAAGAGGTATATTTTCTAATGTTAAATAGGAAAACCGGGTCATTTGTATCTTCTTGATATGATAAGAACATTTTCATCTAGAAATATGCGGTTTCCACCAGAAACTAAAATTACGTTTTACCTTCTCTTAAAAAGTACCTTTCTTAAAAACTACTTTTTCTTAAAAAGTACCTTTTCTTAAAAAAATATCTTTTTTTTAAAAAGTAAGGTACTTTTAAAAAAGTAAATTTTCTTAAAAAAGTATTTTTTGTTAAACAAGTACATTTTCTTAAAAAAGTAGATATTCATAAAAAAGTAAATTTTATAAAAAATTACCTTTTCCTAAAAAAAAGTGCACTCTGTTAAAAAAAATGTATCTTTTCATGAAAAGTACGAACATTTTCTTAAAAAAGTAAATTTTCTTATTCCAAAATTACCTTTCTTAAAAAGTACTTTATTAAAAAAATATATTTTCTCAAAAGGTGCAAAAAAGTAACTTTTCTTAAAAAAGTACCTAATCTTTAAAAATTTACCTTTTCTTAAAAAAAATATATATTCTTATAAAAGCACTTTTCTTATAGAAGTACCTCGTCTTAAAACGTTCCTCTTCTTAAATTAAATATTCTTAAAAATGTCCTTTCCTTAAAAAATACTTTTCCCTATGAAGGTTTTCTTAAAAAGTATATTTTGTGTGAAAGTACCTTGTGTTTAGAAAGTACCTTTTGCAGAAAAAAAATTCATTTTTTAAAACAGTACCTTTTGTCAAAAAATACCTTTTTGTAAAAAAAAGTATCGTTTGTTAAAAAAGTACATTTGGTCAAAAAAGCACCATTTACCTTTGTTCAAAAGCACCTTTTCTTAAAAGAACTGAATTTTCATAAATAATTGTTTCATAAAAAATACATTTTCTTAAACAATCACCGTTTATTAAAAAATGATCTTTCTTAAAGAAAAAAAGTGCATTTTCAAAAATTTTTCTTTTTTTTAAAGTACCTTTGTAAGAAAATACCCTAAAAAAGTACCTTTTCTTAAAAAATCACCCTTTTTTAAAAAAGTAACTTTTTCGAAATACAATCATTCCTTTTCAAGCAGTATATTTTGTAAAGAAATACCTTTTCTTAAAAAAGTGCATTTTCCTAAAAAGTAAATTTCCTTAAGTACATTTTCATAAAAAAGTACCTTTACGTAAAAAAAGTACCTATACGTAAAAAAAGTATATATTCTTAAAAGGACATATTCTTTAAGAAGTAAAGTATCTTTTCTTAAAAAAGTACCTTTTCTTAAAAAAAAAATATTTTCAAATTAAGTAAATTTTCATAAAAAAGTACATTCTCTCAAAGAGTACCTTTAATTATAATGTACCTTTTGTTGCCTAAAGATATATTTAAGCTAAAATTACCCTCCAACTATAACTTATATCAATCTCTAAGGTATAAATGTTTCTGAAATGGTTTTTCTTTTAATCTCTTTTTTAGTTTTACAAAAACTTTTGACTTAAAATTGTACTTGTACACATTCTATTGAAAAGTTATTTAACTTTTCTAATTAATTTTTCATAACGATTGATCTTTTAAAAATTATTTAACAAAGATATAATAATTTTCGTACAATAAATTATACACACAAAAATGTTAATTTTTATTGAACAAAATCGGAGAAAGATCCATGATGATATTTTGTAGGTATTGAGATTTTCATTATACGTGGAATAGATGGTAATTATAATCTTTAAACTAGCGTTTTGCCTGAGTTTGCATATGAAAAACATTGCAAACCTTAAATTAAAAGAACAATAACTTTAAATAAAATAAAACTATGTAATAAAATTTTTAAATAAAATACTTAATTTTAGTTTTTATTTATTGTTGAAAAATCTTTTGGATCTCAAAGAACCCATATACACTTTGTCTTACATATGGGAATAAACCTATAAACTATTTACTTCGTCTAAAAAATGTTTATAATATTATGTAATTACTTCTTTGGCTAAAAGCACCAATACAAAACCTCCTATAAAAGCAAAATCAACAATGATAATAAAATCTTAAACAAATACTTTATAAACTTTAACAAAGCAAAAAAAAAAAAAAACTAATAAAAATAAAAAACTGTCGATTTTTTATTGTATTTATTGTCTGGTTTATATGAAATTTATGCAAATTATTTTTAAAGTAATTTTATTTTCATTTAAAAAATAAATGTATGGGAACTTCTTTTGTTAGTAAACAATTTAAATTTGTGTAGCCAAAAAGAAACTAATCCAAAAAATTATTTGAGCGGTAAAATTAAAGAGTTAAAAAAGTTAAAAAAAAAACGTATGAATGTTTGACCTATTTAGACCAGAGAATATAAATAAAAATAATGATGTGAATTTAATTGAATTAATAAAAAATAGTAGTAAAAATGATTTATGTGAGTTATTATTAAGAAATAAAAATAATGGAGAAAAATTAAAATAATAATAATGGCAAAATAGCATGGAAGTTAAAATATCTTGAATGATTAATTGTTTAATCACATTTTTATATAGGCTTTATTATTTATTATTCGAGTTAAAATCTATTCTTTTTAGTATTCTAGGGTCAAAACCTACACTGGTGCGAGTGTTTTGAAGAAAAAATTTGTTTTAGATTCATTATATATCGTTTTTGAAACCCATTGATAATCTATAGTTAAAAGGTTAAAACTAAAAAATATTTTAAAAAACTAAATTTTTTAAGGTGTAAATTTAATTAACCTTAAAAATTATAAAAGTTATTTTTCAATTAATTTTTTAACTTATCCTCTGTAGTCTTTATAGAGCCCATCATAGAGCATTTTAATAAAAAATATATTTTATTAACTGGTTATGGTATAGACATAATAATAATACACCCTATATCGATTTTAACATACCGAGATAGGGTATTGGGTCCAACTTTTCTTGCTCATAATTACATATAGAAAATATTAAACCAAATTTATATTACAATTTATATTACGATAAATTTATTTTTATTTTATTTTATTCATAGTATAGTGAATATTAAAATTAAGTTTTTATACAATATTGTTTTAATTTATAAATATTTTAAATTAAAATGCAAATAAATCTTAGATGAATTCTATGTAGACCATTACACAACTGATTTTTTAACTGGTATAATATTTAACAGCTAAAATATCAATTTTCCAAAATTTTTGGCAAAATACTGTTTAAACCATTTCATATTATTATACCGGCCAAACCTCAGTGGCAGAGGGTATATATAGGTTTGTCATTCCATTTGTAACGCATCGAAATAAATTACTGAGACCCCAAAAAAATATATTTTCTTGATCCTTATAACAAGGGAAGTTGATTTACCGATGACCGTCTGTCCGTCTATCTGTGGAAATCACGATCACGCCGTCAATATCTAAGTTAGACCGTTCGTTATAAAATCGTTTATTAACATCCCAAAGGAGTTGCTATTTAAAATCGTCAAAATCGGTCAAAGGGTTCACGAGCTATGAATGAAACTTTGATAAAACTATTGAAAAAATAAAATTTTTCAGTGTTTGCTGTTTTTCTTAAGATATGTTGTATATTTAAATTAAAAATTAAAAATTAAAAATTAAAAATTAAAATTAAAAATTAAAAATTAAAAATTAAAAATTAAAAATTAAAAATTAAAAATTAAAAATTAAAAATTAAAAATTAAAAATTAAAAATTAAAAATTAAAAATTAAAAATAAAAATTAAAAATTAAAAATTAAAAATTAAAAATTAAAAATTAAAAATTAAAAATTAAAAATTAAAAATTAAAAATTAAAAATTAAAAATTAAAAATTAAAAATTAAAAATTAAAAATTAAAAATTAAAAATTAAAAATTAAAAATTAAAAATTAAAAATTAAAAATTAAAAATTAAAAATTAAAAATTAAAAATTAAAAATTAAAAATTAAAAATTAAAAATTAAAAATTAAAAATTAAAATTTAAAAATTAAAAATTAAAAATTAAAAATTAAAAATTAAAAATTAAAAATTAAAAATTAAAAATTAAAAATTAAAAATTAAAAATTAAAAATTAAAAATTAAAAATTAAAAATTAAAAATTAAAATTAAAAATTAAAAATTAAAAATTAAAAATTAAAAATTAAAAATTAAAAATTAAAAATTAAAAATTAAAAATTAAAAATTAAAAATTAAAAATTAAAAATTAAAAATTAAAAATTAAAAATTAAAAATTAAAAATTAAAAATTAAAAATTAAAAATTAAAAATTAAAAATTAAAAATTAAAAATTAAAAATTAAAAATTAAAAATTAAAATTTAAAATTAAAAATTAAAAATTAAAAATTAAAAATTAAAATTAAAAATTAAAAATTAAAAATTAAAAATTAAAAATTAAAAATTAAAAATTAAAAATTAAAAATTAAAAATTAAAAATTAAAAATTAAAAATTAAAAATTAAAAATTAAAAATTAAAAATTAAAAATTAAAAATTAAAAATTAAAAATTAAAAATTAAAAATTAAAAATTAAAAATTAAAAATTAAAAATTAAAAATTAAAAATTAAAAATTAAAAATTAAAAATTAAAAATTAAAAATTAAAAATTAAAAATTAAAAATTAAAAATTAAAAATTAAAAATTAAAAATTAAAAATTAAAAATTAAAAATTAAAAATTAAAAATTAAAAATTAAAAATTAAAAATTAAAAATTAAAAATTAAAAATTAAAAATAAAAATTAAAAATTAAAAATTAAAAATTAAAAATTAAAAATTAAAAATTAAAAATTAAAAATTAAAAATTAAAAATTAAAAATTAAAAATTAAAAATTAAAAATTAAAAATTAAAAATTAAAAATTAAAAATTAAAAATTAAAAATTAAAAATTAAAAATTAAAAATTAAAAATTAAAAATTAAAAATTAAAAATTAAAAATTAAAAATTAAAAATTAAAAATTAAAAATTAAAAATTAAAAATTAAAAATTAAAAATTAAAAATTAAAAATTAAAAATTAAAAATTAAAAATTAAAAATTAAAAATTAAAAATTAAAAATTAAAAATTAAAAATTAAAAATTAAAAATTAAAAATTAAAAATTAAAAATTAAAAATTAAAAATTAAAAATTAAAAATTAAAAATTAAAAATTAAAAATTAAAAATTAAAAATTAAAAATTAAAAATTAAAAATTAAAAATTAAAAATTAAAAATTAAAAATTAAAAATTAAAAATTAAAAATTAAAAATTAAAAATTAAAAATTAAAAATTAAAAATTAAAAATTAAAAATTAAAAATTAAAAATTAAAAATTAAAAATTAAAAATTAAAAATTAAAAATTAAAAATTAAAAATTAAAAATTAAAAATTAAAAATTAAAAATTAAAAATTAAAAATTAAAAATTAAAAATTAAAAATTAAAAATTAAAAATTAAAAATTAAAAATTAAAAATTAAAAATTAAAAATTAAAAATTAAAAATTAAAAATTAAAAATTAAAAATTAAAAATTAAAAATTAAAAATTAAAAATTAAAAATTAAAAATTAAAAATTAAAAATTAAAAATTAAAAATTAAAAATTAAAAATTAAAAATTAAAAATTAAAAATTAAAAATTAAAAATTAAAAATTAAAAATTAAAAATTAAAAATTAAAAATTAAAAATTAAAAATGAAAAATGGAAAATGAAAAGTGGAAAATTAAAAATTAAAAATGGAAAATGAAAAATGAAAATTTAAAAATGGAAAATGAAAATTAAAAATTAAAAATTAAAAATTAAAAATTAAAAATTAAAAATTAAAAATTAAAAATTAAAAATTAAAAATTAAAAATTAAAAATTAAAAATTAAAAATTAAAAATTAAAAATTAAAAATTAAAAATTAAAAATTAAAAATTAAAAATTAAAAATTAAAAATTAAAAATTAAAAATTAAAAATTAAAAATTAAAAATTAAAAATTAAAAATTAAAAATTAAAAATTAAAAATTAAAAATTAAAAATTAAAAATTAAAAATTAAAAATTAAAAATTAAAAATTAAAAATTAAAAATTAAAAATTAAAAATTAAAAATTAAAAATTAAAAATTAAAAATTAAAAATTAAAAATTAAAAATTAAAAATTAAAAATTAAAAATTAAAAATTAAAAATTAAAAATTAAAAATTAAAAATTAAAAATTAAAAATTAAAAATTAAAAATTAAAAATTAAAAATTAAAAATTAAAAATTAAAAATTAAAAATTAAAAATTAAAAATTAAAAATTAAAAATTAAAAATTAAAAATTAAAAATTAAAAATTAAAAATTAAAAATTAAAAATTAAAAATTAAAAATTAAAAATTAAAAATTAAAAATTAAAAATTAAAAATTAAAAATTAAAAATTAAAAATTAAAAATGGAAAATGAAAAGTGGAAAATTAAAAATTAAAAATGGAAAATGAAAAATGAAAATTTAAAAATGGAAAATGAAAAATGAAAATTGAAAATTAAAAATTGAAAATTGAAAATTGAAAATTGAAAAATGAAAAATGGAAAATGAAAAATGAAAAATTGAAAATCGAAAATCGAAAATCGGAAATGGAAAATGAAAAATGGAAAATGAAAAATTGAAAATGAAAAATGGAAAATGAAAAATAGAAAAAGAAAAATTGAAAATGAAAAAAGGAAAATGAAAAATTAAAAATGGAAAGTGGAAAATTAAAAATTAAAAATGGAAAATGAAAAAGGAACATGAAAAATAAAAAATGAAAATTGAAAAATGCAAAATGGAAAGTGAAAAATTAAAAACGCAAAATGGAAAATGGAAAATGGAAAGTGAAAAATGGAAAATGAAAAATGGAATATGAAAAATGGAGAACGGAAAACGAAAAATTAAAAATACACATTGGAAAATTAAAAATGAAAAATTTAAAATTGAAAAATGGAAAATGAAAAATGACAAATGACAAATGGAAAATGGAAAATGAAAAATGGAAAACGCAAAGTGTAAAATGGAAAATGAAAATAAAAAAAGGGAAAATGAAAAATTTTAAATTAAAAATGGCAAATGGAAAATGGAAAATTAAAAATGAAAAATGGAAAGTGGAATTGGAAAATGAAAAATGAAAATATAAAAATGAAAAATGAAAAATGAAAAATGAAAAATGGAAAATGAAAAATGAAAAATGAATAAATAAAAAATGGAAAATGGAAATGGAAAGTGAAAAATGAAACTTGAAAAATGAAAAAGAAAAATGGGAAATGAAAAATTAAAAATCGAAAATGGAAAATGAGAAATTAAAAATGAAAAACGAAAGATGAAAATTGAAAAGTGAAAAATGGAAAATGGATAATGATAAAAAAAAATGGAAATTGAAAATGGAAAATTTGGATGGTATCATAGATTCGGCCCAGCCGAATTTAAAACTCTTACTTGTTTTTATTAAACATTTGACGTACCTGTCGCAAAAATATACAGGAGAGTTTTTTTAATTATCTTTGCTTTATTTTTAGTATGTAAATATATTAACAATGCGCTGTTATTTCAAAATAACTTTTGCGGTAAATTCGTTTAGTCAATTCGAAAACCTATAGAATTTTAATAGATGATACAAAGAATCGTTAATTATGGATATTAAGATATTTTCGCGATCATGGCTCTATATTCCTATTTCGCTATATTTTTTCATTTTAATTTTTTTCAACAACCATATTTGGGAAAGTCGCTTATTCTTAGCATTTGTTTTTAATAGATTTAAGTGAAAACCGGGAACCAGCTTTATATGAGAGCTATGACGAAGAATGGGAAAACTGATTAGTGGGTGTATAATGAAATGACAGATCGCAAATATGAAAATATTTTTATGAAATTTAGTATGTATGCTTTTATCAGCCATAGCATGAACGCTATTGAAATTGGTGAAAATCAGTGCATGATCAAACCTAGTCCCCATACAAATGACCCCTATGAAATCGGCTTAATTATCATAAAATTCAAATTATCATATAGATCTCGGTGAAATTGGCTTTGTGTATATTTATTACTCAAAATTAAACAGTTGTCCTATAGGACAATTCTTAGTTACAGACCTCATATGAAGCTGCTTCCCGATCTTCACTTAAATTATCAAAAAAGAGAAAAATTACACAGATATTTCTCAAATTTGGTATTTATATAAGAGATAGGCTCTCCAAATGCATGGTATAGTGTATCGTATAGTCGGTCTGGACTGACTATAATTTTCTTACTTGTTAATTTATGGGTAATTCCTTAAAAAAAAATAAATCAAATAATTTATATTGATACCATTTCAGAGAAAATGGTTCGAATGACATAAAAAAAAACAAGTAATAAATTATAGTCGGTCTAGACCGACTATTCGATACCCGATTTAGAGACCCTATCTCTTCGGTCCAACTAATTGGATATAGAAAATAAGCATAAACCAAATTTGAGTGGCATTGTTATTAATTTTTTTGGCTGCAGATATGAAAAAGTTCATATCGGGTGCTATATTTATATGGGGACTAGGTCGAAAAATGGACCGATCCTGACCATACCTGGTAAAGTCACTTACATGTTGAAAAAATATACACAAACCAAATTTGAGAAAAATCTGTGGAATATTTTTGTTTTTTGAGAGATTTAAGTGAAGATCGGGAAGCAGCTCTATATGGGGCCTATGGCTAAGAATTGTCCAATAGGGATTTTTTAGACTACTGATTAAAGGATACAATAAACACATACAAACCCAATTTGACTAAGATCTATATGATAGTTTGGATCTTACCGCAATTTATGTTGATTTCATAGGGGTCATTTGTATGGGGACTAGGTCTGAACATTGACCGATTTTCACCAATTTCAATAGCGTTTATCCTATGGCCGATAAAAGCTTACATACCAAATTGCTTAAAAATTTATTCATATTTGCGACCTGTAGTTTGATTGCAAGGTTTACATGGACACACAGACGGACGGACGTACGGACAACGCTAAATCGACTCAGAAAGTGATTCTAAGCCAAACCACATAGTGGTATAGGGTATAATGACAATAGTATTTTTATAGCCCCCTATTTATACCCTATACCACTATGTGGTTTGGGTATAATGACTTTGTGCTGCTGTTTGTAACAACCAAAAATATTTGACCTAGACCCATCTTTTATTATACCGATCAGAATCACTTTTTGAACCGATTTAGCGATGTCCGTCCGTCCGTCCGTCTGTGTGTCCATGTAAACCTTGTAATCAAACTGCAGGTCGCAAATATGAATATATTTTGATAGAATTTGGTATATAAGCTTTCATCGGCCATGGGATGAACGCTATTGAAATTGGTGAGAATCGGTCCATGTTCAGACCTAGCCCCCATACAAATGACCCCTACAAAATCGACATAAATTGCCATAAGATCCAAATTGTCGTATAGATCTTAGTCAACTTGGGTTTGTATATGTTTATTATATCCATTAATGAATAGCCCAAAAACGGTCCCTATGGGACAACTCTTGGTCATAGGCCCCATATAGAGTTGCTTCCCGATCTTCACTTAAATCTATCAAAAAACAAAAATATTGCACCGATTCATCTCAAATTTTGTTTGTATATATTTTCGCAAAATACAAGTGACTTTACCAACCATGGTCAGGATCGATCCATTTTTGGACCTAGTCCCCATATAGACATAGCATCCGGTATGAACTTTTTCATATCTGCAGCCAAAAAAATTAATAAAAATGTCACTCAAATTTGGTTTATGCTTATTTTCTATATCCAGTTAGTTGGGCCTGAGAGATAGGGTCTCTAAACGCATGGTATAGGGTATCGTATAGTCGGTTTAGACCGACACTATAATTTTCTTACTTGTTTTCCAGTAAGAAAGGAAAAGTGTAGTTAAGTAATTTTAAACTTAAAACGGTGTCATGTCTGTCACATTACAAAATACTTCTTTTTACTATAATTTATTATACAATTCATTTTTTTTATATGCTTTATTAAAAAAATAGCTCTTATATTAACTATAAACAACTATTCCTTATGTATCATACAAATAACTTCAGAACTTTTCTCTGTTTTACAAGCATCCTTTAAAATTATGTCTATTTGTTGTCACGTCTGTCACGAGTGCTTTTTTCCCGTAATTATTAGTACAATAATTCTTTCTCACTTTTTCTAATGGTAAATATCGAGGGTTTATATTTTTATGTTTGGTTTTAAACTATTCTCTAAGATAACTGTTATCTATAATAGTGATTTTAATTTTCAACATCAATGGTATGATTACTTCTTAATAGATATTTTACTAAACCGATTAGATCTAATGAATAAATTGGTGTTCCTCACTCTCCTCAAAGAATTTTGTTAAAGCAGATAGCACTTATTCAATATAAACCCCCGATATGTTGTTCAGGTCCGTCTGCATAATTTTGTATATTTTTATAAACAATGAAAAACTTTTACTCTATAATATTGGATTAGAAAGATCTCTGAATGTCATGTCTGTCACTATGGAATTAGCCTTAGCTAAAAAATGGAAAATGACCTTAATTTTCAGCAAATCTTCATTTAAATGTATCAAAGAGCTTAGGTAGATTTATAGCCTTCACTCACTAAATATTAAAGTT
Source organism: Cordilura impudica (assembly GCA_963682025.1). Lineage (NCBI taxonomy): Eukaryota > Metazoa > Arthropoda > Insecta > Diptera > Scathophagidae > Cordilura > Cordilura impudica. The sequence goes on along the minus strand of OY821518.1, from coordinate 223,835,137 downwards.
GTTGGAGACGAAACTTTTACTTTAAGGTATTCTAAGAAAATTTCATACGATTTCAGGATTATAAAATTTTTATTTTTGTTAGAAGGATTTTTCAATAAATTTTCGTCAAATTTTACAAAATGGTTTTAAATTTTTATGAATAAGAATGTGATTATTTCAAATATTTGATCTGATGATACGAATATTTTTTAGTAGGTATGAAATATTAAAATTTTTTTTTACTAATTATAATCAGTAGTGAAAGGGTTAATGCCGAATTCCTATGGCTTTTTCAAAGTAGTTTACATCGATTTTTTTTTTTTTTTTGTCGTTATACTTTATACCACTTACACCTGGGCGGAATTGACGAACTACTGACAAAATACTCCACAAAAAGTTAGTAAAGGCTTTGTTAGCACTATATCACCGAGATATGATGATTTGAGCGGTTTTTCGCGAACACTTAATATAATTTTTTGGAACTTTTTTGATTTTTGTGCCATTATTTTTTACTTTGTTGGAATTTAAAAAAAAAAATTTTTTCGTTAATATTTTTGATCAGAAAACAAACGCAGTGTATGCATAACTAAAACAAGCTGGGGTTGAAAGTACCCCATAAACCCTATTGAAAGAAAAAAAGAAAAAAATCGTTGGAGCGGTTTTCGAGTAACGGCAATTTTATTATATTTTTTTGTATTTTGTTAGTTTTATTTTAATTTGTAATTTTTTTTTTTTTTTGATAATTTTAATTATATAGTATTAATACTTATATATAATATGCTTTTTTGTTTTCTTCTAATTCATTATATATTTAAATTAATAATAAATAAAAATAATAAATATAAAGGGTGATTTTTTAGCTATTATCTTTTTGGCAACACTGGTTTAAATAGCTGACGCACGTTTCGCGATTTGTTTCATTGTGAAACATCTTCAGTTTGGTCTATAATTTAACCATGAATCGTCTTACAAACGAACAACGCTTGCAAGTTATTGAATTTTATTAGCAAAATGCGTGCTCTGTTAAGAAAGTTCATCGCGCGCTTCCTCCATTTTATGGTCAGTTTAATCGACCCACTGAAGCGGCTATTCGGGCTATTGTAACTAAATTTCGCACCAAATTTACATTGTTGGACATTAAACCACCAACACGCTTACGTAGAGTGCGAACTGAAGAAAATATCGCAGCTGTATCGGCCAGTGTTAATGATGACCATGAATTATCGATTCGTCGCCGTTCGCAGCAATTGGGCCTCTGTTACTCAACAACGTGGAAAATTTTGCAGAAGGATTTAGGTGTGAAGCCTTTCAAAATACAGCTGGTGCAAGAATTGAAGCCGAACGACCTACCGCAACGTAGAATTTTTGGTGAATGTGCTCTTGGAAAGTTGGCCGAAGATCTACTTTTTTATCGAAAAATTGTGTTCAGCGACGAAGCTCATTTTTGGCTCAATGGGTACGTAAATAAGCAGAATTGTCGATTTTGAAGTGAATATCAGACAGAAGCATTGGAAGAGCTAGCAATGCATCCAGAAAAAGTCACAGTTTGGTGCCGTTTATGGGCTGGTGGCATCATTGGACCGTACTTCTTCAAAGATGATGCGAATCGTAACGTAACTGTGAATGGTGAGCGCTACCGAGAGATAATATCCAACTTTTTTTTGCCCAAAATGCAAGAGCTTGATTTGCATGACATGTGGATTCAACAAGACGGTGCCACATGCCACACAGCACGCGCCACAATGGACTTATTGAGAGGCGAGTTCGCCGCCTAGATCGTGCGATTTAACTCCTTTAGATTATTTTTTGTGGGGCTATGTTAAAGCTCATGTCTATACAGACAATCCCGCTTTAACTGACGCATTGGAAGACAACATTGAAGCATTTATTCGTGAGATACCGGCCGAAATGTTGGAAAGAGTATGCCAAAATTGGACTAAGCGGATGGACCATTTGAGGCGCAGTCACGGTCAACATTTGCATGAAATTATCTTCAAACATTAAATTATATGGACCGTACTATCGATTCAAATAAAGATTTCATGCATTTTTCTGAATTTTATGTATTTTTTTTTTTTTTGAAAACTTTCCTATAGCTCTTAAAAAATCACCCTTTATTATATTTAAATAAATAAGTTCAGGAGTCACACAAGTTTGTAGGCTTTCATTATTTTAGTACAAAATTCAAGTACATGATAGCACTTGCACCTTAATTTTGTTCTAAAACCAATTCCAGTTTGAAACCGTGGAGTGAACAGGTATCTGACTCTGTGCAATCAGATTTCAAGACAACCTGCATCAGATTTAAAGGAACATCTGTTGATTCTCATTGTACGGAAATATTTAAAGGAGCTGTTTGTGAATACAACTCGCTACATAATTAATATAATTAAATTTATAATTTATTTATTATTTTTTTATTATTATTAATTTAAATATAAAATCAATTAGAAAATAAAAAACAAAAAACATATTATATATAAGAAATATATAAAAATGAATTTGTGTATATAACAGTGGATGTATGTGTATATGTTTCGTATGTACTCCAAAATGGCTAAACCGATCTTGATCGAATTTTAATCAAATCTTCAGAATAGCTTGGCAGTGACTCTGTGAGGTCTGATTTTTTGATTTCTGGTCTGCGAGCGGAGGCGCGTGGTAAAATCAAATTTTAATATTGTACCACTAATGGCATCTATCAATATAAAAAGGGATGGACCGATTTTAATTAAATTTTTTGGGCAATCTTCAGAGTAGCCTGGCGGTTAACAACAGATGTTTTCTTAGGGCCAGCAATGCGGATCGGGCCCAGCTAGTACTATACAATTAAAAATATTTATTAAAACAAAAACATCAACAATGAATATAAAACTAACAAAAAAACAAAATACAAAAAATAAATAAAATAAATGGCCGTTAAATAAATTAAATGGTCGAAATAAGGAAAAAAAATTTAAAGTTTTTGCGAAAAAGCACTCAAATTAGCGATTTTTTTACAGTGGTGATATACTGTTATCAAGCCCTATACACACTTTCTGTAAAGTATTTTTTTTTTTCCAGCAGTTCGTCAATTCCACCCAGATGTGCACTATGAGGTGAGGATATTACAAGTTTGTACTGGCCAAATATATAATTTTCCAACATATTATACCGATCGACTCAAAATCACTTTCTGAGTCCATTCATCAATGTCCGTCCGTCCGTCTGTTTGTCTATTTTTCTGTGTGCCTATATATATTACCTTTTGTTGGTAAGTAAATTCTATGAGATCGACTTCAATTGCTGTAAGAGCCAGATAATCATATGGATATAGGTCAAATTTGAATTATATGTATTTATTACACAAATAAATAATTAGTTTCTATCTAAAGCTGCTCTCTGATTTTCACTTATGTCTATCAAAAAACAAAACAAAAAAATAAATAGATCTTTGTGAAATTTAGTGAATCTATATTTTTGAGTAATATATGTGACTTTACCAAATATAATAATGATCGGTTCATTCCTTCATATCTTCAGAGAGCAAATTAAATAACAATGTCACTCAAACTTGGTTTATTCTTATTTTCTATATTCAATTATGATCTCAGCAAAACTGATTATAATTATCATCCTTGTTTATCTATGATTTAATTTACAAATTCTTGGCTCACAGTAACCTTGAGACCTGTTTGTGGTGTCATGAACAACACCTTATTTAAATTCTTTAAATTTTTTCAAAAGAATTCTCTTCATAGTACATTAGTAATACATTCCTAAAATATTTTCAATTTCTTAAAAATCATAAATTCCAAAAAATTAATTTCATATTTTCGACATCATTTATCATAATTTAATTTAACAAAAGAAATATTATTTCTTTAAATTTTTTCTAACGGTATTTTTTCCCCCCAAATATTTTACTATTGTCATTTCTATCATTAAGATGATCCATCACAAAAAAGGTGTAATATTTTATAAAAACACGAAATATATGTTGTATCATAAAAATGGGTCAGTCTGTCATCGTCTACTGAGGAAATGTCAAAAGTTTAATCTACACACACACTTTTCCTAGAACTTTAAAACGATGAAGATGTTATTTTTTTTCTTATATTATTCACATTGTTAATGAAATCATTTTTAAATGTAATTACATTAGTAATGCTTTCTCTTTGACACTGATGTTAAAAGTATTAGAAATTCATACAAAAGATTAATTTTTTTTTTTTTTTTTTTTGTGAAAAATATTCAAATATCTTTTAATGTTTTGGTTATAGAAAGAAAGAAAAAGCCCTTTTTTAGGTTGTTGCTTTTGTTGAATTTTCTGTACGTTAACGAGTTGTTGTGGTTGCTTATGTTTATACGAAAAATGTTCTTTTTTATTATAATGTATTTAATATTTTCTTTTTTTTTTTAAAATCTCTGTAGCTGTGTTCTGTTTTTTTTTTTTTTTTTGACAGTAACATATTAATAACGGTATATCATAAAAATTTTATATCGAAAACTAAAAAAAAACAAAATTATATGGTCATTGTTATGGATTCTATTTGTTTGAATAAAAATTTTGTTTTTAATTTTATGAATTTTACGCTACTTATGTATGTATATTATATCTTCTTTGTCTTAAGAATCAAATTTAACTATTTCTATTTACATTTTAAATTATGTAGAATATTAATATAAATTTCAGTTTTTTTTTTTTTTTTTGTTGTTTTATCTTAACTTAAAAAAAATGTTTATGGTAATTAAATTTTTATTAGATTTTAATTAATTATCACAATGATTTTTTTTTTTTGCTTATCTTTAGATCTTACAAATCATTAAAATCAATACAAGCAGTAAAATTTTTATTATTTTTTAAGAATTTGTGTTAAGAATATTTTAGCGATTATTTGAACCAAACAAAAATTATTTTTTACAAATTTTTATTAAACTCTTAGAAGACACGTAAATAACAAAGACAGACCAACAACTAAAAGTTGGCAACGCCAACTTGTTAATAGCTTCATTGTTACATAAAACTGTGGAGATTTTTACTGAGGATGAACATCCTCCTTAATGTAATGCTTAAAGTCACATTCCTCGTTATCTATACTTATATAGTAATATTATAACAAATTTTAGCTATATATTGAAAATCTTTCTTTAATGAAAAATAACAACTGAATTTATTTGATTTGACACGTGTTTTGTAAAGAGGCAGTCAATAACCATTATATTGTTATATGTTTGTACCTGTTCATTTCCGATGAATGTGACATAAAGTCTTTTAATGTGACTTCAGTGGGACAATAGTAAAATTTTTAACTACAATAATATATATACAGTCATATTAAATTTCATTGTATTACTAAGTCATAAATAAGTATGTTATGTAAAATTTTAATTCCTTTATGAGCTCAGAAGTATCAAATTTACTTCAACGGACAACTTGTTTACACATTGTGTTAAATAAATATTGAATTGGTGATAAATGAAAATACATACATACATATATATATAAGAATGGAAGTTTTTAAATAAATTTAATTAAATATTTTGATTGAGAGAAAAAAATATGAAGAATATTACAATTTCGAGATTTTATTATGTGTATAACATTGAAATGGTGGATTCTGTTATAACGGAGCTATTTGGTTTTAAACGAAAATAAATTCTTGATTTAGTATCACATCTTTAAAATGTAAAATTTAAAAATGTTTGCAATTTAAATATTGTGTATTGTGTGCGATATAATATACTCTAAAATCGGATCTGATTCCTATGTAATAATAATATGAAGATCAAGATCCGTTCAAGACCATATTAAATGACGTGTACCGATAACATATGCATATAAACCAAATTTATATAAAATAGGTTATACTTTCAAATCACATAAGTCTAGTGAATATTGGGAGGTTGCTTTATATGGGGGACTATGCCTAAAATTAGTCCTAAACTCTTTATTGAAATATGGATATTATAAACACACACAAAATAAGTTTGATCACAACATAAATATAATATAATATGGATCTTAGATCGATAACATAGATCGGTCTAGACCGACTATACGATACCCTATACCATGCGTTTAGAGACCCTATCTCTCAGGCCCAACTAACTGGATATAGAAAATAAGCATAAACCAAATTTGAATGGGATTTTTATTAATTTTTTCGGCTGCAGATATGAAAAAGTTCATATCGGATGCTATATCTATATGGGGACTAGGCCCAAAAATGGACCGATCCTGACCATGTTTGGTAAAATCTCTTGTATTTTGCAAAAATATATGCAAAAAAAATTTGAGAAGAATCAGTGCAATATTTTTGTTTTTTGATAGATTTAAGTGAAGAACGGGAAGCAGCTCTATATGGGGCCTATGACTAAGAGTTGTCCAATAGGGATCATTTTTGGACTACTGATTAATGGATGTAATATATACATACAAACCTAATTTGACTAAGATCTGTATGATAATTTGGATCTTATGGCAATATATGTTGATTTCATAGGGGTCATTTGTATGGGGGCTAGGTCTGAACATGGACCGATTCTCACCAATTTCAATAGCGTGCATCCCATCGCCAGATTTCGTCAAAATATATTCATATTTGCGACCTACAAGCTTTACATGGACACACAGACGGACGGACGGACGGACATCGTTAAATCGAAGCAGATAGTGATTCTGATTCGATCGGTATAATTAAAGATGAATGTAGGTCAAATATTTTTGGTTGTTACAAACAGAAGCACAAAGTCATTCTACCCAAACCACATAGTGGTATAGGGTATATAAATTATAGTCAGCTAGACCGACTACACCTATAACCTATACCAAACCTATATGCAACTAATTAAATATAGATAATAAGCATAAACCAAATTTGTGTGGCATTGAAAAAAAATTTGTTACCTGCCGATATCAAGAACTTCATATCCGATGCTATGTTTATATGGGGACTAGGTCTAAAAATGGACCAATCATGACAAAATTTTGTAAAGGACGTTAGTTTTCACGAAAACATATACAATCGAAATTTTAGAAAACATGGGCAATAGTTTTGTTTTTTTTTATAGATTTAAGTGAAGATCGGAAAGCAGCTATATAATGTATTATGACTAAACATGCAGGGTCTGTCAGTCAGTCTCTATGTGAAGACTGTAATCAAAGTACAGGTCGCATATACGAATACATTTCAATGAAATAGTTATATATGATGTTATCGGCCATAGGACAAATGCTACTGAAATTGATGAAAATCGGTGAATGTTCTGACTAAGCTCCATGTAAATAAGATCCAGATTATCATATATATTATCATTATACTTTATACCACTATGAGGTTTGGGTATAATGACTTTGTGCTGCTGTTTGTAACAACCAAAAATATTCGTCCTAGACCCATCTTTAATTATACCGATCGAATCAGAATCACTTTTTGAGTCGAAATAGCAATGTCCGTCCGTCCGTCCGTCTGTGTGTCCATGTAAAGTTTGTAATCAAACTGCAGGTCGCAAATATGAATATATTTTGATAAAATTTGGTATATAAGCTTTCATCGGCCATGGATGAACGCTATTGAAATTGGTGAGAATCGGTCTATGTTCAGACCTAGTCCCCATACAAATGACTCCTATGAAATCGACATAAATTGCCATAAGTTCCAAATTATCATATAGATTTCAGTCAAATTGAGTTTGTATGTATTTATTACATCCAATAATGACTAGTTCAAAAATAATACCTATAGGAAAACTTTTAGTCATAGGCCCCATATAGAGCTGCTTCCCGATCTTCACTTAAATCTATCAAAAAAACAAAAATATTGCACAGATTTTTCTCAAATTTAGTTTGTATATATATTTTCAAAGTATAAGTGACTTTACCAAATATGGTCAGGATCGGTCCATTTTTCGACCTAGTGCCCATATAAATATACTATACGATATGAACTTTTTCATATCTGCAGCGAAAAAAATTAATAAAAATGCCAGTCAAATTTGGTTTATGCTTATTTGCTACATCCAATTACCTGGACTGAAGAGATAGGGTCTCTGAACCATGGTATAGGGTATCGTATAGTCGGGCTAGACCGACTATAATTTTCTTACTTGTTTTATTATCATTTATATCAATATACGTGACTATTATACCCACTAATCATTAGTCCAAAAACAAACCATGTAGGACCATTTTTAGATATAGTTCCCATACAAAGCTGTTTCTCGAACTTCACTTAAATATATCAAAACACAAAGATATTGAATTAATTTCTTTCATGATCTGTTTTTTTATACCTATGCCGAATGTAACTTGTTTGTTGTGAGTCGAATATTTAAGGCACTTTCATAACTTTTTTAAGAAGCGGTACTTTTTTAAGAAAATTACCTTTTTAATGATGTATACTTTTAACCCTACGTGGTTTGGGTATAATGACTTTGTGCTGCTGTTTGTAACTACCAAAAATATTTGACCTAGACCCATCTTTAATTATACCGATCGAATCAGAATCACTAACTGATTCGATATAACGATGTCCGTCCGTCCGTCCGTCTGTGTGTCCATGTAAACTTTGTAATCAAACTGCAGGTCGCAAATCTGAATGTATTTTGATGAAATTTGGTATGTAAGCTTTTAGCAGTCATAGAATGAACGCTATTGAAATTGATGAGAATCGGTCCATGTTCAGACCTAGCCCCCATACAAATGACCCCTATGAAATCGACATAAATTGCCATAAGATCCAAATTGTCATATAGATCTTACTCAAATTGGGTTTGTATGCGCTTATTACATCCGTTAATGAGTAGTCCAAAAATGATCCCTATTGGACAACTCTTAGTCATAGGCCCCATATAGAGCTGCTTCCCGATCTTCACTTAAATCTATCAAAAACAAAAATATTGCACTGATTCTTCTCAAATTTTTTTTGTATATATTTTTGCAAAATACAAGAGACTTTACCAAACATGGTCATGATCGGTCCATTTTTGGGCATAGTCCCCATATAGATATAGCATCCGATATGAACTTTTTCTTATCTGCAGCCAAAAAAATTAATAAAAATGCCACTCAAATTTGGTTTATGCTTATTTTCTATGTCTAGTTAGTTGGGCCTATGAGATAGGGTTTCTAAACGCATGGTAGGCCGACTATAATTTTCTTACTTGTTTTTATTTTTTCTTATATTTTCCACATTTTCCAAATTAAATTTTAAAAAATTCATAATACTAAATCAACAATTAATTAAAATATAAATAAAAACACTTAGAAAAAGGTTAATTTTAAATATCTCAAAAATACAAAAACAATTATGGTAATCTTCGAAGCAATTAAGGTTTTTTTGTGAAACACAAAGTTTTTTTACAAAAGGAACATATTGCGTTTGTCCGATTTTCCTTTCCATATTTAGTACAAACTAAAAAAGTAGTAATCGATTCTCTGTGATCTATATTTAAAAATTTACAACAAAAACAAAACCTAAACTACAGTTATTTATGTGAAAAAATAAAAACAAAAATCACTGACTTGCTTTGAGCGGATTTAATTATTTGCTCACTAATTTTGACCGTTGACGACCAATGGGCTATATATGACGCACGGATTTTTTCCTTGAAGGAATTGAAAAAAATATTTTTGACGAAACTTTTGTTTAGAAATGTTGGATCGTTAAGTATGAATCCACCAAAAAAAAATACCAGCAGTTTAGGTTCGGTCGTGAAAGGGTTAAAAAAAGGTACTTTTTCAGAAAATTCGCTTTTTAAGAAAAGAAATATTTTTAGAAAAATTATTTCTTTAAAAAAATTATTTTTTTAAGAAAAATTTTCCTAAAACTTTTTTTAAAAAATTTACTTTTTAAGAAAATGTACATATTTTAATAAAAGGTACTTTTCTAATCAATACTCTTTTTTGTAAAATATGTTTTTTATTAGAAATATACTTGTATAATAAAAGGTACATTTTTAATAAGAGGTAATCTTTTTGAATAAAACGTTATACTTTAATAAAAAGTATTTTTTATAAAAGGGTCTCTTTTATAAAAGGTACTTTTTTATGAAAAGGTAATTTTTTATAAAAGGTACTGTTTTATAAAAAGTACTTTTCTAATGAAAGATACTTTTTTAATAAAATGAAAGTACATTTTATAAAAGTTACTTTTTTAATAAAATATTATTTTTTAATAAAACGTACTTTTCTAATAAAAAGTAATTTTTTAATAAAAAGTAAATCTTTAAAGTAATAAAAATTTCTCGTAATAAAAGGTGCATTTTTAATAAAAGTTATTTTTTAATAAAGGATGCTTTTTTATAGAAGGTAATTTTTTAATAAAAGTCATATTTTTCATTAATGTTACTTTTTTAATAAAAAAAATATTTTTTTATTAAAACGCAATTTTCTAATAAAAAGTTAGTTTTTATATAAAAACTACACTTTCAATATAAGGCATTTTCTAGTAAAAAGTACTTTTTGAATAAATGGTACTTCTTAATAAAAGATACTTTTTTATAGAAGTTAGAATTTTATTAAAATTTACTTTTTTAATAAAGTTACTTTTTTAATAAAATATTCTTTTTAATAAAACGTACTTATCTAATAAATAGTAATTTTTAAAAATTTTAAATTATGATACTTTTCTAGTAATAAAAGGTACATTTTTAATAAAAGTTATTTTGTTCATAAAATATACTTTTTTATAAAAGGTAATTTTTTAATAAAAGTTACTTTTTTTATAAAATATTAAAATATGAATATATAATTTTTTAATAAATAGTATATTTTCAATATTTGGTACTTTACTAATAAGAAGTACTTTTTAATAAAAAAAAGTATATTTTTAACAAAAAGTACTTTTTAATAGAAGATACTCTTTTAATAAAAGTTACTTTTTTAATAAAATATCGTCATCAATAAAAGGCATAAGAAGTACTTTTAATAAAAGTATATTTTTAATAAAAAGTACTTTTTAATAGAAGAAACTCTTTTAATAAAAGTTACTTTTTTAATAAAATATCGTCTTCAGTAAAAGGTATTTTTTGAAGTAATTTTTTAATATAAAGTAGAATTTTAATAAAAAAAAAATACTTTTTTTAGTAAAATTATTGTTTTAATAAATAGTACTTTTTTGATGAAAATTACGTTTGCAATATAAGTTAATTTTTTAATAGATTCTGCTTTTTTAATAAAATGTACTTTTAAATAAAAAGTAGTTGTATATGTTAAACAACAACAAATATGGCTGCAAGTAATATTTTAGTGAAGGGTATAAAAAAAGTCGCACTTATGTCAAAGTGCAAAATGGTTGGTGCCTATTGTTATTAGCGAGAAAAATAATTCTAGACTCATTTTCTTTTCTTTTTCCTCTAGCAGTTTTACGAGAAATATCAAAAGCTCTATAAACAAATTGCGGTTTTAAATGGCCATTCTTCACACCTTAATAGGAAACAATAACAAAAAGGTTTCTATATCAGTTTGTCAATCCATATGTAACTTATAAAGTATATCTATAAGCCTGATCCTGATAAAAGGAGAAGTGGATTTGGCGAAGTCCGCCTGTCTGCTTGTCTGTTGGTCTGCTGACAATATTTTCCTTTCCGCAATAGTTCAAAGGGGTCGCACTACTTAGGCTTAAAATGTTTCTGATAATCCGCAAGAGTTTGATATTGCATTTTGATCCTCTAGACCAAATAGGTGAAGAATGACGAACGAAAATATAAAGATTCTCCATTAAAATTGCATATAAGAAACTATGTGAGTCCGATCACAGGGACGATGTGTTAACATCTAGTAATTAAAGATTTTTTTTAAGTTGGAAGTACTTATGCTTTCAGTTTATTTTTGTACCCTATACCACTATGTGGTCAGGGTATAATGACTTTGTGCTGATGTTTGTAACTACCAAAAATATTTGACCTAGTCCCATCTTTTATTATACCAATCGACTTAGAATCACTTTCTGAGCCGATTTAGCTATGTCCGTCCGTCCGTCCGTCTGCCTGTCTGTGTGCCCATGAATATATTGTGAAGAAATTTGGTATATAAGCTTCTATCGGCCATAGAATGAAGGCTATTGAAATTGATGGAAATCGGTGCATGTTCAGACCTAGTCTCCATACAAATTACCCCTATGAATTCGACTTAAATTGTCATAAAATCCAAATTATCTTATAGATCTCGGTCTAATTGGGTTTGTGTATGTTTATTACTCCCATTAATCAGAAGTCCAAAAATAAACCCTATGTAAATCTATCAAAAAACAAATATATTGCACAGATTTTTCTCAACTTTCTTATTTATATATGTTTGCAAAAAACAAGTGACCTTACCAAATATTTGTCAGGATGGGTCCATTTTTCGACCTAGTCCCCATATAAATATAGCATCCGATATAAACTTTTTCATATTCAAAGCCACTCAAATTTGGTTCAAGCTTATTTTCTATATCCAATTAGTTGGGCCTAAGAGATAGGGTCTCTAAACGCATGGTATAGGGTATCGTATAGTCGGTCTAGAACGACTATAATTTTCTTACTTGTTTTCATTTTAGAGTTGTCATACATTTAGCCTAGTTTAATTAGCTGTTATACTTGTATATTGTTATATTTGTGATTGTGTATATATTTTTTGGTTATTGAATTAGTTTTTATATTTCGATATTGTTATATTAGTAAGAGTGTTATACTTGAGGGTTGTTTAATTAGCTGCAATAAGCTTTGAAATAAAACATTCATACCTCACACCGTTTTTGTCTTACTCTGTTTTTGGTATATTTGATGAAAACTTTAATCATTTTACCTGAAAATGGTCAAAAAGTGTAATTATAATGTAAATTTAACTTTACATTTGAATAACTTTTGAATGAGTAAGTTTATCAAAAAATGATAAGAGACGTTTTTTGTAGAACGTTCAAGTTCCTATAAAAATATGCTTCAGTCATTGGAATTTGTACGTTAGTTCTTAAGATATAAAATTATGAAATTGAAAAATAATTTTTCCTATGTTATTTAAATGGGAAATGGAAAATTGCGATGCGCGACCTCTAAATATTAATTTTAAGAACACTGATTTTTACAGGCGTTTTTTTTTTTTTTTGACTTTCGGAATATATTTCACAGGGGATATCGAAAAAAACGTTAATTTTTTTAACCAGCCTAATATACATACTAACGTAGATATATATATATATATTAGCGATACATACACATTTTTATTTGCTTGTCTTCAAGTTTTTATAACCTTGGTTATAATATTGTGTTTAGAACACAGGTGGAGGGTATCAGAGATTCGACACAGCCGAATTTAACACGCTTACTTGTTTTATATAATATTTTGTTTCCTCCAACAAATGTTTACACAACTATTAGGAATTTTTAACCATCTAAAAAATTTTATAATATTTATAACATTTTTATCTTAACAAATTTTCATTACATAATTTTTCTACAACTTAATTACTGTGGTTTAACAAAATAAAATACAAAATTCTTAAAAGTTTTATAACAAATAATAAATCAAATTCCGCCACAAGCTTTATCTTGTTTAAACTTGTGTAATGATTATGTAATAACATTTTCAGGGCTATTATTTACAGATATCAAATATTGTTGAAGGCCGATTTAGATTATAACAAAATAAAAAAATGTAAAATCATCTTAAAAAAAACCAAAATATGTAATAATTGGAAAACGATAAGAGCCGAGTTATGATTAAAAGAAAACCAAAGGTAAAAAATAATATGTTGACAATTTGATATAGGTTCAGAAAATAAATAATAATATTTTTTTAAATTCATTTTTAAACATTTTAGTATATCCATATTAAATAATTGGATATACTGATTCATCTAATTAAAAATATAACCATTTTTAAATATATCATAAAAACAACTCTAATATGTTACAAAAAAATAATATTTAGAAATCTAGATTCTAAATTCTTACAATGTCTTTTTTATTGACATCTGTTTTTTTTTGACATTGCATTTTTTACAAGTTCGAAGATTAAGTTTTTTTATAAAATATTTTTACTTTTGAGGTTAATCAAAAGTTAAAATTCGAAAAATTTGATACTATCACTTACAATATATATAATGTTCACCAAATTCAAATGCGACAATTTAAAGTTTTAACAATTAAATATATAATGGGTTGAGTAAAAAAAAACTGTGGACGTTTTATTGCATACAAGATTTTAATTAAAAATTTTGTTGTGTGTATTCTGGCTCAAATTTAAAAATGATTATACGTCATAATTTGAAAAGCCAATGTTTTAAAGTATTAGTTTTATTTGTTACACATCCCATTTATAACAAAAATAAAAATAAAAATATTTTGGGACAGGTTATAAAAGAAAAACTTAGCTAAAAGCTAAGCGTTGTGTAATAAACAGAACTTTAAAATTAATTAATCAATTAAAATTAATAACTGTGTTATTTAACGCCGCACAGTGGCGCCTTTCCCCAAATAGCGTGGCAAAAATCAAGAATTTGATAGAAACATTCAGTAAAATCAATGAATGTATAGGATAGAGGATTTCTCACAGATTAAGAATCAATAAACGGTTTTAAAATCGGATGAAAATTATGGATGGATCCGCAAAGTTGGAATTTTGATGTGTAAACATCTATACGCGCAGGGGGGTAAATTTCTATTTCACAATACAATCGCAAAAACAGCGTAACACATCGGTGTGAGCTGAAGTGTAAATCGGTGTGACTTTATCTGATTGTATTTGTGAAAAAATTATGATATGTTCTTTTCTAAACATTTTCCAATTGTCATTCAAATAACATCAATTGTATTTCAGAAAACATCAATTGTATTTCAGAAACCATCAATATAATTTCAGAAAACATCATTTGAATTTCAGAAAACATAAATAGAATTTCAGAAAACATCAATATAATTTCAGAAAACATCATTCGAGTTTCAGAAAACATCAATTGAATTTCAGAAAACATCAATTGTTTTACAGAAAACATCAATTTAATTTCAGAAAACATCAATAGAATTTCAGAAAACATCACTTGAATTTCAGAAAACATAAATAGAATTTCAGAAAACATCAATATAATTTCAGAAAACATCATTCGAGTTTCAGAAAACATCAATTTAATTTCAAAAAACATAAATAGAATTTCAGAAAACAACAATATTATTTCAGAAAACATCATTTGAATTTCAGAAAACATAAATAGAATTTCAGAAAACATCAATATAATTTCAGAAAACATCATACGAGTTTCAGAAAACATCAATTGAATTTCAGAAAGCATCAATAGAATTTCAGAAAACATCAATTGTATTTCAGAAACCATCAATATAATTTGAGAAAACATCATTTGAATTTCAGAAAACATAAATAGAATTTCAGAAAACATCAATTGTATTTCAGAAACCATCAATATAATTTCAGAAAACATCATTTGAATTTCATAAAACATAAATAGAATTTCAGAAAACATCATTCGAGTTTCAGAAAACATCAATTGAATTTCAGAAAACATCAATAGAATTTCAGAAAGCATCATTTGAATTGCTGAAAACATTAGTTGTATTTCAGAAAACATTATTTGAATTTCAGAAAAGATAAATAGAATTTCAGAAAGCATCAATTGAATTTCAAAAAGCATTATTTGAATTGCTGAGAACATTAATTGTATTTCAGAAAACATCAATAGAATTTCAAAAAGCATCATTTGAATTGCTGAAAACATTAATTGTATTTCAGAAAACATCAATTGAATTTCAGAAAACATCAATTGCATTTCAGAAAACACCAATTGAATTTCAGAAAACAGCATAATCGACTTATTTTTTATGCACTGGAAAATATGATGTTGATGTTTTCTTTAAATATTAGATGTTTACACATCTCCCTTGTGATCGGACTCACATGATTTTTTTTTTGCTTTTAGAAAAAGGCGCAAAATTTTTTGAAAAATTGTTTTTCAAATAGATTCATTTGGTGTCGTTTGAAAGGGTTTTTTAGTTTCTATAAAACAAAATAAATATGATGTTATTGGTCGTTTATTTTTCAAATATACTATATTTTGGTAGTTTTTTCTATTTTGATAGAGTAGAACTAAAAATGTTTAAATATGTTTTCTTAGATATTACCTAAAATTGTTTACTAATGCAATACTCTAACTAGTTAAAGTGAACTTGGCTGCATATACTTGCCTATCTGCACGCAACAACCATAAAGTTATAAAAACATCTTGATATACACTGGATAGATGGGTAGACGTGTGAAAAATTAATCAATTTTAAAGTTATATGGCTTATTTTTTTTTTTTTTTGTGCTTGAAAACAGAAATTTTAATTTTTTCATATTTTATTTTGATTTTGTAGGATGGCGAAGAGTGTTTAGAAGATTGTTAATGTTTTGTAATTTTTATGTTTTGGCAGTAATAAAAACTGCAAATTTATTAATGAATTCAGCACAATAAAAAATTCGCTTGCGCTGCCTGTATTATTTTTAAGCGGCCCAAATTTTTCAGCGTTAAAATTTTGTTAATGAATTCAATATAATAAGAAATTTACATAAAAAAAAAAATAAAATAAAACAAAATTTGCTTGCGCTATCTAGATTATTTTTTAAAGGTCCAAAATTTACCATGTATGTATTTTGCAACAATTAGAAACTTTTGACCTGATGCCAGCTCAAAAAATGAATTTAACATAATAAAAAATTTGGACTTAAAAATTTGAAACAACGAATAATGAGGAACTTTTCAATAAGTTGGCGGCCTTTTCAGACCCAGTAATTTCATCACGAAGACATGTAAGATCTCGAAAGGATTTGGAAGAACATAGTTATAGCTCCGATATCTTAAGTCTATTAGATATCGCTCCCAATGTTAATGACTATTTTAAAGAGAACTAACTATTAAAAAAAAATTATACTAGTTTAGAAAAAAATATACTAAATAACTTAATATCTATATCATTAATATATTAATATTAAAAATATTTCAAAGATGTGTATCTGTAATATTAATAACAAAATTTAATATTAGTTTAACATGTTATATTAGAGTGGTATTTTTTTTCTAGACTTTCGGATTTAAACAATACGTATTGTGAAATTATAAGTCTTTTGTGTGGTTAATTAACAAAAATTTCAATGTGAAATTTGGAAGTTTGTGAACTTTGGGTATTTTTCTTTATCAAAAAAAGTCGGGAAAATAGGTCCAAAAGTGGTCCGATTTCATTAAAATTTTACAGTGTTTTTTTGCACTATTTTTGTAAATTTTTTAAATATAATACGGAAATTAGCAAATTTGTCATCTTTTGTGGCATTGTAACCAAATTTTTAAGAAAATTTGTATGGAGCCCTGTCCACACGTGGACCGATTTCAAAGATTTTTTATAGATCTCATCACTGACCTAATAAACCCTTATGATTCAAATTTCATCGCAAAAGAATAACATTTGCTACATTTAGTGGCATTAAAAACAATTTCGAAGGAAAATTTGTATGGGGACTAGGTCCAACGATGACCGACTCCAACAAATTTTGGGTCAAAAACACTTTAAGTTACAAATTTCAGCACATTATCTTTATACTTGCAACATGTAATATTCGCACCAAAATAATATTGAACTTTGATAGGATATACTGAAGCCCCCTATGGACCTCCGCCAGCACTCACTTTAAAGATAAGGAAGTCATCTTCTAAAATCATTTTTAAAATACCTTAATATTTTAAAAGTTATGATTTTTGAAACGAAAAAAGTCAATAGGTCTCACTGTGCGGCGTGTTTATTGAACACTTAAAAATATAATTTAGACAATACAAGTTTTTTGTATTTTGGCCCATTACTAAGTTGCTTTTTTTTGAATTTTAATACTTTAATAAATAGAAAATATTAGTTTCACAATATATTTGAGAAACGGCTAAAAATAGAACAAGTTACGTAAGAAAATTTAGGTAACAAAAATATGAATTCGTTGTTTTAATACATATAAATTTTTTTATTTTAAATTTTATCAAAATTTTTGGAAAAATTACTTTAATGTTGTTTTTTAGATTTGAGATACAAAACTTCGTGTTGCATATTCTGACTCAAGATTAGAAACGTTTACTTTTATTAAGCTCAAAAGCTATATATATATATATATATATATATATATATATATATATATATATGTATATATGAAATAAATTTGTATTTACCACAGAAATTATTAGTAAAATTTTAAAAATGTACATAAGAAAACCTGGTTAACTTCGCATTCATTGCAAGGGACTAAAATTGATGTTCATTATAAAATATTTTTGCATTTAAACAAAAACCAGCGCATTTTTGGAAAATTTTGGACAAGTGTCAAAGAAATTTATAAA
Organism: Cordilura impudica; assembly: GCA_963682025.1. Lineage (NCBI taxonomy): Eukaryota > Metazoa > Arthropoda > Insecta > Diptera > Scathophagidae > Cordilura > Cordilura impudica. Next base: position 223,816,835 of record OY821518.1, on the reverse strand, counting down.
GATAGCAGCAGACTAAAAGTGACAGTTTTTTAATTCTGTGATAGCACAATATTTGCAGAGAGACCACATTTTTGAAGAAGTTGCAAGTATTTAATATACAGAGATGATTCTAAAGGAGATAATTAGCAAAACATATCTAAATATACCAGAAAGTCCTTATTGGTAATGTTAAAACCAGAGCCTACGGTCAAGCTCGAGTCCTCGAGCTACTCGAGCTACTCGAAGTTCGAGCTACTCGAGTAGTTAATGAGTTACTCGAGCTCAACGGGTAGCTCGAGTAGTAAAAATTAGCATTTTTCATGTTTGAAAGCATGTAAAAAGTTAAATATAGGTATTTAGTACAACAAATGTATACTTTTTAGAATCGTACAGATACCGGGAATATCTCTATTAAATTTCACTTGAATCGGAGTGTCCCACTTGCGTGGGCAAACTACTACTCGAAAAAGCTCGACGACTTTCCATACAAATGTATGAAAATATTAACTTCATAGATGTTTGACTTCATTTAAGAAAAAATTTTCCCAAAATACATGGTACGATTTTATATATTTTGAAGTCAGTTATACTGATAGATTACCCTCCTGAAATATTAAAACATTCTGATAGAAACTATGGAGTGGGCTAAGTACTACTCGAAAAAGATCATCCACTTTCCACTCAAATGTATGAAAATATGATCTTCGTATATGTTTGATGCCTATTTACAAAAAAATTTTCAAGAAGACTTGGAAAAACCTCTTAGTATTTCAATCTGAATATATGTAGAGGATATGTTTTCAAAATTTCAAAGCATTTGGACAAAAATGTTGGCGTGTGGGAACAACTACTCGAAAAAGATCGGAAATTTTGCAAAAAGTGTAAAAAAATAAAAAAAAAAATTTTTATATTTTTTTACTGTCTGTAATTTACTATATTCAGAGATTACTCGTAAAAAATTTTAAGCCATTCCGACCAAAATTGTAGCGTCGGTATAGCACCACTCGACTGATATTGACCACTATCGATACAAATGTGTGAAAATATGCTCTTATTTGAAGTTTGATGATATTTTCCAGAAAATTTTCCACAATGACGTAATAAAAAATTATATTCGTTAGAGCTGTATATACAAAGAGAACACTTCCTTCAAGTTTCAAAGCATTCCGCCAAAAATTGAAGCTTGGAGGAACTACTACTCGACGAAAAACAAAAAATTAAAAAATTAATTTTTCCAAAAAAAAAAAAAAAAAAAATTTCTTTTTACTGCCCGTAATTGACCTTATTCACAGATGACTCATTTCAAAAATTAAGCCATTCCGATGAAAATTGAGCTCTGGGCGAACAACTACTCGAAATAGATCAGCCACTTTCTGTACAAATGTGTGCAAATTTGCTCTTATTTCAAGTTTGATGTAACTTTAAAAAAAAAATATCCATCACGACTTCCTAAAATTTTTTACTGCTTGTAGTTGCAAATATATCAAGATAATCTTCTTAAAATTTCAAAGTATTGCGACAATAATTGTGCTGTTGGCGAACTACTACTCGAAAAAGCTCGACCACTTTCCATACAAATATATGAAAAAATTCACTTCATGCAAGTTTGGCATCGATTTACACAAAATATTTAAGGCACACATGGTACAAATTTATGCTTTTATAGTTGGAAATATGATAACATTTCGTACACGAAATTTCAAAGTAATCTGGCCAAAATTGTGGCTCGGACGAACTACTACTCGACAAAGATCAGACTCTTCCCATACAAAAGTGTGAAAATTTGCTGTTATTTCATGTTTGAGATAATTTTACAGAAAATTTTTTATAATGACATAGCCAAAAGTTATATTTTTTAGATTTAGAAATGTAAAAAAGAATTTCTTTTAAATTTCAAACCTTTTCGACAAAAATTGTGGGCTGGACAAACTACTACTCGAAAAAGCTCGACCACTTTCCATACAAATGTATGAAAACATTCACTTCATGGAAGTTTGACATCGATTTACAAAAAAATTTTCAAAAATATATGGTAAAAATTAATTAAAATTGTAGTCCATTATATCAACACATTATTTTTCTAAAATATTGAAACACTCGGGTGAAAGGCGTGGGGTGGGCGAACTACTACTCGAAAAAGATCAGTAATTTAAAAAAATCTTTTTCAAAAAATATTTAAGGAACACTTGCTACAAATTTATAAATACTAAAGTTGCATATAAGAGGACATAACGTCCTTAAAATTTCAACGAATTTCAGCAATAATTGTGCTTTTGCCGAAATACTACTCGAAAAAAATCAGCCAGTTTCCATAAAAGTGTTAAAATTTGCTTTTCTTTTAAGTTTGATGTAATTTTACTGAACATTCCTGAACATTCCTTCACGACTTGCTAAAAGTTTATATGTTGTGAAGTTTTCGATTTGAGGACATTGTATCCTTCAAATTTCAAACTATTCCAAGAAAATTATGGAAGCGGCGAACTACCACTCGAAAAAATTCAGCTACTTACATACAGTGTGCGCAGATTTACTCTTCTTTTAAGTTTGATGTAAGTTATAGCATTTATTTTAGTGAATATTTCATTTTATTTAAGTACATAAAATCTAATAATTTTTTAACAATGAATGTTGAAAAATAATGATAAATAATTTTTAAAGTACAGTATCATTTAATTAATAACATTGAATTAAGGACTTCTATATACTTTACATAAAAAAATCTTTGTTATGACAGAGAAAAACTAAAGTGTTGATATTTGATGGTTTCAGCGAACTTCTTTTAGCAGTGACTACATTGCCAGCTGTAGAAAAGTACCGCTCTGATTATGCTGAAGTTGCTGAGATACAAAGAAATCTCTTGGCATCCGTGATATGTTCGGGTACTTTTCTTCACGATCCTGCCACCATTTTAGTGGACAGTCTTTCCACTCTATAAATTTGTAGCAAGTGTTCGAGTTCCATCTCGTCTTATTGCACTGCAATAATTTTAGTTCTGGAATACCTAATTGTGCTTGTTTTTCTTTCGCCATTAATCTGCAGCAGTTTGAAATTAAATTTGGAGCCTCTAGAGTTTAGACGAAAATGTAGAGATACCGCGATAAAATTTCGTATAAGAAACTACATTTAGTGAAAATAACTAAAATTTTTATTAATTATCTTATTAATTTTAAACATTAATGTAAAAAATCTAGCCATTATAATTTCAAATCTAGCCTTTTTTTGCCTCTTAGTGTTGACAACCTTCCTTATAATATTGTGTTTACAACATGGGTGGAGAGTATCTTAGATTTGGCATAACCGAATAAAACACACTTACTTGTTTTATTTATAATTTATTAATTTATAGATATTTACTTACATAAATTTAAATAATACATATGTCTGAAAAAAATTTGTTTGGCAAAAAAATAACAGCTTTAAAAAGTTATGGCAACAGTGTGGTTGGTATCTGTATATACTTTTCTCTTTATATTTATACCCTATACTAATATGTGGTCAGGGTATAATGAGTTTGTGCAGATGTTTGTAACTACCAAAAATATTTGACTAGAGCCATCTTGTGTCATCCCGATCGACTCATAATCACTTTCTAAGTCAATTTCTAAGTCAAATTTCCATAAGACCCAAATTATCATATAGACTTTGTTCAAATTGAGTTTGTGTGTGTTTATTACATCCATTAATAAGTAGTCCAAAAATAAACCCTATAGGACATAAGAAGCTGCTTCTCAAATTTGGTTTGTATATGTTTTTGCTAAATATGAGTGGCTACCAAATAAGCTCAAAATCGGTCCATTTTTCGACCTAGTCCCCATATAAACATATCGTTCGAGATTAACTTTTTCAGATCTGCAGGCAAAAAAATTAATAAAAGATTCCATTCAGATTTGGTTTATGCTTATTTCTATACCCAATTAGTTGGACCTAAGACCAATTCACTAAACGCGTAGTCGGTCATGACCGACTATAATTTTCTGTTATTTTCTAATAGTGAAATATGAATATTTAAATATTCATAACATTAATGAAATTTTAATAAGTTGTAGGAATTTTTTAAGATGATACAACAGCTGAAATAGCAACACTTTGCCATTTATAGCAACCAACTCTATATCATTAATTTATTAATATTAACTAATAATTATTTAAACATAAATTATGAATATTTATAAAGAAACTGAATATGATTTTGTTCTTTTTTTTTCTTTTGCAAATTTACTTTCTTTATGATAATTTAATAGAAATTGAAACCGTTTAAAAATATAATGAAAAATTACAAAAACAATAAAAAAAAAATTTCAATAAATCATACATAAACAATAGTTATACAAAAAAACACAATATATTTTTTTTTTTAATTATCATTCATCAAGCATAATGAATCAAAAGCGAGTATAAACAAAATTACAGCGACGGCAAAGTCAAATAATTAACGCTTATAATACAGTCAATGGACGTTTATTTTGCTGAAGTCATAATCAATGCCCACAACTTTTCCCACAATAAACTATTATGTATTTATTAATGAATAACAAATTATATATAGCAAATTTTATGGTAATAATATAAATTGTAAACAAATCTATTAACACAATCTATTCATTTTATTTAATATGCAAATATTAACCAAGTGGACAAATTTAAATATTTTTTGTTAAGGGTGTGAAAATGTTAAACCATTTTCGGTATTAACAAATATTGATTATAAAAAAATATATTTATTAGCCTAAAACGTTTAACACTTTGACGGTTATTTAAATTATTTTTATTAAAAAGTATTTAAAAGTGATTTACGGTTATTAATCGAAAATTAAATTTATAATTTTTGACACGTGGCGTTTGTTTACGCTTAATTCTTAAATCACCGTTATAACGGTTAAGATATACGAGTTGCATATCGTTGAAAAGATTAATACCTATGTCTAGTTTTAAAATATATATTTTATAAGGAAAAGTCTAAAAATGTATTAAACATTTAGTTAAAATCAGAAAATTATAGATATCTTGATAGATAACAGATTAAAAGTTCTTAATGATAATCTCTATAATTATCTTTCTCCTAGAAATATTATTTTTTATTTATGTAGATTTCTTTGTCAACAACGAAGTATGCTAGTTGTAGAACTAAAAAACGAAATATTTTTTATGCCTTTATTTAAATTAACATTTCCTTTGCCTAATTTGATTTCCGTAAAATTCTAAAAACGTCTACTAAGTCTCTGTCAATAGTCTACCTTTGAAATAAAGAAAACACCTTAAAAATGTGTTGTTTGTTTTTCGGTTGGGGTTGTTTTAAACATAAAAGGATTTTCCCGTAGCAACAAGTTTAGTACCTGTTCATAAACACTTACTAAACTAGACAGTAGCTTAAAGAAATTTTAATGAAAATTTGGTTGAATATTCAAAGAATTTTCGTAATTTAGCTGCTAGCAAGTAAGTAAGAGATTTGTGAGTTGATTAGGCAAGAAGGTAAAAATCTCTCTTCTTTTTTGATTTTTAGAAAATAAACAAAAATCTGATGTTATTTAATCCGACGGCAAGACGAGTCGAAAGGAAGCTGTCCAAAAACAGTAGTTTCTCTAGGCAGTTGGCATGTCAGCCGCAAGGTTAAAATTCTTGTTTAATTTTTATGAAAATTTACATGGGTACGAGAGCAAATATTCTAACTGTGATTTGTGATGTTTCTATTGAATTTATTTATATTTTTTATTAAAGTGAATAACTTTACCGCTTTATAAGTACAGTGCGTTCTTAAACTGTTCTTTGGTAAACTGTAAATCAATGTTCTATAACATTTGAACTATGAATGCAATAATTATCATCTCTTTGTTGGACTTATATTAATATGTTTTCTTACCAAAAATATACTTTTTATTATTATTTATTACACAAAACTCCGGTTAATTAGAAATACCGTTATTAATATATCTTACATCGCAATACCTAGCATATTAAGGCGTTCAAATTATATAGCACAAATGCAAATAAGTCTTTATTTGAGAAAAATATACAATTAATGCCTTTAGTTTTTTTAACAGAAATAACAATAACAATAAGAAGTAACATCAACTTAATAATTTGCAATACTGCCCTTTGCTTTAATGCAATAAAATATTAAAGTTATCATAAGACTTATTAATTTTTTCATAACTCCTTTATCAAGTGCTTCCCACTCTTTGAAAATCGAACTTTTTTGCTCATTTACATTCACGAATTAACGATTGTCAGCATAAATCCTCCTGACGAGAATTCCAGATATGTTTTATATGGGGTTAATATCAGGAGAGCAGGCAGGCCATTCCAAACCATCGACACCATTCGAGCTTAAACATTCTTTTATGAATTTTTTGGCATGCCCTGCTAGAAAGTATATCTTTATACTGTATTTACATGTAACAAGTAAGGATGTTAAATTCGGCTGTGCCGAATCTTTGATACCCTCCACCTCGGTTTGAGTCTTGATAATAAATGTAAATGAAAAAGTAAACAATTTGTTAAACTTTTATTCAGCAAATTCTTTGGGTTGGTTTTCGTCTTTTCTATTATTTCGGATTTATTTCGGTGTTTGCTTTTTGGTCATCGTGGTTGCTGATCGGCATACATTTTGGTTATATACCTATATGCATGCGTTTCCGGTTATATGACATAACTTCTCTTTTAATTTAGTTTTTGCTAATTAAATAGCTCGCCCTAACCTCCATTGCAAAGGTAGTGGTTGTGTAGGGTGGCTATATGCATTAAATCGCGCTAATTGGAGATGGCTGTATAGTTTCTTTTAACTGGCGAAATATTTTTTCATTGCGGTCATGTAGGTCGGATGGAGTAACAAATAATAACCAAAAAAAAAAGCTCTCTCAACTTTTTTATTAAAACATTGCCATATTTGGAAAACATAGAGAATAAATTTATAATAATAAATATTCAAATAAGGGATGCCAAACGCAAAAAACTAAATGTCCCAAACATTTTAAATAAAATAATTTGTTATCTTTATTTTCTGAAAAACTTAAAATTTTTATCCAAAAAAAATTGTGAAAAATAATATATAAATAACATTCTCATCAAATTGCGTTTATTTATGTAACAGTTTTTATGTTCGCAATTCTTAAATATCATTTGACGTTTTCTAAAATTCATTGAATATAAATTAATGTTTTCTGTAGTGTGATTCTGTAAATTTCAACGATCCGACAATCGCAAAATATATCGACAGCTATTCTTGTTTGCACTAAGGATTAAGTGATTCACTAAGTACATACATCTTAACGACAGTCGACAAATCTATTTTTCTATTTATTTAAATTGTAAACGAGTGGCATCTCTGTCAAAATAAGCGAAAAACACAAAGAAGAATAGAAAAAAACAAATTACTTCGTGTTTGACAGGATGATTTTATGTTTATGTTTAATATCTTTATTTTTTTACTAATATTTCTGTGTATTTGATTGAAAATTAAATAATGAATTGAATATGCTATTTAATTTTTTTATTTATATAAAAAAGTTTTTTTAATTAAAGCAAAATATTTTCACTATTTTATGATTTTTATTTATGTATGACGGCATTTCAACCTAAAAATTTAAGTTTTTACCGATTGAATAAACAACACAAAAATGGTTGTCGTTTAGATAACAACAACAGCTGACTTTAACAATATCGAATATCGTTTAAAAATTTTACTGATAATTTTGCAATTTTCTTTTTTTAACGATTCGACTATCGTTAAAAGAAGTTACTGAATCGCGGTACTGAAAAGCTATTAATTTCTCCTGAATGTCAATATAAAAATTTTTAAAATGAGAACATATTTGGTGTTTTTTTTGGAATTTCAATTTGTGTTTAAAGAATAAAATTTATATATTAAAGATGCAATTGATGTCTTCTAAATTTAAAATTATTATGTCCGACGTTTTGATATGATTTTCTGAAATTCAATTAATATTTTCTAATTTATAATTGGTAATTTTATTTTAGAATTGATATTTTCTTAAATTTGAATGGAAAATTTAAAAAGTGCAATTTTGTATTTATGTGAATAATGCTTAAGTAATTATAAACAATTTTTAAAAGTTAGATGTAATCGCAATCAGATATTTTGTAGGTAAAGCAGAATAATAATTCTATATAACTATGTAGAACTTTTTTGAAAGCAAAAAACTCATTGATAACTCGGTAACACTATTTTGTAAAGACAACAAAAAGTTAATATGCCAAACTTATGTTCATATTTGTAAAAGAATAATGAAAAAACGTATGAAATAAAAGACCAGCCCGTGTATACTCTTAACATTGTTCTGTATGATATCCAGTTGAAAATATTGACATTCATGTTAAAATAGAAATAACAATTGCAAAGCTAATTAGAACAAAAATTGTGGCGCCATCTACTGCCGCATAGTCACGCTGACCAAATGAAGTGACACTCTGTTAAGCAAAAGAAATTTATTATCCCCACAACAAAATATTGCAGAATTTTATGTAAATAAAATAATATACCGATTTATTTCTAACATGCAGTTACTATGGATATACATACATACATATGTATATGTAATATATGTATATTTGTATTATTTAATATGTGTATGTATGTATATGTAAATATTACACACAAAAAATACAACATCAAACGTTATTTTTGTGTTTTTCTCATTAAATAAATTTATACATAAAATTTTTTTTTGCTAAATTTACATTTTTTTTTTTTTTTATTAACAACTAGGTATTTTAGCATTATTTGCTTTAGATGCTGGTGAATTTTTACTCCCGTTAGATATATTAATTCGAAAAAATTTTGGATCGATTTTAACCCCTTTCCCGTGACCCATTCGATCTGAAATTTTGCAGGCAGGCTCGTGGTAATAACAGAAATGATCTAACAAATTTTTTTAGTGATGCCAAAACAATGGAAACTTTTAAAATTTTCTACCACAGTTAATAAAAAAATGTACAAAGGGTTAGTTTTTATTACATTATTACCACAACGACCACAAAAACAACAAGTCCAGCTATGACAACAACACAACATTTAGAATAACAACAAGAACAATATAGAAACATCATATTTTTCATTTTTTTTTTAGTTTTTCAGAGATTTCCCTGGACCTGTTCCACCGATTTTAATGATTTTTGAAACAGAAATCTTCCCATGAATTTGGTGAATCATTCTCACTAAAAATGATCACTGTAGCTGCACTATTGAGGGCGTGATCGTGACAAGAACAACATAGAAAATTATATGTTTTCAAGACTTTTTTTAGTTCTTCATTCAAATCTCGTGCCCTAATCGACCGATTTGGACGATTTTAAATAGCAAACTTTTCAGGATGTTAGTGAATTAGTTTTTATGTCAACGAGCAGCCTAGCTGCCCGATTGATGCCGTCATCGTGATTTCCACAGACGGACAGACGGACAGACGGACATCGGTATATATAAGGATTGTTATAAGGATCACAAATATATATATTTTATGGGGTCCAAAATTTTTTTTCTAATTATTACAAACGGAATGACAAACTTATATATACCCTCTGCACACTGGAGTGGAGGGTATAACAAATTTGCAACAATTTCATCCAATTGGTTTTGTGTGACTAGAATTGGGTCCTTTGTCTTACAAGACAAAGGATACATACATACAATATTGAATGATCATAAAAAAGGAGAAATATATAATTATAATTAAAGGGAAAAGAAATATTTTTTTATAATTAAACAATTTGATTTTTAATGCCTAAACTAAAAAATTCCCAAACGATGCACACTGGGTCAGACTTGCCTGTTTTCTTGGATTAATACAAAAAAAATTAAAGAATATAAAATTCTACATCACTTGTCGTTAAAATTAAAAAAAAAAATTAATGTATTTAAAAAAAAAAACTTTCCTAGCGAACCATCAAGATCAGGTTATTTTGAAAATATTTCGTTAACATGTGTTAAATTAATATACGATACCCTATACTATGCGTTTAGAGACCGTATCTCTTATTTCCCACTTATTAGATATAGAAAATAAAGAAAACAAATTTGAGTGGCATTGTTATTTATATTTTTGCCTTTAGATACGAAAAATTTCATATCAGATACTATATTTATATGGGGAATGGGTCGAAAAATTGACTGATCCTAACCGATTTATTTTTTGTACAAAAACATATACATACAAATCAAATTTGAGAAAAAGCTATGCAATATTTTTGTTTTTGACTACTGAGAAATGAATGTAATAAACATACACAACCCCAATTTGACCGAGATCTATATGATAATTTGGATATTATGGCAATCTAAGTCAATCTCATAGTGGTCATTTGTATGAGGACTAGGTCTGAACATGCGTCTGAAAATTTAATATTGTTTTTTTTTTATAATTTTAATAGTCTTAGCAAAAACTAACGAAAAATTATCCGAACATGGCTACCTTGAATTGATCCAAGAAAATTTGCTACCCTCACCCACAGTGGCCACTGCGCGATGTAGTATAAAAAAGTAAATTTCGTTGAAATCATTTAAACTCAATAAAGTCGAACATTTAAGAACTGTACATGTTTTTTAATTCGAGCAGAAACAATTTTGAACTACTTAATGTGTAAATTAATGTGTAAATTTCCACAAAAACTAATTAAATTTCAATATTACATATACAATCAGTTTTTAAAAGTCATTTTTTTCATATTTAACAGTTAGGATGAATATTTTGAATCACTTCATAGCCAAATGTTATTCTATAAGCTTTCCCCAATATGCCGATTCAAGGTTTGGAATTACCATGTTAACTGTAAACTACTTGCTCATTATAATAATAAATACAATATTTTACTTCCCTTTATGTTTACATAGAGTGATGTATTACAAAATTAATATCCACTTCCCTAAAAACATACTCTCGATTGCAAAGTACACAATAATAAAAAAAACTCATTAATAGATATTTGCTCTATATAACTATTTATGTAATAATATAAGTTATAAGTAAACAACCTCAAAAACTATAATTAAATTTATATCAAATTTCAAATATTGCACATAAGTACAAAGTAATAGTAAAAGTAAATGGCAAAAATGTGAATATTATTACAAAATTGAATTAATATATGCAAAAAAAAAGCACACAAACAAACAAGTAAATGGTTAAATAATTGGCAAAAAGTTGTAAATACAATTTTTTTTTTGTTTAAATAAAAATAATTGAACCTTTAAAAAAAATATTATATTGTGTATATGAAAATTGTATTCTTTCTATTTAATATTTGTTTCTAATTCATTCCCTGGCCTTTTTCTTTGCAGAATCTTTGAAAAAATTTTATAAAAATGGCTTGACGCTTTTTTAAACAACTCTACAGCAGTATTTTTTTCTTTTGCTAAGTAACGAACCTTATATTTTTATTCAAGCATAATTTTCAACAACCATCTTTATCGCCTCCAAAGTAATGTTTGGTCTTTTGAATACCACACAAATCTATGGCATACAACATCAACAAGAACATGAATCACAATTTCAAATAAATTTTCAAGCCTCAACAACAACAACAACATCATCATCTTCACAAACAACTCCCACAACCTGCATAACACAACTGCGAAGAACACAAGCGTCCTTTACCGATACCGGAAATCGTTTTTTTTCTTCAATAACCTCAAAAAATTCCTCGAATTTTATAGAAAAATTTTTGAAAACTGATCTTCTTAGTACATATGATTCGATAAAAAACTATCGCAACTATTCATCGAACCAAACTTCGACCCATTCGCAAAAACGTCATTCGGATCCGTTAAATCAGGAGGGCAAAGCGAACACTTTCAATTGTTTGCATGGCAGTTATCGTCATAGGTTTGATGGTGAATTTTACGATCGTGTCAAAGTAAATAACAACAACAACAACAACAACAGCAACAAACAAGAATCCGTCACAAACAATTTGCCAAAATCTGGCGAAATGACTATTAAGTGCTCCAAGAATTTACTAGCTGTTGAAACGGTAGAACAGGGTCCAGCCACTTTACAAAACTATCAAAAAATACCCGAAAGCGAACATGATTTATTGGTTGATTCTTTAGTGACCTCAAGTGGTGCTAGTTCGGGTGAATTTAATAGTAGTAGTGACACTGCCACTACTACAAATTCCAGCAGTGGTGGCAATAATGGTGGCTCTTTCTCATCATCATCGTTAACATCTTCAAATCTTTATAAAAGACTTTCTTTTGGTGGCCGCAATTCACAGAATTCAAAACAAGAGAAAAATGGAGATAATGCGCAGGCGCATCAACAACAACAACTACATAATGTGGTAAGTGGAAATATAGAAAATATTAAATTGAATTTCGGAAAATATCATAAAAAATTACCCACAAGCTAAGATATTTTTCTCTATATAAAAAACTTTCCAAAAATTACCAACAAGCTGAGATATTTTTCTTACAAGCTGAGATATTTTTCTACATGGAAAAACTTTTCAGAAATTTCTCACAAGATGGGAGAAATTTTTCAGTATAGAAAAAAATTTTAACAAGCTGAGATATAGAAAAAATTCTCAGATTCAGAATAGAAAAAAGTTCTCACAATCTACGATATATTTTCGACAGAAAAAATTTTTCACATTTTATCAGTGTAACTAGAATAAAATTTTCTCAAGCTGAGATATTTTCTATATAGAAAAACTTTTCACAAATCTATCAGAAGAAACAATGTAGCAGAAGTTTTTCGTATAGAAAAAATCTCTCACAAGTTGAGATATTTCTCCGTATAGAGAGACTTTCTCAGAATCTGAGACATTTTCCTGTATAGAAAAAAATTTCTCACAAGCGGAGAATTTTCCGCATAAAAAATATTTTGAGATATTGAAGAAAAAATTCCCAGAATTAGAACAGAAAAATTTTCACCAAATGAGAAAATGTTTCTCACAAACTGAGATAATTTTACGTATAGAAAAAAAGTCTCGCCTCTGAGATTTAGAAAAAAATGTTCTGGATCAACACAAAAAAAATATCTCAAAATTAGATATTTTTTCTTACAGAAAAAGTTTCTCACAAACTGAGATATTTTCTCGAATAGAAAAAATGTGAGATAGTAAAAACTTCTCAAAATCTGAGATATTATGCCGTTATAGAAAAAAATTTTCAGAATCTAAGATTTAGAAAATAAATTTAAAAATCGGAATATAAAAAAATATCTCCCAAACTGAATTTGTCAGAATCTGTATCTGAACATAAAAAATATTTCAGAATCTGAGATATAGAAAAAAATTCTCAGAACAAGAATGGAAAACATTTCTAGCAAATATTTTTCCGTATAAAAAACACAAAATATTTTGCCGTATAAAAATAAAAATAATTTCTCAGGTTAGACAAAATTTTTCAGCAGGTGAGATATCTTTCCGTATAAAAAAATTTTTCATTAACTGAGTTATTACCGTACAGAATAAAATTCTCAGAAGCTGAGATATTTTTCCATATAGAAAATCGAAGCTGTAATAAATTTCAGCAAAAACCAAATATTGTTAAATATTTTGTCTGTAAAATATTTCATTGAAAGTCATTGACTTCTTAATCTGTATCAATAATAACGAAAAAATTAGATATAAATAATTGAAACATTTATAAATAAAACAAGTAAGAAAATTATAGTCGGTCTAGACCGACTATATGATACCCTATAACATGCGTTTAGAGACCCTATCTCTCAGGCCCAACTAACTGGATATAGAAAATAAGCATAAACCAAATTTGAGTGGGATTTTTATTAATTTTTTTGGCTGCAGATATGAAAAAGTTCATATCGGATGCTATATCTATATGGGGACCAGGCCCAAAAATGGACCGATCCTGACCATGTTTGGTAAAGTCTTTTGTATTTTGCAAAAATATATACAAACAAAATTTGAGAAGAATCAGTGCAATATTTTTGTTTTTTGATAGATTTAAGTTAAGATCGGGAAGCAGCTCTATACGGGGCCTATGACTAAGAGTTGTCCCATAGGGATCATTTTTGGACTACTAATTAATGGATGTAATAAACAATACAAACCCAATTTGACTAAGATTTATATGATAATTTGGATCTTATGGCAATTTAAGTCGATTTCATAGGGGTCATTTGTATGGGGGCTAGGTCAATAGTGTTCATCCTATAGCCGATAAAAGCTTATATACCAAATTTCATCAAAATATATTCATATTTGTGACCTGCCGTTTGATTACAAGCTTTACATGGACACACAGACGGACGGATGGACGGACGGACGGACGGATGGACGGACGGACGGACGGACATCGTTAAATCGAATCAGATCAGATGGGCCTAGGTAAAATATTTTTGGTAGTTACAAACAGCAGCACAAAGTCATTATACCCAAACCACATAGTGGTATAGGGTATAAAAAACCTATATACGAGTATAAAAGGGAAGTATAATGTTTTTATATGATAAGAGAAAAATAAAACAAAATAATATTACTTAAATAAAAAACCTATCAATATAATAAAAGAACATATTTCAATGGCACCACTATTATGATAAGAAAGGGTTTCTCGGCATCGCAGTTGAGTAAATCGAACATAAATTCGTTTATTTTTATTAAATAAATAAGTCATAAAAATAACAATCAATTATCGTACTACAAGACATTAAACAGGTGTTTGTTTGTTTTTGTATACATATATGCATGGTTTTTGTTTTACTATTTTATAAAAAAAAATTTAGTAAATTTGTACTGACAATATTTTTATCAAAATATTTAAATAAACTGTTATTTCTGTGGTTTTCTGGAATAACCGCGTAGTCTATTTTTATCAGTTTTGAGTTAACGATGCCAAATATATTAATTTTTAACGCTCTTTACATGTGTTCAATTTTAAAAAAAAAATATTGACCATTTCTGAGTTTTTTCTTTAAATAAAGACGTAACTTAAATGTTTATTAAATTAATTTGCAGCACTATCGACGTATGTCAACCTACGTTTGATCGCTGACAAATTATTTTCTTAGAAAACGACACATAGCGACATACGTTGTTATTAATAAAAAAAATCCAAAATAATTTTGGATTATTTTTCAGTTTATAACCACTTATAAAAACTTGTGTGTTTATTTCTGGTATTTTTTGTCACTATTATTCTTGATACGTTGTTATATTCTCATCCTAAGTCCCGTTAACTTTTTGTTGACGAACAAAAAAATCAATTTTTCAAGCGACAACAACTTATGTCTAAATGGGTGGTTGCATTGGTAGTTTTCTTTTTCAAAGAAAACGACGTTTTCTTGTTGTTTTATCTGCACATACTTTAGGTGTTATTTACATATTGTTTTTCGTCCTTCTCTATGATCTGTTCGTTTGCAGATTTTTGACTCAAAATTTTATATAAAGTATTTTATTGCCCATATCTACAGGACTGTTAAATAAAAAGCTCTAAAAACTTTATATCGAGACCATAATTTCAAATATAACGTTTTTTGGCTCCCCTGAACATTTTGATTTTATGACATACGCGGTTATTCTAGAAAACCACAGATTTAACCCTTTAATAACGCAGACATTGTATACTTCTTAGCGCAATTTGTGCTATTGCGATGGAAAACATAATTAACAATATGTTTTGCCAAAAATTTTGGGTCAAAATATTAACACAAAAAAAAATCAATTTAATAATCACAATCATTAGAATGTTGTAGAAAATCCAACCTGCTCGTGAGTTCATGTTCATTATAAACATGACCCGTCTACCCGTGTATCCATGCAAACCTTGGTGTACAAGAACGTTAATGACAATATATTTTGATGAAATTTTGGTATATAAGCTGAAAATATATGCATGTTTAGACAAAGCCCCCACACAAATATCTCCCATTGTATCGACCTTACTAGATCCAGATATCAAACAATATCTAGCAATCTTATAGCATGTTCAGACGGCAAAATGAACCACTTGATTCGCTCTCTGAATCATGATTGTGAACCTAGGTGTTCAGACGAGTGTTCTTGTTTCATTTTGACGTTTATATATATTTTTTTTTTGAAACATATGGCGCGGCTTTTTGTTTTCTGTTTTGTTTTTATTTACATTAACATTTTTCGTTTAAATATTTAGGGTTTTTCTGTTTGAAGACATCCTTCTGCACTTCAAAATATGTTTCACTATTTCTTTTTTTTATATTTTTTTAATTATTTATATGCTTTATGTAATATATGGCTTTTATTTGTTTCTATTTATTTTTTTGTACACGTTAATTTCTTGTTTTTTTTTTTTGTTTCTATTGTTTTGTACACGTTAATTTATTGTTTTTTCTTTGTTTATATTGTTTTTTACACATTAATTTCTTGTTTTTTCTTTGTTTATGTTCTTTGTACACATTAATTTCTTGTTTTTTTCTTTGTTTATATTTTTATTTGACAGCTAGATTAGATAAACTAGCGATAATTTGTTATCAAACTTGGAGATGACACTGAATGTTTCTAGGTTCACAACTAGGTTCAAAATGAACCAAGTAGATTCGCTCGCCAACCGAGAATAAGAGAGCGAACCGCGAATATTGCTGTCCGTGTGAACATAGTATTACTTCCTTACTTATGCTTTCTTTCTGTTCCCATACAGTGCAAGAATTAAAAAAGCGTAAAAGAAAATTATAGTCGGTCTGGATGTAATTTCTGTATATCTGTGGTCACAAGCGATAACCGCCTAAGTCGACTTAAGAACGATTTGAGTTATGTATGCTATCATATTCTACTAAAAACGCTTTATATTTACGTGAAATCCCCATTTCTCTAACACTGTTTAATAAAAAGTTATTAATGAAAACATGTTGACCTAAGTCGTAATAAAGCCTCATTACATTTATATAAAAAGTTATTTTTCTCAAAAGCATGATATGCGACGATTTGGTTCATCTTTGCTATCATGTTCTACTAAAAACGCTTTATATTTATGTGAAATCCCCATTTCCTTGCATTGTTTATTAAAAAGTTATTAATGAAAACATTCTGACCTAAGTCGTACTGAAGCCCAATTACATTTATATAAAAAGTTATTTTTCCCAAAAGCATGATTTTCGACTTAGGCGGTTAATGCTTGTGACCACAGATATATAAAAATGGATGTATGTATGTATATTAGGGTGAGAGCGGATTGTATGAAAAAAAATTTTTGGGCGAATTTTGATGTGTGCGGATTGATTGGGCGGATTATTGTGGCACTGGATCTAAAACTTTAGTGCGCAAAATTTGAGCCAAATCGGACAATGCTTTCTGGACGCGCATTGAGTTCAAAGTTCAAATATGGATTTATATGTAAAAATTATCAAAAAAAAACATTATTCAGAAAAATTTTGATGTTAATAATTGCATTTCAATTAAATTATTTAATAAAGCATAATCTACAGTAAATTATCTTTTTAATAAAATAACAAAATCTATTATCGGTTGAAAAACAGCCAAGTTATATCAAGTTCCCCAGGCAATAAATGCGTCGCAGACCACTTGATTAAGAATATCGAGCTCACATTTTTAAAGACATAATTATAACAACAACATTTTTGCACTTTCTCCTGATCCCAAAATGATCTTATGTAAAGTATTTTGCATCTCGTCTATTGTTGTGCCGTTCTAAATTTATGTCACTATGTTTATGTTTAGCACTATTTCAAAATCTCCAATTTTACTTTTTCAAAAATTTTGTTCAAGAAATTTTCCGAAACTAACGATTGGCCTTTAAGGTCTTATTAGCAAAATATATGTGATTAAAAATGCCAAATATTGTAGGCATCCTGTTCTTAATTTGGCGAGGGCAGCGTTTTTATTTCAGCGGATTTAAAGAAAAATGTGATTTTTCATACTTTTTCAACTGTTAGGCTACATCATTTTGGTGTTTTCATATTTTAAACATCTTTTGTCGAAATATTATACTTCTTGATATAAGTTCACAATCCTGTAAATTAAGGTTAAATTGAAACACTATAAATTGTCCCCCTTTAAGGTCAAAAGTCAAATTTAATGATATTAACATTTTTTTAAAACAAAATATCGAAATAATATATATTTGTGGAAGGATTTCGATAAAACTTGTTGATAATATTTTAATAATTCCAAAATAAAAAATATTCTGGACTTATTTTCTGAAATTAACCCGTGGGGTACTCTTGATGTCTTGATGTTGTTTTATTCTAGATTATGGTTTATTAATTAATTTAATTGAAACGCAATTATTAATATCAAAATTTTCGTGAAAAACGATTTTTGTTGATAATTTTTACAAATAAATTCATATTTGAACTTTGAAGTCAATGCGCGTCCAGAAAGCATTTGGCTCAAATTTTGCGCACTAAAGTTTTAGATCCAGTATCACAATAATCCGACCCGCACGTCTTGAAATTAAAAAAAAAAAAAAATGGTTGTCACCCTAATGTATATGTGTATGTATGTACATATGTTCCGTATGGACTCCAAAATGGCTACACCTATCTTGATGAAATTTTCAAGGTATCTTCAGTAAAGCTTTGTGGGTGACACTGTGAAGTCTGATATTTGATTTTTGGTCTGTGGGCAGAAGGGCGTGACAAAATAAAATCTTAATTTTGTACCACTAATGGTATCTCTATATAAAAAAATTTAAGGATCGATTTTAATGAAATTTTTCAGGGAATATTTAGAAGAGCGTGACACTGTGAAGTCTGATATTTGATTTTTGGTCTGTGTGCGGAGGCCCACGGTACTGCACCTATAGATATCTGCTAAAACTTTCGGGAGAATTCGTGCTTCACTTTTTTCTGATACTGTGTATTAAAATTTAGATGCAATATAAAAACCAGATTTTTCTTAGGGCCAGCAACGCGGACCGGGCCCAACTAGTTTAGTATAGTCATTTACTTTCTCAGAAACATACATAAATCAACTTTGGTTTTTGTTTTTGAAAAATTTAAACGAGGAGAAGCAGCTTGATATGGATTATGGATAAAAATGATCTTATAGTTTATTTTTGAACCACTGTATTGAACATATTTAAACCAAATTTAAGCGATACTTATGTCGATCTTTCGGCAATATATGTAAGTCGATCTCATACCGGTATGGGGTCTTAGGCTGAATAATAACCGATTCTCACCAATTTCAATAGCGATCGTTAGTTACAAACATCAGCAAAAATCATAATAGGGCCATTCCATGTGAAATCACCCAGGTCATGTCATTGTTCTAGGATGTAAATTATTAGAATTTTAAAAATATGAGTATGGCGATAATTTGGTTCTGCGGAATCGTAAACGGGAAATGAGAAATATTTACAAAAACTATAACATTTCAGGTATTAATAAAGATTTTAATTTGGAAAATTTTCGACAATTTAATAGAAGTTCACACTTTACAAAAATGCATTCATTTCAGTAGCCATAGTATTAAAATAATTATAAAATTCATATTGGATGTCATTATTGTGGTTTCCGAAACTAAAACAAAGGTTTACAGAACGATTGCTCGTAAAAGCTGGGAAGCTTGAAAAGGTTCCAAGTAAACCAAAGCTTTAGATTGATATAAACACCAATTGGGTTTATATTTAATATAAAATTTGGTATCCCTGATGGCGTAGAGATATAGAAAACATAGCCTATGTAAGGATAGCCTATGTTCAGGTGTTATAAAGAATCTATGTTTAAAAATTCATATCAATCGGTTCAGTAGTTTTTTTTTAGTAGTCAACAATAATGATAATGTGGTTAACAATAATATGAAAAGTTACATACAAATCAGAGACGGTGGGTGATATTTCACTAAAATATCCTGAATATCTGAATTTTACGTGCGACTATTTTTTATGCATTGTGTAGGCCACAATAGTCCGAAAATCGTAATAAACAAATTTTTGATGGACGCAACTAAATGTACTGCTTTGATGAAAAAACGTTATAATACCAGCTTTTTACAAAAACTTTTTAAATATTTAGAAGACCGTTATTACTCTTTAATAATTGAGGAAAGTATTATGATTAAGCATTTCAATATGCAAAAAGGTTCAATTACAACAACACTATATAGATTGATGGAGATTGTGTGTGGTGAATATTTGGTTGGAAAAAATGATATGTAATATCAGAATCATTAAAATATGAATATTTACATTATTTTGGTTTTGCTGTCAGAAACTTGGACAAACCGTGGACACCGACAATGTTTTGCAAAAGTTGCACAACTGCTTTATACAAGTGGTCAAATGGCAAGAAGATCTATTTCGATTTTTCAATTCCAGTACTTTGGAGAGAGTCAAGTAACCAACAAACCGATTGTTATTTCTGTTGAACAAAAGTTGCTGGTTTCAATATGAATGTTCCATCGATTTCCAAACCAGTTCAACTTTCACCAAATGAACCATTACCAGTCATTCCTAGTGCTACGAACAGTGAGTCCGAAACATCTTACACCAACAATAGTAGTTTGTATGAGACAGATTATGAACGCCATTTAGTGACTCAAGCTGAGCTGAATGATCTGATTCGGGATTTACATTTAACGAAGCAAGACGCAGAATTACTAGCTTCACGCATGCAGCAGTGGAAACATCGTGCAGTTGGGACCAAAATAACAATCTATAGAGATAGAAGCCCGGAATTGGCTGCATATTTTGAAAAGAAACACACTATTCTATACTGTATTGATGTTGATGGTCTATTTCAAAAAATTAACCAGCCATATGATAAAACTGAATGGAGATTATTTATTGATGGCTCTGTGTACAGTTTAAGGCTCTTCTTTTGCATAATGGGATTGAAAAACCATCCATACCAATTGCTCATGCCAAAAATACAAAGGAAAATTACGAATCAATGACTTAAATTTTGACATTACTCAAATACAACGATCATAAATGGAAGATCTGTGGTGACCTTAAGGTGTGTGCCATAAATTTCTTTGTATATATAGTATAGACCATCGTAAATAATGTAATTCAAGCCATTGGTTTGTTGACTGGTATGCAAGGAAGCTTCACAAAATATTGTTTCCTGTTTCTATGGGATAGTCGCGCTACATGTCATCATTACGTCAGAACAGAGTGACCAAAAAGAACTAAATATTCACCAGGAAAACAAAAAATTTCATATAAACCATTAATTGATCCAAATGACGTTCTTCTTCTGCCGCTGCACATAAAATTGGGCCTTTTTAAGAACTTTGTCAAAGGTCTGGACAAAGATGGTACAGCATTTAAATATTTGTAAGCGGTTTTTCCAAAAATTTTATATGCTAGAATAAAGGAAGGCATATTTGTTAGCCCTCAGAACAGGAAGCTATTAGGAGAAGAGGCGAAAAAATATGCAGCTTTGAAATCTTTCAAGAGCATCGTAGACAGTTTTCTTAGAAACAATAAGAGTGAAAACTACAGACAAATTGTTGCTGAATTATTGAAAAATTATCACGAATAGGTGCACGAATGTCACTCAAATGAATTTTCTTCATTCGCATTTAGATTTTTTTCCACAAAACCTAGGTGCGGTGAGCGACGAACAAGGGGAGCGCGCTCACCAAGATTTAATGAAAATTTAAAGAAATTATCAAGGATTTTGGGACAAAAGCATGCTGGGAGACTATTGTTGGACTCTAATACGTGAAACCGAACCAACAAAATACAAGCGACGTTCAAATAACGCCATTCACTTTTGAAAATTTATTGATTTTTAAATAAACTAATAATTTTTTATTTCAAAAACGAATAAAAACATTTTTTTTGTATTTCGAAAACCTGACGTGATAGATAAAAGCCAATTACAGATTCGAATTCAGCCCACCAAATTACCCTAGGAAAGATATTTGGTTGCTCCAGTCCAAAACCTTGTTGGCTAGTGTTATGAAGAAATGTTTTTTATTAATATTGTTTAGTAATATTAAAATGGGTAAAATATAAAAGGGGTAAAATTGCACTGACAATGTCCCAAAATTTCACCCCCAAACAACTCCATATTGCTCTAAAAAAATAATGAATATGAAAAAGTTCATATCGGATGCTATATTTATATAGGGAATAGGTCGAAAAATGGACCGATCCTGACCATATTTGGTAAAGTCACTAATAGTTTGCAGAAACATATACATACCAAATTTGAGAAATCTGTGCAATATTTTTGTTATACCCTATACCACTGTGTTTTGGGTATAATGACTTTGTGCTGCTGTTTGTAACTACCAAAAATACTTAACCTAGACCCATCTTTTATTATACCGATCGACTCAGAATCTCTTTCTGAGTCGATTTAGCTATGTCCGTCCGTCTGTGTGTCCATGTAAATATGAATATATTTTGATGAAATTTGGTACATAAGCTTATATCGGCCATAGGATAAGCACTATGAATGAAATTGGTGAAATTCGGTTCACGTTTAGACCTAGTCCCCATACAAATGACTCCTATGAAATCGACATAAATTGCCATAAATCCAAATTCTCATATGGATCTCAGTCAAACTGGGTTTGTATGTGTTTATTATATCCATTAATTAGTGATTCAAATAAAATCCCTATAGGACAATTCTTAGTCATAGGCCCCATATAGAGCTACTTCCCGATCTTCACTTAAATCCATCAAAAAACAATATTGCACAGATTTTTCTCAAATTTGGTTTGTATATATTTTTTCGAAATATAAGTGACTTTACCAAATATGGCCAGGATCGGTCCATTTTTCGACCTAGTCCTCCTATAAAAATAACATCCGATATGAACTTTTTCATATCTGTAGCCAAAAAAATTGATAACAATATGCCACTCAAATTTGGTTTATGCTTATTTTCTATATCGAATTAGTTGGGCCGAAAAGATAGGGTCTCTAAACTATGGTATAGGGTATCGTA
This sequence comes from Cordilura impudica, assembly GCA_963682025.1. Taxonomy (NCBI): domain Eukaryota; kingdom Metazoa; phylum Arthropoda; class Insecta; order Diptera; family Scathophagidae; genus Cordilura; species Cordilura impudica. Next base: position 223,794,036 of record OY821518.1, on the reverse strand, counting down.
TAGTCGGTCTAGACCGACTATAATTTTCTTATTTGTTTTTTTTATAGATTTAAGTGAAGATCGGGAAGTTGATATGACTAAGAATTGTCCTATAGGGTTTTTTTTAAACAACTGATAAATGGATGTAATAAACATACACAGACTCAATTTGGCCGATATCTATATGATAATTTGAATATTATGAAAATTTAAGTCGATCTCATAGGGGTCATTTGTATGGGGATTAGGTGGGAACATGAACCGATTTTCAATTACAATAGTGTTCATTGTACGGCCAATTTAAGCCGAAGAACTAAATTTCATCAAAATATATTCATATCTGCGACATGTAGTTTGATTACATGAAAACATGGACAGACGGATGGACATCGCTATAAATCGGAATAAATATTTTTGGTAGTTACAAACATCATCACAAAATCATTAAATCATAACCACATAGTGATATATGGTATAATAAATACATTTTTTTTTTGCATTTACATTTTTACAAATTAAGTATTTACTTAAAATGTGTCCTGAAAGGATATAACTTCAAATAAAAAAATTGACTTGTATACAAAAAACTCTGTGCATCCTTGTTTTAGATCCTTATGACAACTCGAGTCGATATAGCGATGTCCGTCTGTGCATCTGTCTGTCTATCTGTTGAAATAAAGCTCATTCACAAAATAAACCATTTACCTGGGTAAACTTAGGCTAATATTGTTCGAGCAGGTTGGTGTTTAAAATGGTATAAATCGGGCATCACTGCGTCAAGATATGGTCTAAAATACAAATGGAGAACCCATATGGAGGGTATCAATGATTCGGCACAGGCGAGTTTAATGCTCTTACTTGTTAATGTTATCATTAAATATAAATCAGTTATTTCGGAAAATAAAAACTTTATAGATTACGAGTTCTTTCAACACAGTCGTTAGGAGATCTTATCGGAATTGGTTTAAATTGATTTTTATGAATTTAAGATTAGAAATGAGCTAAGTAAATTAGCACATAATGCTGCGAGGACGGGGGAAATCTTTAAACTCTTTAAAAGCAAAATATTTAAATATTTACTTTAAAATTATATTTAAATTTTTTGTCTAAAACCCCAATGGGTTTTCGATATCTAAAATAATGCGTTGCCAGGTTGTCTATATATTAGTCCATTATCTCTTTTTTCTGTTATTTCTGAAATCATAAATCTAAAATAAACAACAGTTTGATCTAATGTTTACCGGAAACTCACTAGGAAAATTTGAAAAATATGAATAAATAACAGATAAGAAAGACCGTAGAAGACATGCAATTATAGCTCCACATCACCTCGCCCCCGCCACCAATCAGGTGTTTCGTATATTTGCAGCAAAAACAAGGGTGAAGTACATACAGTTAATTTCGTTTTTTTTTTTTTTTTGCAATTTAGTTGTCAGAACACCGTCAATGGTAAAAGGTTGAAGTTTTAACAACAAATACCACTCAGCCAAAAAAAATCAATAATTAAAAAAAAAACACGACAGCTAAAAACTGATAAAGAAAAAATATCGTTAAAAACACGTCAATTAAAATTAAATATTTTAGTAAAAAATTTTTCGTCTCTTCTTTTAAAATTTTACAGGGTACTGATAGTTCCATAACACTTAATTTATCTGCATCGATTTTATCCGTGATTGATTTACACCGTTCATCATCATCAAATTCATCCTCGGGAGATTGTTTAACAAAGAGAGAGCGTAAAAAAGGCGCCATGACACCACAACCAGAAAAAACACCCCTCTCAAGTTTACTCTCACCTTCATCAAACTCCTCCGTTTGTAATTCGAATGCAACCTCACCGATCTCTCCTGAAAAGGCTCAGAGACGTAAATTGCTACAAACTATTTCCAGCTATGATCACCAAAATAAACTTTTACAACGGGAGCTGGCCAAAGAAAAACGTAGACGTACTGAGGAATTAGCTTGTGTGGTGAAATCGTTGATATGTTTTGAGTCTAAGCTGAAGAGCGATATGAAATCGGTGAATCATCGTTTGCAGGAGAAAGATGGCGAGATTTGTCGTCTGGTTAGACAGAATAGAGCTTTGCGCAAGAAATTATCGAAGCTACAGGCGGAGGCAAGTGAGTGTGCCCGCGATGAGGGTGTGGTAGAAGATGGTGATAATGAGATTGATATGGAAGCGAAAGATTTACTCGAAGACTGTTTAGTTTTGGAAGCCCTACAATGCATTAATTGCAGAAAGCAATTCTATGACATTGAAGTTTCGGACAACTGCACACAGACCACTGTTGCCGGAGGAGTTGGAAGTGGCTCGCTCAAGGATGCTAGTGGCAGTAGAAATAATGGTAAGTTTTTCATTTATCTTATGATCTCCAGTTGTTTTTTTGATCGAAAAGTGAGATGCCAAGAATACGGAATTTTTTTAAAGATTCACAAGGCAAAAGCTGGGTATAGTTTGAATTGTCCCGAATTGTTTTGGAGAAACTGCTATTTAGCTGTTTGTGGCCCCAACTCTAGACAACAACATTCATTAAAAAAATATTTCCGATAGGCAGAATCGAGAAAAAAGTACAAAATAATGTATGTCAGGAATATTTTTTGGAAATATTGACAACATAAACTTTCTCCTCGCTGCTTAATAAATCTTTAACTTTTTGAATAAATGGAAAAGCGTCTAAGCGGCGCCGCTCAGGAATAGAACTTGTTCTAATTTTTCAGTTGTTTTCTGAGCGGCAAAGACTAAAAATGGCAAAAAAAAAAATGGCTTTTCTTTACTTTGTCAATCTGTAGCGCTATTTAGTAACTTCTTTTAACGATAATCGAATCGTTAAAAAAAGAAAACAACAAAATTATCGATTTTGGTATTCAGTAAAATTTTTAAACGATATTCGCTATTCTAAAAGTCAACTGTTGTTGTCATCTTAACGACAACCAATTTTGAGTTCTTTTTCAATCGATAAAAAGTTAAAAAGGTGGAAATGTAGTCATAAATAAATAAAAATCATAAAATAGTGAAAATATTTTACTTTTATTATAAAAACTTTTTACGTAAATAATAAATAATAACATTGACAATGGCAATTTGGCAACTAACCGCTCAGAAATGACGCTCAGGAATAAACCACTTAAACTCGCCGTTCTGCCGCTCACCGCTCACCGCTCTGCCGCTCGCCGCTTTGCCGCTCATTGCGTGTACTCGGCCTAAGGTAACCAATGCATCCCAAAGAACTGTCAAAATCTTTTTGGCCGACAGACCCACCGTAGCCTTCTTTGCACGTTCAACCTGAGCAGTCAACTGCTTTAGATATTTTTTTCTTTTTGATGTGTCGTCGAAAAGGTGCAAAAATTCTTTCGGATTCCGGATGTGTATCGTCAAACCATCCTTTGAAGTAGTCACATTGTTGCGCTTATGGTCGAGTGTAAGCCCTCGCGGTATCCATCATGCGCATAGCCTTTTCATGTCCTCAGTTGAGATAATTACAGCATCATACACATCACGCACTTTTTTCATTCTCCGATATTCTAATATCATTCCAGCGATTTTATCGACCATTTCTGGCATGACAATCTCTTTTAGGCGACTTGAACGTTCGGCGCCACTTGTGCTGGCACGACCACAACGGAATTTAAGAAACCACTTCTTTACCATTGAAGATAGAGTACAAAGTCTCCATAGTATTTATCAAGCATTTCCTTTGTTTCAGTGATGGTTTTTCCGCAAAAAATGTTTTATGAGCACTCGAAATTAACTTTTCAAATTAAATTATGAAGCTTGCCCAAAATATTACAGTAGTCTGGATCTAAGCAGTGTTGACTTTTAATTAACTACGAAAAGTCATGGATTGGTCTTAAGTAGTCCATCAATATTTTTTTCACATATAATTGGTAGTCAAAAGGGTGCATTTCCGTACAAATTTCCGTACAACATCTCTAAATTGTTACTACATCTCAAACGATATTGCAAATCTGTACGACTTCTTCTTATTATTATTGCCTAACTATTAAACTCAATTACGTCGGTATGTTTAAAATTCCGAAGTTATATTTCTCGAAACATTCAAAAATATTATAGTTCGAATTTTCTACTCTCTCCCTCTTAAACTTTAGCTATCTTCTGTTATCTTTATCCTTTAACTTCCTGAATTTATCCTCTTTAATTTATATTTACTTTTTCCAGATGAACCCACAACTGAACACGGCTCTTCGAGTGATGATACAGTCTCATCATCGTTTTTTGGAGCCCGACGCAGTGTACGCTATACTAGCAAACGAACCTCGGGTACCTTTCGTGATTACATGCGCTCACGAGCTATGAACATTGATGATCCAGCGTTAGAGGTCAATGCTGAAGAATATCCCAGTACCCTTAGTCGTGCTAATGATGCCCAGAATTGCTATGAAAAACTCAACATGTACTCACGAACCATGGAGCGTATGCATGGCTTAAAGAGTGAAAGTGAAAGAGATTCTGAACATAGCGGCTTAGAAACATCCTCCTCATCAATGACGCGCTCCAATTCAAGAGCCAGTACAAAAAGTTCAAAGAGTACAACAAGTACTACTACCAGTAAAACTAGTGAATTATGCAATGCTATGGAAGAGGATGATGGCATATTTTCACCCACTCAAGATGAAGACTTCGAGGACGAGGAAGGTATGCAAGGAGGAAAAATCAAATTCGTTAAAGGTCGTGCTTCGGACGCATTTTCTGAAGTGTCACCAAAACAAATCTATGAAACCTCAACAGATGATTGGTATGCGAGCGCTTCTGACCAAGAAGAAATTCCCGGTTCAGTAGCCACCAAATGTTATGCCCAGGGGGCCGTTAATCCCGTATTAGAATGTGTTAACCAAATTTTACTACAACAGAGTATGGAAGGTGTAGAAGACAGATCTCAAACTCCCAAAAATTCTACCACATTGCCACGCCGTAGTTCTTTAAGTGATCGCCGTAACCAGAGAAGTAACAGTCGGGCCAGCGATGGTGCTACACCCAATTCCAGAAATGGAACTTTAACACGTAAGCGAGTACATTTTTCTACCAAAAATAGTATGGTTCATGTACCGCGTAATGATGAAACCGAAGAAGAAGACGATGATGATGATGAACCTCAGGTTGGTGAACTGAAATTGCCAAATATGATATCAAACTATCAGGGTATGACGGCTTATATAGCGCATTCACCGCCGTTAGAGGCGAACAATCAATTGGAACGTTTGGAAACTTTTAACTATGAAAGCATATATAGTAACGAATATGAACCTATAGGTTCAGAATTGAATTCATCTAACTTATATGTAGATATGGAATTGACGAATAAATCAAATAACTCGACAGCAGATAGTTCTGCCAAGAATACCAAATTGCCACCAGCCTTGCCACCCAAACCGGCTAACCTATTAAAATTCAAAAAATTTCTACAACAACTCGATGAATCACCTGATGAACTACTAGAAGCTCATAATTCTGAAGTAGCTATAGAGCCGGATTATTGTTCCATATCCGAAGTAAATGTAGGTATAACGAGCGTGCAAATCCGAGCCGATATTCACCGAGCTCCCTTATCGGAACGTGATTTAGAATCGGTTGGTGAACAAGAAAATTATTTAGAAACTGCCACAGTTTTATCGGAGGCTAACTCACAAAAGACTGATGAAATTGAAGAGATTTTTGCTGACATACCAAAGTTACCCAATGTTGCTGCCATTATAGCATCAAAATCATCACTCAAACAAAGCGATTATTTAATAATGACACCTAAAATGGACTCAAAATTAGGTATTATGGCTATAACGCCAACCTCTCCCAACTCGACACTTAGTCTACTCTCACCTAAAAACCCCAAACCAGATAGATCTTCTTTGAAACTTAATCTTAATCCCGTCAATAGTACTCTCTCCAATTCCCTTAAATCTACAAAAGTGGAGAGTTGTGCTCTAAGACTACAAATAAGTTCAGCTAACTATCAACAGCAATACAAACGTAAACACATGCCAAATATCTTACAAGAAATCAATAAACGATTAAGTCTACCCAATTCGCCCATAACACCCACAACACCAAAATCTAGCTTATTGTATAATAAATCCTGCAATGAACAAGAATCTCTTACCAGTCTGCCTCTTCAAGCTGAATTTGATTGGTACAATTTAGATGCTGAATATGGTAAAAATTCTCATTCCGATCTACAAAAAGTCAATGACAGTTTAAATACAGGAATGCCCACCCAGCTAGCCGACATAAAAGAGGATGGAGAAAGTTTCATCACCAATGCCGATGAATATAATCTAGATGAGGAGTATGCCAATGAAATGGACGATCATAATTTATCCCAACTCATGGATACAAATTCATCAAAACATACAATAGAATCGGCATTACATTGTGCAACGATAAATCCTGCCACCAAGGATACGAAAATCAAAAAGAATTTAGCAAATTTTGAAAAATTTATTGAAAACACTTCATTAAGTAGCAAACCATTGCCCTCAAAGCGTAAAATCTATTTTGCTGGACCATTTGTGTGATAAAATGTAAGAGAAATTAAAAAAAACGTATTCTCTTGAATATTGTTAAGAAAGAAAAAAATAGTTTAAGGAAAAAAAATTTTTTTTAAACTAACGGAATTTGTTTTAATAATTTAAAAGTATTTTATTTTATTTTATTATTTTTTTTTTTTTTTTTTGATATTCTCAAATAAAAAAAATAATATTAATACTACTTACTTAAATATTTTTTTTATTAGTCTTTAAAACGAAAACAAATCATAAATCTTTTAAATTTTAATTTTAGTTTTAAACTTTCTTTCATCTTCCTAGTGTTTTATGAAATCGTTTTTATGAAATACCCTAAAATATTTTAGTTTTATAAGAAATAAAAATTGTATACTATATTAGTTTAAACTAATTAAATGTTAGTAAAATTAAATGAAATAAAATTTTAATAAAATCAAAAAATAATTGTTTCTTTATAAATGTGGGCAATTTACAATAATTAGTCGATATCAATCGTGACTTTTTTAACCTAAAATTTAGATTTCATTCCTACCTTTATGACTTTATGCTGCTGTTTGTAACTACCAAAAATACTTGACCTAGACCCATCTTTTATATCACTTTCTGAGTCGATTTAGCGATGTCCGTCCGTCTGTCCGCCGTCTGTGTGTCCATGTAAACCTTGTAATAAACTACAGGTCGCAAATATGAATATATTTTGATGAAATGTGGTATATAAGCTTTTATCGGTCATAGGATGAACGCTATTGAAATTGGTGAAATTCGTCCAGTCCCCATACAAATGACCCCTATGACTTCGACATAAATTGCCATAAGATCCAAATTATCATATAGATCTCAGTCAAATTGGGTTTGTATGTATTTATTATTCTTAGTCATAGGCCCCATATAGAGCTGCTTCCCGATCTTCACTTAAATCTATCAAAAAACAAAAATATTGCACAGATTCTTCTCAAATTTGGTTTGAATATACCCTATAAGCAAATCGGTAGTCCACTACAAAAAAAAACACTTCTAATTATGAACTAACTATAAGCAAACTACAATGTAATGCAGAACTTCCCCAAAAATAGAAACATGCATATTGTGGCTTTCCCTAAATAGAAGTTTGCATATTTGTTGACATTTGTTTAGTGACTGTTTCACTTGTTTTTGACATTTTCATTACAAAAATCAGTGTTCGTGCGTGCAGTTAGAAAGGTTAAAGTAAAATATTTTTTAAATTTTTTAAATTTTAATTATTAAAACTAATGCCGTTTTCTTTTCTGACAAAAAAATGTCGCACTTTATTTGCACTTTTTTCGAAAAATTTATTTTTTTTATATATTCTGAATAAATAAAAAATACACTTTAAAAAATAAATAAAAATAAATATAAAATACACTTTAAAAAAATGCAAATAAAATTTTTTTCAATTTTCAATTATATATTCTTCCTTTATTTACATATTTTAACAAATTTGATATTTACATATCGTCGCCGCTATGCCAGAAGGTTCTATATATATTTTGCTCATTTTGAGAAAATTGCAAAATACTATTGAAACGGCAAGCTAAAATTCAAATTATTTTGAAATGCAGTGATACTTTCAAATTATATGTAGTTAATACTTGCCTAAAATTTTGGCAGAACATAGAATGGGTTGTGAAACATTAATATACTAATAACTCTAATATTGTGAATTTTGGATGTAGCACCTTTTGGCATACCACCGACGACGCACAGTGGCGCCCGTAGAGCAAACGAGGTTGCAAAAATCAAAATTTTCATGTGCGCCGACGAAGTTTTGAATAAACCCATGTTATAGGAAACTTTTCAACGATTGCAAATATGCTACTCTTAATAATATCACATTTTTAGTTTAAAATATATAACCGTTCAAAGTTGACCGACTTTCGGTTTTCAAAAAAACACACAATTTTTAGTCAATTTGTTGCGATTTCAGGTGTAATATCACGAAAAATAGGTAACGAATCGCCTTATTTTTTGTTTGTAATGATTGATGTATTTATTAAATGTATAATGATAAAAAAAAATTAACTGTTTGCTTTGTGTTTCTCCTGGTAAATCACTATTTAAAAACTATCCGTTTTTTCACTATTTTTCAACTTTGACGGAAAATAAAAAAAATCTATATTTTTCTATATTTGCCATATTTGCAAAACATGTTCTTTGATTATTTCTTTACATAATTCAAAAGGTTTTATCTGCCCGTACGTGCCCGTTTGGCTTCTAGAGGTAAAAAAGGTTAAAAAGACATGGTTGCAGAAATTGTATGGCGTGCATCCCTTACATGTTTTGACTGCCAGTAGTTTGATCTAATAGTTTGAAAATTGCTCTGCCAATATTCTGTTACAGACACAGGATGCACAAAAAAATACTCATTGAAATTCGCAGGTACGCACCTCACTTAAAAATTACTTTGGAGGTACAAATGGTCAAGAACAATATTGACTTATGGTCCCTCCAGGTAGGCACAAATCTTATTTAGTCTTGAGCATAATATCAAAATTGCATAATTCAGCCTAAATCCATATGTATGCAGGGAACAGGTAAATTTTTAGGCATGGTAGCATAAGCCTATATATTGCAAAATAAGCATAATGCCTGGATTAAGCTACGACTGAAAGTTGGCGCAACAAGTACTGAAACCATGGCGTTAAACAATTTAAAATTATTTGAGCTGTTTAGAAGGTCAACCACACCAAAGTTATTCACGGAAGCTGCTTTAGAAGAACTTGATAGCTTATACGGAAATATTGAGAGAAGCGAAATTATAAAAAATTATTTTTATCCTATATATGCAAATATTAAGGCAAAATGGGTGAAATCTAATCGAACCATTCAGAACTTCAACTCCAAGTACGAGGATTGGCTTAATGAAGACACCATCCTGGGTATATTGGCAGTAGATAAACCCACCACATCAACCAGAGGAGCAAAAGGAAGGCCAAAAAAGTATTGAGGAGTGTTCAATTTTCACAAGAAAGAGGAAACTTGCCGATGCCACCAATGACTTGACCACGAAGCATTTATCGGACGCGCTGTCTATTAAATATACAAAGGATAGTGAAAGAGTTAGGTCGCAGATTACAAAATCTGCTGATGCAAGCCCACTGCGACTAAAAAGGATTAAGGAAAGCATTCCCACGCCCACAAACGCACACATTAAAAAGTATGGTTCCGAAGAAGCCTTGGCCTTGGTTATGGACATACAACTTTCCAAAGAAAAATATGAGATACTACGGGCATCCTTGATGCGACACGGAGCTGACGTTTTACCAGGATACAAGCATATTACGCAAGCCAAAATAAATTCACGACCACTGCATACGGAGTTTACGGAAGTCTCTGTGAAAGCCAATCTGCAGGATCTCATGGGCCATACAGCAAAACGGTTGTTGGAGAGTCTTCCTGAAAATGAGTTGAAAATTCTTCCTGAGAAACTGACATTGATCAGCAAATGGGGCTGCGATGGATCATCCGGACAAAGCGTTTATAAGCATAGGATATCTTCCGATGACGCTACAATATCGGACGGAAATATGTTTATGGCATCTGTTGTTCCTTTGCGGCTAAAATCTGATGTTTCCCTACACTGGAAAAATCCACGTCCGTCATCAGTGCATTATTGCCGACCAATAATGTTTCAGTTTGCAAGGGAATCGGCAGAACTCATAAGGACCACGGTGAAGGATATTGAAGAACAAATAAGCAAGATTAAGCCTACAAAGCTGCAAATTGGAGAAGGAAAATATATTGAATGCAATTACGAGTTCCACCTGACCATGGTTGACGGAAAAGTCGTAAACGAACTGACAGGAACAACCTCAACATTGTCATGCCCGATTTGCAAAAAGAGTCAGAAGAACTTTGGTAATTTAAACGATTCTACAAACGAGGAGAATTACGAATATGGAATGTCACCATTGCACGCAAGGATAAGGTGTATGGAGTTCTTGCTAAAACTGGCGTATACCCTACCACAAGAGGAGGAAAACTTCGATGAAAATACATCAATAAAGGATAAGGAAAAGATCAGAAAGAAGCAAATACAGGATGCTTTTTTTAAAGAAGTTGGACTAAAAGTAGACTGTCCCAAGCACGGATACGGAAACTCAAACGATTTAAACACTTCTTGGAGATTTTTTTAAAATGATAAGGCAGTAACTAGAATCACTGGAATTGACAATCAAATCGTGAAAAGATTGGGAACGATCTTGAATGTGTTAAACTGCAAAGAAAATGTCAATTCTACAAAATATGGAGAATATGCATCGAAAACTGCATCTCTTTTAGCAGAAATGTATCCACAGAAGAAGTTGACCCCGACCGTCCATAAAATATTGGCGCATGGCAAAGATATAAATGAGTACCAGTCTTTGCCAATTGGAGAGCTTTCTGAAGAAGCACAGGAGTCTCTTAACAAATTTTATAAAAAAAATATAGATTGCAGAACACATTCAAAGCACCAAGGGTGTGGCAAAATGAGGACCTCTTCAACATGTTGGCAGCATCTTCCGATCCACTTATTTCTTGCCTGCGGCATGTGAAGTCACGAATAGAGTTAGAAAATAATTATAGTTTAGAAATGATTAGTCTTTTAGATATACCTTCTCTTACGAATTGTGATGAATATTTTACAGAAAATTGAAAAAATAAATTTAAAAAAGAAGTAATTTTTTTTAATTTGTTTGGTAATAATTTAAAACATAAAACCCTAAAGAAAAAAAATAAAAACAATCTAAAAATGTAAAAATTATTTTTTTTAGTTACCATAAAATTGATTTTTCTACAAATTTTAACTTTGATAACCCATAAGTAGGCCCCTACAAAGCGTAGCACCCTTCCCAAATGCTCATTTCATAGGCTGAACAGTTATCTATCATATGCTGTTTAAACTGTTCAATTATGTTATTCGGTTCAAAAGATATGATTTTTGCAACGAAAAAACTCAAATGGCGCCACTGTGCGTTGGCTTCTATAACTATAGGTGGAGGTTTGTGTTGTTTAATATCGTTAATATTTTATGCAGGAGTTACGTCCATATCATTGAGGCCAGCAAGTAGGCTAAATCTGTTGCTGGAAGTTGACGCGATGTTCGGGTTAACAAAACCCGGAGGAAGTTTTGTCATCTTCTTGTTCGCAAGGCCCTCGGGCCATCGCTAAATTTTTTATTCCTGTTTTAAGCTGAATTGACTACCATGTGAGTTCAAATGAGATCAAGAATAGGCAATTGCAAAAACAAAAATATACACTTGTTGTTAATTTTAGATAGTTGTACTCTAAGCGCTTTAATTATTTACACGACCGTTCGTAAAGAGAATTAGATTCGAACTGTGCAAATAAAATGCGACATTTTTTGTCAGAAAAAAAAACGGAATAAAATGAGTGGCACAAGTAAGAGAAATTTAAGAAGGCTATTTAAAAAAGAAAAAAAAATTATTCAAATAAACTAATTTTAAATAATGTAGTTGAAGCCACCTGCTCCTTTGCCGATTTGCAGTGTCAAAGTCAAAGTCGTACTGAAAATATTAGTATTAGCAATATTTTAATTAATAAAAAAAAACATTAAAAGAAAAAGTCGGTGATTGGTTATAATAGTCGAAGAGTTGGTAAGTAATTTAGTTGAATTTAGTTCAATTTATTGGAAAACGGGATCGCTTTTGCCTAAAAAATATTTTTCCTGGTGTGTATATAATATATTTTTTCAAAATATAAGTGACTTTACCAAATATGGTCCTGATCGGTCCATTTCTCAACCTAGTCCCCATATAAATATAGCATCCGACATGAACTTTTCATATCTGCAGTCAAAAAAATTAATAACAATGCCACTTAAATTTGGTTTATGCTTATTTTCTATATCGAATTAGTTGGACCGAACAGATAGGGTCTCTAAACCATGGTATAGAGTATTTATAGTCGGTCTAGACCGACTATAATTTTCTTACTTGTTTACTCTTGGCTTTATATAAACCAAAATTTCGATTTCATTCGTATATCATAAAAATGTGTTTTTCTTGTAAAACTAAGCAGGATACAATTAAAAGGGCATTAATTTCATAAAAATTCAATTTTATATTTAATAATAATGCAATTTTCTCGAAAACCAAGCAGGATACAGCAAAAAGGGATAATCTCTTTATTTCATCAAACTCCATTTTTATATGAAACAAATAAGAAAGTTATAGTTAGTCCAGACCGACTACACGATACCCTACGATACCCTTTACCATGCGTTTAGAGAGACCCCAATCTCTTAGCGTAGAAAATAAGCATAGACCAAATTTGAGTGGCATTGTTATTAAATTAATTGTTATTAAATTAAAAGTTCATATCGGTTTCAATATTTATATGGGGACGAGGTCCAAAAATGGATCGATACTTGCCATATTTTGTAAGGTCACTTATTACCAAATTAGATTAAACTCTGTGAAATATTTTTGTTTCTTGATAGATTTAAATGAAGATTGGGAATCAGCTATGAGGGCTTTGACTAAGAATTGGCCGATAGGGTTTATTTTTGGACTACTGATAAAAGGATATAATAAACATACACAAACCTAATTTAACCGAGATCTATATGATATTTTGGATGTTATGGCAATTTCAGTCGTTCTTATATGGGCATTCGTATGGGAACTAGGTCTGAACATGAACCAATTTTCATCTATTTCAATAGCGGTCATCCTAGGATCCTATACTAAATTTAATCAAAATATATTATTTGCGACCTTTAGTTTGATTACAAGGTTTACATGGACACAGACCGATGGACAGACGGACGGACATCGCTAAATCGATCGGTATAATAAAAGATGGGTCTTTTTGGTAGTTACAAACATCAGAACAAAGTCATTATACCCTGATCACATATTGGTATAGGGTGTAATGACCACATATCGGCATAGGCTATAAAAATTAACTACATATATAAAAAATAAAATTTTGTAGACACTAATAAAAAAAATAAAATGTATGTATATAAAATAGTTGGAATATTTACAAAAAAAAAAAAAAAAAACAATAAAGGATGTTCAGATTTAAAATTAATTTTTATGTAAAATAAAAAAGGTTGTCATTTTAAATTATAAACAAATTTAAAAAGAAAACAAAAACAAGAAACTACAACAAAACTAAAAAAAAAAATTTATACTAAAAAAAAGTTGGAAGTAGTCTGCTCTGCGTACAAAGATTATATTCTTTTTAGGAGGCAATGGGCTACATTTTACTTTAAATTTTAGTAGCTGGTAGGATAGCCTTTTCAGCCAATTTTTTTTTTTTTTTTTTTTTTTTTTTGGCATGGATTGGACAAGTTTCGAAGTTTCCTCTTGTAAAATTTTTCCCATTCCAGCTGCAATAATCCTTTCAGCATACTTTCTTTCCAATAAGTCTCACGGAAGCTCTGTAGGGTTGAGACCTGGGAACTGCGGAGGTGTACGCAATTGTTGTGGAACGTTATCTTGCTGAAACAAGTAATGACCCATAAGCTCCAATTTCGCCGCACTCTGCTTCAAAATAACATTGTAGCTTTCGAAATATCAACATAATCACGTTTGTCCAAGGACATTGCATTGCATTGAAATTGCATTTGTCCCACAACATTAGTTACCATACAACCTTGGAACACAACCCGTTCCTTTATTCCAAAAAATATAATTCTTGCTATCATCAGAGAATATAACCTTTTTCCAAAAATCTGAGGGCTTGTTTATGTTCCTTTGCAAACGCAATTCGTTTTTGACGGTTTTTTTACCTGCAGCTCGGCCTCATTAACTGGCTTTTTTAAGATTTTCTGACCAGTGTCATCGCAAATCTTTTTCTTTAACTTTGCTTTAACGTTTTCTGCCAATTTTGAAGCAGAAACTACCGAATTATGTTTTACAAACTTTACATAGCGCCTCTCTCTTTCGGTTAATATGGAAGGGCGGCCGGAATGAGGCTTCGATAAAAAATTTCCTGTTTTTGAGATTAACTACTCCTTGGACAGAGGGATATGTTCTTTCTACAGTTTCAATTTCTCTTAATTTTCCTTTCGCAAGCATTAATTTCTTTTCATTTTCGATTCATTGCAAAAATATTTTGAAAAAATATTTTAAATACAATTGAAAAATATCACTAAATTGGAGTATAGTGTAAAAACCCAACACTGGGGGGTTACACTTTTTCATTTTTGTACGCAGACTTTTTCTTTGTTAATTCTGTTCTTTTTAAATTTATGAGTAAATACTTAAATATTTTTATGGATTTGGCTAGAAAAATATTAGGATTTTAACTATTTTCAAATTAAAATAAAGTAATGTACGCAGACTCTTTCTAGTATGAGTATGTATGTGTTTTCCTTGTTTTAGAACAAAAACAACATGAAAATAGATTTCTTTTCCAACTTTGAAATTTTATTATCAAATTTTAGTCGGGGGTCACACAAGGCAATTTTTATTGCGCAACTTTTTGGCAATTCTCTTTTGAAATTGCTTTTATGTCCACACACGACAATTTCTTCGCCAATTTTACTGTTTTGTTTTGTTTTTATTTTCTTATAATTTGACATTTGTGCTCTAGTCGTAAAGAACAATAATAAAATTAAATACATACATACATAAATTAATTTAATTGGTTTTGTTGAAAAATGAATTCAAAAGAAAAAAATTAAGTCCCGATTCCATTTAAAGGCCATTTTAATAAAGTAAACAATAATTACGAATTATTCACACCAAGAAGCGAAACACCGAATGAAAAGAAATGTCAAATATTCAACAAAAAAAAAGCGAATGAGAGAATTGCTTGAAATAGCCGAGAACCGGCAATTCTTTTTTCCTTTTTATTCCCCTCACCGCAAACATCTACAAACTCAAGAATTGCGCAACAAAAATTGCCTTGTGTGAACTCAGACTTAAGGTGCTATTACATGATGTGTTTTTTCCATATGTACTGTCAAATTTTCCCACAACAAAAGTTGTACACATCGTGTGATACATATAAAACATTGTTTATGTACAATACATGAGGAAAGTCACATGTACATTTTTCAATTAGAGCAGGTTCTATTTTTGTATGACATACATATGAAAATACAACACTGCTTGTGGCGAAAGAAAAGCAGAGTAAATTATAAAGATTTATATTGAAAGAAAAATAAATTGTTTAGTATTAATTAACAATTAAAAAATATATAACCTTTTTTTAACAATAAATTTTTGTAAATTCACAAATTAAATCAGCTATTGTTTACATTTAGAGGTATGTCATACGGAAATACATATGCACGTGTGATAGCAAAAATTATGAATCGTATGTAAATGACAATTTTGACAGACATGAGGAATTTCATATGGATAAAAAAAGTGACAGTACATATGTAAAAAACACATCGTGTAATAGCACCTTTAATGAATTTTTTTGTGTGTAAACATCTACTTATACGCGCAGGGGGGTAATTTTCTATTTCACAATAGGTACAATCACAAAAACAGCGTAACATGTGAGCGTAAGAAAAAATCGGTGTGACTTATGATTGTATTTGTGAAAAAATTATGATATAAAACTTGTTTGAAAATGTTAACAATGTCCGCCCGTCCGTCTGTGTGTCCATGTAAAGCTTGTAATCAAACTGCAGGTCGCAAATATGAATATATTTTGATGAAATTTGGTATATAAGCTTTTATCGACCATGGGATGAACGCTATTGAAATTGGTGAGAATCGGTCCATGTTCAGACCTAGCCCCCATACAAATTACCCATATGAAATCGACATAAATTGCCATAAGATCCAAATTGTCATATAGATCTTACTCAAATTGGGTTTGTATACGTTCATTACATCCACTAATGAGTAGTCCAAAAATGATCCCTTTGACCCCATATAGAGCTGCTTCCCGATCTTCACTTAAATCTATTAAAAAACAAAAATATTGCACTCATTCTTCTCAAATTTTGTTTGTACATATTTTTGCAAAATACAAGAGACTTTACCAAACATGATCAGGATCGGTCCATTTTTGGACCTAGTCCCTTTATAGATATAGCATCCGATATGAACTTTTTCATATCTGCAGCCAAAAAATTAATAAAAATCCCACTCAAATTTGGTTTATGCTTATTTTCTATATCGAAGTAGTTGGACCGAAAGATAGGGTCTCTAAACCATGGTATAGGGTATCATATAGTCGGTCTAGACCGACTATAATTTTCTTACTTGTTGATTTTAAAAAAGTGCCATAAAAAAACTTTAATTACTAGATGTTTACACATCTTCCCTGTGATCGGACTCACATGATTTTTTTTTTTTTTTAACATGAGGGATATTTTTTGAAAACTGGAAAAATTGTATTTTACTTTAAAGATATTTATGTATATTTCAAGTAAAGTTTAATACAACTGAAAATAGTTTTTAAAATTAACAGAACATTTATGGAAAAATGTAAATATATGGGAAATGTTGATGATGCGTTTTATACTTCCAACTGGTCCAGGAAAACTTTAAAAGTATTCTTCATGTAATTACTGGTCAATGGTTTCTTATTTAAAGTTTCTTTCAAAGCATATTGACAAGATTTCAAATTATAAGAAGATTGAAATTTCAATTCACTACGCATTAGACCCAATTGAATGAGCAGATAATTTAAAACACGTCTCTCCTGTTTAGCTCTGACGGCATAATCAATACATTCTTTATACAGTGACATGGCCACATCTAAAGCCGAGTTGGAGTCCTGAGCCAAATGAGCACATTTCAGAGTTGTGAAAACGAGTAGCAAAAGATAATTGTCGTCGGTAAATTGCTGAAAGAAACAAACAATTCGTATGAAAACATGAAAAGCAGAAAAATAATATATTTCATTATTATCAGTACCTCCATGACATTTTTAAAAGCCTGTAATTTATCTGAATCCGTTAAAGACTCAAACATTTTTAGAGAACAGGGTTTTCGATTGAGACAAAATGATTCAGCTGTAGTAGATGTGGTTTCAGCAAATGTTACACTTTTGTTGGACACAAGTGATTCATTGGCATTAAGCATCTATGATATAAAAATTATATTTGTATGAGAAATGAGTTTTCTAAAAGAGAACGGCTTAAACGAACTTTTGTTGTAAAATCCTGAGATGTTGTATAAGCGGTTGTATCTGCTGCATTTTCACCATAGTCCTCCTCATCGGCTTCTTCAGTGGTATCATTATGATGGTCATCATAAATTTCATCTTCTTCATCGACTTCCTCATCTACAGTATCATCTTCATCATCTTCTTCTTCGTCCTCTTCGTCTTCCTCACCCTCTGACTGGTCTTCTTCCATTTCGTCTAAAGCATCGGGATTGACACAACATTGCATAGCTTCTTTTATACGTTCACGACCCTCGAAACCGAACTATTATCGAAAAATGTATTATAAAATTGTTTTTTTTTTTTTAACAGTAGACATATAAAAGTTCACCTGATTTCCATCTAAAAAAACTTTTTTTAAATTAGGTTTATTTTGCAGAGCTGTAACTAGAACTAAACCGCCATCGGGACCGATTTCATTAAAGCCCAAATCAACGACTTCCAATTCACGATGATTTTCCTCTAAGGCTTCAGCAAAATGATAGGCGCCATTGGTTTTTAGCAAACAATCACCAAAGTTAATTTCACGGAGACTTAAGACATTTAGAGAACACAATAAAAAGAATTATAAAAACAGTAATTTTTTTTAAGAATTCACAATTTAAAATTTTAACCCCCAAAAGTTCTAGACTTTGACTTTGCTATACAACTTACTGTGGTATATGGGCTAAGGCTTCCGCAATATGTGCTGCTCCCTTGCTGGTCACTGTGTTGTCATTCAAATTCAATATCTTCAAATTAGTATTCTGTTTAAAACCCTCTGCCAAAGCAGCAATACCTTCATGATAAATGGAATTCTGAGGCATTACGATTTCTTCCAAAGACTTAAGAGTTGAAAATATTTGCGCTATAGCCTTAGCACCTTCATTTTCCAAACGATTACGGCCACCTATGAAAACTTTTAATTTCAAAGGTGTGCCGGCCGCCGAACTATTGCGATGACAATCGATTATAGCTTTTGATAACATACGGCCGCCATAAATACCAAGACCACAATTATTCATATGTAGCTCTTGTAAACTATAACAGACGGGAGAACTCAAAAGATCTTCCAAGCCGACCATGCCATGTGGTCCAATAGCATTGTCACTTAAGTCCAAAACGGTCAGTTGAGCCTTGGCCAAAGTCATGCCTTTGCCCAAATATTTTAAGGCTAGGGGTATTTCGGTTTTTAAACGGCTTGTAAACATATTCTTCCATTAGGCTTTACGGAACTCGGGATGTTTTTCCAATGCTTTGCCTATAGCTTCCGCAGCATCAACTCCCAAAGTGTTGCCATCAAGTTTGAGATAGTGGACAATTTTTTGATTTTCTAAAGCCTCCACTACATCTTTCACTAGAATTTTTAAGGTTTTTAATATCACCGCAAATTACCATCTTCGGCTGTATCCCATTTCAATTGTTTGTCTTGAAATGCTATACCTATACCTTCTTCCGCGGCTAAACTCATTTTGGAAAAATTACCAAAATTGAAGGTAGAAGACATAGTTTTTTTTGGATCAAGAGTAAATAAATTTCAATATTTTTTGCAATAATGTCTGCGGAACAGCCTCAAACCCGCCGTTTTTGTTTAATATATATCTGCAGCTGTCTTAAGCCGGCATCAGTGATGCCAGGTTATTTTTTCAGAAATCCCTAAGCTTGTGAAAAAAATCCCTTTTTTTCCCTACACTACTTTTTAAAATTTTTCAAAAAATAAAATTATATTTTTAATTCGTACAAAATGTACATTTTCAATTTCATCAATAATGCAAAAATAACAATAAAACGAAGAAAAATAACATAAAAAGTAAGATAAGAGTATCATAAGAATTACATAAGAATAATAACATAAAAAACTTACAGATATTATAACAAAATTATTTTTACAATAATTCTGTATAATTCATATTTTTTTTATATGACTAGATTTACATTTTAAATTATAATGTATATGTGCAATTTTTCATGATTGGTTAACGTCTGTGAAGTTATTTCTTGAGAATTATTATACTATTCTACAATTATTTATCCGTGCTGCTATGAATTTTTTTTTTTAAATCTCGCGATATAAAAGCACGAATAAATAATAGTAGAATAAATTATAATAAAATATCGCTATAGTTAGAATTTTTTTTTATAATTTTTATATACATGCTTACATACATATATAATACTGTTTTTTTATATTCTAGGATTTATTACCAAAAACGTCTTCCAATTATTTTTTCTTCTCTTGATGAAATCCAATTGTTGGTTATTCTTGTTCAAGAAAAAAATTAGCTGATGCGCTTGCACAAATATTATCAAAACGTTTTGATATTTTGCTCAATCCAGTGTAAAAGTTTTCAAAATGCTTTGAGTTTGCGCAAATCCAGGCAACACGAAAAATACTGAGGTGTTTTAAAAAGAGTATTTTAAAGCGTTTAAGGTGTGTTTACACTATGTGTATTTTCCATATGTAAATTCAGTTTTACGATCCATCCGTAATTCCGTGTGACTGTCAAAATTGGCGTTTTACATACGATTCATAATTTTTGCTTTCAAACGTAAATATGTATTTCCGTCATTAGTAGTTTGCTCTTCAACGAATAAGCATCGTTTTAGTCGCGTCAATCCTCCGCGTAAAGGGAAAAACGTTTCCGGTTTTTTGTTTTGTGAGCCTCATGGTTGCTGCTTGGCATGAAGTTGGGTTAAGTACCTAAGTTCATGCTTTCTCCAGTAATTGATGTTTCATCGAATAAATGTCGTCTTCGTCGTTTCTTTTATTTCCGGTTGAGGGATAACACGTTTCGGTGGTTGTTTGTTGATCCGAGCGGTTGCTTATCAGCATGCATTTAGGTTATGTACCGAAATGCATGCTGTCTGGTTATGCTACATAACCGTTCGCTTTGATAGTTTTAAGGATTGAAATCAAATGGCTATCCCTAACCTCAATTGCGAAGGCATAGGTTGAGTAGGGATCCATATATCGTATAACCTGGCATTATGACTAGCTGGAGCTAGCGCCAACCTAAATATATTACAAAGAAAAAAAATTATTTCCGTATGACATAACCTCTAAATGTAACAACAGCTGATTTAATTTGTGAATTTACAAAAATTTGTTGTTAAAAATAAAATTATATACTATATATATTTTAATTGTTCATTAATATTAAACAATTTATTTTTCTTTTAATACTCATCTTTATACTTTACTCTGTTTTTCTTTCGTCACAAGGAGTGTTGTATTTTCATATGTTTGTCTTGCCAAAATAGAACCAGCTCTAATAGAAAAATTTACATATGGCTTGCAAAATGTGTTGTACATAAACAATGTTTGAAAGGGTTCACACTATGTCTACAAATTTCACGTGCTAAAAAAAATAAGAAAAACACAAGCAAAACACGTAGTGTGAACGCAGCTTTACCGAGGCAAATTTTTTAGCGAAGGAGATTTTTTCAGAAGGCCCTAGGCTTATGAAAAAAATTACTTTTTGCCCTACACCCACTTGTTTCTCCCTACATTTTTCACATATTTACTTCCTTCATATTAAAGAGTTATTATCAGACTTAAAAAAGGTATATATTTTTAATTTTAAAGATTAAAATTGAAATATGTATATTAAGTTGTTAAAAAAAACTTAAAAAATCCCTACAATCCGACAAGAGTTAGATATCTTTCCCTTTTTGCCTACATGTCTAATTTTTGAAAAAATTCCGACACATGGCATCACTGGCCGGCATACAAATTTCTAAAACTCACCAAAAAATGATAGCATATTTTTGATGAAATCAGCCGCTGTATTGTTGTGACTGCTCTAATGCTTATCTTAACCGCTGTATTGTTTTTCAAAACCATATTTTGACATTTTAGTTCATAGAAAAGTTCCCAGTACAAAAAATTGTGGATTTTTCTCACGTCTTATTATAACAACCAAAATTACTTAATATATATAAATTAATTTGAATATTGTTAGTGTTTAAAGATACGCTCAAAACATGTGCAAACTAAAATATTTAAAAATTAAACCAACAAAATAGTTTTAAAGATTCAAACGATATTCCTGGGCATTTGTATTTTGTATAGATGACTCAATGCAGAACAGCAAATTTATTAGTCGTAAAATGTTGTTGACCAAAAAACATTGGATCTTCTTAATGGGAGTTTTATGTCTTATGGTATGCATTGGTTATTGGGTTATAGGTAGCGAAGTCAAAATTGATGGTAAGTTTGCTTGAATTATGAAACAAAACTGGCAACTTTATGTTTTCTTTTCTACTGGCAGATATAAAACCCTTAGCAAAATTTGCTCAACCAGCAGCGCCT
Organism: Cordilura impudica; assembly: GCA_963682025.1. Lineage (NCBI taxonomy): Eukaryota > Metazoa > Arthropoda > Insecta > Diptera > Scathophagidae > Cordilura > Cordilura impudica. The sequence continues at coordinate 223,772,144 of OY821518.1, read as the reverse complement.
CAACAAAATAGTTTGCCATCCTACTTAATCTCATCCTTAGACAATTTCGATTATGATGAACAACTGGTGGTTCTTTATAATCGTGTTCCCAAGACGGGCTCAACAAGTTTTGTTAATATAGCTTATGATTTGTGTAAGAAGAATCGCTTTCATGTTTTGCATATTAATATAACTGCAAACAATCATGTATTATCATTACCCAATCAGGTGAGTCAATTATTAAAGAGATGAATAGGAAAGGGGGAAGTGAAAACTTCAAAAAGCAGATTAATGAATGGGATGTTAATTATGGAAGGAAATTTATAGCATTCCTAGATTGTATTAAATTTTAAATTTTGTTTATATATTTTTATTTTAGATCGCTTTTGTACGTAATGTCACAAAGTGGCATGAAATGAAACCGGCCCTTTATCATGGTCATGTGGCATATTTGGATTTTTCAAAGTAAGATCTTAAACAAGCATGTTATACAAAATTTAGCTAAGAAACGTTATCGATAACAATATAGAAGTTCAAAAAAATATTTTAATGTTTTTTTTTTATATAATTCATTTATCTACAATCTGTTTTTACAACAATAAGCAAATTTGATTATCTTAACCTAGTCTGGATCTTTATCCAGTGCAATTATAACTTGAAATTTATAATTTATAATTTACATGTGGAGATCATTTTCTGTATGGTAAATCTAAGATATGATACCTTTTAAGTCTATTAACCTCGTCACTTTCATCTAATAAGCAAACTGCTAACGGATTTCTATGATTTCTATGATTACTAAGTACCTTGTGGTATGTTTATTTATCTCATCTTTAACTTTTGAAATTTGAATTCAACTCCCAAAGTGTTGCCATCAAGTTTGAGATAGTGGACAATTTTTTGATTTTCTAAAGCCTCCACTACATCTTTCACTAGAATTTTTAAGGTTTTTAATAAAGCATTATCTATTATTTCTAAATGACCGCAAATTACCATCTTCGGCTGTATCCCATTTCAATTGTTTGTCTTGTACCGTCATTTTGTTGCACACCTTCCAGCTTGTCTGTATTACTGGTGTGTTGGCTTTTAGCACCGGCTAAGCTCGTCGAAGGGGGTGGTTCTTACAGACCAATCTGGGTGCTGACAGTTACAAAATAACAAAATCACACCAGTCTAATTTGTTAAAAAAAAAGGTTTGGGGAACGAAGTACACGAAATTATATAACATAATAAAAATAAAAGAAAGAACAAATGCCACTCTCTACTCACTGTCGATGTCATTGACTTATATCATAGTTGCTGACCAGATGGTTTTGTCAGCATAGTCAGCCCTCCCACACGAAATCTTAACGATCTCACCATGACAATCCAGGATCTTAGTTTAGAATTGTCCCAAAAACGGCTCCACTCACTTAATCCCTACCCTACTATCGCACGTTGTAAACTTTACGCACTCATTTTATTTTAATAAAATAATATCAAGAAAAATCTAGTTTAAATTTATTTGTTTTATTATAAAATTTCCGAAGGAACGGTATAACAAGGGGCTTCATTTAGCCATTTTGGGGTTTTTAAAAAAAAAAACAGTATTCGCATTAATTTTCAAATTGTTTTTATTTTAACAAATTGGTGTATAACAAGGAAAATGGGTATATTAAATGATAGCATTTATATTAACATTTATGTTACATGGTATTTTAAGCTTTTGAATTCAATTAGTTTAAATAAAGTTAATTTGAAATTATCCTCATCAATACACTCCGAAAAATTCTGGTGGAGTGCTGATTTTAATCATTCTTTGATTTTAATATATATTTTTAAAATATAAATATTCTTGTATATTATAGCGGAGTCAAATTTGTTTCCATTTTTTTTTTCTCTAGGTCTGAACAAAATGGCGCTCCAGTCGAAAATGGCGCAGCTTTACGATAATGGCAAAAATTTATAAAAAAAAATTGGAAGAGGAAGGGAATCAAAACGGTGAGTTGGAACCTTTTTATTGCATATGCTGGATTTTAGTTGTTAAGCACGGTTGTCATAAAATAAGCTTTTATTTAAAATAGCTTACAATTTTCACCAATCGATTTCGCACTACCCACTTGTCACTTTAACATAACCAAAAAGTTATTTAATAAAAAATCTACCTATCCTGTTCACTACCCTTGAGCTCAAAGTTAGAAACCTGACAGTTTGGGCTTCTCCTATTTCGAGGGTTATAATTACTTTTATACAAGATGGGGAATGGATATGGTTCAATTTTAAATATTTTAATTTCAAACTTATTTCAAACAACTTATCTTTCTGGTTATTTCCAAGTTAGCCTTAGCCGATGGCGTAAAACTTCACTCTATGCACAAAATTTTTTTTGGTTCCGCTTCAAACTCCTGTTAGGGAAGGAAGCCAAAATCACCACTTATATTTAAAACACAAAAATTTCATTTCTACTCACAGTTTTTACGATCCTTTTCAGTTTGAATAAATCCCTTCCTCGATGGTTGCCGTTCAGAGTCAAAAAGAACGGAAATCATTAGTTGACAGATTTACCCAAACGAAAAAGAATCGTACAGCTGATTTTTCAGACAATTTTTTGAACTATTACGATAGTTTTGTTTTGTTTTTTTCCCATTATTTATATATCGTAGCATTACCATATATCACAGCATCACCATGTTGTAATGAAGGTAATGCAGTTTAATATTTTTGATAATATATTCTATTATCGTTCTATCATATTTATTATTAATTGATTCAAAAAAATTCTGCACATGACAAACCTAACCATGATGTACACTGTTCAGTGTAATCATGGGAAGGAAATTTTCTCCAAGTGTATGAGGCTGCCATTTCGAAAGTTGGTAACTCTAGAACGAATTTCATTGCAACAACCGGTGTAAGCTCGGCCTGGTATACTTTTATCAATCTTTGAGTCGCCCCACAAGTGCAAATGGCGGCGAATACTCAGATTCGGAAAATTTTTAAATCGCTACACCCGCAAAGTATAAAATAAAAATAAGAATATCAAGGTAAGTACCATTTATAAAGAAAACTCAACGTGCGGTTCCTCGCGTAAAAACAAAAAGTGTGGAAAGTGAAAACAAAGTGCCATAAGGCAAAACAAAGTGTTTACGTACATATTTTATATGTATTCTGCCAAAAGATTACCTAAATTCAAATGGTAAGATGCAATTTAACCGCTTCGCGTGCCTTATTTTAAAATTAAAGAAGTGTTTAAATGTGCTTTTTGTTCAATACGGCAAAAAAAAATATTGGTTTATAATAAAATAATTATATAACCACACCCAAAAACAAAATGGCGGGATATTAGTGATTATATAAAATCAAAAAGTCATTGGTGTTTTTGTTTTTCTTTATATTTTCCAGCAGCAAAAGTGTATATAAAACAAAAGCTTACAGAAAAGCAAAAAAAACAGTATCAAAAAAAAATCAAGCATTTTTGTTTTTGTGAACGTCCAAAAAAAATGATATACAGTTGTTGAATAGAATAGAAAAAAAAACATGCCATTGTGAATGAATTTAAAAGAAAGAAATAAGAAGAAGAGAAAACAGTAATTATAAGTCCAAAACGGAGATTTTCAACCTAAAAAATAAAAAATTTGACATTACGAATCTGGCATGATTCATTTAGTGAATAAAAACAAGAGAAAAAAATTATTTGTTTAAAGCATAAAAAACGGACGGACAAAAATTTTCTAACCGATCTGCACAAGGCTAAACTATAACTTTTAAATCTAATTTTTACTTATTAAAATGAAATTTTTATGAAAAATTAATTTAAAGTTAAAACAGGTAACGGAAAACGTTTTATTTTGGGTTTTCATTGAAGAAAATTACCGTAAAGTTGAAAATCAATTTACAACTGTTCAGTATCAAAAACACAGAATATAATTTCAACAAGAAGAAAAAAATCCTAATGAAAATATAAACAAGAACCAAAAGTCTTTAAAAAGTTTTCCACGAAAGGTAAAATAATGAAAAAAGGAAACTTTTTTCTTGAACGAACAACATTGAAAGTAAAACTTTTTCTTTTCCAACTTCAAATATTTGCATATGCCAGAAAATATATATGTTGGATACCTGAAACAAATCTTATTTCGGTTTCAAAAAGGTTTTCCTTTATTTTGTTTTTGGTTTGTTTGATGGTGGAAAAATTGTTTTTTCCCCATTTTTTCTCCTTGGGAATGAAAGTTATAATTTACATTGTCGTTGAAAAAAGGATAGAAAAATACTTTATTTTGATCATTTTGAGAAAAAACCATAAAAATTTTGCTTTTAGTTTGTAAGATCCGGTATCTGATTCCAGTTAAATTTTAATATATCATCAATTTAAAGCTTAAAGTTGAATTTCAATAAATAATTTAAATTCTTAAGTTAAACCTCTGTATTGTATCTTTGCAGTGTTTCGTGTCCAAAAAGCACAAAATCGGTAGTGAAATAAAAGCTAAAAATTTAAACTGATGTTATCAGCAAACTGCCAAAATCGCCAACCCGGAAATTCATCGAAATTAAAAAGAAAGCCAATAATGTAACCCTTTACCACAAGTTAACGGACTATCTTTTCCGGAATAATACAAAGAAGGTAAGTTAATATATTTAAAAAATTATATCTATTGTTTTATATCCTTGGCATGGAAAATGCCCAAGGATTTACCTTTTAAGTCTATTTCCTACTGGACGGACTATCCTACACTTTCGAAATTTTTTGCTAAGCTTTGCATTAAAATTATTTTGAAAATTGCTTTGCTGAAAATTTCGTCGGTAGACTTCTTGACCTGGTACAAATTTAATATTCCGCGAGCGCATATTATAAGTTTTTTCGTTATTAAGATATGCTTTATGTAGACTTTCGCGAATTTTCTTTCGAACAAGGTCTAATTTTATCGGTTTTGGAAGAATATTGCATTCGGGGTCATCTAAATCTTTTATTTTCGAGCTAAATTGTAAGCACTTCCATGGTTAATCATATTAATACCAAAAAGGGCAAAATATGGAGTAACTCCTATGGATGAATGTGATGAAGAACGAATTGAGCACTCGATTTCGGACAAATAATTATCCCATTCGCATTGATCGTCCTCTAAGTATGAACGGATGGCAGCAATTATGGTCTGATTAACTCTTTCCGAAGCATTGGCCTGAGGATGATGGGTTGCTGTCCTCATATGATTAATGCCAAAATTTTTGATAAGATCTAAAAATTCCTTGCTTATGAACTGTTTTCCATTATCAGAGACAATAGATTCTGGGGTTCCAAACTTATGAAAAACTTCTGAAATTAAAAATTTTACAACATTTTTGCTATTTGCCTTTGACATGGCTTTCAGGAGTACAAACTTTGTAAGATGGTCTAAAACTATGAATATATAGCTATTGCCTGATTTCGAACGGGGGTATGGGCCTAGAAAGTCCACATACAGTCTTTGAAAAGGTCTTTCGACTATCAATTCATTACCCATTGGTGGGCGAAGGGTTATATTAGACGGTTTACTCTCCTTGCAGGCTACACAATTTCTAACAAAATCTCTGACTTGGGTATTTTGGTTTGGCCAGTAAAAATACTCCCGAACTCTTTTTAAAGTTTTATGGTATCCGCCATGGGATGCTTGCGGTGGATTATGTGCTCTTTCTATTATATCTTTTGCCAAATCAAGTGGAACCCATAATTTCCAAGCAAAATCCTCACTTATAGTTGACCCATCATACGGTATCATTCTTTTATACACAAAACCATCGACAACTTTTAAATCGGGAAGCTGGGGTGCATTTCTCTCAATCGTATCTATCAACTCTAAATAGTCTTCCGAAATAAAAGATTTGCTATTTAGGTCGATTAACCCATTTACTACCGCCGATATTTCATCCATATCGTATCTAGATAAAGTATCAGGTACAATATTTTTGCTTCCCTGCCTATGTTCAATAGCAAACGAAAACGACTGTAAATGAAGACTCCACCGGGCGAGTCGACCACTAAGGTCCTTATTTGACATGAGCCATTTAAGACTGCTATGGTCCGTAATAACCGTGACAGGCATTAGCTCAATGTAGGGACGAAATTTTTTAATGGCCATTACCACCGCCAAGCATTCTCTCTCCGTAACGGAATAATTTCTCTGAGCTGGAGTCAATTTTTGGGAGAAATATGCGATTGGGTGCTCTCCATCGTTTTCATCCTTTTGGAAGAGAACCGCACCGATACCTATATCCGAAGCATCGCATTGGACATAAAAATGTTTGGAAAAATCTGGGTGAGTAAGGATTGGACTGGATATTAAAGTGTTTTTGAGAAGATCAAAAGCCTTTTTCGCGTCTTCAGGGAAAATAAATTGTTTGCTCTTTTTCAGCGTTTCAAATATGGGGGCAGCTATGGTTGCAAATTCGGGGATGAACCGCCTATACCAGCCTGTGGCACCCATAAAACTTCTCACCTGCTTCAGAGTTTTCGGGTATGAATATTTTGAAATGGCCTCAACTTTTTCCGGATCTGGCCTCAACATCCCACCTCCTACAATGTAACCGAGGTATCTTAAGTCCTTAAAGCAGAATTTACTTTTGGCAACGTTTATGGTCAAACCGGCGTTCGAAAGACAAGCAGCAACTTTATCTAGGAGCTCCAGGTGAGTTTTGAAATCTGGAGATACTATTAGAAGATCGTCTAGATAGACAAATACTCTATCACGGATTGCTGCGGGAACTACTTTATCCATCAGACGACATAACCTTTGGGCTGCATTACACAACCCAAAAGGCATGACCGTATAATGATAAAGTGGTCTACCTGGCACCGTGAATGCAGTCTTTTCTCTACTAGATTCTTCTAAAGGTATCTGCCAAAATGCGTCCTTTAAGTCTACGCTTGAAATATAATGCGTGTCTCCGAGCCGACTGAGCAGACCTTCTATGTGCGGCAAAGGATAGGCGTCCTTGACCGTAAGTGCATTAAGCTTACGCGCATCTAAGCACAAACGATTTTTAATTCCTTTCCGAACTAGAGTCACGGGGTGGCTCCACGGACTTTCACTGGGCTCAATGACACCTAGGTCAAGCATCCTATCAAGCTCTGCGTACATTAAGGTCTGTACAGCCGGAGAGACAGGGTAATGTCTATCCTTCACTGGAGCTGCAGATCTAGTATCGATGCTATGACTTTCTATCAAAGTTTTTCCCAAACCTTTTTTTGTATAGCAGGGAAATTTTGTAATAACATCTAAATCATGTTGTTGCTGGGGCTTAAGAATATGCGTCTTTATATCGGAAGGACTCAACTCGGGCTCATCGCACAGCATTATATCGTTAGTAGTCAGGCTATCTATAGACGCAAAAATTTTAAAGTTTTTCATGAAGTCGACCCCTAAAAATAACTCTCTATTCAAAGTAGGCACAAGATAAAAGGTTATTTCATGGGTGATTTTATTAAATTCCACTAAAGCTCGAACGCGACCTATAATTCGGTGCTTACTACCATCTGCTGTCTTAATAATAGAGTTAAAATTATGAATAGCCAAATTAGCACTTTTTGTAAATCCTACGCAATTTTTCCCTAAACAGGTTACTGTTGCGCCACTGTCCAGCAAGCCTTCTATTTCTACCCCATTTACCTTAAGTCTTGTATAGAAACGCGTATCTTCACCCTCGTACATCGATGCTGATGCTATCTCCTTTCTTATCGCCTTGCGTTTTTTATACCTTTGCCTCGCTTTCAAGATTCGATTGGATGTATTTCCAAATAATTTTTTTCTCACTTCTTGATATTCCTTTAACCTCTGATGTAGTGGTTTAATGATTTTAACTTTAACTTCTGTTTTAGGCCCTTCTCCTCTATTTTCATTTGACAATATTTTAATTTTCAGTTCTGGTGTTTGCGTTGCTTTTTCATTGGCAGATTTATCCTTAAGCGACACTGGGTCTAAGTTTGAGTAGAACGCGTCTCCCCAGTGCGAGACGAGCCCTTGTTCGGGTTTCCCTGGCATCTTGGACATTTTGGAGAAACGACGTCATCTTTACCGCACTTAAAACAAAAAACCCTACGTGTAGGTGACGGACAGTCAACAAAACTGTGGCCAATTTGTTTGCAGTTCCAACAAGAGTACTGGTTTCTGGGTCCAATAGCGTCTACCTCTAAATCTGAAGCTGGCTGTTCTTCGCTTTCATAGCTCAACTCGTGCACCCTTTGTTGCTGGAATGGCCGTTGCTGATAAGGCTGTCTTTGGTTAAAAACGAGCTTTTCTGCCCTCTTACATTCTTGCTGAAAATGATCCAGTCCGAAAATTTTTATGGGAAAAAGCAATTGAGCTAGCGAAGGCTTCAGGTTGCTTTTCATTATTTCTATAAGGTCCATTTCAGGAAATGGGTTTTGCTGCTGATTTCTTAAGGACATAACTGCGTTGTAGAAATCTTCAAAAGTTTCTTGTGGCTGCTGACGTCGATCTAGAATTTTCTTTTGAACCTCAAAATCTCTTTCGAATCTTCTGAATTGAATTAGAAAAGCTTTACGAAGATCTGGCCATATTTTTACCTTATCCAGCTTTCTTAGATCCCAATACCAGTTCAATGCCTTACCTGCTAACAGCAGATGAAAACTTTTGAGGACATCTTCCCACAACAAGCCGTGATCCTGTCGAAGAATTTCAACCCGAAAGATAAAATCTTCGGCATTCATGGTTTTTTCGGATCCATCAAACTTAATGCCCCACTTCTCCACTACGGTCTTCCGATGATAGTCATGCGGTGCGGCATACACAAATGGCTGGTTTGTTGACGTATTTTGTTGTTGCTGCATGGACAAATTTTGTTGCGACCAGTTTTCTTGGGGTTGTTGCTGATAAAGATTTATGGGTGGCTGCTGAAAATAATTTGTTTGCTGGTGTTGTGGATAACCTACTGGTCCATTTTGGAAAAAATCCGATGGTTGACGTTGAGGCATAAACGTACTCTGTGGTCCACTATGAGGTGTGTATATGGGCAAATTTGATCTAATATTGGTCGTTGGTGCTAGATAAGCTGATATAGCTGGTGGTGGTACGTTGAATTGTGTTGGCGGATTTATAACCGGAACGTTTCCCGGTGCTCTCCAGGGCTGTGATGCTGCAGATGGTGGTGGTGCGCGAACCTGACTAGGAGTCGATTGACCGTTTTGTTGATTGGAGCCTCTAGCTGGAGTAAAAGAACGCAAACTTTCTTCAACGAGCTGTGGTATTAACTGTCGAAGCCTATCCTCCAGGTTTCTCATTATATCTATCTGCGCTAACCCCACCGTCGAGTTCACCATATTTTGCAGCTGGCTGCTAGGTACTCTATTACTTTGTGTCTGTGTACTCGGGCGATTCTGTCGAAAATCTCGTTGAACGTCTTGCGCTGTTAAGCTGCTATACGGTGGTGACATTATTGTGTCAGCCGAGCCGGATGAACCCGAAGATGCATTAGAATGATCAAAAGGCGGAGGAAACGGAAAAAGCGATGGTGTGACTGAAGGCACCGTTGTCGTAGCCGTTGCCGTAACGAGCGTTGTCTCTAACGTAGGCATAGAAGAGGCCGCTGTTTGTGTAGTGGTCATAGTTGTAACCGAGGTTTCACTATCCATTGTAGCAGAATCACTATGAGTGCTCGAATAATTTTCCCTATCTTTCTTACCTTGTCTAGTCTCTACCATCCTCTAAACTAGAAACCCTAATTGTTACCTCCCCTATTCGTGTTCAGCTTATGTATCTTCAAATACAGAAACTTGTCCTGCCTGTAGCAAAATAGATTATGATTAAAAACTTTTATATCAAAGGACCGAAATAAAAAAGCGATTTTTGAGAAATCTGATAACCAATACAAGGGCGTAAGATAAAAAGTCAAATCATTTTCTTATTTCAACTAAAATTTTTAAATAATGATAATGATTATATTAATACGCACATGTACCTATTTTCAGTACTGTTTGCACTTTTTTCGAATTTTGATTGGATTTTGTGACCCAACAACAAAAATTCTATTAGTTGCGCTGTAACTTGTTCGACTGTTTTATGGTCAATATAAATGCGATAGTTTTTCGGGGGAAATTAAATGAAATGGAGTGTTTTATACTGAATGTAAGAATATTTATTCCTTTTTGCATAAGATTAAAAAAATTTTTTATATATATAATATAAGCGAATAACGTTTTGTTCTCTTACAGATCGAGTAAGGTATATCGGCTTAAAATGAGAACAATGCTAGATTCTCGTTACCCATTTTGAGCTAGCTGCATCTGAGGCAAAAAGAGGTATATACTCATCCAAAAACACGACAGCTAGAACTACTATTAGGGTAAGTTGATACTTTACAAGATCTCCAACTTGGATTATTTATTACTAAAAAAGGTGGCTGGATTCAAAAATTGTACTTGTAGAAGCATTTTTTTCAAACCGAAAAAAAAGGAGCTCGAAATGGTCAAAATCCTTGCCTTTCTACCTTCCAAAGTTTTGAAATTTTTTTTTTTCTATTTTATTATGATTCGAATTGTATACTTCAACATGTCGCAAACACGATGAGGACTCTTAAATTTCTCAACCGGGACTTACATTTGTTGTATACAACCTGATCTCATAGAATAGAAAAAAACGGACTTAAACTGAAACTACTCAAAATAAAAGGAATACTTCGGGCCCCACGTTGGGCGCCAATTCTGTACCGTCATTTTGTTGCACACCTTGCAGCTTGTCTGTATTACTGGTGTGTTGGCTTTTAGCACCGGCTAAGCTCGTCGAAGGGGGTGGTTCTTACAGACCAATCTGGGTGCTGACAGTTACAAAATAACAAAATCACACCAGTCTAATTTGTTAAAAAAAAGGTTTGGGGAACGAAGTACACGAAATTATATAACATAATAAAAATAAAAGAAAGAACAAATGCCACTCTCTACTCACTGTCGATGTCATTGACTTATATCATAGTTGCTGACCAGATGGTTTTGTCAGCATAGTCAGCCCTCCCACACGAAATATTAACGATCTCACCATGACAATCCAGGACCTTAGTTTAGAATTGTCCTAAAAACGGCTCCACTCACTTAATCCCTACCCTACTATCGCACGTTGTAAACTTTACGCACTCATTTTATTTTAATAAAATAATATCAAGAAAAATCTAGTTTAAATTTATTTGTTTTATTATAAAATTTCCGAAGGAACGGTATAACAAGGGGCTTCATTTAGCCATTTTGGGTTTTTTTAAAAAAAAAACAGTATTCGCATTAATTTTCAAATTGATTTTTTATTTTAACAAATTGGTGTATAACAAGGAAAATGGGTATATTAAATGATAGCATTTATATTAACATTTATGTTACATGGTATTTTAAGCTTTTGAATTCAATTAGTTTAAATAAAGTTAATTTGAAATTATCCTCATCAATACACTCCGAAAAATTCTGGTGGAGTGCTGATTTTAATCATTCTTTGATTTTAATATATATTTTTAAAATATAAATATTCTTGTATATTATAGCGGAGTCAAATTTGTTTCCCTTTTTTTTTCTCTAGGTCTGAACAAAATGGCGCTCCAGTCGAAAATGGCGCAGCTTTACGATAATGGCAAAAATTTATAAAAAAAATTGGAAGAGGAAGGGAATCAAAACGGTGAGTTGGAACCTTTTTATTGCATATGCTGGATTTTAGTTGTTAAGCACGGTTGTCATAAAATAAGCTTTTATTTAAAATAGCTTACAATTTTCACCAATCGATTTCGCACTACCCACTTGTCACTTTAACATAACCAAAAAGTTATTTAATAAAAAATCTACCTATCCTGTTCACTACCCTTGAGCTCAAAGTTAGAAACCTGACAGTTTGGGCTTCTCCTATTTCGAGGGTTATAATTACTTTTATACAAGATGGGGAATGGATATGGTTCAATTTTAAATATTTTAATTTCAAACTTATTTCAAACAACTTATCTTTCTGGTTATTTCCAAGTTAGCCTTAGCCGATGGCGTAAAACTTCACTCTATGCACAAAATTTTTTTTGGTTCCGCTTCAAACTCCTGTTAGGGAAGGAAGCCAAAATCACCACTTATATTTAAAACACAAAAATTTCATTTCTACTCACAGTTTTTACGATCCTTTTCAGTTTGAATAAATCCCTTCCTCGATGGTTGCCGTTCAGAGTCAAAAAGAACGGGAATCATTAGTTGACAGATTTACCCAAACGAAAAAGAATCGTACAGCTGATTTTTTAGACAATTTTTTGAACTATTACGATAGTTTTGTTTTTTTCCCATTATTTATATATCGTAGCATTACCATATATCACAGCATCACCATGTTGTAATGAAGGTAATGCAGTTTAATATTTTTGATAATATATTCTATTATCGTTCTATCATATTTATTATTAATTGATTCAAAAAAATTCTGCACATGACAGTCTTGAAATGCTATACCTTCTTCCCTGGCCACACCCATATTGAGAGTGATAGTGACCATTCTGAAATAGAAAAAAATAAAAAAATACTTCAATTCATTAGAACAGTAGGAGTAAAAATTATTATTCAAATTATTATTCAATTTATTATTCAAAAATTGTTGTAATTTTCAACGTTTATTGTGTAGATCTCCCCACCACCTTTGAGGTACTACAAATGGCACGTTGCAATTTTTTTTACATGGTTTGCATCCCCAAAAGGCCTAAACCATGCTAATACTACATTTTAATGCAAAGTACTAACTTTACTATACTGCTAATAATACTCTTATATTAATATACATATGTATGTGTGATTACCTTCACAAATTGCAGTAATAACTTTTAGAAATTTTTTATATAAATTATATATATAAATTTTTTTTTTTTTATATCAGAATTAGAAAATTTTATTAAGGGAAAAAAGTTATAAGAAAGAATGTCACTTGCTGCAATATGTAATAAGTAGTGCATGAATATTTAAGATATGAAAGTAATTAAATTAATGAAACAAATTTAATGGTTTCTTTAAATGTTATTATAATTAAATATAATTTTTCTTAATTTCAAATTAGTTGAATTGTGAAGCATACCTTTAGGGTCTTTATTAAATGAAAAAAAAAATTTATAGAATTTGCGGTCGAAGTTCTAGGGACAGAATGTGATACTATTTTAAAAACGATTTTTGTAAATGTAAATGCGAAGAAAGTGTCTGATGTTCCCTATTTCGTACTGTGTTTAGAAATTTTTCTATCTTATTTCTGTAGAGTAATTCTCTAAATAAACCTGATTACATATAAGGACTCCTCCGTATCCTTTGCGTTAAGCGAGGGTGGAGTGTTTTAAAAGCTGAGCAGCTATTTATTAAAATTTCATAAAATCACATAAATGCTATATGTATGTTTATTAAATTTGTTAATACATTTATGTGAATGCGTTGAATTTGTTTTCTTTATTTAAAATGAGTTGAATTGTGAAGCATATCTTTAGGGTCTTTATTAAATGGAAAAAAAAAATTTTTATAAAATTTGCGGTCGAATTTCGAGGGACAGAATGTGATACTATTTTAATAACGTTTTTTGTAAATGTAAATGCAAAGAAAGTTTCTGATGTTACCTATTTCCTACAAAATTTCCATTGAAATACTTCGGCATATTTTTCGGCATTAACTAGATTTTTAGAGTTTTTATGTAACAAGACAGTTATGAAAAACTCTAAAATCGCCATTCGGTGCAAATAACAGGAATGGTGTTCGTCGAACCATTCCTGAAATTTTGTTGCAGCCATATCAGCTTGTATATTATAAAGTATTGTCTGTCTCAGCTTCAAAATATTAAAATTTTCCTTAAAGAAATTTGTATAATGAACGAAAATTGATTCAGCAAGTTCATTATAGTAAGCTGATGGAACAATAACTTTATATATATTATATGCCTTATTGCGTATGAATGATGGCGCTTCATCTGGGTCTCCTGTAGCCATTTCCAAACATTCAAAGCATTTGAAAGATTCTTCAAAAATTTTATGGATAACGTACCCCGTGTAATAGGGTAACATTTCCAGTTCGCTAATACTTTTTGGACTACCCGGATTTATAGTACCACCACCAACGGCACCATTCTCCTCTTCCATTTGTACCGTTGGTATGTCAGTATCAATGTCTCTGTTTTCATCAAAGATATCCATGGATATTTCACTTCCTGACTCTGCATCCATTGCATCCTCTTCGGCAGCTTCATAATCGATCTCCGGACAATTTTTTGAGAAATTTATTACATCCATTGTTAATAATCGGTGTACTTTCTTTGTGAAATCCATGATCATTGGAAAACCTACTATAGACCCACGTATTTTTTTTAAAGAGATTCTCTAAATCGTCTTGATTATATTTAGAAAATAGAACGGCATTAATTTCGGGATATTTTATAAACAGATGCTGGCTCATCTGGATTAAACTGTTCAGTGTTGTGTTGAAACCCTGAATCCATTTAAATTGATCGCGGAAGATGAAATTGAAGGAATTCAAATAAGGTATGAATTCAAAAAGGAAACGAACTTCATCGTCATTATTTTTGTAAAACGGTTTAATAGTGGCACTTCTATCCCTACGATCCTTCGAATTAAGGATATCGACTAATCTATTTACTTGTTTAAGGAAGTGTAATGTTGCCCGCACTGAATGCAATAGATCATTGCTAAAAAATCCCGCCTCTAATTGCGTTTTAATTGCTGCAACCATACTATGGCTGAACAATTGTGCCGCATGTAAAAATGTTTTGTCTACCTTTGTCATGCTGAAATGGCTATCTGTAATTCTAGGGAGCATACGTAGGAAAAGATTTTCCTTGTCATTTTCGTACACTGTCTTTAAAACTTGTATATCTACCACCCCTTGGTTTGTTTCGATTTTACTTTTCAATAACGTATTACGCACTGAGACCAGTAAATGGGAATAATCATATATAAGAAATATTTTTTCGCCAGTTGGAGTTAGAAAGAAGGTTTCTTCCGGGGATGTTGCTAACATGCTAAACAATTTGAAATTCGTTGGTGTCTGGTCTGCAATAACACACGTAACAGTTAGACCAATTTCAGTTACGGCGTTTATGCTTTCCATCAAATACTCCTCCGTATCCTTGGCGGTAAGTGAGGATGGAGTGTTGTAATAGCTTAGCATAAAGCTCCAGCTACTGAAAGAACTTCTCAACATAAAAACGGACACCCTTTCAGCTCCTTTCTTTGATGGTGGACCATGTACGTGGTCGACTACACCAAGAATGCGATCCGTGGTTTTGTCATATTCCAAACCACGTTGCAGAAACATCTCATCGATGTGCATCGAGCATTCTTTTTCACGAGGTGGTAGATTCTCTGTGATTTTTTTAAGTTTTCCAAAACCTCTCTATTTATTCCTGGTATAATACATTTAATGGGCCCCCAGTTATTTAATGCCGCTTCCGATGGCATATTAAATTGAAACGATTCGGTCATAAAGTATATGCTTTGGAGAAGCATACTGTATACGTAGAGCAATAGCCATTTCGTCGTCATTGTATGTTTTTTGTCCTTCATAATCATTTTTGCAAATGTTATTGCTTCCGTACTAACATTTGCATCCGGTATGATTGTATGTCGTTGCAAGTCCTCCATTGTCGTCACTTTTTCCTCCAGCCTCTTTATCTGCAAGTTCTTCTGAATCAGTTGCTGTAGATATTTTTGCTCCATCCTACAAAAATCTTCCTTCGAATACATGTTTGTTGCCATCGTTCTTCAAATTAGTAAAACTTTTCAAATTGTTTTATATGCTTTTGGAAAATATGTAATTTTTTTTTTTTTTATTTAAATTTCACAATTTTATTAAAGGTAACAAAATTTTGAAGATATTATAACCGCACGCAAATTACAAAAAAAAATTTTTTTTCTTTTAACGTATTTAGTTTCGTATTGTTAATATTAAAAAATTATATTTAATTATTAATATGAATAAAATAGAATTTTTTTTTCCTAGATTATTTCTTTTCCCTTAACTATAACACTGTAAAACCATGAAATAATTCGGATTTGGTGTATAAACGTAGCGTAACGTAAGAAGCACTAAATATAATGGTATAATATAATAATATAATGTTGTTTGTTTTTAATTATAAATATATTTAATTGGTTTTTCTTACCCTTTAATTGTACCAATCCAATCTTTGTTAACCTACACACATGTATATAAATATTGATAATATATAAAACTTTTGGAAAGAAATTAATAAAATAATTTTTTTATTTCAAAAAAAATTATAAATTTGTTATTAGTATTCATTAAGAACAAATTTTAATTTTTTTTTTACTTTAATATATATGTAATCCCTTTTTTTAATAACTTTTTTACACACAAATTGTTTTGGGTGTAAATACATACACTTACTGTTACCTATTTACCTTTTTTTATATCTATAGCAATAAGTTACGCAGAAATTTTTATAACAAAGGTTAATTATATTTTGGTTTTTTTTTTTTAATGAACTTCTTTTGTACAAGTGATTTTCACAAAAATTTTGGTTGCAATATGTGCATACATACATCCTACCATCCATAAATGTTTTATTTCTACGAACTTTGAAATCTAAATTTTTTTTTTTACAAATTACAAATAAATTGTTGGAATAATTTTTTCACTGTATTTTGTTTAATTTTCCACTTTTTCAGATAAATCTCAATAAATTTGTTGCTTTTCTTTTAATGCTGTTATAGCGTATAGAAATAAAAGGCGGATAAAATCAGTGTTGCCGTTTCACCATTTAAATGCTATATGTAGCAACTGAGAAAAACTACACTTTTTTTATTCACCATTTTTGACTTTTCTGTGAGATGTCATTTTTTTTGAATAAGAATATTTTGTTTAACGTAGTAGGCACATTTAAAAAAGAACAATAATTTTATTTTTGGCATTAATATTAAAATTATAAAGATTTAAACATGCCAAAAAACAAAGAGGAAAAAAAAATTGCCGCGTGAACACACTCTACAATTTATTGAATTGTATAAACAAAATGAATGTCTTTGGAATAACGAACACAAAGACTATTCAACCCGTTATGTTCGTGCAGATGCGAACAATATTTTATTAACTAAAATTATGGAAATTGAACCGAAAGCAACAATTGATGATGTTGGAAAAAGAATTGGTGTGCTTCGAAAGGGTTACTTACGCGATCTTAGCCGGTTTGAAAAGTGTGGACGGATTCCAACCTGTTTTTATTTCGATGCGATGAGTTTTGCAAAGAAGATAATAAAAAGTCCAAAATGTAAGTTTACGATGTAAGTTTAAAATTACTGTTATGTTTTATAATGAATTTTTTTTTTAGCAAAAACTCATGGGAAAACATCACCAGCCAAAAATTAAGATACGTTCGATGACGCTGTACTCCAGGAAAATTTTGGTATTTCAATATAACATAAACGGCAGGGGTACACGGACTACTATGCTGCTGCTGCCTGCATTCCAATGTATTTTAACAATATATAATCATATAATCGTTTATATATTAACGGGTGTATTTCATTTTTTACAGGCTATAGATGCAGTCAGTTCGTTGGTTGTCGTGTATTGGCCGTTTTCTCAATAGGCGATTATCTTTTATCCCAACGGGAAACTGCCGATTAAAGAAATTTGTTTTCTCAATGTCTGGTTTGCTTCTATTTTGTCGCAAAGCTAACCGGCACTCATCTGCAAATTATTTATTTATCGTACGGATAAATTATTCTCCCAACTTTCATATCAATTTTGAGAAGCATTGCCAACTGAAAATAATTCTCCCAACATTCATACGTATTTTGAGAGGCATTGCCAACTGAAAACAATGTTTTTGTCGGTACATTGAGAAACCCAAAATTGTTAACCGGCAGTTTATCGGTACAATAAATTTATGTCCTGGTTAAGTAACAGCCAGTTTGACGATACATTGAGAAAACCGGCATATGTGTTTCATGCGTAATATAATAATTAAATTTAAAATAAATTCATATTTAATTTCTTAGATGAACTAATTGCGGAAACGTGCTCAAATGTTTCGTCACCTCCATCCGGTTCAATTAATTCTAAACTAAGGCAAAACGTAGTGATTCCACCAGCGAGATGTCATGAAACGATGCGTTCGTCACTAACAGAAACTTGTTTTGGATCGTATAGTGAATCACAAACAATAAATGAAAATCCAGAAACGAATGATAAAGTAAATAAATTAAAGCGGAAAATTTATTACAATAACAATTCTTTGATCGAAATAGCTGGTGCAGCTATTTCAGATTCAGCAAAAATGAGTAAAAAAATTGCCGAACAAATAGAAAGGAAAATTAAAATCGACAAAGGTGGAATGTATAGGCAAAATAATGTAGAAGTAAACCATTGCGATCTCTTCGGTATGTACATCGCTGCGAAATTAAAAAAAATTATCACCCGAAGCTCAAACTAGAATGGAGGCAGGTTTGATGAAAGAAATGTTGAAGCATTATCCAAAAAAATAATAAAAAAAATTTTTTTCTTTTTTTGGGTTATACCAAAATTTGTTTTTTTTTGCAATTCTCCTTTTTAATTTTTTTTTTTTTTATATTTTTACATATGTTAAGCCTTCTTTCTTGAATAACTTCTTTAATTTTTTATTTCTAAATTACCTTAAAAAAAATGAACACCGACACCATTGAAAATATATATAAATTAATTATTTAAGTGTTTCTTTTCTTATTAATATGTTCAATATTTTCTGTTACTTTATGAAATGTGTTTTGATTATTATTTTTTTAAATAAATACTGAAATTTATATTACTAATTTAAAGAATTCCAAACCAAAAAACTATTAAACACTAACAGGAAAAATTTATATCGTTACGTCCTTCTACTTAATAAAATTGGATTTTACAATAAATTTGTTTTCAAATTTTGGCAATCTTATGTTTTGGCAATTTGTAAGATTTTATAAATATTACAAACGCAGTGTAATACTTTAAAAAATATATTTTTATATTGCATTCTGACTATTATTCTGTGAATCAAATAAATTTTTAAATGTGCAAATACATACCTTATATACGTAATTTCGTCTGATAATTACAGCTTTTCACAAAAAACTCTTTACCAAAAATGCACAGTCTTGAATAGGTTCACAATGGGTTAAAGGATTTCGAACTTTTTTACTTTGAAATAAAGGCAATTTAATAAGCTTTCAAATGATACATATATTGCTCAAATCCGATAAGAATTATTCAAGTTATATCGAAATCAATGTCAAAACTTTGGAGGTCCATAACTCGGAAAATATGGGTTTCCGCCAAAAAAAAAATTTTTTTCTAAATCACCTCAAATACCCCTATTTCCAAAAAAAAAAAAAAAAAATTGGGGTGGTGCACCTAAACGAGACTTGTTCTTAATTTTTTCACTGTATTTTGTTTAATTTTCCACTTTTTCAGATAAATCTCAATAAATTTGTTGCTTTTCTTTTAATGCTGTTATAGCGTATAGAAATAAAAGGCGGATAAAATCAGTGTTGCCGTTTCACCATTTAAATGCTATATGTAGCAACTGAGAAAAACTACACTTTTTTTATTCACCATTTTTGACTTTTCTGTGAGATGTCATTTTTTTTGAATAACAATATTTTGTTTAACGTAGTAGGCACATTTAAAAAAGAACAATAATTTTATTTTTTGCATTAATATTAAAATTATAAAGATTTAAACATGCCAAAAAACAAAGAGGAAAAAAAAAATTGCCGCGTGAACACACTCTACAATTTATTGAATTGTATAAACAAAATGAATGTCTTTGGAATAACGAACACAAAGACTATTCAAACCGTTATGTTCGTGCAGATGCGAACAATATTTTATTAACTAAAATTATGGAAATTGAACCGAAAGCAACAATTGATGATGTTGGAAAAAGAATTGGTGTGCTTCGAAAGGGTTACTTACGCGATCTTAGCCGGTTTGAAAAGTGTGGACGGATTCCAACCTGTTTTTATTTCGATGCGATGAGTTTTGCAAAGAAGATAATAAAAAGTCCAAAATGTAAGTTTACGATGTAAGTTTAAAATTACTGTTATGTTTTATAATGAATTTTTTTTTTAGCAAAAACTCATGGGAAAACATCACCAGCCAAAAATTAAGATACGTTCGATGACGCTGTACTCCAGGAAAATTTTGGTATTTCAATATAACATAAACGGCAGGGGTACACGGACTACTATGCTGCTGCTGCCTGCATTCCAATGTATTTTAACAATATATAATCATATAATCGTTTATATATTAACGGGTGTATTTCATTTTTTACAGGCTATAGATGCAGTCAGTTCGTTGGTTGTCGTGTATTGGCCGTTTTCTCAATAGGCGATTATCTTTTATCCCAACGGGAAACTGCCGATTAAAGAAATTTGTTTTCTCAATGTCTGGTTTGCTTCTATTTTGTCGCAAAGCTAACCGGCACTCATCTGCAAATTATTTATTTATCGTACGGATAAATTATTCTCCCAACTTTCATATCAATTTTGAGAAGCATTGCCAACTGAAAATAATTCTCCCAACATTCATACGTATTTTGAGAGGCATTGCCAACTGAAAATAATGTTTTTGTCGGTACATTGAGAAACCCAAAATTGTTAACCGGCAGTTTATCGGTACAATAAATTTATGTCCTGGTTAAGTAACAGCCAGTTTGACGATACATTGTAGTGTGTTTGACTAGTCATAACTAACATGCCTTCTGCATGTATCTAAACACTCACATTCCGTTGAGTTATATGTCCACACTCATTATAGCTGGCTGGCCTGTAAACTGCTGAGCCAGCTAAATCCCACGGTTAATGTGTGCGTGTATGTCATTTTATTTTAAAGTAGTTTAAGTTGTAATAAATAAATAAAGAACAGACTGTTAATAATAGCTCTGACGAGCAGTCGCACAAGCGGCTGCTCAAAACTAAATAAAAAGTGTTTTTAATTGAAGAATATAAAAACATATTATATGGCGATCCTGCCAGGCCACGTCCTGAGAAAAGGACATCAGGACGTGGCCCATAAACAAATATAATAAATAAAATAAAATCAAATAAAACTGTGGCGTGAAAATAAAAGCTGAGAAATATAGTGTGATGTTACTCGTACTATCGAATATAGTGATGTTTATGACGACGGGTGTTGAAAACTAAATTAACTGCGAAAATACATAAATTAAAGAAAATTTAAATACATTTAAAAACATGAGAAAATGTATGCAAAACAAAAAAAAAACATTTAAACAATGCAAAAATTTATAAACAAAATTTTATAAACAATAATGTCAAAAATTATTACAAATTTTAATGAAGGAATATATCAATGATCGACTCATTGATCGGTGCGGCCAAAGCACCTCGACAGCACCAACTGCAGCAGCCGCACCATCATCTATAGCTAGAAGTGAAAATTCGTAATGTAAAGTTTAAAGCACCTCGACAGCACCAACTAGAGCAGCCGCACCATCATCTATAGCTAGGTAAAATATTTATTGTTAATATGTTTAATATAATATTTACAATAAAAACAGAAGTGAAAATTCGTAAAGTAAAGTTAAAAAAAAAAAAAATAAATTATTTTTTAATACTAATTAAAAGAGAAATTAATTTTAATAAGAAAAATATAAAATATAAAGTTATCCTAAATAATAAAAATAAATTTTAATAAGAAAATTTGTTAAAACAAAAAATAGATTGTGAATAAAATAAAAGAAAAATATACCTTAAGCCGAACTATATTCACCCTTCAAAAATATATATTATTGGAGAGGAAATATTTCATAAAATTTTAAGGAAAAGAACTTGAAAATTCGAAAAATTTTATAGTGCCTACCAACCACATCCTCATGATGAATTAGGGAAGGACAAAAATTCATGAATTTTTTTAAAAAAAAAAAAAAATTTTCTGGAAAAATTTTGGAACATAATTCATAATTAATGAAATTGAGAATTTTGGAAGGAATAAATTAGCTTTCTAACACTAGGAAATTTTAGGATCGTAAAAATAACGATCCACACTAATAGTTTATTAATCTGGTAGGTAGAGTAGTACAACGGTTCGTATCAATAAGGAAAAGTTTTATAAGAAAGCCTACTGGTTTCGTCATGGGAAAGAGGAAGAACATTCATGTTATCTGGCCAATATTTTCATGATAAATATGTAATATAAATTATTTTTCTCTTCTCTATTTGCGAAGTCTATGGATGATCGAAAAGACTTCAAACTCTTTATTTTTACTGTAAAATTACTTCTGACATTTTCCAAAACATTTAATTTTAAAAATTTAATTTTTTTCCTTATGGAAGGAACATAAGGACAGATTAGAGAAGCCATTTTTTTATCACTTGGTCAAACTCGAATTGGGGAATAACGTCAATCGAGATAAGGGGAAAGAAAGAGAGAAAGGGAATACGTAAATCCTTTAATATTTAATAATTTTAAGGCTTAAATTCTTTTTTTAAATATACTGCATAATCCATGCAGGAAATTTCGCCATTGGGAAACTTTGATGGTTAGAAGTCAACATCATCTACGCGATACGTTTTATTGTTGTAATCAGTTAATAACTGACAGTTTTCTAATTTATTGTGATATCATTATAGTGCTGATCAGTGATGATTAGAAGTCAACATCGTCTACGCGATACATTTTATTGTTGTAATCGATTAATAACTGATAGTTTTCTAATTTATTGTAATATTACAATGAATAATAATATTTACCACATTTTACTTTAAGTTATTTTTCAATTGTCCCGGTCGCAGTGAAGTATCTATCCGATACTCTGATTATTTATTCACTGTTAAGTCCTTAAACACCTTATGTTTAATGTTAGTTTGCTGAGCAACTCAACTCAAAATTGTTTCGGTAACATTAAATGAATACCTCCAATATTTAAAGGAGAAGAAAGGAAGAAAAAAAAAGAAGGGGAAAAGGATACGCAGAACATCCTGCCATACGGCACATGGATTACAATTTTTTTGAATAATATTTTCCTCTGAGTGAAGACCTCGATTGACCCTTCCAAATACAAAAAAAAAAATAAATATGCGACTAGAAGAGGCGATGTAGTGCCCAAAAATCCGAAGAGCACAGCAAAATGTTTCCTACATCTTGCAAGATAACAATAGAATAATATATTATAGAAAAAGTGCTGACTTGGTTATTAATAGAAAATTTACTTAGGCCACTGTTTCTACAGCTTGAAAAAGTAGCTGGTAACCAAAGTCTGACACTAATAAGCAACAGTCTAAGAACATGTTAGCAAATAGCCTATAACCCCCGGGGATAGAGACAAATGAAGATAGAAATGAATATATAGGTAGATAATTAGATCCGGATCAATAAATGTCCATGATGTTAATGGGAAATTGACTGAGGTCAATTATTCTCTAGGTTGTGATATAACCGACATCAATATATGGCATTAGTAAAGTTGCAACTAGATAGATAGAATATGAATATTAAATTATATGAAAATGGGTATAATAATAATAATAGACTAAAAAGTGCTCACACCTTAATGGTGAAATTAATAGGAAAATATTAAAAAAGTAGGAAGAAAAATTAATGACCAAGGTGATGAGGAAGATAAGAAAGAGAGGCAATAAGTACTAATAAGTATAAAATATAAATGATTTGGAAACTTGTGAAATTTATCGTGCATATTTGAATTGGAAATTGAATGAAGATTGGCCGAAAATTTCTTTTATGGTGTTTCCAGACCTTTAAATATGAATTTGATTTTAATGTAATTTCCTCCTCAATTTTTAAAATAATTTAAACTATTAATACCAAATTTTTATAATGACCTATGAAGTATTGAAGAGGGAAATTAAAGAATTTTTAATGAAAATTTTTTTATAATTTTAAATAAAATATATTATATATTATAATTTTTATTTTTAATAATTTTAAATAAAATATATTATATTTTTAATGAAAATTTTTTTAATAATTTTAAAATAAAATACAGATATTTTTATATATAAGAAGAAGTTAAAATGAAAGAGAAAAATAAAAACTTTTATAAACCTCTAAAAAGAAATGGAGAAAAACATAGGAATTACAATTATTTTTAAAAATTAAATTAAAAATTTAAATATTTAGAAAATAGGACTTAACATAAACAAAACTAAAAGTAAAACTTAAATTAAAATTTAGAAATGAAAAATCTAAATAAATTTTATAATTGAGACAATAACATAAAATTACAAATTAAAATTATATTTAATGTTTTTCTTAATCTATTGCTATGTACTACCCAGATGTGACTACCATATTTGATATATATATTTTTTGATGTTTACCTTACTATGGAAATATGAAATTAAAAATGTAATTTGAAAACCTATACATTAAATTATATTAATAATAAATTGAAAATTAAAAATTGAAAATTAACAATTAAAAAAAAAAAAAAAAAAAATTGAAATTAATTTTTAAGAGGAAAGATGGGGGAATAATACCCTATACACAAAAAAAAAAAAAAAATAAATAATAATAACGGGTGATTTTTTTGAGGTTAGGATTTTCATGCATTAGTATTTGACAGATCACGTGGGATTTCAGACATGGTGTCAAAGAGAAAGATGCTCAGTATGCTTTGACATTTCATCATGAATAGACTTACTAACGAGCAACGCTTGCAAATCATTGAATTTTATTACCAAAATCAGTGTTCGGTTCGAAATGTGTTTCGCGCTTTACGTCCGATTTATGGTCTACATAATCGACCAAGTGAGCAAACAATTAATGCGATTGTGACCAAGTTTCGCACTCAGTTTACTTTATTGGACATTAAACCAACCACACGAATGCGTACAGTGCGTACAGAAGAGAATATTGCGTCTGTTTCTGAGAGTGTTACTGAAGACCGTGAAATGTCGATTCGTCGCCGTTCGCAGCAATTGGGTTTGTGTTATTCGACCACATGGAAGATTTTACGCAAAGATCTTGGTGTAAAACCGTATAAAATACAGCTCGTGCAAGAACTGAAGCCGAACGATCTGCCACAACGTCTAATTTTCAGTGAATGGGCCCTAGAAAAGTTGGCAGAAAATCCGCTTTTTTATCGACAAATTTTGTTCAGCGATGAGGCTCATTTCTGGTTGAATGGCTTCGTAAATAAGCAAAATTGCCGTATTTGGAGTGAAGAGCAACCAGAAGCCGTTCAAGAACTGCCCATGCATCCCGAAAAATGCACTGTTTGGTGTGGTTTGTACGCTGGTGGAATCATTGGACCGTATTTTTTCAAAGATGCTGTTGGACGCAACGTTACGGTGAATGGCGATCGCTATCGTTCGATGCTAACAAACTTTTTGTTGCCAAAAATGGAAGAACTGAACTTGGTTGACATGTGGTTTCAACAAGATGGCGCTACATGCCACACAGCTCGCGATTCTATGGCCATTTTGAGGGAAAACTTCGGAGAACAATTCATCTCAAGAAATGGACCGGTAAGTTGGCCACCAAGATCATGCGATTTGACGCCTTTAGACTATTTTTTGTGGGGCTACGTCAAGTCTAAAGTCTACAGAAATAAGCCAGCAACTATTCCAGCTTTGGAAGACAACATTTCCGAAGAAATTCGGGCTATTCCGGCCGAAATGCTCGAAAAAGTTGCCCAAAATTGGACTTTCCGAATGGACCACCTAAGACGCAGCCGCGGTCAACATTTAAATGAAATTATCTTCAAAAAGTAAATGTCATGGACCAATCTAACGTTTCAAATAAAGAACCGATGAGATTTTGCAAATTTTATGCGTTTTTTTTAAAAAAAAAGTTATCAAGCTCTTAAAAAATCACCCGTTAATAATATAAGAAAAATTTTAATGTTAAAAATAAAATATAAAATAAAATATTATATAAAATATAGTAATCTTATATAAAAGAATGATCAAGCAGAATGATCATTCTTTTTTCCGAAAAAGGGAGGTGTAGTGTGTTTGACTAGTCATAACTAACATGCCTTCTGCATGTATCTAAACCATTCATGGGCATTTAGTTAAACAATTGTTAAATACCTATACACATGCATTCTTATGCTCTTGTGTTTAGTCGTCTGTGAGATCTTGACGAATGCACATGTTCAACGGAAGCTTTAGTAGTTTTTTTCAAGTTTAGAGAAAATAAATTAATGATGACACTCAAAAAATATTGTATGTTGAAAAATGCATTTGGTCAGGTACAATGCCTTTTATGTTATCAAACATTTAAGGAATATAGACAACAAGTAATTAAAAGGCATTATGATTGTTTTCAAAGTAATATGAATAAACTAAAGGAGGAGGAAAAAGAAGAGCTTTTTAATAGAAATAAGCAAATTTTTTTTGATAAATTAAAGGGTTTTTTGTTAGAAGAGGAAGTAAAAGAAAAAAAGGTAGACAATAAATTAAAAATGGAAATTTCTAGCTCAGTAAGCTTAGATATTGTCAGACACGGCAGACCTTTTACGGATGGTATTTTCGTTAAAGAAATACTGAAAAAAACTATGCAAAAACTTAATTATAATGCTAATTTTATGGAATCTGTTCCCTTGTCCCGTAGAACTTTAGCTCGGCGAACGGTTAAATTAGGAACATCTATTGAATTTGCGGTTAGGGAAAAATTAAGTAATTGCGAATTTTTTTCTATTTGTTTAGATGAAAGCACCGACATTAACGATCTCTGCCAATTAGTAATTTGCGTTCGATGTGTAGACATAGAATATAATGTTTATGAAGCAATGTTTTCTCTTGAAACATTTCATGGAAATGTGACAGGTAAGTTGTTGTTTGATGTTGTCAACGAAAAACTGCTTACCGTTATAGACTGTAACAAATTCGCTGGCGTTTGCACAGATGGAGCAAATGTTATGAAGGGTAAGTACGAAGGTTTTGTAGGACAGTTGGAAAAACATTACTTTGGAATTAATAGCTTTCACTGCATAATTCATCAGGCCGCTCTTGCCTCTAAATTTATAAGTACCCACCCAGCTATGAAGACTGCAGAGCAGATAATAAATAAAATACGAGGCGGACATCACTCGCTTACTCACAGAAAATTTGTAAACTTTTTAAAAATAAAAAATGCTCCACACAATGATTTGAAAATGTTTACAGAAGTTCGGTGGCTAAGCCGAGGTGATTGTTTAAACAGACTGTTTAATTTAAGGGAAGAAGTGAAACAGTTTCTAGAAGCAGAGGGTTTAGATAAATGCTTATTACAGTATTTAAAAGATAACAAATTTATTTTAGATTTAGCTTTTTTAGCTGATACAACTATGCTTTTAAATGAATTTAATCTACAATTACAAGGAAAAGAAAAAAGCATATGTGATTTGTCTAAAATCCTTTTCGATTTTAAAACGAAACTATTTTTACTCCTTTGCCAAATTCAGGACGGAGATTTCTCAAACTTTCCAAAAACTCTACTTATTATTGGAAATCAGGAAAATGTTGAAATAATTGAATATATAGAAATATTTGAAACACTTTTCCATAATTTTCAAGATAGGTTTAAGGATTTTGAAAATTTTCAACCTCTTCTAAATATTTTTGAAAACCCTTTTAGTTGCGATGTAATAAACTCTGAGTTTCAAATACAATCTGAACTTATAATACTTCGAAGCGAAGTAAATGTTCAAGAAAATATTAATGTTTTAGAGTTCTGGAAAAATTTGGACGGCAAAGTATATCCCGAACTTAAAAAAATTTCTCTTATTTGTTTATCTTTATTTCCCTCAACTTATCTCTGCGAACAAATTTTTTCCGATTTGAAATTCATTTGTTCTAAACAACGGAATAAATTGTCTTCATTACAATTAAAAAACATTTTACTACTTCGAAACTGCCATAAAAGTACAAATGTGGAAGATTTTATTTAATTATTATTATTATTATTTTTATTTTTATTATTATTATTATTATTAAAAATCAAAACATTTGTAGAACTAAAAGCTTTTACTCTGTGCCTTAAATATTCAGTGATATTTTTTTTTTTTTAATAAAATTATTTATTTGTTAATTTTTGTGATTCATGTGTAGTAATAATTTTTTTTATGATTTATATTTCTCTAAAATATGGCAAACGAAATTTGCCGAAATATCGATAAAAATTAAACATTATTATATTGTACACCATGCCTTATACAACTAACTGTCATTTATGAGTGTACTAAAATAATTTTTTACTCTCTCTTGCTTACTAACACAATTGACAAAATTGTGTGCCCATCAATGATCTAAACACTCACATTCCGTTGAGTTATATGTCCACACTCATTATAGCTGGCTGGCCTGTAAACTGCTGAGCCAGCTAAATCCCACGGTTAATGTGTGAATGTGTGCGTGTATGTCATTTTATTTTAGAGTAGTTTAAGTTGTAATAAATAAAGAACAGACTGTTAATAATAGCTCTGACGAGCAGTCGCACAAGCGGCTGCTCAAAACTAAATAAAAAGTGTTTTTAATTGAAGAATATAAAAACATATTATAACATTGAGAAAACCGGCATATGTGTTTCATGCGTAATATAATAATTAAATTTAAAATAAATTCATATTTAATTTCTTAGATGAACTAATTGCGGAAACGTGCTCAAATGTTTCGTCACCTCCATCCGGTTCAATTAATTCTAAACTAAGGCAAAACGTAGTGATTCCACCAGCGAGATGTCATGAAACGATGCGTTCGTCACTAACAGAAACTTGTTTTGGATCGTATAGTGATTCACAAACAATAAATGAAAATCCAGAAACGAATGATAAAGTAAATAAATTAAAGCGGAAAATTTATTACAATAACAATTCTTTGATCGAAATAGCTGGTGCAGCTATTTCAGATTCAGCAAAAATGAGTAAAAAAATTGCCGAACAAATAGAAAGGAAAATTAAAATCGACAAAGGTGGAATGTATAGGCAAAATAATGTAGAAGTAAACCATTGCGATCTCTTCGGTATGTACATCGCTGCGAAATTAAAAAAAATTATCACCCGAAGCTCAAACTAGAATGGAGGCAGGTTTGATGAAAGAAATGTTGAAGCATTATCCAAAAAAATAATAAAAAAAATTTTTTTCTTTTTTTGGGTTATACCAAAATTTGTTTTTTTTTTGCAATTCTCCTTTTTAATTTTTTTTTTTTTATATTTTTACATATGTTAAGCCTTCTTTCTTGAATAACTTCTTTAATTTTTTATTTCTAAATTACCTTAAAAAAAATGAACACCGACACCATTGAAAATATATATAAATTAATTATTTAAGTGTTTCTTTTCTTATTAATATGTTCAATATTTTCTGTTACTTTATGAAATGTGTTTTGATTATTATTTTTTTAAATAAATACTGAAATTTATATTACTAATTTAAAGAATTCCAAACCAAAAAACTATTAAACACTAACAGGAAAAATTTATATCGTTACGTCCTTCTACTTAATAAAATTGGATTTTACAATAAATTTGTTTTCAAATTTTGGCAATCTTATGTTTTGGCAATTTGTAAGATTTTATAAATATTACAAACGCAGTGTAATACTTTAAAAAATATATTTTTATATTGCATTCTGACTATTATTCTGTGAATCAAATAAATTTTTAAATGTGCAAATACATACCTTATATACGTAATTTCGTCTGATAATTACAGCTTTTCACAAAAAACTCTTTACCAAAAATGCACAATCTTGAATAGGTTCACAATGGGTTAAAGGATTTCGAACTTTTTTACTTTGAAATAAAGGCAATTTAATAAGCTTTCAAATGATACATATATTGCTCAAATCCGATAAGAATTATTTAAGTTATATCGAAATCAATGTCAAAACTTTGGAGGTCCATAACTCGGAAAATATGGGTTTCCACCAAAAAAAAATTTTTTTTTCTAAATCACCTCAAATACCCCTATTTCCAAAAAAAAAAAAAAAAAAAAAAATCGGGGTGGTGCACCTAAACGAGACTTGTTCCTAATTTTTTCACTGTATTTTGTTTAATTTTCCACTTTTTCAGATAAATCTCAAGAAATTTGTTGCTTTTCTTTTAATGCTGTTATAGCGTATAGAAATAAAAGGCGGATAAAATCAGTGTTGCCGTTTCACCATTTAAATGCTATATGTAGCAACTGAGAAAAACTACACTTTTTTTATTCACCATTTTTGACTTTTCTGTGAGATGTCATTTTTTTTGAATAAGAATATTTTGTTTAACGTAGTAGGCACATTTAAAAAAGAACAATAATTTTATTTTTGGCATTAATATTAAAATTATAAAGATTTAAACATGCCAAAAAACAAAGAGGAAAAAAAAAATTGCCGCGTGAACACACTCTACAATTTATTGAATTGTATAAACAAAATGAATGTCTTTGGAATAACGAACACAAAGACTATTCAAACCGTTATGTTCGTGCAGATGCGAACAATATTTTATTAACTAAAATTATGGAAATTGAACCGAAAGCAACAATTGATGATGTTGGAAAAAGAATTGGTGTGCTTCGAAAGGGTTACTTACGCGATCTTAGCCGGTTTGAAAAGTGTGGACGGATTCCAACCTATTTTTATTTCGATGCGATGAGTTTTGCAAAGAAGATAATAAAAAGTCCAAAATGTAAGTTTACGATGTAAGTTTAAAATTACTGTTATGTTTTATAATGAATTTTTTTTAGCAAAAACTCATGGGAAAACATCACCAGCCAAAAATAAAGATACGTTCGATGACGCTGTACTCCAGGAAAATTTTGTTGGTATTTCAATATAACATAAACGGCAGGGGTACACGGACTACTATGCTGCTGCTGCCTGCATTCCAATGTCTTTTAACAATATATAATCATATAATCGTTTATATATTAACGGGTGTATTTCATTTTTTACAGGCTATAGATGCAGTCAATTCGTTGGTTGTCGTGTATTGGCCGTTTTCTCAATAGGCGATTATCTTTTATCCCAACGGGAAACTGCCGATTAAAGAAATTTGTTTTCTCAATGTCTGGTTTGCTTCTATTTTGTCGCAAAGCTAACCGGCACTCATCTGCAAATTATTTATTTATCGTACGGATAAATTATTCTCCCAACTTTCATATCAATTTTGAGAAGCATTGCCAACTGAAAATAATTCTCCCAACATTCATACGTATTTTGAGAGGCATTGCCAACTGAAAATAATGTTTTTGTCGGTACATTGAGAAACCCAAAATTGTTAACCGGCAGTTTATCGGTACAATAAATTTATGTCCTGGTTAAGTAACAGCCAGTTTGACGATACATTGAGAAAACCGGCATATGTGTTTCATGCGTAATATAATAATTAAATTTATAATAAATTCATATTTAATTTCTTAGATGAACTAATTGCGGAAACGTGCTCAAATGTTTCGTCACCTCCATCCGGTTCAATTAATTCAAAACTAAGGCAAAACGTAGTGATTCCACCAGCGAGATGTCATGAAACGATGCGTTCGTCACTAACAGAAACTTGTTTTGGATCGTATAGTGATTCACAAACAATAAATGAAAATCCAGAAACGAATGATAAAGTAAATAAATTAAAGCGGAAAATTTATTACAATAACAATTCTTTGATCGAAATAGCTGGTGCAGCTATTTCAGATTCAGCAAAAATGAGTAAAAAAATTGCCGAACAAATAGAAAGGAAAATTAAAATCGACAAAGGTGGAATGTATAGGCAAAATAATGTAGAAGTAAACCATTGCGATCTCTTCGGTATGTACATCGCTGCGAAATTAAAAAAAATTATCACCCGAAGCTCAAACTAGAATGGAGGCAGGTTTGATGAAAGAAATGTTGAAGCATTATCCAAAAAAATAATAAAAAAAATTTTTTTCTTTTTTTGGGTTATACCAAAATTTGTTTTTTTTTGCAATTCTCCTTTTTAATTTTTTGTTTTTTTTTTATTTTTACATATGTTAAGCCTTCTTTCTTGAATAACTTCTTTAATTTTTTATTTCTAAATTACCTTAAAAAAAATGAACACCAACACCATTGAAAATATATATAAATTAATTATTTAAGTGTTTCTTTTCTTATTAATATGTTCAATATAAATACTGAAATTTATATTACTAATTTAAAGAATTCCAAACCAAAAAACTATTACACACTAACAGGAAAAATTTATATCGTTACGTCCTTCTACTTAATAAAATTGGATTTTACAATAAATTTGTTTTCAAATTTTGGCAATCTTATGTTTTGGCAATTTGTAAGATTTTATAAATATTACAAACGCAGTGTAATACTTTAAAAAATATATTTTTATATTGCATTCTGACTATTATTCTGTGAATCAAATAAATTTTTAAATGTGCAAATACATACCTTATATACGTAATTTCGTCTGATAATTACAGCTTTTCACAAAAAACTCTTTACCAAAAATGCACAATCTTGAATAGGTTCACAATGGGTTAAAGGATTTCGAACTTTTTTTACTTTGAAATAAAGGCAATTTAATAAGCATTCAAATGATACATATATTGCTCAAATCCGATAAGAATTATTCAAGTTATATCGAAATCAATGTCAAAACTTTGGAGGTCCATAACTCGGAAAATATGGGTTTCCGCCAAAAAAAATTTTTTTTTTCTAAATCACCTCAAATACCCCTATTTCCAAAAAAAAAAAATCGGGGTGGTGCACCTAAACGAGACTTGTTCCTAATTTTTTCACTGTATTTTGTTTAATTTTCCACTTTTTCAGATAAATCTCAATAAATTTGTTGCTTTTCTTTTAATGCTGTTATAGCGTATAGAAATAAAAGGCGGATAAAATCAGTCACACCTCTCCTCAAGGAGCGACAGGTTTTGCTGAATTGGACCTCACAAAACTCCATGTAGAGTTGTTCTTAATCATCCCCAGATTCCAAAATTTTAAACCCCAAAATCGTACCTGCTTCGCTTTTCGAGAAATACATATATATATATATATATATATTTGTCTATATATTTGTTCTGCAAAAATGATATAAACTGAATCATTTTTCACTAGTTCGAATTTCAAATGGATTCACAATATGCACAACCATTCCTCATTGATTAAATTAGTCACTCGTACTAATTTTTGCGCAACCCAGAGCCAACGACGTGGACGTAGTGGTTATTTGGCTCCATTTTTATCGTTTTTTTGTATTTTTTTTATAATTTGTAATTTTTTTTTTTCATTTCATTTTTTTTTTTTTTTTTATTTTTTTTTTTAATTTATAACTAGAGGACCCCTGCTGCTCCGCAGCATTATATTATATTTTATTAATTTTTATAATATAATACCAAAATTTGCCAAGAGAAGTTAACGTAAAGTAATGCCAAAATATGCTAAGAGAAGTTAACATACAGTAAAAGTAAAGTTGATTGTCCACGCATAAATTTCCTCAAACCCAACGAATTTGCCAAGAGAAGTTAACGTACAGTAATGCCAAAATATGCCAAGATAAGTTAACGTACAGTAAAAGTAAAGTTGATTCTCCACGCATAACTTTCTTCAAACCCAACGAATTTAAGCAGTTAATAGCTCAAAAGAAGGAGCTTGATCCACTGAGTGTTCTTAGACCTATGTCAACAACCTACGTTAATTAGAACTCTAGCTATAGAGGTTTGAGAGAAGAAAAATATAGAAAAAAATCTTGAATGCAAAGTTTATTCATAAATTCTTTTAATATGTAAGATCTTTTTTTAATTTCTTTTTTTTTTTTATAATTTTTTCAATATTTTAATTATGTGTTCATCATATAATTCATTTTCGAGTGAATTTATCTTATAGCGTTCCCAGATGGTCAAAAATGAGCGGTGGACCGAATCTCCGGCTTGTTCCTACCAATATCCCAACCCGTTATTATGTTCTATAAATTGAAGGCATTGTTCAATGTGTTCTCGCAGATCATGGATTTTTAGAGTTTCAGAAACATGCTCAATCGTATTTAATGCTTTGAAATTCCTATCTAACTCTGACAAATATCCTTTTAATACCTTTCCTACTTTATCTGATCTAAAACAACAGTTGACTACACGTTCCATACTATTGAAGCCATTTATATAAGGTGCAAGAGCAAGAAATCCGACATTTTTATAGATATCATAACCGTTAAGCTTATCAGCTGCTTTCAACATGTATCTTGCCCAAAAAGGTACCAAACCATTCCAAAATAAATGGTTGACGAATCCCATTAAAATGTGTAATTCGGGAATTACACATTTCTGTAACACAGAAAATAGCGGTCTTTTGACGGTACTGTGGCATTCTTGCGCAAATTTTTTCTTCTTCTCTAATTTCTCAAATTTTACATAATCATGACGTATGTCTCCATCAGTTTTTAATCTCAAGAAGCTGTCTGAATTATCTGCATAGGAGCTAGTGCTGACAGCACTGGTTGCTTCTTCCTTTTCCGTATTAATTTTTCTTAGATCATTGAGGCTAACAAAGCAGTATGGACAAGGATACATCGCTGTAGTAGTTTGCTGTCCGTTGATAATTAGTAACAATTTAAAATCGCAAACAAATTTAAAAGATATGTTCTCTGATAACATCAGATGCAACTTGCTCTTTAGCAACACCTGAAAGTTTTTCAACAATCTTAGATATATTGTTTTGAGGATTCTTACAATTATGATTTATCTCCTTGCTAATCTCTTGATGGCATTCGATACACCGCTGCATGGAAGTCCTTTTTTAGGATCTTTATCTTCCTTTGGAAGTTTTACAACGTTTGTCGCACCATAACGCGAACCTTTGGGCGAATTAATTTCTTTATTCAAATTACGCCTGTTTGTAGCTATTGGTTTTTGATGACCTACATATCCACCTGTTAGGCATATGTAACAGTTACATACATCAGGAGTTGTACGAGTACTTTTTGGCAAAATTAAACTTTCGTAATCAGGCATATTTTGGATTGACCGTTAGAAAAAACTCTTATCTGCGTCAAGCATAGTCAGATAACAAGTTCTGCAAATGCTTAAAGGAAATTTTTTCATTTTGTATATCATAATTGATATTGATGAATTTTTTTATCAAACCCTCAATTTTTGTAGTAATGTGGAATTTATTAGCACTTGCTTTCCCGAAGAGAATTTTCTTACCACATGGCCCACACACCTTGACTCTATTTTCAGAGTGAGAGTTTTTTGTCTTTGTATTCATTTTTTTATTATTTGATTTGCGTGCGTGCGCTTGGTTTAGCTGCGAATCGCCGACTAGTGTATGCACAAAACTCTCTTTCTCTCGTTCTAGTCTGCAGCTATATATATATATATATATATATATATATATCAAGTAAACATTCACTGCATATATTATTTATGGTTGTGCATATTGTGAATCCATTTGAAATTCGAATTAAAGTGAAAAATGAATCAGTTGAAGATCATTTTTGCAGAACAAATATATCGACATATATATATATGTGTTTCTCGAAAAGCGAAGCAGGTACGATGGAGGCAGGTTTGATGAAAGAAATGTTGAAGCATTATCCAAAAAAATAATAAAAAAATTTTTTTTCTTTTTTTGGGTTATACCAAAATTTGTTTTTTTTTTGCAATTCTCCTTTTTAATTTTTTGTTTTTTTTTTATTTTTACATATGTTAAGCCTTCTTTCTTGAATAACTTCTTTAATTTTTTATTTCTAAATTACCTTAAAAAAAATGAACACCAACACCATTGAAAATATATATAAATTAATTATTTAAGTGTTTCTTTTCTTATTAATATGTTCAATATAAATACTGAAATTTATATTACTAATTTAAAGAATTCCAAACCAAAAAACTATTACACACTAACAGGAAAAATTTATATCGTTACGTCCTTCTACTTAATAAAATTGGATTTTACAATAAATTTGTTTTCAAATTTTGGCAATCTTATGTTTTGGCAATTTGTAAGATTTTATAAATATTACAAACGCAGTGTAATACTTTAAAAAATATATTTTTATATTGCATTCTGACTATTATTCTGTGAATCAAATAAATTTTTAAATGTGCAAATACATACCTTATATACGTAATTTCGTCTGATAATTACAGCTTTTCACAAAAAACTCTTTACCAAAAATGCACAATCTTGAATAGGTTCACAATGGGTTAAAGGATTTCGAACTTTTTTTACTTTGAAATAAAGGCAATTTAATAAGCATTCAAATGATACATATATTGCTCAAATCCGATAAGAATTATTCAAGTTATATCGAAATCAATGTCAAAACTTTGGAGGTCCATAACTCGGAAAATATGGGTTTCCGCCAAAAAAAATTTTTTTTTTCTAAATCACCTCAAATACCCCTATTTCCAAAAAAAAAAAATCGGGGTGGTGCACCTAAACGAGACTTGTTCCTAATTTTTTCACTGTATTTTGTTTAATTTTCCACTTTTTCAGATAAATCTCAATAAATTTGTTGCTTTTCTTTTAATGCTGTTATAGCGTATAGAAATAAAAGGCGGATAAAATCAGTCACACCTCTCCTCAAGGAGCGACAGGTTTTGCTGAATTGGACCTCACAAAACTCCATGTAGAGTTGTTCTTAATCATCCCCAGATTCCAAAATTTTAAACCCCAAAATCGTACCTGCTTCGCTTTTCGAGAAATACATATATATATATATATATATATTTGTCTATATATTTGTTCTGCAAAAATGATATAAACTGAATCATTTTTCACTAGTTCGAATTTCAAATGGATTCACAATATGCACAACCATTCCTCATTGATTAAATTAGTCACTCGTACTAATTTTTGCGCAACCCAGAGCCAACGACGTGGACGTAGTGGTTATTTGGCTCCATTTTTATCGTTTTTTTGTATTTTTTTTATAATTTGTAATTTTTTTTTTTCATTTCATTTTTTTTTTTTTTTTTATTTTTTTTTTTAATTTATAACTAGAGGACCCCTGCTGCTCCGCAGCATTATATTATATTTTATTAATTTTTATAATATAATACCAAAATTTGCCAAGAGAAGTTAACGTAAAGTAATGCCAAAATATGCTAAGAGAAGTTAACATACAGTAAAAGTAAAGTTGATTGTCCACGCATAAATTTCCTCAAACCCAACGAATTTGCCAAGAGAAGTTAACGTACAGTAATGCCAAAATATGCCAAGATAAGTTAACGTACAGTAAAAGTAAAGTTGATTCTCCACGCATAACTTTCTTCAAACCCAACGAATTTAAGCAGTTAATAGCTCAAAAGAAGGAGCTTGATCCACTGAGTGTTCTTAGACCTATGTCAACAACCTACGTTAATTAGAACTCTAGCTATAGAGGTTTGAGAGAAGAAAAATATAGAAAAAAATCTTGAATGCAAAGTTTATTCATAAATTCTTTTAATATGTAAGATCTTTTTTTAATTTCTTTTTTTTTTTTATAATTTTTTCAATATTTTAATTATGTGTTCATCATATAATTCATTTTCGAGTGAATTTATCTTATAGCGTTCCCAGATGGTCAAAAATGAGCGGTGGACCGAATCTCCGGCTTGTTCCTACCAATATCCCAACCCGTTATTATGTTCTATAAATTGAAGGCATTGTTCAATGTGTTCTCGCAGATCATGGATTTTTAGAGTTTCAGAAACATGCTCAATCGTATTTAATGCTTTGAAATTCCTATCTAACTCTGACAAATATCCTTTTAATACCTTTCCTACTTTATCTGATCTAAAACAACAGTTGACTACACGTTCCATACTATTGAAGCCATTTATATAAGGTGCAAGAGCAAGAAATCCGACATTTTTATAGATATCATAACCGTTAAGCTTATCAGCTGCTTTCAACATGTATCTTGCCCAAAAAGGTACCAAACCATTCCAAAATAAATGGTTGACGAATCCCATTAAAATGTGTAATTCGGGAATTACACATTTCTGTAACACAGAAAATAGCGGTCTTTTGACGGTACTGTGGCATTCTTGCGCAAATTTTTTCTTCTTCTCTAATTTCTCAAATTTTACATAATCATGACGTATGTCTCCATCAGTTTTTAATCTCAAGAAGCTGTCTGAATTATCTGCATAGGAGCTAGTGCTGACAGCACTGGTTGCTTCTTCCTTTTCCGTATTAATTTTTCTTAGATCATTGAGGCTAACAAAGCAGTATGGACAAGGATACATCGCTGTAGTAGTTTGCTGTCCGTTGATAATTAGTAACAATTTAAAATCGCAAACAAATTTAAAAGATATGTTCTCTGATAACATCAGATGCAACTTGCTCTTTAGCAACACCTGAAAGTTTTTCAACAATCTTAGATATATTGTTTTGAGGATTCTTACAATTATGATTTATCTCCTTGCTAATCTCTTGATGGCATTCGATACACCGCTGCATGGAAGTCCTTTTTTAGGATCTTTATCTTCCTTTGGAAGTTTTACAACGTTTGTCGCACCATAACGCGAACCTTTGGGCGAATTAATTTCTTTATTCAAATTACGCCTGTTTGTAGCTATTGGTTTTTGATGACCTACATATCCACCTGTTAGGCATATGTAACAGTTACATACATCAGGAGTTGTACGAGTACTTTTTGGCAAAATTAAACTTTCGTAATCAGGCATATTTTGGATTGACCGTTAGAAAAAACTCTTATCTGCGTCAAGCATAGTCAGATAACAAGTTCTGCAAATGCTTAAAGGAAATTTTTTCATTTTGTATATCATAATTGATATTGATGAATTTTTTTATCAAACCCTCAATTTTTGTAGTAATGTGGAATTTATTAGCACTTGCTTTCCCGAAGAGAATTTTCTTACCACATGGCCCACACACCTTGACTCTATTTTCAGAGTGAGAGTTTTTTGTCTTTGTATTCATTTTTTTATTATTTGATTTGCGTGCGTGCGCTTGGTTTAGCTGCGAATCGCCGACTAGTGTATGCACAAAACTCTCTTTCTCTCGTTCTAGTCTGCAGCTATATATATATATATATATATATATATATCAAGTAAACATTCACTGCATATATTATTTATGGTTGTGCATATTGTGAATCCATTTGAAATTCGAATTAAAGTGAAAAATGAATCAGTTGAAGATCATTTTTGCAGAACAAATATATCGACATATATATATATGTGTTTCTCGAAAAGCGAAGCAGGTACGATGGAGGCAGGTTTGATGAAAGAAATGTTGAAGCATTATCCAAAAAAATAATAAAAAAATTTTTTTTCTTTTTTTGGGTTATACCAAAATTTGTTTTTTTTTTGCAATTCTCCTTTTTAATTTTTTGTTTTTTTTTTATTTTTACATATGTTAAGCCTTCTTTCTTGAATAACTTCTTTAATTTTTTATTTCTAAATTACCTTAAAAAAAATGAACACCAACACCATTGAAAATATATATAAATTAATTATTTAAGTGTTTCTTTTCTTATTAATATGTTCAATATAAATACTGAAATTTATATTACTAATTTAAAGAATTCCAAACCAAAAAACTATTACACACTAACAGGAAAAATTTATATCGTTACGTCCTTCTACTTAATAAAATTGGATTTTACAATAAATTTGTTTTCAAATTTTGGCAATCTTATGTTTTGGCAATTTGTAAGATTTTATAAATATTACAAACGCAGTGTAATACTTTAAAAAATATATTTTTATATTGCATTCTGACTATTATTCTGTGAATCAAATAAATTTTTAAATGTGCAAATACATACCTTATATACGTAATTTCGTCTGATAATTACAGCTTTTCACAAAAAACTCTTTACCAAAAATGCACAATCTTGAATAGGTTCACAATGGGTTAAAGGATTTCGAACTTTTTTTACTTTGAAATAAAGGCAATTTAATAAGCATTCAAATGATACATATATTGCTCAAATCCGATAAGAATTATTCAAGTTATATCGAAATCAATGTCAAAACTTTGGAGGTCCATAACTCGGAAAATATGGGTTTCCGCCAAAAAAAATTTTTTTTTTCTAAATCACCTCAAATACCCCTATTTCCAAAAAAAAAAAATCGGGGTGGTGCACCTAAACGAGACTTGTTCCTAATTTTTTCACTGTATTTTGTTTAATTTTCCACTTTTTCAGATAAATCTCAATAAATTTGTTGCTTTTCTTTTAATGCTGTTATAGCGTATAGAAATAAAAGGCGGATAAAATCAGTCACACCTCTCCTCAAGGAGCGACAGGTTTTGCTGAATTGGACCTCACAAAACTCCATGTAGAGTTGTTCTTAATCATCCCCAGATTCCAAAATTTTAAACCCCAAAATCGTACCTGCTTCGCTTTTCGAGAAATACATATATATATATATATATATATTTGTCTATATATTTGTTCTGCAAAAATGATATAAACTGAATCATTTTTCACTAGTTCGAATTTCAAATGGATTCACAATATGCACAACCATTCCTCATTGATTAAATTAGTCACTCGTACTAATTTTTGCGCAACCCAGAGCCAACGACGTGGACGTAGTGGTTATTTGGCTCCATTTTTATCGTTTTTTTGTATTTTTTTTATAATTTGTAATTTTTTTTTTTCATTTCATTTTTTTTTTTTTTTTTATTTTTTTTTTTAATTTATAACTAGAGGACCCCTGCTGCTCCGCAGCATTATATTATATTTTATTAATTTTTATAATATAATACCAAAATTTGCCAAGAGAAGTTAACGTAAAGTAATGCCAAAATATGCTAAGAGAAGTTAACATACAGTAAAAGTAAAGTTGATTGTCCACGCATAAATTTCCTCAAACCCAACGAATTTGCCAAGAGAAGTTAACGTACAGTAATGCCAAAATATGCCAAGATAAGTTAACGTACAGTAAAAGTAAAGTTGATTCTCCACGCATAACTTTCTTCAAACCCAACGAATTTAAGCAGTTAATAGCTCAAAAGAAGGAGCTTGATCCACTGAGTGTTCTTAGACCTATGTCAACAACCTACGTTAATTAGAACTCTAGCTATAGAGGTTTGAGAGAAGAAAAATATAGAAAAAAATCTTGAATGCAAAGTTTATTCATAAATTCTTTTAATATGTAAGATCTTTTTTTAATTTCTTTTTTTTTTTTATAATTTTTTCAATATTTTAATTATGTGTTCATCATATAATTCATTTTCGAGTGAATTTATCTTATAGCGTTCCCAGATGGTCAAAAATGAGCGGTGGACCGAATCTCCGGCTTGTTCCTACCAATATCCCAACCCGTTATTATGTTCTATAAATTGAAGGCATTGTTCAATGTGTTCTCGCAGATCATGGATTTTTAGAGTTTCAGAAACATGCTCAATCGTATTTAATGCTTTGAAATTCCTATCTAACTCTGACAAATATCCTTTTAATACCTTTCCTACTTTATCTGATCTAAAACAACAGTTGACTACACGTTCCATACTATTGAAGCCATTTATATAAGGTGCAAGAGCAAGAAATCCGACATTTTTATAGATATCATAACCGTTAAGCTTATCAGCTGCTTTCAACATGTATCTTGCCCAAAAAGGTACCAAACCATTCCAAAATAAATGGTTGACGAATCCCATTAAAATGTGTAATTCGGGAATTACACATTTCTGTAACACAGAAAATAGCGGTCTTTTGACGGTACTGTGGCATTCTTGCGCAAATTTTTTCTTCTTCTCTAATTTCTCAAATTTTACATAATCATGACGTATGTCTCCATCAGTTTTTAATCTCAAGAAGCTGTCTGAATTATCTGCATAGGAGCTAGTGCTGACAGCACTGGTTGCTTCTTCCTTTTCCGTATTAATTTTTCTTAGATCATTGAGGCTAACAAAGCAGTATGGACAAGGATACATCGCTGTAGTAGTTTGCTGTCCGTTGATAATTAGTAACAATTTAAAATCGCAAACAAATTTAAAAGATATGTTCTCTGATAACATCAGATGCAACTTGCTCTTTAGCAACACCTGAAAGTTTTTCAACAATCTTAGATATATTGTTTTGAGGATTCTTACAATTATGATTTATCTCCTTGCTAATCTCTTGATGGCATTCGATACACCGCTGCATGGAAGTCCTTTTTTAGGATCTTTATCTTCCTTTGGAAGTTTTACAACGTTTGTCGCACCATAACGCGAACCTTTGGGCGAATTAATTTCTTTATTCAAATTACGCCTGTTTGTAGCTATTGGTTTTTGATGACCTACATATCCACCTGTTAGGCATATGTAACAGTTACATACATCAGGAGTTGTACGAGTACTTTTTGGCAAAATTAAACTTTCGTAATCAGGCATATTTTGGATTGACCGTTAGAAAAAACTCTTATCTGCGTCAAGCATAGTCAGATAACAAGTTCTGCAAATGCTTAAAGGAAATTTTTTCATTTTGTATATCATAATTGATATTGATGAATTTTTTTATCAAACCCTCAATTTTTGTAGTAATGTGGAATTTATTAGCACTTGCTTTCCCGAAGAGAATTTTCTTACCACATGGCCCACACACCTTGACTCTATTTTCAGAGTGAGAGTTTTTTGTCTTTGTATTCATTTTTTTATTATTTGATTTGCGTGCGTGCGCTTGGTTTAGCTGCGAATCGCCGACTAGTGTATGCACAAAACTCTCTTTCTCTCGTTCTAGTCTGCAGCTATATATATATATATATATATATATATATATCAAGTAAACATTCACTGCATATATTATTTATGGTTGTGCATATTGTGAATCCATTTGAAATTCGAATTAAAGTGAAAAATGAATCAGTTGAAGATCATTTTTGCAGAACAAATATATCGACATATATATATATGTGTTTCTCGAAAAGCGAAGCAGGTACGATGGAGGCAGGTTTGATGAAAGAAATGTTGAAGCATTATCCAAAAAAATAATAAAAAAATTTTTTTTCTTTTTTTGGGTTATACCAAAATTTGTTTTTTTTTTGCAATTCTCCTTTTTAATTTTTTGTTTTTTTTTTATTTTTACATATGTTAAGCCTTCTTTCTTGAATAACTTCTTTAATTTTTTATTTCTAAATTACCTTAAAAAAAATGAACACCAACACCATTGAAAATATATATAAATTAATTATTTAAGTGTTTCTTTTCTTATTAATATGTTCAATATAAATACTGAAATTTATATTACTAATTTAAAGAATTCCAAACCAAAAAACTATTACACACTAACAGGAAAAATTTATATCGTTACGTCCTTCTACTTAATAAAATTGGATTTTACAATAAATTTGTTTTCAAATTTTGGCAATCTTATGTTTTGGCAATTTGTAAGATTTTATAAATATTACAAACGCAGTGTAATACTTTAAAAAATATATTTTTATATTGCATTCTGACTATTATTCTGTGAATCAAATAAATTTTTAAATGTGCAAATACATACCTTATATACGTAATTTCGTCTGATAATTACAGCTTTTCACAAAAAACTCTTTACCAAAAATGCACAATCTTGAATAGGTTCACAATGGGTTAAAGGATTTCGAACTTTTTTTACTTTGAAATAAAGGCAATTTAATAAGCATTCAAATGATACATATATTGCTCAAATCCGATAAGAATTATTCAAGTTATATCGAAATCAATGTCAAAACTTTGGAGGTCCATAACTCGGAAAATATGGGTTTCCGCCAAAAAAAATTTTTTTTTTCTAAATCACCTCAAATACCCCTATTTCCAAAAAAAAAAAATCGGGGTGGTGCACCTAAACGAGACTTGTTCCTAATTTTTTCACTGTATTTTGTTTAATTTTCCACTTTTTCAGATAAATCTCAATAAATTTGTTGCTTTTCTTTTAATGCTGTTATAGCGTATAGAAATAAAAGGCGGATAAAATCAGTCACACCTCTCCTCAAGGAGCGACAGGTTTTGCTGAATTGGACCTCACAAAACTCCATGTAGAGTTGTTCTTAATCATCCCCAGATTCCAAAATTTTAAACCCCAAAATCGTACCTGCTTCGCTTTTCGAGAAATACATATATATATATATATATATATTTGTCTATATATTTGTTCTGCAAAAATGATATAAACTGAATCATTTTTCACTAGTTCGAATTTC
Organism: Cordilura impudica; assembly: GCA_963682025.1. NCBI lineage: Eukaryota > Metazoa > Arthropoda > Insecta > Diptera > Scathophagidae > Cordilura > Cordilura impudica. The sequence continues at coordinate 223,728,194 of OY821518.1, read as the reverse complement.
AAATGGATTCACAATATGCACAACCATTCCTCATTGATTAAATTAGTCACTCGTACTAATTTTTGCGCAACCCAGAGCCAACGACGTGGACGTAGTGGTTATTTGGCTCCATTTTTATCGTTTTTTTGTATTTTTTTTATAATTTGTAATTTTTTTTTTTCATTTCATTTTTTTTTTTTTTTTTATTTTTTTTTTTAATTTATAACTAGAGGACCCCTGCTGCTCCGCAGCATTATATTATATTTTATTAATTTTTATAATATAATACCAAAATTTGCCAAGAGAAGTTAACGTAAAGTAATGCCAAAATATGCTAAGAGAAGTTAACATACAGTAAAAGTAAAGTTGATTGTCCACGCATAAATTTCCTCAAACCCAACGAATTTGCCAAGAGAAGTTAACGTACAGTAATGCCAAAATATGCCAAGATAAGTTAACGTACAGTAAAAGTAAAGTTGATTCTCCACGCATAACTTTCTTCAAACCCAACGAATTTATGCAGTTAATAGCTCAAAAGAAGGAGCTTGATCCACTGAGTGTTCTTAGACCTATGTCAACAACCTACGTTAATTAGAACTCTAGCTATAGAGGTTTGAGAGAAGAAAAATATAGAAAAAAATCTTGAATGCAAAGTTTATTCATAAATTCTTTTAATATGTAAGATTTTTTTTTAATTTCTTTTTTTTTTTATAATTTTTTCAATATTTTAATTATGTGTTCATCATATAATTCATTTTCGAGTGAATTTATCTTATAGCGTTCCCAGATGGTCAAAAATGAGCGGTGGACCGAATCTCCGGCTTGTTCCTACCAATATCCCAACCCGTTATTATGTTCTATAAATTGAAGGCATTGTTCAATGTGTTCTCGCAGATCATGGATTTTTAGAGTTTCAGAAACATGCTCAATCGTATTTAATGCTTTGAAATTCCTATCTAACTCTGACAAATATCCTTTTAATACCTTTCCTACTTTATCTGATCTAAAACAACAGTTGACTACACGTTCCATACTATTGAAGCCATTTATATAAGGTGCAAGAGCAAGAAATCCGACATTTTTATAGATATCATAACCGTTAAGCTTATCAGCTGCTTTCAACATGTATCTTGCCCAAAAAGGTACCAAACCATTCCAAAATAAATGGTTGACGAATCCCATTAAAATGTGTAATTCGGGAATTACACATTTCTGTAACACAGAAAATAGCGGTCTTTTGACGGTACTGTGGCATTCTTGCGCAAATTTTTTCTTCTTCTCTAATTTCTCAAATTTTACATAATCATGACGTATGTCTCCATCAGTTTTTAATCTCAAGAAGCTGTCTGAATTATCTGCATAGGAGCTAGTGCTGACAGCACTGGTTGCTTCTTCCTTTTCCGTATTAATTTTTCTTAGATCATTGAGGCTAACAAAGCAGTATGGACAAGGATACATCGCTGTAGTAGTTTGCTGTCCGTTGATAATTAGTAACAATTTAAAATCGCAAACAAATTTAAAAGATATGTTCTCTGATAACATCAGATGCAACTTGCTCTTTAGCAACACCTGAAAGTTTTTCAACAATCTTAGATATATTGTTTTGAGGATTCTTACAATTATGATTTATCTCCTTGCTAATCTCTTGATGGCATTCGATACACCGCTGCATGGAAGTCCTTTTTTAGGATCTTTATCTTCCTTTGGAAGTTTTACAACGTTTGTCGCACCATAACGCGAACCTTTGGGCGAATTAATTTCTTTATTCAAATTACGCCTGTTTGTAGCTATTGGTTTTTGATGACCTACATATCCACCTGTTAGGCATATGTAACAGTTACATACATCAGGAGTTGTACGAGTACTTTTTGGCAAAATTAAACTTTCGTAATCAGGCATATTTTGGATTGACCGTTAGAAAAAACTCTTATCTGCGTCAAGCATAGTCAGATAACAAGTTCTGCAAATGCTTAAAGGAAATTTTTTCATTTTGTATATCATAATTGATATTGATGAATTTTTTTATCAAACCCTCAATTTTTGTAGTAATGTGGAATTTATTAGCACTTGCTTTCCCGAAGAGAATTTTCTTACCACATGGCCCACACACCTTGACTCTATTTTCAGAGTGAGAGTTTTTTGTCTTTGTATTCATTTTTTTATTATTTGATTTGCGTGCGTGCGCTTGGTTTAGCTGCGAATCGCCGACTAGTGTATGCACAAAACTCTCTTTCTCTCGTTCTAGTCTGCAGCTATATATATATATATATATATATATCAAGTAAACATTCACTGCATATATTATTTATGGTTGTGCATATTGTGAATCCATTTGAAATTCGAATTAAAGTGAAAAATGAATCAGTTGAAGATCATTTTTGCAGAACAAATATATCGACATATATATATATGTGTTTCTCGAAAAGCGAAGCAGGTACGATTTTGGGATTTGAACTATTGGAATCTGGGGATGATTAGGAACAACTTTACATGGAGTTTTGTGAGGTCCAATTCAGCAAAACCTGTCGCTCCTTGAGGAGATGTGTGCAGTGTTGCCGTTTCACCATTTAAATGCTATATGTAGCAACTGAGAAAAACTACACTTTTTTTATTCACCATTTTTGACTTTTCTGTGAGATGTCATTTTTTTTGAATAACAATATTTTGTTTAACGTAGTAGGCACATTTAAAAAGAACAATAATTTTATTTTTTGCATTAATATTAAAATTATAAAGATTTAAACATGCCAAAAAACAAAGAGGAAAAAAAAATTGCCGCGTGAACACACTCTACAATTTATTGAATTGTATAAACAAAATGAATGTCTTTGGAATAACGAACACAAAGACTATTCAAACCGTTATGTTCGTGCAGATGCGAACAATATTTTATTAACTAAAATTATGGAAATTGAACCGAAAGCAACAATTGATGATGTTGGAAAAAGAATTGGTGTGCTTCGAAAGGGTTACTTACGCGATCTTAGCCGGTTTGAAAAGTGTGGACGGATTCCAACCTGTTTTTATTTCGATGCGATGAGTTTTGCAAAGAAGATAATAAAAAGTCCAAAATGTAAGTTTACGATGTAAGTTTAAAATTACTGTTATGTTTTATAATGAATTTTTTTTAGCAAAAACTCATGGGAAAACATCACCAGCCAAAAATAAAGATACGTTCGATGACGCTGTACTCCAGGAAAATTTTGGTATTTCAATATAACATAAACGGCAGGGGTACACGGACTACTATGCTGCTGCTGCCTGCATTCCAATGTCTTTTAACAATATATAATCATATAATCGTTTATATATTAACGGGTGTATTTCATTTTTTACAGGCTATAGATGCAGTCAATTCGTTGGTTGTCGTGTATTGGCCGTTTTCTCAATAGGCGATTATCTTTTATCCCAACGGGAAACTGCCGATTAAAGAAATTTGTTTTCTCAATGTCTGGTTTGCTTCTATTTTGTCGCAAAGCTAACCGGCACTCATCTGCAAATTATTTATTTATCGTACGGATAAATTATTCTCCCAACTTTCATATCAATTTTGAGAAGCATTGCCAACTGAAAATAATTCTCCCAACATTCATACGTATTTTGAGAGGCATTGCCAACTGAAAATAATGTTTTTGTCGGTACATTGAGAAACCCAAAATTGTTAACCGGCAGTTTATCGGTACAATAAATTTATGTCCTGGTTAAGTAACAGCCAGTTTGACGATACATTGAGAAAACCGGCATATGTGTTTCATGCGTAATATAATAATTAAATTTAAAATAAATTCATATTTAATTTCTTAGATGAACTAATTGCGGAAACGTGCTCAAATGTTTCGTCACCTCCATCCGGTTCAATTAATTCAAAACTAAGGCAAAACGTAGTGATTCCACCAGCGAGATGTCATGAAACGATGCGTTCGTCACTAACAGAAACTTGTTTTGGATCGTATAGTGATTCACAAACAATAAATGAAAATCCAGAAACGAATGATAAAGTAAATAAATTAAAGCGGAAAATTTATTACAATAACAATTCTTTGATCGAAATAGCTGGTGCAGCTATTTCAGATTCAGCAAAAATGAGTAAAAAAATTGCCGAACAAATAGAAAGGAAAATTAAAATCGACAAAGGTGGAATGTATAGGCAAAATAATGTAGAAGTAAACCATTGCGATCTCTTCGGTATGTACATCGCTGCGAAATTAAAAAAATTATCACCCGAAGCTCAAACTAGAATGGAGGCAGGTTTGATGAAAGAAATGTTGAAGCATTATCCAAAAAAATAATAAAAAAAATTTTTTTCTTTTTTTGGGTTATACCAAAATTTGTTTTTTTTTTTGCAATTCTCCTTTTTAATTTTTTGTTTTTTTTTATTTTTACATATGTTAAGCCTTCTTTCTTGAATAACTTCTTTAATTTTTTATTTCTAAATTACCTTTAAAAAAATGAACACCGACACCATTGAAAATATATATAAATTAATTATTTAAGTGTTTCTTTTCTTATTAATATGTTCAATATAAATACTGAAATTTATATTACTAATTTAAAGAATTCCAAACCAAAAAACTATTACACACTAACAGGAAAAATTTATATCGTTACGTCCTTCTACTTAATAAAATTGGATTTTACAATAAATTTGTTTTCAAATTTTGGCAATCTTATGTTTTGGCAATTTGTAAGATTTTATAAATATTACAAACGCAGTGTAATACTTTAAAAAATATATTTTTATATTGCATTCTGACTATTATTCTGTGAATCAAATAAATTTTTAAATGTGCAAGTACATACCTTATATACGTAATTTCGTCTGATAATTACAGCTTTTCACAAAAAACTCTTTACCAAAAATGCACAATCTTGAATAGGTTCACAATGGGTTAAAGGATTTCGAACTTTTTTACTTTGAAATAAAGGCAATTTAATAAGCTTTCAAATGATACATATATTGCTCAAATCCGATAAGAATTATTCAAGTTATATCGAAATCAATGTCAAAACTTTGGAGGTCCATAACTCGGAAAATATGGGTTTCCGCCAAAAAAAATTTTTTTTTCTAAATCACCTCAAATACCCCTATTTCCAAAAAAAAAAAAAAATCGGGGTGGTGCATCTAAACGAGACTTGTTCCTAATTTTTTCACTGTATTTTGTTTAATTTTCCACTTTTTCAGATAAATCTCAATAAATTTGTTGCTTTTCTTTTAATGCTGTTATAGCGTATAGAAATAAAAGGCGGATAAAATCAGTCACACCTCTCCTCAAGGAGCGACAGGTTTTGCTGAATTGGACCTCACAAAACTCCATGTAGAGTTGTTCTTAATCATCCCCAGATTCCAAAATTTTAAACCCCAAAATCGTACCTGCTTCGCTTTTCGAGAAATACATATATATATATATATATATATATATATATATGTCTATATATTTGTTCTGCAAAAATGATATAAACTGAATCATTTTTCACTTTAGTTCGAATTTCAAATGGATTCACAATATGCACAACCATTCCTCATTGATTAAATTAGTCACTCGTACCAATTTTAGCGCAACCCAGAGCCAACGACGTGGACGTAGTGGTTATTTGGCTCCATTTTTATCGTTTTTTTGTATTTTTTTTATAATTTGTAATTTTTTTTTTCATTTCATTTTTTATAATTTTGTTTTTTTTATTTTTTTTTAATTTATAACTAGAGGACCCCTGCTGCTCCGCAGCATTATATTATATTTTATTAATTTTTATAATATAATACCAAAATTTGCCAAGAGAAGTTAACGTAAAGTAATGCCAAAATATGCTAAGAGAAGTTAACATACAGTAAAAGTAAAGTTGATTGTCCACGCATAAATTTCCTCAAACCCAACGAATTTGCCAAGAGAAGTTAACGTACAGTAATGCCAAAATATGCCAAGATAAGTTAACGTACAGTAAAAGTAAAGTTGATTCTCCACGCATAACTTTCTTCAAACCCAACGAATTTAAGCAGTTAATAGCTCAAAAGAAGGAGCTTGATCCACTGAGTGTTCTTAGACCTATGTCAACAACCTACGTTAATTAGAACTCTAGCTATAGAGGTTTGAGAGAAGAAAAATATAGAAAAAAATCTTGAATGCAAAGTTTATTCATAAATTCTTTTAATATGTAAGATTTTTTTTTAATTTCTTTTTTTTTATAATTTTTTCAATATTTTAATTATGTGTTCATCATATAATTCATTTTCGAGTGAATTTATCTTATAACGTTCCCAGATGGTCAAAAATGAGCGGTGGACCGAATCTCCGGCTTGTTCCTACCAATATCCCAACCCGTTATTATGTATAATTGAAGGCATTGTTCAATGTGTTCTCGCAGATCATGGATTTTTAGAGTTTCAGAAACATGCTCAATCGTATTTAATGCTTTGAAATTCCTATCTAACTCTGACAAATATCCTTTTAATACCTTTCCTACTTTATCTGATCTAAAACAACAGTTGACTACACGTTCCATACTATTGAAGCCATTTATATAAGGTGCAAGAGCAAGAAATCCGACATTTTTATAGATATCATAACCGTTAAGCTTATCAGCTGCTTTCAACATGTATCTTGCCCAAAAAGGTACCAAACCATTCCAAAATAAATGGTTGACGAATCCCATTAAAATGTGTAATTCGGGAATTACACATTTCTGTAACACAGAAAATAGCGGTCTTTTGACGGTACTGTGGCATTCTTGCGCAAATTTTTTCTTCTCTAATTTCTCAAATTTTACATAATCATGACGTATGTCTCTATAAGTTTTTAATCTCAAGAAGCTGTCTGAATTATCTGCATAGGAGCTAGTGCTGACAGCACTGGTTGCTTCTTCCTTTTCCGTATTAATTTTTCTTAGATCATTGAGGCTAACAAAGCAGTATGGACAAGGATACATCGCTGTAGTAGTTTGCTGTCCGTTGATAATTAGTAACAATTTAAAATCGCAAACAAATTTAAAAGAAATGTTCTCTGATAACATCAGATGCAACTTGCTCTTTAGCAACACCTGAAAGTTTTTCAACAATCTTAGATATATTGTTTTGAGGATTCTTACAATTATGATTTATCTCCTTGCTAATCTCTTGATGGCATTCGATACACCGCTGCATGGAAGTCCTTTTTTAGGATCTTTATCTTCCTTTGGAAGTTTTACAACGTTTGTCGCACCATAACGCGAACCTTTGGGCGAATTAATTTCTTTATTCAAATTACGCCTGTTTGTAGCTATTGGTTTTTGATGACCTACATATCCACCTGTTAGGCATATGTAACAGTTACATACATCAGGAGTTGTACGAGTACTTTTTGGCAAAATTAAACTTTCGTAATCAGGCATATTTTGGATTGACCGTTAGAAAAAACTTATCTGCGTCAAGCATAGTCAGATAACAAGTTCTGCAAATGCTTAAAGGAAATTTTTTCATTTTGTATATCATAATTGATATTGATGAATTTTTTTATCAAACCCTCAATTTTTGTAGTAATGTGGAATTTATTAGCACTTGCTTTCCAGAAGAGAATTTTCTTACCACATGGCCCACACACCTTGACTCTATTTTCAGAGTGAGAGTTTTTTGTCTTTGTATTCATTTTTTTATTATTATTTGATTTGCGTGCGTGCGCTTGGTTTAGCTGTGAATCGCCGACTAGTGTATGCACAAAACTCTCTCTCTCTCTTTCTCTCGTTCTAGTCTGCAGCTACATATATATATATATCAAGTAAACATTCACTGCATATATTATTTATGGTTGTGCATATTGTGAATCCATTTGAAATTCGAATTAAAGTGAAAAATGAATCAGTTGAAGATCATTTTTGCAGAACAAATATATCGACATATATATATATGTGTTTCTCGAAAAGCGAAGCAGGTACGATTTTGGGATTTGAACTATTGGAATCTGGGGATGATTAGGAACAACTTTACATGGAGTTTTGTGAGGTCCAATTCAGCAAAACCTGTCGCTCCTTGAGGAGATGTGTGCAGTGTTGCCGTTTCACCATTTAAATGCTATATGTAGCAACTGAGAAAAACTACACTTTTTTTATTCACCATTTTTGACTTTTCTGTGAGATGTCATTTTTTTTGAATAACAATATTTTGTTTAACGTAGTAGGCACATTTAAAAAAGAACAATAATTTTATTTTTTGCATTAATATTAAAATTATAAAGATTTAAACATGCCAAAAAACAAAGAGGAAAAAAAAATTGCCGCGTGAACACACTCTACAATTTATTGAATTGTATAAACAAAATGAATGTCTTTAGAATAACGAACACAAAGACTATTCAAACCGTTATGTTCGTGCAGATGCGAACAATATTTTATTAACTAAAATTATGGAAATTGAACCGAAAGCAACAATTGATGATGTTGGAAAAAGAATTGGTGTGCTTCGAAAGGGTTACTTACGCGATCTTAGCCGGTTTGAAAAGTGTGGACGGATTCCAACCTGTTTTTATTTCGATGCGATGAGTTTTGCAAAGAAGATAATAAAAAGTCCAAAATGTAAGTTTACGATGTAAGTTTAAAATTACTGTTATGTTTTATAATGAATTTTTTTTAGCAAAAACTCATGGGAAAACATCACCAGCCAAAAATGAAGATACGTTCGATGACGCTGTACTCCAGGAAAATTTTGGTATTTCAATATAACATAAACGGCAGGGGTACACGGACTACTATGCTGCTGCTGCCTGCATTCCAATGTCTTTTAACAATATATAATCATATAATCGTTTATATATTAACGGGTGTATTTCATTTTTTACAGGCTATAGATGCAGTTAGTTCGTTGGTTGTCGTGTATTGGCCGTTTTCTCAATAGGCGATTATCTTTTATCCCAACGGGAAACTGCCGATTAAAGAAATTTGTTTTCTCAATGTCTGGTTTGCTTCTATTTTGTCGCAAAGCTAACCGGCACTCATCTGCAAATTATTTATTTATCGTACGGATAAATTATTCTCCCAACTTTCATATCAATTTTGAGAAGCATTGCCAACTGAAAATAATTCTCCCAACATTCATACGTATTTTGAGAGGCATTGCCAACTGAAAATAATGTTTTTGTCGGTACATTGAGAAACCCAAAATTGTTAACCGGCAGTTTATCGGTACAATAAATTTATGTCCTGGTTAAGTAACAGCCAGTTTGACGATACATTGAGAAAACCGGCATATGTGTTTCATGCGTAATATAATAATTAAATTTAAAATAAATTCATATTTAATTTCTTAGATGAACTAATTGCGGAAACGTGCTCAAATGTTTCGTCACCTCCATCCGGTTCAATTAATTCTAAACTAAGGCAAAACGTAGTGATTCCACCAGCGAGATGTCATGAAACGATGCGTTCGTCACTAACAGAAACTTGTTTTGGATCGTATAGTGATTCACAAACAATAAATGAAAATCCAGAAACGAATGATAAAGTAAATAAATTAAAGCGGAAAATTTATTACAATAACAATTCTTTGATCGAAATAGCTGGTGCAGCTATTTCAGATTCAGCAAAAATGAGTAAAAAAATTGCCGAACAAATAGAAAGGAAAATTAAAATCGACAAAGGTGGAATGTATAGGCAAAATAATGTAGAAGTAAACCATTGCGATCTCTTCGGTATGTACATCGCTGCGAAATTAAAAAAATTATCACCCGAAGCTCAAACTAGAATGGAGGCAGGTTTGATGAAAGAAATGTTGAAGCATTATCCAAAAAAATAATAAAAAAAATTTTTTTCTTTTTTTGGGTTATACCAAAATTTGTTTTTTTTTTTTGCAATTCTCCTTTTTAATTTTTTGTTTTTTTTTTATTTTTATTTTTAAGCCTTCTTTCTTGAATAACTTCTTTAATTTTTTATTTCTAAATTACCTTAAAAAAAATGAACACCGACACCATTGAAAATATATATAAATTAATTATTTAAGTGTTTCTTTTCTTATTAATATGTTCAATATTTTCTGTTACTTTATGAAATGTGTTTTGATTATTATTTTTTTAAATAAATACTGAAATTTATATTACTAATTTAAAGAATTCCAAACCAAAAAACTATTAAACACTAACAGGAAAAATTTATATCGTTACGTCCTTCTACTTAATAAAATTGGATTTTACAATAAATTTGTTTTCAAATTTTGGCAATCTTATGTTTTGGCAATTTGTAAGATTTTATAAATATTACAAACGCAGTGTAATACTTTAAAAAATATATTTTTATATTGCATTCTGACTATTATTCTGTGAATCAAATAAATTTTTAAATGTGCAAATACATACCTTATATACGTAATTTCGTCTGATAATTACAGCTTTTCACAAAAAACTCTTTACCAAAAATGCACAGTCTTGAATAGGTTCACAATGGGTTAAAGGATTTCGAACTTTTTTACTTTGAAATAAAGGCAATTTAATAAGCTTTCAAATGATACATATATTGCTCAAATCCGATAAGAATTATTCAAGTTATATCGAAATCAATGTCAAAACTTTGGAGGTCCATAACTCGGAAAATATGGGTTTCCGCCAAAAAAAAATTTTTTTTTCTAAATCACCTCAAATACCCCTATTTCCAAAAAAAATCGGGGTGGTGCACCTAATTTTTTTTATACATTCTTCCTTTATTTACATATTTTAACAAATTTGATATTTACATATGAGATCTTATCTTTATATAGATATTGCAACAAATAATATATAGGATCTAAAGACATTAAATAATTTTTATTTTATTTTTTAATGATTTTTAAAGGAAAATGGGAGGAAAAAAAACCTTTATATGATTTAATAAATTCAAATACTATCTGAAAATATTTATATGCTTATAGAAGGTTTATTAGAAATAATAGACCTCTATAAGCATATAATTTTCAATTTGGTGATTTCTTTTTAATTTTACGTTATTTCTCTACATTCTCTTATCAGTGGGTAAGAGGAATTTTCAATTTTGGCAAAATAATTGTTGTTAATCCTTGTTATGAAATCGATAATTTTTTCATAACCTGTTTCTTCATGAAGAAGATTTGTAGGATACCTCCAGGGCTTTTTATTTATCATTTTAAGACATTTGTTTTGTATAATTTGTAAGCGTTTTAGGTGGCAGTTGGCAGCGTCACTCCAAATAGGACACGCGTATGTTAATATCGGCCTTATAACACTTTTGAAGAGTAGATTTTTGTTTTTGGGGTTTAGAAATGACCTTCTATTTAGTTAGTAGTGGCCATAATGCTTTAAATGATTTTATAGCTTTTTGACACGTAGCCATAATATGTTGTTTAAAAGTAAGCTTTTTGTCCAAGACAACTCCGAGATATTTGACATGATTAAGTACATTTATGGTATTATTTCCCATATGAAGATGACGTCTTGGCAGTCTTTTGGGAGATTTGTTGAACGGAAAAATAATTGCTTGGGTCTTGTTTGGATTAATTTTGATTTTCCATTTGTGAAAATATTTACTGCAATTAACAAGTCCCTTTTCCATTTTCTTCAAGAGTGCACTTGTAAGTTTGTTTGAAGAAATTAACGCAGTATCATCTGCGTAGTAAGCAACTTTCATATATTTCGGAACTTTGAAATCGGATGTATATATCGAGTAAAGCAATGGCGACAAGACTGATCCTTGAGGTAACCCTGTGGTAATGGTTTTGGGAGATGATGTTTCATTATTAATCGCAACTTTAAAGCTTCTGCCGTGAATGAAATCTGAAATAAGTTTGCATAAATATTTTGGTATATTTGCATCAAGAAGTTTAAATACTAGGCCATTATGCCAAACGGTGTCAAACGCTTTTTCAATATCTAACAATATTAGACCCGTTGAACGTTTATTGCTTTTATTTGTGATTATTTGATTTTTAATTCTGTTTATTTGGTGAGTAGTGCTATGCCTTTTTTAAATCCAAATTGTTCTTTAGCAACAATAGAATTGGTCGTTACAAATTCACTAAGACGAGAATGTAGTATTTTTTCAAATATTTTACCTAAGTTACTTAATAAACTAATAGGTCTATAGCTATTTGGGTTATTTTTTGGCTTACTAGGTTTGTTGATAGCTATAACCTTAGCGTTTTTGAAATGGTTTGGGAAATAGTTGAGTTTGATGCAGCTGTTAAATATTATAACCAGTAATTTTACAGCTTTGAGTGGTAGTTTCTTTAAGAGCAGGTTGGGAACATTGTCAAAACCAGGAGATTTTGAGGGTTTTATTGATGAGACAATATTCATTACTTCTTCTAGAGATGTATAAATTGCTGACTCAGAACTGGGATTTTCCTTCTTAAAATTATTTACTGTTGTATTTATTACTATATCTGCTGAGTGGTTGTAATTCGAAGTGAGGTTATTTGCTTTGACAAATGTATTTGCCAGGACTTCAGCCTTGTCCTTATCAGATGTTATCCTTGTATTTCCAACCTCAAGGTGAGAGATTTGATTTTTTCCTTTTCCTCGCAAGTTCCTGCTTATTCTCCAAAATGATTTATCACCTGGTTTTAAATTGGATAATAATTGACACCATTTCTTATTGCGTTCCGAATTAATACTTTTATCAATCATGTTACTTAGAAACTTAGTACATTGATTATAAAAAGTTTGCTCGGCTATATTTGAAGATCGTTGGCTTTTTCTTTTAAAGCTTCGTCTTAGTTTAATATATTTCACAGTACTTTCTGGTAATGTGAAATTATTTTGTTGAGTTATTTTAGGTGTAGACGCATCCCTTGCTTCAAAAACTACATTTATAAATTTTTGTATTTCCTGATCAATTATTACCTTGGTATTGTATATATCCGAATTTAACGTGATTTTATTTTCTAAAAAATTCATATAAATGTTCCAGTTGGTTGCACTATAATCATAATAGTTGAGGTCAACCTGCGAGGCCACTGATCTTTTAAGTGTACACATAATGGGGCGATGGTCTGATGGTATTTCGTAATCCATTGTCTTTACGTCTATATTCAAAGCGGTATTGCTTAAAATAATATCGACTGTAGATGCTTCGCGATTATTTTGATGGGGGAATAGGGTTGGACTATTAGGAAAGTGTATAAAAAAATTGCTTGATTGCTGTAGATTGTTCAGTGCGATTCCTGCAGTATTATTTGAACGGCAATTCCAAGAGCAATGTTTGGCATTTAGGTCACCAAAAACTATGTATTCTTTGGTGGAAGGTGTTAGGTTCAAGATATCCGCACAGAAGTTATGGGTATATCTTGGTGAATATAATGAAGATACAACAATAGGTCTATTATTTATAATAACTTCAATTGAGATGTTTTCGATTGATGAAGTGTTTGATATAAAGAGGTTTTTATGAGCGACAGATTTATGAATTAACAGAGCTACTCCTCCTCCTCTTGCATCTGTTCTGTCACTTCTATATAAATAATAATTTTTAAAATAGGGTCTATGATTTTCTGAAAAAAATTTTCATTCAAAGACGCTATTTTAGTATTTTCTCGTTCAATTAGTATCTCAAATTGTTTTAATTTAGAAAAGTTTGAAATGCCATTAGCATTCAAGTGAAGCATTTTGAATTCGTTTAAATTATTAGTATAATCCATGGGCGTATTTTACCATTGACATAACAACTTTAATTTGTTGTACTTTTGAAGTGCACCTATGCAAATCATCCATAGCTGTAGTGAAAATATCAAAAAGCTCATCAATGCTAAATAAGTCGTTGTTTGTTTTCAGCTGGTTAGCATATGTAGCTTTGCTGTTATTATTGATGTTATTGTTACAATTTGTGTTGTTGCTTCTTAAGTTAGGAAAATCTCCCACATTAAATTGAAAAGAGTTATTTTGTTGTTGTCTGCTTTTATTCGGACTTTTAGAAGTAACTCTTGTTCTAGTTTCCAAATAGAGAGAACGTAATGGACAGTTGATATCGTTTGCAGAGTGATCAGTTCTCTCTTTTCCTTGTTTTTTGCAATTAAAGCATGTAAAAACAGCTGGTCTTTTTTCATTTGTGTTAAACGGACACACACTTGTATGATGTTGTTCTGCACATATCATACATGCAGCACTTCGATGGCAATGTTCACCGCCATGGCCATACATCAAGCAGTTCCAGCATTGAGTTGGTTTGTTCTTGGATTTCGATTTATATTTTTTCCAAGAAATAATATTAGAAATTGTTCGTACATTTTTTAAAGCAGTTGGATTAAAATTTTTACGAACAAATTGAACTTTATAAACTGCATTATTGTTTGAACTGAATTTGGTGGTTATTTCAGTTACGGAAGAGGGGGATAGGTTGTAGTTTTTTAGCTCCTTGGAGATTTCCTCTGAGCTTATGCGGGGTAAACCGTGTAAAAAGGTGGTGTATAAGCTATTTTCTTTGGAGCCATAAGAATGAAACTCCATCTTATTCTCTTTAAGTATTTGCTTGTAGCATTCGTACATTTTATTACTAGGAGCAAAAATTTTGGTACCAATTGAAGTACGTTTGAAAATGCAATCCTTACCAAGCAGCTTTTGTATTTCTGTAAATGAAGCGTTAGCTTCTACAACAATGGGTGGAGGTTTGTGTTCCTTAACATCGTTAATATTTGATACGGGAGTTACATCCATATCATTGAGGCCAGCAAGCAGGCTAAATCTGTTTCTTGAAGTTGACGCCATGTTCGGGTTAACAAAACCCGGAGGAAGTTTTGTCATCTTCTTATTCACAAGCTTTCTTTTTGATGAAGATTTGGCCCCTCGGGCCATCGCTAAATTTTTATTCCTGTTTTAAAGCTGGATTGTCTACCACGTGAGTTCAAATGAGATCAAGAATAGGCAATTGCAAAAACAAAAATAAACACTTGTTTTTAATTCTAAATAGTTGTACTCTAAGCGCTTTGATTTTTTACACAACCGTTCGTAAAGAGAGTTAGATTCGAACTGAACAACATGAAAATAGATTTCTTTTCCAACTTTGAAATTTTATTATCAAATTTTAGTCGGGGGTCACACAATGCAATTTTTATTGCGCAACTTTTTGGCAATTCTCTTTTGAAATTGCTTTTATGTCCACACACGACAATTTCTTCGCCAATTTTACTGTTTTGTTTTGTTTTTATTTTCTTATAATTTGACATTTGTGCTCTAGTCGTAAAGAACAATAATAAAATTAAATACATACATACATAAATTAATTTAATTGGTTTTGTTGAAAAATGAATTCAAAAGAAAAAAATTAAGTCCCGATTCCATTTAAAGGCCATTTTAATAAAGTAAACAATAATTACGAATTATTCACACCGAGAAGCGAAACACCGAATGAAAAGAAATGTCAAATATTCAACAAAAAAAAAAAAAGCGAATGAAAGAATTGCTTGAAATAGCCGAGAACCGGCAATTCTTTTTCCCTTTTTATTCCCCTCACCGCAAACATCTACAAACTCAAGAATTGCGCAACAAAAATTGCCTTGTGTGAACTCAGACTTAATGAATTTTTTTGTGTGTAAACATCTATACGCGCAGGGGGGTAATTTTCTATTTCACAATAGGTACAATCACAAAAACAGCGTAACATGTGAGCGTAAGAAAAAATTGGTGTGACTTATGATTGTATTGGTGAAAAAATTATGATATAAAACTTGTTTGAAAATGCAAAATGAAAAAAGAAAAATAAAAAATGAAAAATTAAAAAGGAAAAATAAGAAATGAAAAATAAAAAATGAGAAATAAAAATTAAAAAAAAAAACGAAAATAAAAAACGCAAAATGAAAAATACAAAGTGAAAAATGAAAAAAAATGACAAATGAAAAATAAAAAATGGAAAATGAAAGAAAAATTTAAAATGAAAAATATAAAATAAAGAACGAAAAGTTAAAAATTAACCGCTTGAAATAATAAATAATAATTATTTTTATATTAGCAGAGCTCCTGCAGTTGATTGCTATAAGTGATACATAGATAACACTTTCTTTTTGATTTTAAAAAAGTGCCATAAAAAAACTTTAATTACTAGATGTTTACACATCTTCCCTGTGATCGGACTCACATGATTTTTTTTTTTTTAACATGAGGGATATTTTTTGAAAACTGGAAAAATTGTATTTTACTTTATAGATATTTATGTATATTTCAAGTAAAGTTTAATACAACTGAAGATAGTTTTTAAAATTAACAGAACATTTATGGAAAAATGTAAATATATGGGAAATGTTGATGATGCGTTTTATACTTCCAACTGGTCCAGGAAAACTTTAAAAGTATTCTTCATGTAATTACTGGTCAATGGTTTTCTATTTAAAGTTTCTTTCAAAGCATATTGACAAGATTTCAAATTATAAGAAGATTGAAATTTCAATTCACTTCGCATTAGACCCAATTGAATGAGCAGATAATTTAAAACACGTCTCTCCTGTTTAGTTCTGACGGCATAATCAATACATTCTTTATACAGTGACATGGCCACATCTAAAGCCGAGTTGGAGTCCTGAGCCAAATGAGCACATTTCAGAGTTGTGAAAACGAGTAGCAAAAGATAATTGTCGTCGGTAAATTGCTGAAAGAAACAAACAATTCGTATGAAAACATGAAAAGCAGAAAAATAATATATTTCATTATTATCAGTACCTCCATGACATTTTTAAAAGCCTGTAATTTATCTGAATCCGTTAAAGACTCAAACATTTTTAGAGAACAGGGTTTTCGACTGAGACAAAATGATTCAGCTGTAGTAGAAGATGTGGTTTCAGCAAAAGTTACACTTTTGTTGGACACAAGTGATTCATTGGCATTAAGCATCTATGATATAAAAATTATATTTGTATGAGAAATGAGTTTTCTAAAAGAGAACGGCTTAAACGAACTTTTGTTGTAAAATCCTGAGATGTTGTATAAGCGGTTGTATCTGCTGCATTTTCACCATAGTCCTCCTCATCGGCTTCTTCAGTGGTATCATTATGATGGTCATCATAAATTTCATCTTCTTCATCGACTTCCTCATCTACAGTATCATCTTCATCATCTTCTTCTTCGTCCTCTTCGTCTTCCTCACCCTCTGACTGGTCTTCTTCCATTTCGTCTAAAGCATCGGGATTGACACAACATTGCATAGCTTCTTTTATACGTTCACGACCCTCGAAACCGAACTATTATCGAAAAATGTATTATAAAATTGTTTTTTTTTTTTTAACAGTAGACATATAAAAGTTCACCTGATTTCCATCTAAAAAAACTTTTTTTAAATTAGGTTTATTTTGCAGAGCTGTAACTAGAACTAAACCGCCATCGGGACCGATTTCATTAAAGCCCAAATCAACGACTTCCAATTCACGATGATTTTCCTCTAAGGCTTCAGCAAAATGATAGGCGCCATTGGTTTTTAGCAAACAATCACCAAAGTTAATTTCACGGAGACTTAAGACATTTAGAGAACACAATAAAAGGAATTATAAAAACAGTGATTTTTTTTAAGAATTCACAATTTAAAATTTTAACCCCCAAAAGTTCTAGACTTTGACTTTGCTATACAACTTACTGTGGTATATGGGCTAAGGCTTCCGCAATATGTGCTGCTCCCTTGCTGGTCACTGTGTTGTCATTTAAATTCAATATCTTCAAATTAGTATTCTGTTTAAAACCCTCTGCCAAAGCAGCAATACCGTCATGATAAATGGAATTCTGAGGCATTACGATTTCTTCCAAAGACTTAAGAGTTGAAAATATTTGCGCTATAGCCTTAGCACCTTCATTTTCCAAACGATTACGGCCACCTATGAAAACTTTTAATTTCAAAGGTGTGCCGGCCGCCGAACTATTGCGATGACAATCGATTATAGCTTTTGATAACATACGGCCGCCATAAATACCAAGACCACAATTATTCATATGTAGCTCTTGTAAACTATAACAGACGGGAGAACTCAAAAGATCTTCCAAGCCGACCATGCCATGTGGTCCAATAGCATTGTCACTTAAGTCCAAAACGGTCAGTTGAGCCTTGGCCAAAGTCATGCCTTTGCCCAAATATTTTAAGGCTAGGGGTATTTCGGTTTTTAAACGGCTTGTAAACATATTCTTCCATAAGGCTTTACGGAACTCAGGATGTTTTTCCAATGCTTTACCTATAGCTTCCGCAGCATCAACTCCCAAAGTGTTGCCATCAAGTTTGAGATAGTGGACAACTTTTTGATTTTCTAAAGCCTCCACCACATCTTTCACTAGAATTTTTAAGGTTTTTAATAAAGGATTTTCTATTATTTCTAAATGACCGCAAATTACCATCTTCGGCTGTATCCCATTTCAATTGTTTGTCTTGAAATGCTATACCTATACCTTCTTCCGCGGCTAAACTCATTTTGGAAAAATTACCAAAATTGAAAGTAGAAGACATAGTTTTTTTTTGATCAAGAGTAAATAAACTTTCAAAATAGTAGCAATTAAATAAATTTCAATATTTTTTGCAATAATGTCTGCGGAACAGCCTCAAACCCGCCGTTTTTGTTTAATATATATCAGCAGCTGTCTTAAGCCGGCATCAGTGATGCCAGAAGATTTTTTCAGAAATCCCTAAGCTTGTGAAAAAAATCCCTTTTTTCCCTACACTACTTTTTAAAATTTTTCAAAAAATAAAATTATATTTTTAATTCGTACAAAATGTACATTTTCAATTTCATCAATAATGCAAAAATAACAATAAAACGAAGAAAAATAACATAAAAAGTAATATAAGAGTATCATAAGAATTACATAAGAATAATAACATAAAAAACTAACAGATATAACAAAATGATTTTTACAATAATTCTGTATAATTCATATTTTTTTATATGACTAGATTTACATTTTAAATTATAATGTATAAGTGCAATTTTTCATGATTGGTTAACGTCTGTGAAGTTATTTCTTAAGAATTATTATACTATTCTACAATTATTTATCCGTGCTGCTATGAATTTTTTTTTTTTTTTAAATCTCGCGAAATAAAAGCACGAATAAATAATGGTAGAATAAATTATAATAAAATATCGCTATAGTTAGAATTTTTTTTATAATTTTTATATACATGCTTACATACATATATAATACTGTTTTTTATATTCTAGGATTTATTACCAAAAACGTCTTCCAATTATTTTTTCTTCTCTTGATGAAATCCGATGGTTGCTTATTGTTCAAGAAAAAAATTAGCTGATGCGCTTGCACAAATATTATCAAAACGTTTTGATATTTTGCTCAATACAGTGTAAAAGTTTTCAAAATGCTTTGAGTTTGCGCAAATCCAGGCAACACGAAAAATACTGAGGTGTTTTAAAAGAGTATTTTAAAGCGTTTAAGGTGTGTTTACACTATGTGTATTTTCCATATGTAAATTCAGTTTTACGATCCATCCGTAATTCCGTGTGACTGTCAAAATTGGCGTTTTACATACGATTCATAATTTTTGCTTTCAAACGTAAATATGTATTTCCGTTATTAGTAGTTTGCTCTTCAACGAATAAACATCGTTTTCGTCGCGTCAATCCTCCGCGTAAAGGGAAAAACGTTTCCGATTTTTTGTTTTGTGAGCCTCATGGTTGCTGCTTGGCATGAAGTTGGGTTAAGTACCTAAGTTCATGCTTTCTCCAGTAATTGATGTTTCATCGAATAAATGTCGTCTTCGTCGTTTCTTTTATTTCCGGTTGAGGGATACCACGTTTCGGTGGTTGTTTGTTGATCCGAGCGGTTGCTTATCAGCATGCATTTAGGTTATGTACCGAAATGCATGCTGTCTGGTTATGCTACATAACCGTTCGCTTTGATAGTTTTAAGGATTGAAATCAAATGGCTATCCCTAACCTCAATTGCGAAGGCATAGGTTGAGTAGGGATCCATATATCGTATAACCTGGCATTATGACTAGCTGGAGCTAGCGCCAACCTAAATATATTACAAAGAAAAAAAATTATTTCCGTATGACATAACCTCTAAATGTAACAACAGCTGATTTAATTTGTGAATTTACAAAAATTTGTTGTTAAAAATAAAATTATATACTATATATATTTTAATTGTTCATTAATATTAAACAATTTATTTTTCTTTTAATACTCATCTTTATACTTTACTCTGTTTTTCTTTCGTCACAAGGAGTGTTGTATTTTCATATGTTTGTCTTGCCAAAATAGAACCAGCTCTAATAGAAAAATTTACATATGGCTTGCAAAATGTGTTGTACATAAACAATGTTTGAAAGGGTTCACACTATGTCTACAAATTTCACGTGCTAAAAAAATAAGAAAAACACAAGCAAAACACGTAGTGTGAACGCAGCTTTACCGAGGCAAATTTTTTAGCGAAGGAGATTTTTTCAGAAGGCCCTAGGCTTATGAAAAAAATTACTTTTTGCCCTACACCCACTTGTTTCTCCCTACATTTTTCACATATTTACTTCCTTCATATTAAAGAGTTATTATCAGACTTAAAAAAGGTATATATTTTTAATTTTAAAGATTAAAATTGAAATATGTATATTAAGTTGTTAAAAAAAACTTAAAAAATCCCTACAATCCGACAAGAGTTAGATATCTTTCCCTTTTTGCCTACATGTCTAATTTTTGAAAAAATTCCGACACATGGCATCACTGGCCGGCATACAAATTTCTAAAACTCACCAAAAAATGATAGCATATTTTTGATGAAATCGGCCGCTGTATTGTTGTGACTGCTCTAATGCTTATCTTAACCGCTGTATTGTTTTTCAAAACCATATTTTGACATTTTAGTTCATAGAAAAGTTCCCAGTACAAAAAATTGTGGATTTTTCTCACGTCTTATTATAACAACCAAAATTACTTAATATATATAAATTAACTTGAATATTGTTAGTGTTTAAAGATACGCTCAAAACATGTGCAAACTAAAATATTTAAAAATTAAACCAACAAAATAGTTTTAAAGATTCAAACGATATTCCTGGGCATTTGTATTTTGTATAGATGACTCAATGCAGAACAGCAAATTTATTAGTCGTAAAATGTTGTTGACCAAAAAACATTGGATCTTCTTAATGGGAGTTTTATGTCTTATGGTATGCATTGGTTATTGGGTTATAGGTAGCGAAGTCAAAATTGATGGTAAGTTTGCTTGAATTATGAAACAAAACTGGCAACTTTATGTTTTCTTTTCTACTGGCAGATATAAAACCCTTAGCAAAATTTGCTCAACCAGCAGCGCCTCAACAAAATAGTTTGCCATCCTACTTAATCTCATCCTTAGACAATTTCGATTATGATGAACAACTGGTGGTTCTTTATAATCGTGTTCCCAAGACGGGCTCAACAAGTTTTGTTAATATAGCTTATGATTTGTGTAAGAAGAATCGCTTTCATGTTTTGCATATTAATATAACTGCAAACAATCATGTATTATCATTACCCAATCAGGTGAGTCAATTATTAAAGAGATGAATAGGAAAGGGGGAAGTGAAAACTTCAAAAAGCAGATTAATGAATGGGATGTTAATTATGGAAGGAAATTTATAGCATTCCTAGATTGTATTAAATTTTAAATTTTGTTTATATATTTTTATTTTAGATCGCTTTTGTACGTAATGTCACAAAGTGGCATGAAATGAAACCGGCCCTTTATCATGGTCATGTGGCATATTTGGATTTTTCAAAGTAAGATCTTAAACAAGCATGTTATACAAAATTTAGCTAAGAAACGTTATCGATAACAATATAGAAGTTCAAAAAAATATTTTAATGTTTTTTTTTTATATAATTCATTTATCTACAATCTGTTTTTACAACAATAAGCAAATTTGATTATCTTAACCTAGTCTGGATCTTTATCCAGTGCAATTATAACTTGAAATTTATAATTTATAATTTACATGTGGAGATCATTTTCTGTATGGTAAATCTAAGATATGATACCTTTTAAGTCTATTAACCTCGTCACTTTCATCTAATAAGCAAACTGCTAACGGATTTCTATGATTTCTATGATTACTAAGTACCTTGTGGTATGTTTATTTATCTCATCTTTAACTTTTGAAATTTGCAAGTCTTTGTAAATATTATCATTAGTTACAAACCAAGGGGCTTTTCTTATTAATCTCAGTGTTTTAGACTGGTATCTTTGAAGAATTTCAAAATTTGAGTTACTTGTGGTTCCCCATAGCTGGATTCCATAAGTCCAAACTGGTTTCAACGTGGTTTTGTATAGCAAAAGTTTATTTTCCAAAGATAATTCTGATTTAGAACCAAGTAGCCAATACATTTTTCTGGTTTTAATATTTAGTTGTTCTCTTTTTGTCTGTATATGTTTTTTCCATGTAATTCGCCGATCGAGATGGAGACCAAGATATTTTACACTTGTATATTTGGGGATTTGCGTGCCATTTAAAACAACAGCTGAACAATCTTGACTTCTCAAGGTAAAAGTTATATGGACAGATTTGTCGGTATTTACTTTTATATATTACATTTTTTTTAACCAAAATTCGATATCGTTGAGTTGATTTTGGATCATTTCTGTAGAATTATCAGGTTCTTCATTTACTGCTATTAAAGCTGTGTCATCAGCGTATGTTGCCACAGTAACATCTTTCCGTATAGGCATATCATATGTAAATATGGTGTACAGAACAGAAGTGCTAGCATACTACTTTGAGGAATCCCCGCTTTTATCGGGCATATATCTGAGACTTCGTTGTTGACCTTTACGTAAAAGAACCTTTCTTCTAGATATGAATAATAATATGGAGCTGGAAGGACCTTTTTTAATTTAAAAAGAATACCCTGATGCCACACTCGATCAAAGGCTTGTTGAATGTCCAAAAATACAGTTAAACAATATTTTTTGCGTTCAATTGAATCTCTTATAACGTTAATTATTCGATGTCATTGCTCAGGGGTACCGTGATTATGGCGAAAACCGAACTGGTGTTCTGGGATTATGTTTTCTCTTTCTAGTATTGGCATTAATCTCAAGAATATTCTTTCAAAAAGTTTTGAGAACGTTGTTAAAAGGCTGATTGGTCGGTAAGATGAAATAATATTTTCTGGATTGCTTGGTTTAGGTACCATTATGACTTCCATTGATTTGGGAAATTCTGCAACCTTAATATTGTGTTGAAAATTGAGGTTAGCAAAGTATAAAGTATACCTTTTTTAGCAGTTATTTGGTCGTATCCAGGCGTTTTTTTTGGTTATTTAGCATATATTAATTTGAAAAAAATTAAGGCAAAGTTATATAGTTTTTTTTCAGGGAGTGAAACCCTGAAAAAAAGGGTTCAGGTTCGGGTTCGGGTTCGGGTTAAGCAAAATAAACGAGTAAGAAAATTATAGTCGGTCTAGACCGACTATACGATACCCTATACCATGCGTTTAGAAACCCTATCTCTTAGGCCCAACTAACTGGACATTGAAAATAAGCAAAAACCAAATTTGAGTGGGATTTTTATTAATTTTTTTGGCTGCAGATATGAAAAAGTTGATATCGGATGCTATATCTATAAAGGGACTAGGTCCAAAAATGGACCGATCCTGATCATGTTTGGTAAAGTCTCTTGTATTTTGCGAAGAAGAAGAAGAATCAGTGCAATATTTTTGTTTTTTAATAGATTTAAGTGAAGATCGGGAAGCAGCTCTATATGGGGTCAAAGGGTTCATTTTTGCACTACTCATTAGTGGATATAATGAACGCATACAAACCCAATTTGAGTGAGATCTATATGACAATTTGGATCTTATGGCAATTTATGTCGATTTCATATGGGTAATTTGTATGGGGGCTAGGTCTGAACATGGACCGATTATCACCAATTTCAATAGCGTTCATCCCATGGCCGATAAAAGCTTATATACCAAATTTCGTCAAAATATATTCATATTTGCGACCTGCAGTTTGATTACAAGCTTTACATGGACACACAGACGGACGGACGGACGGACATTGTTAAATCAACTCAGAAAGTGGTTCTGATTCGATCGGTATAATTAAAGATGGGTCTAGGTCAAATATTTTTGGTTGTTACAAACAGCAGCACAAAGTCATTATACCCAAACCACATAGTGGTATAGGGTATAAAAACAAGTAAGAAAATTATAGTCGGTCTAGACCGACTATACGATACCCTATACCATGCGTTTAGAAACCCTATCTCTTAGGCCCAACTAACTGGACATAGAAAATAAGCGAAAACCAAATTTGAGTGGGATTTTTATTAATTTCTTTGGCTGCAGATATGAAAAAGTTCATATCGGATGCTATATCTATATAGGGAGTAGGTCCAAAAATGGACCGATCCTGGTCATGTTTGGTAAAGTCTCTTGTATTTTGCAGAAATATATACAAAGAAAAGAAGATCGGGAAGCAACTCTATATGGGGCCAAAGGGATCATTTTTGGACTACTCATTAATGGATGTAATGAACGCATACAAACCCAATTTGAGTAAGATCTATATGACAATTTGGATCTTATGGCAATTTATGTCGATTTCATAGGGGTAATTTTTATGGGGGCTAGGTCTGAACATGGACCGATTCTCACCAATTTCAATAGCGTTCATCCCATGGCCGATAAAAGCTTATATACCAAATTTCATCAAAATATATTCATATTTGCGACCTGCAGTTTGATTACAAGGTTTACATGGACACACAGACGGACGGACATTGTTAAATCAACTCAGAAAGTGATTCTGATTCGATCGGTATAATCAATCCACTGAAAATATGTCGATGTGTTATGTAGGTATGACCTAGCCTTAATCTGGTGTATTTTTTTCATTAATGTAATATGAAATAAATTTGTGAATATCTTTTTTGTTTGTAGAAGGTTATTCTATAATTGGTGCATGTGTAGCGTATTTGGCGGCTTTATCGGCTAATGTGTTTCCCAATATACCAATATGACTAGGAATCCACATGACTTTAAATTTGGTTGGATACTTGATTAGGATGTCTCGAATTTTAGAGATGATTGTATTTATACCCTATACCACTATGTGGTTTGGGTATAATGACTTTGTGCTGCTGTTTGTAACAACCAAAAATATTTGACCTAGACCCATCTTTAATTATACCGATCGAATCAGAATTACTTTTTGAGTTGATTTAACAATGTCCGTCCGTCCGTCCGTCTGTGTGTCCATGTAAACCTTGTAATCAAACTGCAGGTCGCAAATATGAATATATTTTGATGAAATTTGGTATATAAGCTTTTATCGGCCATGGGATGAACGCTATTGAAATTGGTGAGAATCGGTCCATGTTCAGACCTAGCCCCCATACAAATTACCCCTATGAAATCGACATAAATTGCCATATGATCCAAATTGTCATATAGATCTTACTCAAATTGGGTTTTGTATGCGTTCATTACGTCCATTAATGAGTAATCCAAAAATGATCCCTTTGGCCCCATATAGGGCTGCTTCCCGATCTTCACTTAAATCTATTAAAAAACAAAAATATTGCACTGATTCTTCTCAGATTTGGTTTGTATATATTTTTGCAAAATACAAGAGACTTTTCCAAACATGGTCAGGATCGGTCCATTTTTGGACCTAGTCCCCATATAGATATAGCATCCGATATGAACTTTTTCATATCTGCAGCCAAAAAAATTAATAAAAATCCCACTCAAATTTGGTTTTTGCTTATTTTCTATGTCCAGTTAGTTTTGCCTAAGAGATAGGGTTTCTAAACGCATGGTATAGGGTATCGTATAGTCGGTCTAGACCGACTATAATTTTCTTACTTGTTTTATTATTGATATTTTGAATTGATGTTACTGTAGATTTAGAGTCCGAGAATATCAAGTATTTACCAGGAAAACGTTTGTATTTGTTTATAGCATAATAAATAGCTGTTGCTTCCGCTGTGAAAATAGAAGACCTGTGATCGAGAATTGCTAGAAAGTCGGTTTGGAGGTTATCGTTTATAATCGCCATTGCGGTGGAAGTATCTGTTTTTGAACCATCTGTGTAGAGAATTTTCCAATTTTTATTTTTGTATGAAGAAGAAATTTCT
Organism: Cordilura impudica; assembly: GCA_963682025.1. NCBI lineage: Eukaryota > Metazoa > Arthropoda > Insecta > Diptera > Scathophagidae > Cordilura > Cordilura impudica. Next base: position 223,702,217 of record OY821518.1, on the reverse strand, counting down.
TCAAATAGAGATGTATAGTAATGATCGTGTGTAGAGTTTTTTGGTAGAGTCATTAAATTTTCTATAAAGCTGGAGCTTTTTAAATTCCAAGGTGGTTCGGAGGAAAAATAAACTTTTTGTGGTTTTGTGTCAATATCCATATTTTTAGCATGTTTAAGGGCTAGATATATTGTGGACGGAAATCTAAGTGGTAATTGTGTTGGAATTAGTGAAATGCGTTTTAAGAGAAGCTGTTCTGCAGGGAAAATAATTTTCGTGATCAGCTTTGATGTTAGCCAATTACATCTTTGTTCCAATGTGGGTAATCCTGATTCCGCTATTAAATTTTTATTGGAGTTGTCCTTAGCGCACCAAAGGTAATTCTGATAGAGGAATTGTAAATCGGATATATTTTTTTAAGTTGAGTTTTTGAAGCTTTACCATAGATGACTAAGCCATAATCTAGTTTTGCTAAAACCAGGCTGCGGACGATGTTTAAAATAGTGTCTGGATGAGCGTTACTGTTTTTAGCAGCAAGGCATTTAATTATGTTTAAACGGGGTTGAATGGATTTTTTTAAGTAATCGATGTGAGAGGACCATGAAAAGTTTCGATTAAATATAACTCCTAGTATTCTTAGAGATTCAACGATTTCTATTTGGTAACTTTGGATTGCAATATTCTTATTATTACAGTTTTTCTTTTTACATATGTGTAGACATTTAGTTTTGGGGATTGATATTTTACCACCATTTACATTGCACCAATCATTTAATGATATGAAAAGTATATTAATTTCTTGTTGTATATCAGAATTTTGTCTGTGTTTATATATTATGTATAAATCGTCAGCATATATAACATGTTTAAAGAATCTGTTATTATCTATGATTTTACTAAGTCTATCAGTCGCAATCTGAAATAATACAACCGATAGAGGAGATCCTTGGGGAATCCCATTATGTAAGGGCTTTATAGCTGAGTATACGTTGTTGACATTAATCCGTATTTTTCTATTTGATAGGAACGAGTATACGAATTTAAGAATTTTTGGTCCAAACCTCCATTCTTTTAATTGCATAATTATTGTGTGTTTTCCAATACGGTCAAACGCTTTTTCGCAGTCAATGGATATGATGGATAAATGATTTCTGTGTGATAGGGTGGATGCAGCAATGTGGTCGATGTATGTAAGAGCATCGACTGTACCTTTATTAGGTTTGAAAGCTACTTGATTAGTACTTAGGGGTTTCTTTTTTAATAGAAACCAAGTAATTCTGGTTGCAATAATTTTTTCAAGTAGTTTTGAAGCGCACGGTATTAAAGATATGGGACGATACCCGTCTACTGATGTTTTATCCTTCTCTGGTTTGAGTATTGGTATAATTGTAGAGGTCTTCCACTGTTGAGGGATAATTCCGGTGGTAAAAATTGAATTAAATAGTTGTAGTATTAACATTTTAATATTTAGAGTTAGTGTTTTAGAATGGGGTAAGATATGTTGTCGAACCCAGGTGTTTTTCCCTTAAGTAGAAGGAGGGTAGATTGAAATTCGAAAAGGGTTATGTTTTCTTCTGAAAGTTTCGTTAAATTATTTAGTTCGTAACTAACCGAAGTATTTACTGAGTATTTGTTATTTTTGAAGGAGTCATTAAAATTTTCATCATTAGATTGTAGGGACCATGTATTTGCGAAAGTGTCCGCAATATCAAATGGATTGTATATAGTTTGGTTATTGTGCTCTATATGGTGAATTTGATTGGATGAGTTAATGTCGTTTAGTTTACGAATATTGTTCCAGATCTTGGTAATTGGAGTATTTGGGTTGATTTTACTTGTGAATGCAAGAAATGCTTCTCTTTTTGCAGTTTTACTTTTTAGTTTGAAAAGGGCGTTTGCTTTTTTGTATGATATTCTGTTCTCTATGGTTGGATGTTTCTTGAAGTTATTGAATAGCTTCTGTTTAGAGTCACGTAAGGCTTTTTGTTCGTTATTCCACCAGTATGTGTATTTTTTATTTTCATTATTTTTGTAGTATGGGATAGCGGTATTTGCAGCCGCTTTTATAATTTTTTGTATATAAGCAGTTTCTTTGTTTATGTTTGAAGATAGCTGCCTCTGTGGTATATTACTCAGGTTTAGTTGAAATTTTTCCCAGTTTGCTTTGTCTACGTTAAATCTTGTTTGGGTATGGTTGTGGTTTACGGTAGTATAGTTAGGTTGTTGAATCTGAATATGAATAGGGAAATGATCACTGCCGTTTAATTGTGGATCAATAGTCCATGAAGTAAGTGGAGCTATTTCTGCAGAAACTATGGTAAGGTCAACGTGAGTAAACGTATATCGTGTTGAAAAATGAGTTGCAGATCCATCATTTAGTAGAATCATATTTGACTGCGTTAGCAGGTTTTCAATTATTCTACCTTTAGTTAAAGTAGTTGATGATCCCCATAGTGTAGAATGAGCATTTAAATCACCCAGAATAATAGTGCGTTGGTTATTTAAGAAAAACGATGTTAGTTCTGTTATTGGTAATGGTTCTGATGGATTAAGATAAAGAGAAATGATTTTTAGTTTAAAACCAATAAATACATCAACTACAACGGAAAAGTTGTTTGACGAAGTCATGACGTTGTGTTTAATGTTGGTTTTTATGAATAGGTCAGTACCTCCTCTACTGGATCCATTTGTGTTAGACAAACATGATATATATCCATTAAGGCGTATTGGTTTATTTGAGTGGTGTGTTTCCTGAAGTGCAATGATATCTGGTGAATTTACATGAATTAATATTTGAAGTTCGTGTAGGTTGTTGTAAAAGCCATTTAAGTTCCACTGTAAAATTTTTATTGATATTAAATATAAATAAGAAAAGAGTAATGTATATGTTATTAATTTAGAGTTCCATGTTTGGGTTTGTTGAATCGATTGCATTTCTTCTGTGTTTAATTTTTCCTGGTTGTTTTGGTTCCTGTGTTTCTGATAGTTTTGATGTTTCATACAATTTGTCAAGAGAGTTATCTCTAGACTTAGGGGGATCATTTAAAGTTATTTTTTTATTAGAGGTGTTTGACTTGTTTATATGTAGAGAACTTTGTTTATCATTTGTTGTGGTATTAAATGTTGTAGTTTGATGTATATTTTGGTGTTTTGTTAGTATATCGTTAACAGTTGATGAGAATTTTTCATTTGATTTTGTAGGTGTTTGTTGAGTGATATTTGTTTCTTTTGAGTGTAAGGTTGCTGTAATTTTGGAATTGTGTTGTATGTTGTTATTAATATTGGTTGAAATAATATTTGTTGTTTTTTTTTAATTTCATATTTCTCTCTTCTATAGCTGTTTTTAAGTCTTCAATGGGTATTTCATATGTTTGTGTGTCTGTTAATTTAAGTGAAGCTTCTTTGTATGAGCAATTATTAACTGTTTTTATTTTTAATATTTCTTGTTTTTTTTCTAAAAATTGGACAATTTTTGTTGGTAGAGCGGTGTGGATGATTGCAATTTATACATTGGATTTTTGTGCATGGTATAGGGTCATGTATCATTGAAGAACAAATATCACAATTTATGTTGCCTTTGCAATATTTGCGAGTGTGGCCGAGTTTAAAACATTGCTTGCATTGTATTGGATTTGGAATATAAGGATCAATTTTGCAGTTTAAGAAGCCAATTTTAATTTCTTTAGGTAACTGATACAGATTAAAATGAAGAATATGTAGTGGTGTATTGGTTACGGTGTTTTCCACAAATCGAGTAAGTTTTTTACAGTCTACCACCCCTTGGTCTTTAAGTCCTTCTCTTATTTCTTCCTCGCTGAGGTCACGTAGTGTTGGGGCAAATACAACACCTTTTATGATATTTAGAGTTGGATGTAAAATACACTTTTTGGGCAAATGCCTGGTAAGTTGGTAGTCTTGAGGAATCTGTTTGCTTGAGGCTCATTTTTAGTCAGTATAAGAAAATTACCGTCTCTAGTAAATGTTATTTTATGAGTTGGTTCACTAGAGATAGTCTCAAGTGCCTTGGAAACCAAAAAAATATTGTAGCCTTGTATTGGTTTATCAGGAATTTTACTTTTTAGTACAATAAACTTAGGACATTGGCTTTTATTGCTGTTGTTGTAGTTTTGTTTGTTCTTTATACGTGGAAAGTCTATGGTATTGTTTATATTAAATTCTGTGGTATTCGTATTATTTTTTTCCGTTTTGGCGATGGATCAAGGATAATAGTTGCCTCCCGAGGAGGACTCCATGGCACTTCACCCGACAATAGACGATAGTTTTAAATACCGTAAGCAAAAGTAAAAGTAATTAATTTAACACAGAAAAGAGATTAGTAAAGAGATTAGTTTTTCAACGCGACAAGTTTACTTTAAACGACCGTATTCAAAGAGTAATTGTATGAAACTGTCAAAAAACTACAAATGTTTTATTAGTAGGAAATTTATTTATTTTTTAAGAAATTTTCGTTTAATTTTATAATTAATATATTTTTCAAATTTTCTTCTTTTAAATTTGTTCATTGCGGCGACAAAATGAATTTCAAGGCTGAAAAGGGCCTCTCGACGCTTACTTGCGTAGCAGGTACTGCGAATATAATCTGAGCCGCTTGATACAATAATGGCGTTTCCGTTTTTTCTTTTGCCAGTCTGGAATATTTTTCATATATTTCAATTCCATGTTTAATTAAGTTTTCAATCGAAGCGGCGATATTTGAAGAATTTGATTTAGAAAATCTATACCTCTTTTTTAGCAGTTGTTCGAGCACACATCTACATCATTTTCTGAAGAAGAATATATTGATTCTCATATAAAATTGTGCTCTTCTCTTTCCATTTTTAAATTTTGGAACATTTTTATTGTTGTTAAAATATGTTTTTAGCATTTTCCACATCAACTTAAATCTGCTAGCTAAAGTGGATTATCAATAAAGTGGTTTTCTCTCTTTATATTTAAATATAATTCGTTTTAAAATTACTTTCTTTTGTAATCTTTTGTTAGCTCTAATTTAAAACTAAGCCATATACTATAAAAATCGCCCAATTAATCTGTTCTTGTAGTTTCAAGGTTAATATTTTAACAGGTGCAAAAACTTCTACGATTTCTTCACAAATATTCAAAATACTATCATTCATAGTTAATTTAGCATCCATTAATTCCAAACAAAAACTTCTATGTATATTACAATAAGGCTTGAATCATGTCATAACTGGAATTCCATCTATTTTGACAGTCAAGTGCAGCTTTTTTAAAGTTTTGCCTCTTAGCTAAAGAAGAAATATTTGGTGTACGCAATTTTTTGCAAATAGCTCTGCATTGATGAAGTATTTTCTTAAACGAAAGGTTAAATATTGTGTCAAGCAGCACTGCCAATTGTAAACTATGAGCAACACATCTGAAATTAATAATATTTGGGTGTGAATGAGCTAATGTTTCTGCTCCTTCCAGTTCAATATTAGGAAGCACATTTGCTTCAGCTGCATCAAATTCATTTTTCTTGTCAAAGTTTCCATACTCGTCTTTTAGTAATTCAGCAGCTTTGATCATATTTTTTTCCGTTATCTGATGTAATTGAATATTTTCGCTGCAATTTGATGTCGTAACAGTCAAGAACGTTAATTATATGATTTTTTTATGTACGCTCCTGTCTGACGATTTTAAGCCTCATGCATGTCCAAAGTTCGTGGTTTTATTTTTCCGTCAAAAATATATTGAATATATGTACATCGACCAAGACGAGAAGCAGAATCAATTTTAATTGAAATATGTTTTTTTGATATTTCACATTTAATTTTGTTTCTTATGTCCATTGCTCTGTTGTTAACAAGATCATTTATATTATGACTATTAACTGATACCTTTAGTGCATAGGTCGGCAAAGCGTAAAATGAGGTTGTGTGTGTGAGCGAACTACCCAGCAAACACGAAATCGAGCGTTTTAAGTTACCATTACCAATGTAGAAAAGAAATTAACAACGAGATTGATATACAAACGGAACTTTTAATACTACCAAGCTGATTTATTTACACATACAAATTCTGTGTATTTATACTGTTATGACAATTTCTTATTAATAAAATGTGTTCTAAATTTGACGAACTTAACTTATAGCGTTGCTTGGAAGAAATGGATTTTAAGTCTGAAAAAATTTGTTCACAGTGGTAAATATAAGGAAAAAACGATAAACATTTTAAATAATTTTTTCTTCGGGAAATGCGAATTTATCCAAATTTATTTTTCGTAATTATTTATCAATTTGAATGTTTGTTGGGGAAGTATTGCGGAAAAAAATAAAAACGCATCCGCCGCATGTGCATACTTCGCTGTATCAACGACGACTAAATGAAAGAGCATAAGTATATGTGTGAAGTGGTCTCTGCACAATTGTGCTATGAAATGCCGACCACTGCTTTAGTGCATTCATAATCGGATCGATTATATCTTTCATGCCAGAATGTTCAAAGATTGTAAAAGGACGGCCATTAACGGTTACTAATTTTACGCATGAATCAATGAAAGTTTTTTTACACGTTTTCATCTTGATAACATTTAACTACTGTTGAAGTGTATTTTCCTCCGCTCTTGCTCTTTTATTGATGATCTGACTGAATTTAGATGTCGACGATTGATTTTGAGCTTTCTTGCAGAGTTCAGGATGCTTCCGTTGTATATGCCGCCCAAGATTTGCCGTATGTTTACCTTTCATTTCATATTTGCATTCTGAGCATATAGATATATCTTTTCCCGCATCATAAACAAATAAATTTTTCGTAAATGTTAAAAAAATCAAAAAGTTGAAAATAAATTTTTAAATTTGAATGTGAGTGCTTACTTTACAAAATCTTCTTATATATTAAAGAATTTATGAAAACTAAAGTCAGTCCGTCTGGTCGTTCTATCCGGCCGATTTCCTTAATTTTTTTTTTTTTAAACGAAAGGTATTTAGACACAGATATTTCATCAATCATTGGAATTTACTCAACTCCCACCTTACTCAAGTTATGCTTTTTTCAATATTTTCCTTCACTCAAACTAGAGTTCTAATTAACGTAGGCTGTTGACATAAGTCTTAGAACACTCAGTGGATCAAGCTCTTTCTTTTGAGCTATTAACTGCTTAAATTCGTTGGGTTTGAGGAAAGTTATGCGTGGACAATCAACTTTACTTTTACTGTACGTTAACTTCTATTGGCATATTTTGGCATTACTGTACGTTACCTTCACTTGGCAAATTTTGGTATTATATTATAAAAATTAATATAATATAATATAATGCTGCGGAGCAGCAGGGGTCCTCTAGTGTTCTCGTGATTTTATGAATATTTTTTTATATTTTTGAACCCGAACCTGGTTGAATTTTTGGTTCGGTTTGGGTTCGGTTTCAGTCCCTGTTTTTTTTTTTAATTATCAATATTCATATTTGAATCACATCTATTAAAATTTTTCCATATAAAAAAGGATTTATTGCTTCCAAAAAAATATTCAGATATAATTGAACTGAAATAATTTTTTTTATAAATTGAACTTTTATGTTCACAAAAAGCATTAAACTTTTCTGTTTCCAAATTCGTAATTTAATTTTTTTTTTTATTTATTTCCTTGTTATGTGATATGTATTTACATTTGACTTAGGAACTACGTTCCTTTTCTGCTTAGTGATCTGAAAAGTTGACAAAAACCTATATGAAGCAGAGCTTAAAGATAAGATAGCTAGCTTGACGTTGGTAAAATTATGCTGGAATCAGTTCATTAATATGATTGTATTTTGAGAATTCACATCTATAGAATTTTTGTAGTAAGCCCATGGATTTTATCATAAACGAGTTTAAAGTTTGTGTAAACGTGTAAGCGACGGGTGGAATAGTGCCACGGTAGTTTAAAAATCATTTTCAGTAAATTATGTTGGCCTACTTGAAGTTTGGTTAAATGACATTTTGCAGACGAAGACCAAAATAGAGCACAGTAGAACATGACGTGATGAAATTAAGCTTTTAATTATAAGTTTTTATACCCCCACACCCCTGTGAAGAGGGAATATATAGGTTTGTCATGCCGTTTATAACGCATCGAAATAAATTCCGGAGACCCGAAAACCATATATTTTCTTGTTCCTTAGAACAAGGGAAGTTGATTTAACGATGACCGTCTGTCCGTCTATCTATGGAAATCACGCCCTCAATATCTAAGCTGGACCATTCATTTTTGTATAAAATCGTTAATTAGCATCCCAAAGGAGTTGCTATTTAAAACCGTCAAATCGGTTAAAAGGGTCACGAGATATGAATGAAACTTTGAAAAAAAAACTTGAAAAACTAAAAATTTTGTGTGTGTGTTTATTTTTCTTAAGATATGTGGTATCTTATATATAACAAGTAAGAAAATTATAGTCGGTCTAGACCACTATAGGATACCCTATACCATGCGTTTAGAGACCCTATCTCTCAGGCCCAACTAACAGGATATAGAAAATAAGCATAAGCCAAATTTGAGTGGGATTTTTATTAATTTTTTTGGCTGCAGATATGAAAAAGTTCATATCGGATGCAATATCTATATAGGGACTAGGCCCAAAAATGGACCGATCCTGACCATGTTTGGTAGAGTCTCTTGTATTTTGCAAAAATATATACAAACAAAATTTGAGAAGAATCAGTGCAATATTTTTGTTTTTTGATAGATTTAAGTGAAGATAGAAGAGGGAAGTCAGTTGGTTTATTTGGTTTCAAAATTGCGATAGTATTAGATATGGAAAAATGTTTAAACCTCAGGCGATCCTCAAGGCAGTGTTTTGGGTCCCCTCTTGTTTAATTTGTTTATAAATGATGTCTCTAAGTGTTTTACTAAGGTACGCTTTTTGCTTTATGCTGATGATTTAAAAATATACTGTCACATCTCCTCCGTTTTTGATATATATACATATATAACTTACAAAATGATTGAGATAATCTTCATGATTGGTGTTTGGTTAATAATAATCTGGTTAATAATCTGCTTTTAAATCTTTCAAAATGTCGTCATGTCTCTTTTTCTAGATCTCGCAAAACCGATACCGTCTTGTTTTGGTTTGAGTGGTCACAATTTAACTACTATTGACATAGTGACTGATCTGGGAGTTGTTTTTGACTCTACAATGTCTTTCATTCCCCATATAAATTATATAATACCGAAAGCATATAAAGTCCTTGCATTTATTAGGAGAAATTGCTCTGATTTTTCTGATCCTAATACATTAAAATTGATTTACACATCTTATGTTAGATCAAAATGTAATGGTGCGGCGTTGGTGGAAGATCCGCTTCCGTTTCCCTGAGCCTTTGCTGGTCGCACGTGCTGGCGTAGGGGCCTAGCTCGCCGGATGGGTGGGGTCTTGCTCAGGCCCAGGGAAACCGCACTACAGATTTTCACGTGCGATTAAAAAAAAACTGTCAAAAACCACGGACGCTAAATGGGACGGATGGCCATACTTACCTTGGGATTGGGGACGAGGTGTTCTGCCCCTTTTGCCCTCCCTACCATGTTACCTCGACTCCATCTTAATTGGAGGTAACCCACACAAATGATAAGATTTGGTTTGGTTTTGGTTTTCTACATTGGGTTATATATAAAATTTTTATTTACCCTTCATTTTAAGGGTTTTTAAATTTTAAATTAATTTTATCAACATTTATTTTATTTGTTTTTTTTTATATTTATAACTCTAGCAAAATTTTACTTTTAGGAAAATTTTTAATTTTAGGAAAATTTTTAGTAGTAGAAAAAATTTTAATTTTAGCCTTTTGAATTTTAGCACCATTTAATTTAAGCACAATTGGATTTTAGCACTATTTAATTTTAGCTTAATTTTAGCATTAGAAAAAATTTTTGTTTAAACTTTATAATTAGACAATTTTACATTTAGAAAAATTCACATTTCGAAATATTTTATTTTAGTTTAATTTTACAATAAAAGAAAATTTTTATAATCGAAAATTTTATAGTTAGTAAAAATTTTATATTTTAACCAAATTTTATATATAGCAAAATTTTATTAATCTAGTAACATTCTTAAATTTAATAAGGAAAAGTTTAAACATAGAAAATATTTATATGTGTTTAAAAATTTTAATTTTGAAAATTATTTGTATTAAAAAAAAATTTTACCGCCTTATTGCTGGTGTTGATGAGGTACCGATGAAGCTGCTGCATGAAACATGGCATAATGATTGTAATACATTGGATGATGTGCGGCAGCATGTGGAGAATCCATATCTCCCAGATATTGATGGTTAGGAGGTGTATGATAATTGGCAGTCCATTGTCATGGCTGACCCGCTGAATATGCCAAATTGGCGGCACTATGTTTTTGTGAATATGACAACGTATTATAATGGGAAACCATTTTCGTTTGTGTTTCTATTGTTTAAGAGTTTAACAAAACTTTTCCTTTTGAGGTTAGAATTGTTTGTCAGCTTTATATTTTATATTATATTTAAACACACACAACGAAATAAATATTTTGTTTTATAATTCTTTAATTTTATTTTTCAAATCAAATTTATTTAATTAATTTTCTAATAAGTTTATTTTTAAACATTTTTTTGTATTAGATTATAATTAGATAATGTATATATATTTTTCATTATATTTTTCTTATTGTTTTTGCACGCGTTCTTTGTCTTATTTTTGTCTATTTTTTGTTTTTTTAAATTTATTTAACTTAACTTTAATTTTACTTTTATTTTAACTTTATTTTAACTTCACTTAAACTTTACTTTTCTTAATTTTACTTTAATTTAATTTTAATTTCATAAACTATATTTTTAATTTTTAAGAGGGTTTTTCCTCAACCGTTCTTCACAATAAACATAATTCAACTCTTAAAAACTACATTTTATTAATTTTAAATTTTAAGGTTTTTCCTCAACCTGTTCATTTCACGATCCAAAATTCAACTCCACGATTTAAATTTTACTTTATTACATTAAACCTTCTCATCTTCATTCATTAATCTGCAGATAAAAACCTGTTTATTAAAAAAACAAAATCACCACCAATTCATTGAGAACATTCATATGCATTCATAATATTCTCTAGTATTTATAGCACTCCCACTCATATATGACTATGAGAGCAAGTGAGACCAATACAAGAAAATACGTGGTTTGACCAGCATGATTGCATATGAATGTGTTCACGATATAATACAACACAATGAAGAGAAAAAAACACGCCATAAATCAGTTTGCCAAAAAAATGAAATCAACATATTACCATATAAGGTGTTGTTTATATGTACATACTTGAACTTGAAAATAATTTCAAGATCAAGGTTATTATTTTTTTTTTCTTCTTTCTTATTCTGCTTGTAACAGAAATTCTTTTGCTACAGTGCAGAGCAAAACAGATCACCGTCACAAAAATTAGAGTATGCTGCTGTCGTGTGGAGTCCACATTGTGGGAAACACATCCTTCGCATTGAGCGAGTGCAACGTGTATTTCTTAAATATGCTCTCGTCAATTAATTTTATTGATCCCTTATCCTCATATGAAGCTAAAGGCTTGCTTTTTTGGTCAAAGCTTATTGTTTATATTTGATTTAATTACTTGTGGTATTGATTGTCATGACTTGCTCTCCCAGATATCTTTTTATGTCCCTCCTAGAATGTTACGTCATAATCACCACATATTTAATGTATCGTACCATCGGACTAATTATGCAATAAACAGTTCGTTAAATCGTGCTGGTAACGATCTCAATACCATAAATGAAATGCCGTTGAAAAAAAATTTGAATCGCACTATTAAATTTTGCACTCAAAAGAAAGTTTTAAGCTGTTTCTCTTTGAGTTATTAAATTTATAAAATCAGACATATTTATTTAATTTATGTATTAAGTTTTAATTTAGGTTATAGTCTGTAAGGAACTCTTGTATTCCATTGACTGAATAAAATGAAATGATTAGGGGAAATAGCATAATTTTAAACAAGAGTTTATCAAGATGGTGAAAAATGTAAACCTTTGGTGGATATGTTTTTAAACATTTGTTTTTAATATCGTCATATTCTGCAGATTTTCTATTTTTTAGAGTTTTGTAATCTCAATAACTTTTGGCCGTGTAATAAGTTAATTGCTGGGTGGGTTTAAATTTAGATGTGATGAAATTTAAATTTAGATGTGAAAATTTTTCCAAAGTAGGATCATGTTATTCCATGACTGATTTCTTAATTAATTTATTCAGACGAGCCATTTGTTGGTGATCATAGTTATCTCTGTAAGCTTCCAATTTCATCTATATATATTTCGTAGTCATATAACTATAAGTTTACAAAATCTGAAAAAAATAAAAATCAGAAACTACCTTTTATAAAAAAATTTTATACTATATACTAAACTACCTTTTATAAAATTTTTTTATAAAAGGTACGTAAGTTCATTTTCTATAAAAAATTTATAAAAAGTACTTTCTATATAAAATAATGCCATTTATATAATACTATATTTTCTTTTATATAAAAAAGTAAAGAAAAAAAGTAATATTTAAATCAAAAATTGCCCTTTATAATAAAAACAAGTAAGAAATTATAGTCGGTCTAGACCGACTATACGATAACCTATACCATGGTTTAGAGACCCTATCTCTTCGGTCCAACTAATTCGATATACAAAATAAGCATAAACCAAATTTGAGTGCCATTGTTATTAATTTTTTTGGCTGCAGATATGAAAAAGTTCATATCGCATGCTATATTTATATGTGGACTAGGTCGAAAAATGGACCGATCCTGACCATATTTGGTAAAATCACTTATATTTGGAAAAAATATATACAATTCAAATTTGAGAAAAATCTGTGCAATATTTTTGTTTTTTGATAGATTGAAATGAAGGTCGGGAAGCAGCTCTATATGGGGCCTATGACTAAAAATTGTCCTATAGGGATTATTTTTGGACTACTTGTTAATGGATATAAAAAACACATACAAACCCAATTTGACTGAGTTCTATATGATAATTTGGATCTTATGGCAATTTATGTCGATTTCATAGGGGTCATTTGTATGGGGACTAGGTCTGAACATGGACCGAATTTCACCAATTTCAAAAGCGTTCATCCTATGGCCGGTGAAAGCTTATATATCAAATTTCTTCAAAATATATTAATATTTGCGACCTGTAGTTTGATTACAAGGTTTACATGGACACACAGACGGACAGATGGACGGACATCGCTAAATCGACTCAGAGAGTGATTCTGAGTCGATCGGTATAACAAAAGCTCACATATTTTTAATAGTTACAACATCAGCACAAAGTCATTACACCCTGACCACATAGTGGTGTAGGGTATAAAAAGTACCCTTCATAAAACTGTATCGATTTTTTGACTTATTTACATTTTTTGTATCTTTTTTATACCCTCCACACGTCAGTGGCAGACGGTATATATAGGTTTGTCATTCCGTTTGTAACGCGTCGAAAAACTAATTTCCGACCCCATAAAGTATATATATTCTTGATCCTTATCACAGCTCGAGTCGATATAGCGATGTCCGTCTGTCCGTCTGTCTGTTGAAATCACGCTCATTCACAAAAAAAGCCATCTAACTGGATAAGGCTACAATAATATCATTTGCCATAATTCCCAGCTGGTTGGTATTGAAAATTGGCTAAATCGGGCATCATCGTGATTAGATACTAGCAAAAATATGTAGATACCTCTAAAAAAAACATAAAACCCAGTGTGTTTGTTGTAACAGTTTAGTGGTTGAACATTATAATTGTACAACAACATAAAAAAATGCAACAAAAAATTATGCATATACATATATTAACAATACCAAGAACACAATAACATAGATCATGTTAGTAGTATTGCCACATATTTTTTTATCGTTATCACGTTATAATAAAAAAAAATCGCCAATATGAAAGAAAAAATGAAAACTAAAAATGAAAAATGGGAAATGAAAAATGGAAAATGGAAAATGGAAAATGGAGAATGGCAAATGGAAAATGAAAAACAGAAAATGGAAAATGTAAAATGTAAAATGTAAAATGTAAAATGTAAAATGTAAAATGTAAAATGTAAAATATAAAATGTAAAATGTGAAATGTAAAATGTAAAATGTAAAATGTAAAATGTAAAATGTAAAATGTAAAATGTAAAATGTAAAATGTAAAATGTAAAATGTAAAATGTAAAATGTAAAATGTAAAATGTAAAATGTAAAATGTAAAATGTAAAATGTAAAATGTAAAATGTAAAATGTAAAATGTAAAATGTAAAATGTAAAATGTAAAATGTAAAATGTAAAATGTAAAATGTAAAATGTAAAATGTAAAATGTAAAATGTAAAATGTATAAATGTAAAATGTAAAATGTAAAATGTAAAATGTAAAATGTAAAATGTAAAATGTAAAATGTAAAATGTAAATATGTAAATGTAAAATGTAAAATGTAAAATGTAAAATGTAAAATGTAAAATGTAAAATGTAAAATGTAAAATGTAAAATGTAAAATGTAAAATGTAAAATGTAAAATGTAAAATGTAAAATGTAAAATGTAAATGTAAAATGTAAAATGTAAAAATGTAAAATGTAAAATGTAAAATGTAAAATGTAAAATGTAAATGTAAAATGTAAAATGTAAAATGTAAAATGTAAAATGTCAAATGTCAAATGTAAAATGTAAAATATAAAATGTAAAATGTAAAATGTAAAAGGAAAAGTGTAAAATGTAAAATGTAAAATGTAAAATGTAAAATGTAAAATGTAAAATGTAAAATGTAAAATTAAAAATGTAAAATGTAAAATGTAAAATGTAAAATGTAAAATGTAAAATGTAAAATGTAAAATGTAAAATGTAAAATGTAAAATGTAAAATGGTAAAATGTAAAAGTAAATGTAAAATGTAAAATGTAAAATGTAAAATGTAAAATGTAAAATGTTAAAATGTAAAATGTAAAATGTAAAATGTAAAAATGTAAAATGTAAAATGTAAAATGTAAAATGTAAAATGTAAAATGTAAAATGTAAAATGTAAAATGTAAAATGTAAAATGTAAAATGTAAAATGTAAAATGTAAAATGTAAAATGTAAAATGTAAAATGTAAAATGTAATGTAAAATGTAAAATGTAAAATGTAAAATGTAAAATGTAAAATGTAAATGTAAAATGTAAAATGTAAAATGTAAAATGTAAATATGTAAAATGTAAAATGTAAAATGTAAAATGTAAAATGTAAAAATGTAAAATGTAAAATGTAAAATGTAAAATGTAAAATGTAAAATGTAAATGTAAATGTAAAATGTAAATGTAAATGTAAAATGTAAATGTAAAATGTAAAATGTAAAATGTAAAAGATAAATGTAAAATTAAAATGTAGATTTAAATGTAAAATGTAAAATGTAAAATGTAAAATGTAAAATGTAAAATGTAAAATGTAAAATGTTAGATGTAAAATGTAAATGTAAAATGTAAAATGTAAAATTAGAAATGTAATGAATTTAAAAATGTAAAATGTAAAATGTAAATGTAAAATGTAAAATGTAAAATTAAAATGTAAAATGTAAAATGTAAAATGTAAAATGTAAAAGTAATTAATGTAAATTGTAAAATGTAAAATGTAATTAAATGTAAAATGTAAAATGTAAAATGTAAAATGTAAATTGGTAAATGTAAAATGTAAAA